>WTXI01000001.1:1200000-1800000 GCA_022376515.1 Lactifluus volemus
TTGCACGGGTTGATGTTGTCGACGACGTGTGTGGGATGGTGATACATTTTATTGCGGTGAGGAATGCGGATGAGAATAGAAGGGTACTAAGACCAAGCGCTAGAGTGGCTGAGGTAGCAGCGAAATGAATGGGGTGGTTGCAACTCTTCGATATCTATGAGACCATGGCCCGTGGGGATACGTTGAGATTGTGTAGTGCTTGCCGGCCGAATTGGACGAAGTCGTGGGGAAGGAATTGGTCAGGAGGATTCTCGGTGTGCTTATTTGTCACAGGTTCAAACTTGGGGGATGAGAAGTTCTCCTTGTCATCATCGGACAGGGCGGAGCTGGAGAACGGGTCACTCGAGAAATAAGGACTCGTAGGCGTGACGGCATGTCATCAGAAAGATCAGAAGCGGTTGTTGTCACGCTCATCGGAGTACCGACGATCGAGTTGGAGGTCCGTACAGGTGTCATAGGCAGTGGGAGAACGACATGTCTGACAAAGCGACCGCCTTGGAGATAGTACTGGACCACGAACGTTGCAGCCTTGGAGTAAAAGGCATACGAGTACTTCTTAATGAGCGTCTCGGACAGATCATTGACATGCTTGGACAACCGGCTGTCGAGGTGTTCGACGATCTGCAAACACTCCTCTGTTTCCTCGAACATTCTGCGCCCTTTGCCACAGAGGAATCTCGCGAGTGTCAAGGAGCCGAGAGCGATAGACGATGATGGAAACTTCACGAACTCCCGATAGAAGAGGGTAATCTCCATTAGGAACCTCGCAACGTGTTGAACTTTCGGCTCTTCAACGGCCGGAACACAGCACATCATCCGGAGCCAGGCTTCCGCCGTGGGGTGACCCAGGGTCCATTGGATTGTGGCAAGAACGTGCCCTTCCATCTGAATGAAGGCCGACTCGTCGTAGGTATCACGGCAGTAGTGAACAAGCTCTTGCACGGTTGGTACTCGCTCCTTGGCGTCTTCAAATTTGGCGGCGATCCAAAGGGCTGCACAGCCGACAAGCTGATAGTGTTTGATGTACACAATTCGGCGGGAAACATAGCGATCGACAATGTTCAAGGTGAGATATAGTGTCTCGGGACGGAGGCGGAATGTGAAGTGGAGCTCGACGAGGAATTCGACGAGGCAGGGACGCATTTGCCACTTGATTTCTGGTTGCTGGTCCATTGATGAAGTAGTCCCCATCGTGTACCTCTAAAGAAGCGGAGGTGAATGAGAGATGGGAGGATCATAAATTACGATGAACGCACCTCCATCTCGTACATGTAGTACCGGATCTCCTCGCGATACTCTTCTTCCAGTAGTATGCCTTCCCTGCGCAAGGCAGCGAGCTGTAGCTCCCGCCGCCGCTGAAGCATGGATTCCATCTTTGCCGCTCGCGGGGAATGGCGTTGGGCGGCAGCCGCGGCGACAACCGCAGAAAGAGTGAGTGGGGATTGTGATTTTCGGGACTTGGCGATGCCAAGGGGAGATGGGCGCCTCTTTGGGTAGAGAGGGTTGTTACGGGAATATCTGGACGAAACCGAGGTATCTTTCATGTTGAGGGAAGAAAGGGGGATGACGTTTGCGGTTGGTGGGATGAGGAGTGGACTAGAAGTAGGCGGGCGATGGGAAAGAATTGGGGTAGAAGATTCAAAGTTAGCACAAGGTAGAAATTTGGACATGATGCGCAGGTAATAGACCGAAAAGTTAAAGAAGAATGAAGAAATGAAAGAGAGTGAGGATGGTAACTAATAGCGTTTGAAGGAATGGAATCTATCAACCACGATTTTGACATCCAAGTGATCGTGTGGTGTGGCTGGACAAAAGGGAAAAAAAAAAAAAGTGGATTGACTTACTCTTACTGAGGCCGTGATCGATGGCAAAGTCGACACAGGGGAGAGGGGAGAGCTGGAAATAAAAAAGAAATCGTGAGCCGTGCGTGGTCGTGAAGGAGAACTTGAAGAGAGAAAAAAGGAAAATGGATGATGGAGAAGAGAGTGGAAAGAGGGAATAGAAGAATATAAGGGGAGCCGGTTAGTCGGGGAGGCCTGTACGTGTGCTTGGGCTCATATCGTAAAGTTGACCGAACACGGACACGGACACGGACACGGCCATCATGTATCCCACCGCCACAGACAAACCGAAAGATTTCCTTTCCCCCTCGGCGACAATCCGAACTCGCTGATACCCGGTAATCAATTGGGCGTCTTTAATTTCCAATTAACCCCATTTTTCGCCAAACTGTCACACGCCCCACGTTTTTCGACGTCGAGCACATTTCATGTCCGATCTGACTCACCTGCTATTTCCGTCTGCTTGGCCCCCTACAGATCCTGTCAGTTATCTATATGATCTTTATCATCATCCACTCACCAACGACGATATCTTCTTCCCGTTTCCCTCTACAACCAGAAATCCCCGCGGATTAAAACAGTGTTCTCGATTACGGACCATGACGAAAGCATACACGTACAGGTAACGGCGTTTTCGCAGTGGATAATCTGGGGGGAAAGGGGGATACGCGACTCGGCGATAATGTGCTGGCGATTGAATTAGGCGGTGCGGGGGGTTTATAGTGGGTGCTGGGTGAGCTTGAAAATATTGAAAAGAGTGGACTGGGGTCAATCAAGGAAGGACTGTGTGCGTTTCTGCCAGATGCGAGGTTGGAAGCCACCCGTGAAATAAGGACCCAGCAACTAAGCTAGGTTTTTCACAAGGTAGACCTCGAGCCAGAGTAAGAGCAGGAGACGTATGATTTTTTTTTAAGAGAGACAATATACAGAAGAGGGATAGTTGTCGATGTCGCAAAATGTGAGCTTTGCGGAAGGGATGAGATTGCAAAGCAAAAAAGAGGTGTGTGTATCAGTGAGACGCCCTCCTCTCCTTTTTTTTTCCGTATGTGTCCGTTCGGTGATATTAACTCCCGTTTGCGGTGAGAACGCGCACCACGTTGTCCTGCCTGCAGGCAGCCTTGTCAATGATTCGCCCACCGGAAATCCATATATGATTATTATGTAAGATTACTGTATTATTGTTTTCCGTCTTCCCTCCGCGTCTTTGACACACACCACACAAGACCTTCTATATCTCGACTGTTCCATCCCTCTTACTACGGTACCACACTCTCCTAACACACTTTTCATTTTTTTTGTATATAGAAAGCACTCGTCCGCTTCACCCCTCCCTCTTTTGGCGAGGCTTTCGATAAATTCAGCGGCTCGCTTATTGGAGGCTCAGGGACGTATAGCGCCCTCCCTAACGCCCGAGGCATCGATAACCGGGCGCTAGACCTTTCAGAGGGGCCGCGCCTAGCATGGACCGTCTAATTGCTGTGTCCACCGGTCCTGGTCCATCCTTTATTCCTCCCTTTTTTCTCACAAGGCGCACCTTCCATCAGTCATTTTGTTATCAGCTGGTCCCATCACGGAAACTCCCGACTGCTCTCCCTTGGCACACGACAAGCACCGTTCCTTCTTTTTTGACAGACCCCTTACTTGGTGTCGCGTGTAATATAGCATGATACTAATCTTGACATGCTCCCTACCATATTGTGGTCCAGGCAAGAGACATAAGTTAGCCTGGGCGCTACGCCATCCCCGACTGGCGGTTCCCTTGTCAGTGGAATAACAATTCCGCGCCGCGGATAACATGTTTGCAAATTCAGTCTCGTGGGTGGTTACGAACAGCAGTGCACGCGCCCTCGCTCCAAGGAATGGATGCAGGCACACAGTCTCGAAGCGTTCATATTCCGGATTAGAACAACGCGCTCGGCATCGGTCCCGATCACCCAGTGGCCAACAGACCCATCGAGTTAGCTCATCTTGATGGTGCAGCTTAGGCTTAGTCAATTTACGGGGCACTGGCTGAAGGAATATATCCATTCTGCGGGTCCAAGATCGCCTTGTTTTCGCCCCCCTAGTAAATATAAGGATGCAACCTCAAAGCTATTACTTACAACATAACGTGCTTTCTGATTCATAGTGCATTCACAGAGACCGCGGAGAACGCGAGAGGCGAGGAGACAGAATCACGGGCCCTATCAAGATCCAAATGAACTCGACAGACTGGCGCGGTGAAAAGTCTCCTTAATGCCGGTATCCTGTTTCCTTATTTGGTAAATCGAAAGTCGGCCAAATGCTTTCATCCCAGATCAAAATGACGTCATCACATGATTGCAGGGGTCGTAAAAATGGTTTTTACAGGCGAGAGGCGCAGGCAAAACTGGGCAAAGATGGAACAAAAGTGGACGAGAGAGGCCAACAACAATATACGGCCAATTATGGAGGAAAAAAGTTCAAAGAGCGAAAGTGCAGGGGTGAGGAGGGATTGACGCCTTAGTCACGGGGCGCACCATGCATCAGAAGCGCCATCAGATCCTGCGCTGGCTGTGAACTACCACCAGGGCTTGCTTGTATGTGTTGGGGAAGGAGATGGGAAATGGCTTGGGGGTGTGCTTGTTGGTGTATATGTGGTTGCTGTCGCATCGCTGCGTGCGGAACGTGCATGGGTAGCGCGTTCTGCTGGGGGAACCCTCCGCTGGGCGCTCTCAGTCCCGTTGCCCCAATACCATTATTTAACCCAACGAGCTGTGGTTGGGCAGGAGTCCGCAAGTCCAACTTGTTGACGTGTAAAAGGGATCCCACATGGCTGGGATCAATGGTGCTTTGGATGTTGGGGGAGACTCCGGGAGGACCGCGTATTTGGGGACCGGCTGGATAAGCAACGCCACCGTTTGAGAAATTGTATGCAGGCTGACTAGATCCATTCCCTTGTGAGTGAGGAGATGGCGCGCTCATTATAGAGCCTAAAAATTGGGATGGATCGTGGGGAGGACGACCTCCAAGGTTCGCCAAACCAGGTGGCAATCGTTGTGTGGATGCATGAAGGTTTGTAGGATTAGGCGAGTTACCATTACGATATGGCTGTTGCATTGGGAGACCCGGATTTCGAGGCACGCTGGTCTGGTTATGGTATATGGAATGGAGAGGAGCAGAATACATCTGGTCCACAGGGCGCTGGGTTGGAATGCGCTGTTGGACATTGAACGCACTGAGATCATCAAGAGGGTCCTGAAATATTCCACTCTCTCGTCGCGGCGGGAAAGTCGAACGCAAGCCCGGGACCATTCCATCAGGAACGAAATTACGATCGTCTAGGCGGTTGTCATACAAAATGTCATGATTCCGCGCAAGAGGGACCGGTTGCGGTTGCCGCGTAGACGGTTGTTGAATAAGAGGACTCTGGCCATACCCAGAAGGTTGGGTGTGAGGACTAGCTTGGGTGAGGCGCTGTCCCTAATGAATATTGAGTATCGCGCGAAGACGAGTCAAACAACTAACCTGGGTCGAATTCTGTAACATCGCAAAAATGTCTTCCATAGTCCTGTTTTCAAGATTATGTGGATACGATTCCCCCCCACTAACATTCTGCTGTCGTTGGTAAGGGGGCAGAGGATGAGCAAGGGAACCCAGGTCCTCTATAGAGGGTGTAGCGGGCTGCTCCCGAGATTTGCCGTCGAAGAATTTTGCAAAGCGGCTGCCCTTTTGCTGAGGGAAAGGAGAGCCTCCGTGACCTTTTTCACGACTCCCGGGGTCGAAAGACGGACTCTGACTGTTCGGGATATTAGATAGAGGTCCAAGTGGGTTGGGCGGGCCTATCTCAGAGTAGGCCGCCAAGTCAGACGATGGGCCATAGGCCATACGGTCGCCGAAAGAAACAAGGGATTGTCGTCGAAGAATTTCTGACTGCACATGCGCACTGTTGTCGCTTGGGAAGACTGATTGTCGAGAGAGATTGATGGGGTTGGAGAAGCCAGGAGGGATGTCCATGACAATCGCATTACAACCTGTATTATCTGCATTTGATACATCCATGTCTAGGCCTCGATGAGGCCCATTCACTAAAGGAGGTGGTGTGTCGAGGGTCGATGCAGACATCGGAAATGCGGATTGTTGGTCAGAGGAGAAGGTCGTCGCTGTTGTGGCGGATGGTGTGCGCGAGCCGAAAGCAAGTAATCGAGAACCAGATGGAGGATTGAACTGAGACGGTATCGGAGATTTGATGGAGGTAGACTGTCTGTCCTGCTGAACCTGCATAACAGAACTTTCGGATGCGGAAGGGTTAGGGAAAAGCGAGAACCAGGGGGCCTCGGTGATTCCATGGATGGAGTCGAAGGTTTCGTTGAGGGTGCTGTGGAGGGTGCCAAAACCTCTGCGGGAGGTGACTGGGTGAAGCCCGAGATAGGTTGACCTCTGAAGTGGATGTCGAAATCTTCTGGGTCGATGAGACTACGCAACGATGATTATGAATATCCAGAGCAGTCCATGCCAGTCACTCACCAGGATCAGTCCCAGGGCCAAGATACGCAATGACAGGATCGTCTTCAGGACCCTGAACGAGGCCGCCTTATTCTTCTCCTCTTCACGCTTGATCATCAATTTGAAGAGTTGGATTTCATCCAGCGGAGGCTCTGTGGGCGGTGCGGCCTGTGGCTCGGCTGCCCTCGCGCCTTCGGTACGTTCGGGGTCGCCACTAATTCTCAACGCTTCAGATTCTCGCTCCTTACGTTCCTTCTCCTTCATGCCCAACTTCCAGCTTGAATGCTGTCCATTTCTCCATTTTCGGCCTTGCCACCAAGAATGCCGGCTCCAGATTCACTGGGGATGTAAGCATCCATCCAAGCGGGCTCCTTTTCCTCGACTCGAACCCTTGAATCCTTGCGGTCATCGCGGTCCTTTCCGTCTCGGTCCTCATCTCGACTATGGCCACCTTTGTCACGTCCATTGGATCGCTTGGGTCGTGAATCACGTTCATCCGGGACCCACCGGTCGCGGTCTCGATCCCGCGGGCGGTCCGAATCCCAATTCGAGTCTCGTTCATTGACTCGGGAACCGCGCTCCCTGTCTCTGTATTCCTTGTCCCGGAGTTCGCGCCGGGCTGCCATGCGCTCGTCGCGCCTACCGTCATCTCTCCAACGCCGAGGATCATCGTTACTGTCCCGCTCGACATCTCGATCACGGCGAATGTGGTCATCCCTACGATCATCTCGCTTCCGATGCTCGTCTCGGTCTCTGTCCAAATCTCGGTCCCGTCGAGAGGGGAGGCGTCGCGTCGCTGCCTCGACGAGTCTCGTACTCGTGATCGTGGACGTTCGCGATCTTCACGTTCGCGACGCAAACCGTCCGAACCTATAGATAATGATAAGCGTCTGTATTATTAAGATCGATTCAGCGTGAAGCTTTGGCTTACGTTCTTCCCGACCTGTACGTTTATATGAACTCACGTGCTTCGTGAAAAGGGAGTATAACTTACCTCTTCTCCAATCTTCACTCGATTCACCAGCTTTCCTTCTAGAAGAGTCCCTTCCGTCGGACCGGCGAGTTGCCCCTGCACCGAGGTTACCTTGAGAAGGGAGTCGACCCGTGCTCCCAACTGAATGAGGGGCGGAATCCCGCTCTCTGTTCCGCAGGCTAGTAGGGCCAGTAGGAGACGAAAGGCGATCTCGGTCGTATTTATCAGAAAGCTATGAATTGGATCAGATGGAGACCAACACGAAAGACACAGGGCTGACGCTGCGAAGACGCTCTTGACCCTCCTTATCTCGGAGGTCCCGTTCACGTTCACGGTCTGCGTCTTTATCTTTTTCGCGTTCGCTGGTGCGAATAGACTGGTGCTTAAAGTTCCCCATTTGGGAGGGTTGAGACAAAGTCGACCTAAAGGTAGCGCGCGGTGGAAGATCCGCTAAGACGGAGTAATGAGTGTATGAAGAGACGTGTAAGGCAGTGATGGTAACTGCACCAGCATCGTCTTGATCACGTCGGAAGCTACGATGAATGGATGAGAACAACATAGCAGGAAGCTATGTTCCAAGTACGACATACCGTTTGTCCCTCGCACCTGAGGAGGCCGCCGAGGTTTCAGAATCCTTTTTCGCGGAGTTTTGTTCATTCCAGTCCCTGAAGGATAAGATAGCACGGTGATGGCAGAGAACGGGAATAGACATGCATACCCGAACCAATCTTTAAAAAGAGGCATTCCTTGGGGTGGTGAAACAAGTGGTGACTTGTAAAGAAAGAGAATTTGTGCCTGAGTATACGAGATGAAGGGACGAATGGGGGAAAATGGCTTGTCGGATGAGGTGGTGTCTGTGACTGTAGAGGGAGACAAGGCTACATTTTGCATTGCATTTACTAGGATGTCAGGGGAGTTGTGCAGAGGGCTTGAATCTGTAGACATTGTTAAGTGGCTTATGCTCTACCAGACGAAGTGAAAAGAAGAAGTGAGCAGAGCGCCCGGTAGCAAGCGGGCCTTGAATACTCTGACTTGAAATGAAATGTCCTTCTTGTCCCTCAGACACTTTATTCTCCAGCAAAGGGTTCTAAATTTATATCGTACCGCTATTCGCGCTTCTAGAGGTCTACCTTTGTCCCTATCTTTCTTTCTTTTTATTTTCTGAAGCCCCATCTCCAGCTATTCCCGATCCTTCAACTCGGAAAGAAACCATCTCTTGGATACGAGCTGAATTCGAAAGGAACAAACATATAACGGATCTGGTTTGTTCAACTTTCCTTCTCCTCTTTACCTTTCTCAGCGCCTTTTGCTATCCTAGGACCTCTTGGAGGATAAGTTGAGGGCTGGCCGTCGAGAGCTTGACCAGATTCTCCCCTATCGTTCACAACGCCACCTAACATCTGCATGATTCGGTAATTTGTATTATCACTACCCGTAAAGGTCCATGAATAGACATGTTCTCTCCTTTGAGGATGGTTAACAAGACTTGACTGCGGATGTGTGTACGGCCCGTTGAATAACACGACTAGGCGCAACTGCGCTCACACCCAAGTTAGCCGTCGCCGCTATCCGCCTTCCAATCGAGACGATCGACTTCCCTCATCTATGCATATCTGGGCGCTCAAGGGCATACTTATATTGCTACCTCTAGCTAGAACCCCCATCCTTGGTTCCTTCCTGCCTTGTACCTTGAGTTCGTCGATTAACCGTTCTCTGCCCCGCTTATGAACTGACGCTTTTCATCTCTGTGCAAAAGATGGAACTTTTCTTTCATGGCCTATCTTATCGAGCCACATTGGCTGATGCCGAACGAGCCTTTGCGACTGTACTCCACAGCCCACCGTATCTCCCACAATCACAACAACCATGGAACTTCCGTGTGTACCTTTTTTCGCCAAAGAGGAATCAGCCGCAACGGGACCACAGTGGATGCGGGATGTTGACCCTTCCCCAAGTCTACCTCGGGGAATTACTACTCCATGATCCCCCGTCCTTATCAGTGGCTGGAAGAACCATCAAGGTCCAACGCAGCACACGCGCGCCCCCTCGTAGTGCTGATATAGAGAAGCTCCGTCGCGAACCATATGTGCCACCAGAGACCCGACAGCGTCGAGCAGCTATTCAAGAATCCTTTCAAAACACAGTGGGGATGCACACCCTTCAGTTAGGATGGGAAACCCGAAGCGGGACTTTCTCCGTCGAGTGGGAGAAGCGTCTCCTAGGACCAGGAGAATGTAATCTGGCCTTCAGCGATACTAGGAGGGAGATGCGAATACGGATCATGGATCAACAAGACGTTTGTTCCATCGGTATCCTCTGGTCACAGATTAGTTGGTCTGCAACTGCGTACGGGGACGAAGGTCACCCAGCTATCACCCTCTTTTTATTCTCCTCCCCCACCTTCGATATCGAGAAAAGCGGCCAAATCTGTGTTCGCCCTCCCGACAAGCGCCAGCGACAAGTGCTGCTTTACCCCGACGATGCGGACTTCATCCGTGTTCTGCCTTATACAACTCTGTGTATTCGCCTCCTTTGTTATGGTGGCGGAGACCTGAAGGTGTTTAAAACTCTCTGCAAGACCGCACATCTTCCTGTGCCAAAAGACTTTGCGCACCATGCAGAGCATTTGGGGCTTTTCTCGGAGGCCAGGCTAGAGCAACTTCGTCTGTGGATAAAGGGACTCGAATGGTCCGTCGCCTTCCAACTTGAAGCCCTACTTCGAGGGCGCCTTGCAGACA
Source organism: Lactifluus volemus (assembly GCA_022376515.1). Taxonomy (NCBI): domain Eukaryota; kingdom Fungi; phylum Basidiomycota; class Agaricomycetes; order Russulales; family Russulaceae; genus Lactifluus; species Lactifluus volemus. Next base: position 1,210,017 of record WTXI01000001.1, read on the forward strand.
CAAAGGAGATCCTTTCCATTCGTGAGGTCGTTGAAATATGCTGGCTCATGAAGGAATCGATTACACGGCGAGCTTCTTGAATTTCGTGGTCGAAGCTGCACCGGGGATCCAAGACTCAGAGGAAGAGGCATTCAAAACAAGTATTCAGCGCTTCGCGAGGGACTTCCATTGGACACCGCCATCACGCCCGTTGAATCCGAGGGACGGCGTCTTCGAATGCCTTCACGTTTCTCTTTCACCCACGTCAACGAAGCTCGAGGGGCCGTGTCTCGAGCGCTCCAATCGTGTCATGCGCACATATGCAGACAACCAGGACGCTTTCATACGCGTCAGCTTCGTAGAAGAAACAACTCTGCAGTATCGGCACGATCGCGAGATCGACGGTCCGGCATTCGTACGCAGATGGGTCCCCCCCATCTTGAAAAATGGACTGACCATTGCTGGCAGACGGTTTCACTTCCTGGCATACTCTCTATCTGCTCTGAAATCTCACACTGTATGGTTCGTGAGAGACGAGTTTATAGACCCTAACGGTGACTTGATTACCGCGGCCACAATCATCGAGCGTCTGGGCACATTCCATGGTCTCGTCTATGACAACTCGCTGATATACTGCCCTGCTCGCTACGGAGCGAGGATATCGCAAGCATTCACAACTACGGATTCAAGCATTTCCGTTCCCGCGGAGGAAATCATCATTCAGGACGACATCATTCGAGGCCAATACTGCTTCACAGATGGTGTAGGGAGCATTTCCGCGAGTCTTTCCCGCAAGATCTGGAAAGCCCTACACAAGAGGGGTTCGCGATCGATCCGGAGAGCCATCACATATCCTCGAGCCTTTCAGATTCGTCTCGTAGGAGCAAAAGGCATGCTAAGTGTGGATCCCAAATTATCGGGCGATGTCGTAGTTCTCCGGCAATCAATGATCAAGTTCGACGCACCACATTCCACGGATGTGGAAATAGCGCAGGCCTTCGTTCGACCCAGCAAGTATTATCTGAATCGTCCGTTGATTATGATACTTGAAGGCCTAGGTATCCCGTACCAGGTGTTCAAGGCTTTGCAAGATGAGGCGGTTCAGCAAGTCAATGATGCTGTGGAATCCTTAAAGATGGCTGCCAATACCCTCGAGCAGTACGGTCTCGCCGTCTCCTATCGCTTGTCCTCCACCTTACACCATCTGGCTAAGCTTGGCATCTCCCCTTCCGACATGGATGATTTTTATCATCAGATGTTGACCTTCTCCATCCATCATATTCTACGAGATTTGAAGCATCATGCACGAATCCCCGTCAAAGATGGGTATACCCTAGTTGGTGTCGCGGACATATCCGGTTACCTGCAAGAAGGCCAAGTGTTTGCTTGTGCCACTAGACCCGAGAGCAACTCGATTCACTATCTTGAAGGACCCGTGCTAATTTCCAGGTCTCCAACCATCCATCCTGGGGATGTGCAAGTGGTGCGCGCAATTGGGCGACCTCCTGTAGGATCACCCTTTGCGATAGAACCTCTGGTGAACACTGTTGTGTTCTCTGTGAATGGTAGCACGCTGGTTTTCATGTTCATTCTGCATGCATTCACACCGACCTTGTGCAGGCACCAGACCTTTACCGTCCTGTCTGGCTGGCGGCGATTTAGATGGAGACGTTTATAATGTGACATGGCTCAAAAGCCTTCACCCGTCGGAGAATAAACCCCCAGCAGCATACAATCCTGCTCAAAAGAAACTACTTGACCGGCCAAGCACCATGGACGATGTCGCTGATTTTGTCGCTGATTACATCATAAACGACGTAAGCGGGCATCTTTATCCCGTCCCCGCGTGCCATTATTTTTTACATTCGCAGATTCTGGGCATGGTGGCGATCAATTGGTTGTTGATAGCCGATCTCTACAATATCTTCCACGAAGATTGTATCAAGCTGTGCCAGGTGCACAGCGACGCCGTCGATTATCCAAAGAACGGAACGCCAGTGGAGCTATCCAAGGTACCGAAGCCGCAATCCGATAGCAAGCCAGACTGGAATGCGCCCGAAACAGTCGATTTGGATTCCTCGCCCAACTTCTACGAAAGTCAAAAGGCTATTGGAAAGCTGTTCCGAGCCATCGATTTGCCTGACGTGCAAACGCGCAATAGTACCACACGTCGGAGAAGGCAGCATATTCATGATGATGCACCTGATGCAGATTTGGATGAAGTTTTTGCAGCACTCTGCATTGGGGACAGGCACAACGATCCTTTGGAATCAGCAGTAGAAGGTCGTGTTGAGGAATTCATCGACGTGGAACCTCACAGCCGGTCTGTGACGTTCGCCGTCAAGTCTTTGGACCGATACTCGCTGACATTACAGGGCATATGCTCTTGTAATGTGCTCCAGAGTCGCAAAGATGCCATCCTGAGTGAAGAAGAGGCCGTGGTTGGTACGATAGCTGCCAAGTGCTCTCAAAGACGCAGGAGGAAGGATGCAATAGCGCAAATAAGAGAGCAGACGGGTTATCTCGTCAAGTCTGTTCGAGACGAGTTATCTGCTCCAGACGACTTATCTGGCGATGAAGAATCTACTGACTACGACTGGTTGACAACAGCATGGGCGGCATGGAAAGTTTCGCGACATTTCAAGGACCGCTTTGGGGCACTTAGCTACGGGTGGATTGCTTTGGGTGAGGTATTCGATGCCATGAAAGCCATCGAGCAAGGGGAAATGAACAGCTCCAGGAGATAGATTGAATTGTAACATAGCGCCATCTTACTATACCCGCATGTCACGCTTTTGAGAGGAAAAAACAGCTAGCATTGGTGGGTACGTATGCGCACAAAGTATGGCGTATGTGTACACTTCTATGCCTGATTTCGCAAGACTGCAGAAGCATCCGGCTTAGCTAGGGTGATGACAACAAGATGGGATATGAACGATACCTAAAATTACAGAGTCACCCCTGAACAACGTTAACAAAAATATCGTAGCAAGACTGTTGACACTTACCGTAGAAACATCTTACTGATAAACCGGTCTTTGTTGACAGGCTTTTTACCCTTGCCTTTCGGGATTTCTGTCCACATCTGAGAGAGGAATGTCATGCTGAACGTTCAATAGGCTGATGTTACTTACCTCCTTCACGTTTTCCAAGACCTAGCACGAGAATTCAGCCGATGAAAAGAGTATGCACAAAAACAAACCATGTTGCTATGCCTATCGAAAGCCTTAACACGTGCCAGTAGCTTTTTGTTGTTTCGCAGGGCAATAAGAACCTGTGTGTGATTTCTCACTGCTTGTTGAAGGACAGACAAGGGTCCTTGGCTAATTTCATGCTCTTCTAGCTGGCGCAGCTGCGCCTCGTCCAGTTCGGACTTGGGGACATGAACATATTGACTGTAATGAATTGAGTGTGTTTGGTTCTACCGTGATGGAGAGGGAGAGAGAGATTCACCTCATCGTAGTTGAGGTAAGAGTCAAGATGAGTTTGCAGCCACGGCGTGAACCAATTTTTTGTGTTGACTCTCAGACGGCCCGTGGCTGAAAATCTCTGACGACCTTAGCGCGCTCTCACAATCACTCGAATTTTGACGACATGGGGCGTTTGCGACCAAAGGGAAAAGCTGGGGCTGCAAAAGCCTACATTACGCGGTCCATGGCAGTAAAGAAGCTTCAATGCTCTCTCGCCGATTTTCGTCGGTTATGCATACTGAAGGGTGCGCTGATTTTCACTTGGCACTCTAGAGTGCGATCCAGACATGCCGCCGTCTAGGTATCTTCCCCCGTGAGCCACGTCACAGAAACGTGCCAATAAAGGGTCTTCTGCGCCGACATCCTTCTATTACTCGAAGGACATCGCGTATCTTGCACATGAGCCGGTTCTGAAAAAACTACGGGAGCACAAGGCATTTGCCAAGAAACTCGCACGAGCATTAGGGAAGAGGGAGTGGAGCAGTGCAAAAAGTCTTGAAGATAACAAGCCAGTTTACCGCTTAGACCATATCATCAAGGAGAGGTGAGCAATTCGACGTTCTGACATGCCCGTGTGTAACCATCTTTCATGGGATCGTAGATATCCCATCTTTACGGATGCCGTCCGCGACATTGACGATGCGTTATGCATAATCTTTCTATTCGCTTCACTCCCTTCAAATGGTCGTATCTCTTCCTCACTGGTAGAGAACTGCTCTCGCTTGGCTGCTGAATGGCAATTATATGTCATGCGTACACATTCTCTCCAAAAAGTATTCCTTTCGATCAAGGGTGTTTACTATCAAGCGGAGGTCATGGACCAACCAGTAACTTGGCTTGTACCTTATCAATTCACCCAGAACGTGAGCTCGTCCAATATTTTCATTCATCCAATGGGTAACCTCGGATACAGATACCTTCGGATGTCGACGTTCGAGTGATGCTCACCTTCTTGGAGCTTTATCAGACACTCCTGGGGTTCGTCTTCTTCAAGCTATACACGGATATTGGTCTAGTTTATCCCCCACCCTTGGATATGAAAAAGCAGGATTCCGGGGCAGGCATTGGTGCCTTTACCCTTGAAGAAAGTAACCACGATGACTTGCTTTCTAATCTACCAACTCCAAGAATTGGAAAACACAATGTACAAAGGTCTCCAGTAAGACCGTCCGGCAGACGATCAAGGCTCTCGTAGGATCTAACGTTTCAGATGAGGGGCTTGAGGGCGATTCTTTCTTGCCTAACGCTGATAATGAGGATCAAGACGAGCAATTTGTTCTGAGACCCTCGCATCAAATCCCGAGGGTATAGCTGATCTTCCCACCCTCCATTCCTTGTCATCCTTTCCACAATCACATGTCGGAACCCTTTTCGCCCCATATACTTTTTTTCTGTCACGAGAGACATCCCGTCCTATCTTCGAATTCACTGTGCGCTGCTTGGTGGCCGGATCGGTTGGTCTACCACATCTGGGAGTGGATCTCCCTTTGACGAGACTGACGACTCCATTACGCATGTCATCATCGACCGTCCGTTAAATCCACGACCCGAGGAGACGGAAACCGAACTGGGCCGTAGGCTACGGCGAAAATACGTCCAACCGCAGTGGATCGTGGACTGTATCAACTGTGGAAAGATTCTACTGGAAGAACCCTATTCACAGGGAAAAACGCTGCCCCCTCACCTCAGCCCTTTCGGCGACCGCGAAGGTGCCTACGATCCGAGAACTGGTGCTACTGAAGATATCGCTATAGATGACGCTGAGGAAGAGGATGGAATGACGGAAGAGGACGAACCGGGTAGTAGCAAGAGCGAGAATGGGAATGAGCCGCTGGTAGCCGCGATGGAGGCTGCTCATTCTGATGCTGCTGCTATGCGATCCGCAGAACTGCAAGCTGAGGTAGCTGGAATGGACTACGGTACTTTCGAAAGAAGGCTTTCCAAGTCACAAAAGAAGAAGACGCAAGTGCAGGACCCAACTGGTGGGGTGGAAGATATGAACAAAATGATGTTGAGCAATAAGCAACGCAAGCTATACGAGAAGATCAAGTATAGCGAACGGAAACGACAGGCCGAGGTTAGTTCTATGACATGAAGCGCATGAGTTTACGTAACTAACTACTGTGTCCCCGACAGAATGCCAAACTGGAGCGGAGGAGAAAGGAGCTAGGGAAGGTTCAAAAGCGGGTAGCTAATTGAATTGAATTTATGTGTAAGTATATCACGTAATTCGCACACGCCCACAAAGTTACACCTACACATAAGTCCGGCTCGGAGTGAATGTACTGTATACCACGGTGCAGCGCATGGTTAAGTTTCGCTGGCTGGCCAAACCTTGCAAGCACATAGCACCCCATTCTGAGAAAGACTCATACTCTCCTTCTCCATACCAGGAGAGAGATCATGCTTCACCCACCGTCTTTCCGAACTCCTCTGTGGCTGCCATCCCCACCACAAACACCACTCTTTCTCTTTCTCTACCTCCCGGTAGAAAGCACCCAGAACAAAAAATTGGCCCTTTACGGTGCCTGAGCATGCCCGATGTCACTCACCAGCCAGACTCAGATCACCAAGTAAAACAGGGGACATCTACTCCAAAGGAGAAATCACTCCCTCCCACCCCTACTTCCTCCTCAGAGGATGCTTCCGACGTTCATTCATATCCCATGAACCCATCTATCGAGGGTCCGTCATGGCCGTATCAACCAAGTAGGCAAGATCCCCAGTCAGCCCGGCTTCCCCCACGGTTCGGCCTTCGCCATCCCAAGCCAAAGTCGCGTTAGCCCAAGCTGCGTCGGCGATTTCTCTTCCTCACAGCATTCCCATTCCCCAGGCCTCTGCCTCCTCTACCCGCTCGGATATCAACTCGATAGCTTTCGTGACTATTCCCCATCCTCAGCCCGAGCCCGAGCCCGAGCCTGATCGACTCGGCTTTCCACCTTCAAACATACGTCGGGCCAAGAGCTTTCAACAGTTAACACGGAACTACAGAAAAGAAGATGATCCGCATTCTGATAGCCAGATGCCAAGATCTCGCAGGATCTCCTTCGGCCGTGTAAATCCCTTTGATCCTGTTGAGAAGGGAAAGGACAAAGCGTTGGAGGGTATTCCTTCCCATGTAACCCCTCCGCGAGTACCTCTTGTTCGGCGGCCATCGTTTTGGAACCGTAAACGCAACGATTCTTCGAAATCCCTTGTTGCACCGCTACCACCGCAGCATCCTAGCAACTCCGTTGATCATTTATCGCATATCTTGCCCTCTCTCCCTCCCATGTCTCCATTTCACATTGATGCCAACATCTCGTACTCTTCTCGATCTTCACAAACCGAGGAGTCACCTCCCGGGTTGAGTGATCGTCGCAACCATCCACTTCCTCCCAGGCCTGCGGCAGTAGTCCGGACCTGTCCCTGTCTCTCCGATCGTCACAACCACGACACCCTCCTCGCCGGCGACGACCTGCCACAGCCGACTCCGCTCCTGATCGTCCACGCACACTCTCCTTTGCGTTCTCTTCTGTCTATCCCTCGACTTCACCACCCTCACCTCCTCAGCACGCAGATTCAGCTACGTTCCGACAAAGACCACGACCACGCTCTCAAACAAACCCGCCGTTTCTCCATCGGCTTTCCGCCAACATTTTTTCGTTCGGCTCTTCCTCGCCATCGCCCTCTACCCCTACAATCGGGGCTTATCTTACCCACTCCCCTGGAGCATCGCCACGTGCTTCGACATCAAAACTATCTCCCCCAAAGCCTCTACTCGATTCAGAGTCCCCTGAGTCTTACGTGAACCGATTGCTTAGTACGATTAGCAAAGTCGAAGTTGCCTCTGTACTGGCTCAAAGGTGCGTTCCACCCGACACATCAACTGGGATCTAGAACATGATACTTTATGTTTTCTGAAGTGGGGAGAGTTTCTACACTAGCGCACTTAAAGCATACATTGGCCGCTTTGAATTCGGTGGTGATCCTTTGGACGTTGCATTACGCAAGTTACTCATGGACGTGGGCTTACCGCGAGAAACTCAGCAAATCGACCGTGTCATAGAAGCCTTTGCCAACAGGTATTTGACGTGCAACCCAAACCTATTCACTTCTAATGGTATGTCCTCGTTCCGTTACGAAACTTGCCACAAAACTCATCATTGCAAGATCATCCCTATATCCTTGCCTTTAGCTTGATCATGCTCCACACGGATGCGTTCAACAAATCCAACAAACGAAAGATGACGAAAGGTGACTACATTAGAAATACCAAACTTCCAGATATTTATCCTGAGGTCCTCGATGTAAGAGAAAGACTGCCAGTGGTATGACCGCTCCCTCGCTGATGCCACTCCCTCTCGCCAGTACTACTATGACAACATTGTGTTTGCTCCGTTTATTTTTGTCGAAGATCCCCCAGAAATGAATCTACAACGTAATGTTGACGGCGGCCCGTCCCGATTACTGACCAGCGTCCCTTCGCAACATTCCATACCTGGGAATGGCAGCACTGCGACGCTTCTAGGCAAGAGCAATAAGATTGACCCCTACTATTTGATCGCGAAGGTGAGCTAACCTCAGTATTGACATGCACATTTCTAAACGCCTTCTTTTCTTAGAATCTCCTCGGTCCTTTGCGTGTTGACGTTGAAAGATTCCTTCCCCTTGAAAACCACTATTCCTACCAAGGCACATTGGGACCATGGAACGAAAGAGACTTGCACGAAACGTTTTCCAAAGCTGGCACAATTGAAATCCGGGGCGCAGATAGGCGCATGTCCACTTCGGTATTCTCACTCAGCTTTCCTACGTCGAATCCCAACCTTCATCAGCCTTCGAGCTCCCCATACACTCGCCAAGTTTCATCGCTTAGAGTAGCCAAGGCCGGTTTGCTCAACCGCAAGGATACGACGCTGGACCTCGGGAAGCGGGCCAAGGGTAGCAAGTGGCGGGTGTGGAGCGTCATCCTCACAAGTTCTCAGTTGCTATTCTTCCGAGACCATACATGGGCTATCAGCTTGGAAGAACAGATGAGATTTCGTGACGGTGGAACTCTGGTCCCACCTGTTTCTTTACTGAAACCGGACGATGTGTTCCCACTGAAGAACTCCGTGGCTGTTTACGATCGTTCTTATGACAAGGTCCGATTGAATTTGATACTTGTCATCGTGTACTAATATCAGGTTTAGCAGCGTAACACATTCCTCTTCGTATCGGGCGATAGGCAATCGTTTCTTCTTCAAGCTCCCAGCGAGGAAGACATGAACAACTGGATTTCCTGCATAAATTATGCGAGCGCATTCAGGACCACAGGCGTGCCCATGCGCGCTCCTGATGTGTCGGGAAAGGATGTCGAGCTACTAGGTGTCGCAGCTGCTGCCTCTCATTTGCGGGATCTACAGTGGGCCAACGCCGATCCTCGAGCACCGCTTGTTCGCTCCCGGGGCCGAAGCTCAGATGACCTTATTGGCAGGCTTTCTACCTCTTCTAGCCCCTCTTATACTGTCTCCAGGTCAGGAAGACCCAAAATACTCAGTGGGCGTGGAGATATGGACCTTGATGTGCCTGCGTCCCCGGATCTCGTCGGTGCGCACCAACTCAAAGCCACCTTTGATCAAGTGAAGGCTGTCCTGGCCACGGGGCAATGGGATTCCGCTGATATTTCTGTGCCAAGAACTGATGGACGCCCGCGCGCGTGCAGCTTAGATTTCGCTGCGCTACTTCGGCTTTCTACCTTCCCAGAAACATCGGAACATGAGCGAATATCCATCCGTAGTCAAGACATTCGATCCAAACTCGCGGAACTCGATTCGCAAATACCCACTTTACAACTTCAAGAAGGGGCCCAGATCCGTTTGCTGCGTAACATCGCCGTCCTTACACCGTTTCAACGCGCTACGCGTGAAAGGTTGGGAGCGGCCATTTTACAGGCATCCAAAGGTATACAAAGGTCCCGACTAGAACTAGGAATGCGGCTTTGCCACAAAGAAGTTCTCTCCAACGACCTCATTGCCCAAGAGCAAGAGTGGTGCCGAACTAAGAAAATTGCTTTGAAGGCGGCAACCGATGCACTGCAAAGTCGCCGTGAGCCAAGTATTCCCCGAATACTGCCATTGCGTGTAGATGGGCCTGTGGTTGACTCCTCCGATGAGCGACATTGCCTCCCCGAAAATTCTCACGTCCCAGCATCCTCCGTTGCCGAGTCTTTTTACTCAACGCTCGAATTCGACTGCCGTGGCCGCAGAATGGGAGAACAGCTCAACTCTCCGCTTGTCTCCACGAATGACTGGACATCGACTGACTCACCGAGCCAATTTTCCCCTCCTCAAACAGACGATGGGAATTCGACACCTGAAACCGGGCGATCACAGGGTTTCAACACCCCCTTGGAGGAACCACACGAGGAGGCGGAAGAGTGGGACAAAACACGCGCAGCGAAGCGGGTATCACTCGTGAGGATGCCGTCCACCTGGAATGTATCGCTCGGGCCTCACGGTAGCGTCGCTGCCAGTGGATCAGTTTGGACCACACGCTCATCTCGCTCCACGCATGAACCATGATATATCTATCTGGGACTTTGGAACCTAATCATTGCTGTGCTGATTGGGCGCTCAGACTATGACATCTTCCTAGAGGTAATATTTAATGATGGCTTATGATATTGAGTTGAAACACCCGCGTTTTTTTTCCCCTACATACACATGTCTTCGGATAGATTGAACTGATGTACTCTCACGCAATTATACCTACATTAGTCAGCTGCTACGTACAGAAATACCAATTTTAGTATAGTTTCCACGGTGACTGTATGCCCGTTCATGGCCGCCAAGCGCGGCAGCAAAACCGTACACTCGGTGCTTGATTGTCCAATGCAAAGCTCGCTCCTCTACTTACGTACAGAACCAATACGGCGATTCAAAATGTCTTTCTCAAGTGGTAGTTTTACAGCTGGCATGCAACTGATTCATTATTACACAAACTATGATACATGAAACGGCCTGTGTTGTATCCAGGTCGTCGGGTGCGTATCGCGTTCACTTAGCGACTAAGTAGGTTACGCTAATATTGACAGGTACGAGACTATCGGACGTGGGACGGGGCTCTGGCCTACCTCCACCGCCCAGGCTTACTGATATTTAGTCACAGCGGGGACAGGACCGTCGACCCATATTCTCACCCAACACCTGGTGTTCCTCCCTAGACGACACTGCTCTATCATCGACATCACGGTCTATGCCACTACCGCCCACCACAAATAATCTCGATGACAGGGATAAGCAAAGGTTATTAAGACAAGCTAGGAAATTAAGCCAGATCTTCGGAGAGCTACCCCAGGAAATTATAACGCCACCTCTAGCAAGGAGCGGCTCACCAGCTGAGGAGATACCACCAATGGATTCTTCTCACCTACATATTTCATCCTCAAGAAGCTCCTTCATTGACCTGTCTACCCATTCCTTCTGCTTTCCAGCTCGATCCGTACCGTCTAGACCAATGTCCCCCCAACACCTACCATCCGCTCGAGACATCCTGTGTCGAAGCAGTTCTTTACGATGGTCACAAGCTCTTTTCCCACATAACAGTCAACGGGATTTACCACGTTTTGGTTTCGGTAGCTTGCGCAAAGCGGCGTCAACGACTTCTCTACGACCTAATGAGGACGTTCCGCGTGCCAAGCATCTACCTAGTGGATCGAAAATGCCTTTCAGGTCATCCAGCGTTCGCCTACTGAACCGCATGCACCTGGCGCGAACAAGGGACTCGTCACGGCGGCAGAGCGTGAACAACCCAGTCCTTTTCGAGTCCCATGCGCATCCTCAAAGATCAGAAGACCTTTCTGCGCCTGTTCATCCTCAGCGAAGAAGCGTGTCACTTTTATCGAAGAGGAGAAATACGAAGGGCGTCCATGTACAGCAATGGCGCTTCTCGGCCGACCAAGGTCAGGAAGACGCTGCCTTGGCCGAGGCCTACCCGCCATTAACGAAGGCGCAGAAGACCCAGAGTCTCCGTAGAGGAAGGAAATTGGCACAGGTATGTATTTAATCAACAACATCTCTTGTTCGGTTGCTGGATTTGGCCTTGCAGCTTTTTGGCGCAGAGCCCCCGACTGCGTTGTACAGAATGACATCGTGCCTTGAGGACGTACCGACAACACCGTCCACCACCCAAACCGTCCAAAGAGAAAGTTATGTCGCCTTTTCTTCGAGCGATTTGCTTTCCATATGTACGGGTCAGTCGTCGAGACACCACTCCAAGTCTCGCTCAACTCTGTCTTCGATATCAACTTCCGACGCCACTACAAATCTGTCTCAAGAATCTGACGGTAGTCCGACACTAGCCCACCAATTTACCGATTCTGATGAAGACTCGGATCCGACTGCACACAACCCTTTCGAGGAGTCCAGTGACAGCACGACATCCCGTCGACGTCAACTGAGGGCTGACAAACTGACTCGGTTCTTCGGTGTTAATTACGATGACCTCGTCGCCGTGCCAAAAAGTCGGATCGCCAGCGATATCGAGTCGGTAGTCCCCGCGGGAGTGGGTGTCAAGATACAGGAGCGTGGTTGGTTCTGGAAACGAGGAGATGCTGGCAGTCACAGCAGAGTTGACGCACAGGATGCGGACATGAACGATGTGATAAAACGCTTGCGGCAGATGCCACGAGCATAACGACTGTTACACGTGACTCACGAAAGTCGCCGAGTTCCCGGTTTGCAAGTAGGAGATAGACATAGATATGATATTTAGCGGAACTGGAACTGAAACTAGAGCAACTAATACATCACCGTCAACATGGACCCAACTCAGGATTTGATCGCCTACGTTTTTTGGCCCTCAGCTCCCCTCACTGACTCCCTTGTCAGAAATGCACTACTTTCACTTCCAATTATTGACAGTACACTCATCTACTCGACTCGGCCTCAGTCATTCAAGAAACTCGTCCAATGGTCTACATATGACGAGCTTGATCACTCTTTGATTTGTGCGGATCGTCATGATGTTCTGTCCTCTTCATATGTTATCCGCAAGGCCCTCATTCGGAAACATTTCCTTTCGCACTGCATTCGTTCGTACTTGATAAAGCACCCTGATTCTGTGCTACGAATCGCGGCCCCAAAGACTTGGGAAATAGAAATTGCATTTGCGGATGAATTGGATGACTTGTGGATCGACGAACTCTGGGATCTTTCTAATATCTTGGACAAGTCAAGCGCCTCTCCAGACTCGGCGGAGACTAGTAGTAGTGATCGATGGTGGATCTTGAAACCAGGAATGGCGGATCGAGGCATGGGGATCAGATTATTTAACTCCAAGCAGAGTCTGCGGCAGATATTGGACGACTTTGATGATGATGGTCAGAGTGAAGATGCAGATACAGAAGGAGCCTCTGATGAGAATAATACGTCCATTGTGATCTCCCAGCTACGCCACTTTGTTATTCAGGCAAGTGGCGTTATTGCACATCTCATACGTATTGATGGAACCTTTCTATTCCAAATGGTTTAGGAGTATCTTTCTAATCCCCTCCTTCTTGATCCACGCGAAGTGCTCCTTGGGGGTGCCCTTCACAGCCCCCAGATGCGCTGGAAGGTCATAAGGTCTGTAGCGCCAGATCGTGCTGCTCCTGATTCTGGCAGCATGGCGATGTCCCATGGTGCCATCTGACCAATTTGATCTTCTAGTTTCACCTTCGGACATATTGCATTGCCTCTGTGGATCTCACAATCTATCTGTATACGCGTATATTGGCGCTGTTCTCCTCAAAACCCTACTCCCCACCTGCACTCCGGGTCGGAGCTGATCGTGTAACAGATCTTGTTCCTCACTTGACAAATTCGTCGCTGCAACGTGGCGGAGGAGAAGGTTGCGTACGGTTGCTTGACGAACTGGTTGGTTGCCATGTGCTGCCAAAAGGGACCGATGTGCCCGTATCGATCCTGGGAACGGACCACCTCGATATCATTCAAGATCAAATAGCAGACACCCTCGCGGAGACCTTCAAGGCCGCTCTTCAATCCCCCATACACTTTCAGGTACGCTCATTGTGCACAGACGACAAGGTCACACGAATGCTTACAAGCCGGACAGCCACTGGCTAGCGCCTTCGAACTCTACGGTGTCGACTTCCTCGTCGAACACACCGCATCGCGGCTTCAGGTTAAGCTTCTCGAAATCAACGCGGAACCGGCGATAGAGCTCACTGGCCCACGCCTCACGTGGATCCTGGAAGATCTTTTCAAGGCCATAGGTGGCGTCTGCATCGATCCCTTCGTGCGTGATGTCCCGGTAGAAACCTGGCCAGTCGGTCAAACAAGGCACCATCTCAGGAAATGCCTCCAGATAAAAGTAAGAGGGCCTTGATGGCAAACAATCGAGATTTATGCTACATATTTGTAACTAGAAATGAACAGCCTGTAAATTACAAAGGTTACACTCTAGTCTGTGATGCGAAAGATCCCAGTTGAGTGGGATTAGAACTTGAAGTACCGTTGAGTGAACTTCTGTGGGGATTACTTTATCGTGGCCATCTATAGCAAAGCTCCAAAGTATGGAGCGACATGTGGACGAACAATTCAAGCCAGAAGGCGTGTCAGAATATTTGCGCTCGTCTTGCTGATCATCTCCCGTAATCGGTTTACGTCCTGCGGGCTGACGTCCGCAATGTCAGCCATGAGATAGGCAACGTCGCCTTGGAATCCGAATACTGCTTCTCCACATTGTAAGGCGAGAGCACCTCGTTGACTTGCTTGAGTACGCCGGGCTGATTGACGTGAACGTGACAAATCCGGACGTGGTCGGGCTGCTCTGCGGTAATGGCACGAAGGTCTACCTCTGGGAAGTTAACGCCGCCAACCGTCGAACCAGAGTTGAGATAGCGGGTAAGGGCGCCCGAAACTTCATCGCCAATCATCCTCTGCGCTTCTTCTGTAGAACCTCCGATGTGTGGAGTGAGGATGACATTCTTCAGCGCGCGTAACTCGCTTGCCCATGGATTCAATTGGTCATCAAAGGGAGCCCCGTTAGCGCCAGGTTCGTGGGGGTAAACATCGAGAGCTGCGCCAGCAATGTGTCCAGATTGAACGGCCTTGATCAGCGCGGGGATGTCGACAACACTGCCGCGTGCATTGTTGATGAGATATGCACCCCTCTTCATCTGCGCGAGTTGCATCCCAGAAATCATATTCATCGTCTCTGGGAGCTCCGGTACGTGAATGGTGACAAAGTCCGACTGCGAAAGAAGCGAGGACAAGGGCTCGACTTGGCGAGCCGAGCCGAGAGGCATGATGTTGATGACATCATAGAAAAGGACACGCATTCCGAACGCTTCGGCGAGGACGGAAAGTTGGGAACCGATATGGCCATAGCCAATGATACCAATGGTCTTGCCACGGATCTCCCAGCAGCCTTTGGACTGTTTGTTCCAGATACCCTGGCGCATCTCGAAACCACGCTCAAAGTATTGTCGCGCCAGCGCAATGATCTCGGATATGACGAGTTCTGCCACGGAACGCGAGTTGGAGAAGGGGGAGTTGAAAACGGGAATTCCCGCTTTAGCGGCAGTGACGAGGTCAACTTGATTTACGCCGATGCAGAAGCATCCGATGACGAGGAGCTGGATGAGACATACGAGATAATCAATATTGGCGTCTATTTTGGCAAAGTCACACTTACCTTGGAGGCAGCCTTTATCACCCGTTCAGTGATCTTGGTCTTGCTGCGTATTCCAATGGCATGGTATTGGCCAATCTTTTGGACGAGATCATCCTCGTTCATCGCCTTGGTGTGGTGATCGACACGCCAGCCGTTGACTTCAAAAGCCTTAACGGCGTCTCGGCTGATGTTTTCTAACAAAAGTATACGCAAATCTTCATTCTCGATTGGATGAAGAACTTTGGGTTGGCGAACATTCGCCGAGGAGGTCAAGGAATTGCGCCTTAAGTGTTCATGACCAAGTGAGCCACTGGCAGCAGCAGCAGGGGAGAGGGAAACTGCTGCATGGGTGACGAGAATGGAGGACGATGGGATTGCGATGGGACTCGACGACATTTTTATCAATGAGACACTAAAGGAACAGACAGGAAATATAGTCTGGTCGAGTCACTTTCAGAAAACGAAAAATTTCACAATTCCGAATTCCTTTCTCTTAACGGCGAGCTCATGTGTCTTTGGGCCTTCCCACGCCGATGGGTCTCTTTCTCCTTGATTATGGCGCAGGGAACGTTCAAAGCCTCGCCAACACCCTCCAAACACTCGGTCACTCTTTCAAGTGGATCACTTCGCCATCAGACTTTGACGATGCGACCGTGAGCTTACAACTCGTCTCTTTCAACCCCTCCCTATATGTTTATCCGGAGGACCGTCGCAGTGCCTTATCTTTCCGGGAGTTGGAGCCTTCCAGACCGCTGTAGACGGCCTGGCCTCGCGCGGCTTCCTCGAGCCTTTACGAGATTATATCATCTCTGGCCGACCGTATTTCGGGATATGCATCGGCATGCAGGTACTTTTCCAGTCCTCCACTGAGGGGGCATCCGCACCTGGTCTGAGCATCATACCGAGCAAGATCGATGTGTTTTCCAACGAGGACAAGACCGTTCCCCACATGGGCTGGAACTCTGTTCATCTCCTCGACCCTCACCACAAGGCCGATGAGGGCCTCGACGAGACACTGTACTATTACTTTGTGCACTCGTATCGCGTCACATACAACCCTGAGCGCGAGCCAAACACGGCTCCGTGGGTGCACTCCGTCACGCAGTACGGTCAGGAGGTGTTCATCGCGACCGTGCACAAGGACAACGTCTTTGGCTGTCAGTTCCACCCCGAAAAATCCGGTGATGCGGGCCTGCGACTCCTCGATGCCTGGCTGCGCGAACCCACCTTTGCGCAATCGCAATCGCAATCGACGACACGGAACCCGTTCCCACCGAGACCGAAGGACGGCTTTACGAAACGGATCATCGCTTGTATGGACGTGCGCGCGAACGACCAAGGCGATCTCGTCGTCACCAAAGGCGACCAATATGATGTGCGCGAAAAAGCCACCACCACCACGGCCAACTTGCCCGATGGTACTTCTTCCCCGCTAACTGCCTCAGTTGCTGGCGCGGTGCGCAACCTTGGCAAGCCGGTAGCGCTCGCAGCGCGTTACTATGCCGCGGGTGCCGACGAGCTTGCCCTGCTGAACATCACGTCTTTCCGCCATTCGCCGCTTCGCGACCAGCCGATGCTCGCCGTCGTGCGCGCAGCGGCAGCGACAGTCTACGTCCCATTGACCATCGGCGGTGGTATACGCGACACGATAGACCCGGACGGCACGCCGCGATCTGCGCTTGAAGTCGCGGGGGCGTATTTTCGTGCGGGCGCGGACAAGGTGAGCATCGGGAGCGAAGCGGTCTATGCCGTCGAGCGTCTGCGCCGTGCCACCACCGCTGCCGCCGCCGCCATCGCCCCAGCGGCTGGTGGTAGCGACGGGAGCAGCGCCATCGAGGCGATTGCGCGTGCGTACGGTCGTCAGGCCGTCGTCGTATCCATCGATCCGAAGCGTGTGTACGTCCAAGATGGGTCGACGTACGATGGCCCTCGGAAAGACGAGCTCATGATAGGATCTGGGGAAGAAGAGGGCAAGGCGTGGTGGTACCAGTGTACGGTCTCTGGTGGGCGAGAAGCACGAGATCTGTCTGTCGTCGAGCTGGCGCGCGGCGTCGAGACACTTGGCGCGGGAGAGATCTTGCTGAATAGCATCGATCGCGACGGTACGGGACGCGGATTCGATTTCCACCTCGTGAATCTTGTGCGCCGGAATGTGAGAATCCCTGTCGTAGCAAGCAGCGGTGCGGGGAACGTGCAACACTTTGTGGATGTATTTAAGAAAACCGATGTCGAGGCGGCATTGGCTGCAGGGATTTTTCACCGAGGTGAGGTACGGATAGACGAGGTCAAGGAAGCACTCATAGAGGCAGGAATCAGCGCGAGGACGACAAAAACAAGGCCGTCAAGCTATAAAGCGTAGTGTAGTAAATTTACTTCAGTATCTCACATTCGTTTCCAAGAATAAGATTCGTTTCAGCAATGGTATGAACAAATACAAGACGCCGAAGTGATCGCCTTGAGCTGAGTGTACAATCGAAGCCTACATGTAAACGCGCCCGTACAAAAGTCACCCCGAATGCTCGGGTAGATAAACAGCTGAAAGGAGGAGAAATTGGTTACACATACACGGGACGGAAGGATTATAAACAAAAAGAAAGGGAAGAGCAAGAAGTAGCAAGGCCGCGATACACACCTGACAGGCGCAGTAAGCCAAATAGAGGTATAGTCGGGTAGGAACGAGCAAATCGGAAGAAGATATAAATATAATTACTGGGATAACCCGAAGTAGTGAAAGAATGTCGATCAAAATTTTCCAGTCCAACAGTCGACAAGAGTCTGACCTCACCTCGACACTTCGTCGACCAAGGAGGGCTATTTGACACAATTATTTACTGCCGCGGACAACACCTTTGACTTTCTTCAGAATGCTCGTCTTCCTTCCAAGACCTCGGTCATCGGCGCCGGGGCTTGTGGGGGTTGCCGGCAGGTCCTTGGCTACGTCACGGTCACGAACGTAGACATATGGCTCGACGGGGGTCGTCGGAGAGCTGTCCCCACGGCCCTGGCGGACGAAACGACCTAAGAGCGAATCACGGGGGCGGTAAGCTGAATGCCCGTGGCCACCACTCTCGGCGGAGGAGGTAGGGGAGGGCACACCATCACCAGGCGGGCCCGTCGCTTCATTAATAGTAACGGGCACATTTGGGGAGTCACGCATTTTACGGATGCGTTGCATTAGAGACCTGTTACGACCTAGATTAGCCCCTCCAGTATCAGGAGAGGGCTGAGATGGGTAGGGTTCGGCCTCGGGTGCGGTAGGAACAAAAATGGGTTGTGGGGGAGGGATGGAACGATTGGGGACACGTGGACGAAGGGGCAGGTCATCGCGAGCTCGCCTGCCGCTGGTGCGTGGCTCCCTGATCATGGAATTGCCATGAGTGATAGGTCTATCGGAGTCACTACCACCGGCAAAAAATTCTTCGTAGGGTTCGGGTTCGGCCATTCCCCAGGCTTCAGCGAGGGCATCAACCTTCTTCTTCGGGGGTTCATAGTAATAGTTCGTGTCATTGGCATCGGATGGGTAAGAAGCATCGTAAGCAAAAGTTGGGTTGACGGGGCTCGGACCATCCTCGTTGTTTCGGTAGCGGGCAACGACCTCCTCGTCCTCGGGATTAATCGATGTCCATGCATACATGGGGGCCTTGGTACGATGCTTATTACGAGAAGGGGCACAAGCATCGAAGGGGCCATCATGATGGAACACTAAGTGAGCATCAAAGTGAGAATGGTGGCTGGATGCATGTAACCGAAAATAACATACTCGGACCAACGCCAGTGAAATCGAGACGATCAATGACATCAGCGTGTGCAGAACCTTTCTTGGTTTTCGAGCGGTGAATTTTGGTTTTATCTGATGGAACCGAGTCTGTGGAATGGGAACGCCTCGCCGGGGTGGGCTGAGGACGGGAGGGAATGGTGGATGAACTAGTTTAGGGGTATTGTTGGATTAGTAAGAGAGAGAGAGAAGATAAAGACGGACGGTAACCCGGCTGTCTGGCTGCGACTGGGGCGGGAACGAGAAGGCGGATCAGTAGAGCGGGGGCGATGATGAGCATCGGTACGAGAATTTGATCTAGTCGTTTGATGGGTTTGTTGTTGTTGTTGTTGTTGTTGCTGCTGCTGCTGCTGCTGCTGACGTTGCTGTCGACTAGGGGGAGCAGCCTGCTTTGGAGGAAGGGGAGGAGGAGCCTCTCGGAAGGGATCAGACATGATGGCCACGCGAGGGGGAAATATCTGAAGAGAAAAGAAAGGAGAGATGACTATGACAAGGTGAGAAGGGGGAAAAAGGAGAGGAACGAAACGAGGCGATTCGAGGCGAGGTTGAACCAAATCTTGCCAATGCCAAGGACCGGCAATATCCGTTGACCCCCTTAGTTTGCTCATGGTCATACACACACGCGAGTCCATCGCCACTCGCATCATCAACGGTGAACTTCTTTTCATCTTAAATGGTAATCTAATTCGCGTACCCCAACAATGGCTTTCCACCCATCCGGGAGGTGCTCTCACCATACTTCATTTCATCGGTCGTGATGCAACTGATGAGGTCGAGGCGTATCATCCCAAGCACATACTCGATAACATGCGCGCATTTTCTCAAGGTCCAGTGCAACTGTCAGAACATGGCTGGGTCCCTCTTCTACCTCCCATAGCTACTGGTTGGATTAGGAAACTTTCCACAGATGGTTCTTTTCAATGGCACAACGAGGCCACTCCCGAGTACTCGTCAGAAAGCACCCCTCATTCTCCATCTTCCCAAATCCTCCTCATCAAGAAAGCAGGCACTCCCATTGCTTCTGGCCCTTCCTTGGCTTCTATACAACCTCCACCTACCCCCTTGTCGCTTGATGTCCAGGCTCAGCACTCTGCCGCATACAAGGAACTCCACAAGCGTGTAATCGACGCCGGTCTATACAAAACTCGTCACATATCCGGCTATGGCCCTGATGTGGCCCGCTACATTTTCCTCGCACTATCCTCATACTTCTTATACCAGTGCCAGCGGTTCTTCCTCAGTGCCGTCTTTTTGGGTGCCCTCTGGCATCAACTCATGTTTATCTGTCATGACCTCGGTCACGTCGGTGTCACTCACGATTGGTACAAGGACCGTTTTTTATCTATGTTTTTGGCCGATTTTATTGGTGGCGTCAGCATTGGCTGGTGGGTTCATGTGTGTCCCTTCATCGTATCTTTTTCTAGACCTCTACTTAACCTGCTTGACATTTTAAGAATCACAACGTTCATCACAGTATGTTAATCACGTATTGTTTTATTATCCCCTCTGGTCTAATAACAATTTATCACAGTCGTCCCAAACCACCCATCTCAGTATGTCTCTCTTATATCGTCTACTTTTCATTTCCTTACCTTCCTTTCCAGTGATCCAGACATTCAACACCTCCCTTTTTTTGCCCCGACTCCTGCCTTCTTCAAATCCCTCTACTCCTCATACTACAAGCGCGAACTCACCTTTGACCGCGTTTCACAGTTGGCCATTGCTGCTCAGCACCGCCTATTCTATGTCATCATGTCCCTCGCGCGGTTCAACCTCTATCGCCTCTCATTTCGCTATCTCTGGATAACCCGCAATGAGCCCGCCAAGGCCCGCGGCGGTCGCTGGGTTTGGTGGACGGAGGTCGTGGCCATCTGCGGTTTCTTCTGCTGGTACGGGAGAGTCCTCCGTGGCTGCGGCTCTTGGCAGACCAGTGTGATGTATCTCATCGTGAGCAATATGGTGCCGAGCCCGTTGCATGTCCAGGTAGGATCTCACCTCCATTCTAGGTAACCATGACTGTTGATCACGCACGCTACCCTAGATCGTCCTTTCACACTATTCACGCTCCACCATTGATCTCGGCCCTTTAGAATCTTTTCCACATCGACAACTCCGCACAACATCTGACGTCATTTGTCACCCGTCTGTAGAATTCCTCCATGGCGGACTACACCTCCAGATCACTCATCACCTATTTCCCCGGTTGCCACGTTATAACCTCAAAGAGGCTAGCCATCTCGTCAAAGAATTCGCAAAAGAGCAAGGATTGGAGTATGCTGAGTTCGGTTTCATTAAAGGGAATAGTGAAGTACGGAGTGCCCTGCGAGGCGTGGCTGACCAGTTAAAGATCATGAAAATCGTTGCCGACTCTGAGATCCGAGAGGCGATGAATAGAAAAGCGGACTAGGACTTCGTCATACATCGGTTCATACCAGCTGGCTGGATGTCATACCCTAGTTCATTCAATGCCATATGCCATGTATTACCCATGTTTTAAAACGCATACATGAAAGGGCAATAAAAAAGGTGAAGTGAGCAACTAATACAAGATCACTTCTTCTTGGCCGCCTCCTCTTCTTCCTTCTGTAAAACACGGTAGGCTGTAAGTCAACGAACAGGAAGATCAAGTGGACTGCAACTAGCCTTCGCTGCACGAATCTTGCGTGCACCTTCAAACCTTGCCTCAGCCCGGTTATTGCGAAGGGTCTTGTAAGCGTTGAATTCCCGCTCCTCCGGCGTAATTTTGCGAGGCTCTTCGTGAACAGAGGCAGATGGAAGAGGGAGGGTTTGGCGGGTTGTAGGTGCTGTGAGATCCCCAGGCTTAACAAATCCCCCCCCTTCTGTGAGCATGCGAAACACCCAAAGCAAAGAAAAAAACGGTACGCACAGAAGAATCGCCCTGTTTGGGTTTGCGCGCTTTGCGCGGGAACACGACAAGGCGTTCCTTGTACGCCTTCAGCCGCTCAATGTTAACCGCTTTCCCTTCAACGGAGAGATTTCGGCGCCGATGATCGACGACGACGCCGAGTCCCAAGGCTACCTTGCGGCTGATTCCCGCCTCTTTCAACTCGCCTAGAGTGAAGCCACGACCTTCGCGTAATTTGGTATTGTACCGCACAGTCTGGCCGCGCACGGCGGGGCGGAGAAGGGTGAGGGGGCGCACACCAAGTGTCGCAGCCTTGGCTTTACGCGCGTTGCGCCGGCGGAGCTTTCGCCCGGGTTGGTCGAACCATGTCTTGACACGGCGCTGCCAATCTTTGCGGAAGTGATTGCTGGGAAGGACGTTGTTTTTTCCGAAACCCATGGTTTTGTTAGTCTGAGGGGACACGAAAAGTAAGTCAACGATGGGATGTGAGACAAATGCAAAAGACACGGCAGGCAAGGGGCTCTATGCATCCATATAGACTGGGCTCCATCCGATTGATTGTCGGGCGATTCGCCAGATCAAACTGCATGCATCGATCCCAATAGACACTCGTGGTGCAACTAGATGCTACATCTCAACAGCCAATCCTGAATACTAACCTTGAGAGGTCGTTCTTGACGTTGGCAGCCGTTGACGGGGGCCTCTACCGGGAGATTTGGGTTAGTTTAAAACTCCGCGGTACAAGTTTGAAACATATTACATAAAACCAAGAAATTAGGACGTTCTTGATTTTTCCCACGGTAGTGCACTTCACCAACCATTAGCAGCTTAGCAGCTTTTGTTGTTTTTTCAAAGGAGCTCAAGCGTGTGCAAGGACTGCCCTGTACCAAGGGCTATACCAGTAAGTTTGGCCCCAGTATGCCAAGAGGTAACTAACTGTCAGATTCCTTGCACACTGACTCGGACTTGCACGAGAACTGAGGGAGGTAACTACCTTACGATGTAATAGAATGTGACTAAGCGATATACGACGACAAAGATCAATCATAAACTGTCTGCGTGCGCACCAGAGTGTGTACCGCACTTCCTATTGTACTGCTAAGTTACTATCAAATTAAAAGGTGCAATGATAAGTGGAGCGATGATAGAATTATAGAAATGATCTGAAACGATCACATCCAATGCAATAAAGTTCCTTCTTTTTTCTACAACATGTATTATTGGTAACGCCCAAGCAATCTGCCCTTTGAGACTTCGAAAACGTAAAACTATTGAATGCATGTTGGACTTTTTACGAAATTTGATTTGTGGAAATGAACGATGTCACGTGATAGTATCCTGATCCGGTGTTTTTGGCTCTACTTGAGCTTGTACTTCAGTTATCCTGTTGACATGACAGCTGACAATTCTCATACTACAGGATGCGCTAGCTAAACGCCGTCTTTGCTGCAGTGCCATGGCCTCGATTTGAACATGAGTGATGTTGGCAGATGACGTGTCATGAGCCCGATCATCATGATGAATGACGGCCCAACTCACATATCCACCCCAACTTGGTGCCCGAAAAACGTGTCATCTTGGCAACCGGTGTGTCTGAGAGATTGATGGCAAATTTTTGGATTGGATAACTCGGGTCGCTGTGCACCACGCTGCACCAACCAATTAGCAGTTGTCGATCGCTGACTAAGGTACTTGTATACCACAACACTTACGACTTGAGTCGTCTCCAGAGGTACGTAATGACCGATCCCGTTTCCAGGCATTGGCGATTTTGCTTACACTGAGTTGAGGCGCGAACGAATAAATGTTCCAGCTGTCTGAGAGAGTGGCAGTAAAGACTGAGTTGCTCAGCCGAGCGACACTGCAAAACACCTGGTTATCAACCCGCAAGTTTACATCTAGGTTGATTGATCGGCTTGACGTCTCGCCTGCGCTAATCTTGAAACTAGTCCATGGATCAGGAGAGCGTTGCGACGTGTGAGTTTAATTTGGTAGGTTCTCGATTTTCCCTAGGACCCCCCGTTTACGACCGTACACCCTCTCATTCTTCACTCAAACCCGACCTTTTCTTATTTACAATCCCTTTAAATGCGCACACATCTCTGTTTATACCTAGTCCTACTGGATGCCTTCATTTCTGTACAAGCTTTCACCTTCTCGAACAATGTACCCACCGAGTGTGGGAACTTCGAGGTTTCCTGGACTGGTCAGTGGTTGCTTTGACTTGTGGAAAGGACATTACTGAGTGCCTTTTTGTAGGTGGCCAGCAACCTTTTGTGCTGGAGATGGCTCCCGTAAGTTATCTAGTTATTACCCTCCCCCCCCCAGCACTTGCTTATGAGGACGTTAGGTTGATGGCTCACAGAGAGTCTTCAATATTCCCGCCTCCGCGTTTAGCAATGGCGCTGGGAAGTTCAACATCCCTCAGCTAACGCTTTCTCGAGAAACGCAATTTCTTGTAACCATGTCGGACGCCACCGGCTTTGCAACCGGGGGCATATCCCCGCTCTTAACAGTAGAAGCTCCCACAGGTGCTGCTACCTGCAACTCTACCGATCCTGGCCCCAGTTTCTTTTTTTCTCTTGATGACGCTTTGCAGCAATGCAAGTGAGTTAGTCATAGTTTCGAGTATCTAATCGTGGCTGATTTGATGATATGATCAGACCATACACCTTTTCTGCCTTTCCCGGAGCTATCCAGCCCGTGACGATCTTCGTCAGTAGAAATCTTGTCCAGTTCTGGTGCGCCCTGTGGACTGATTCATGTGCTTCAGGGTTTAGTCCCAGGAGGTACGGCAGTCGTGCTCAATGTTCCCAATCCGTCTACGAAGTTCGTATGGAGTGCAGCCAGCGTATCGGCGGGTACTGGGATCATCTTTGTGATGAGTGACTCGCAGAATCGCACGGGTGGTGCATCACCCATCAAGGTTTCAAGCGCGACTAGCGATTCCTCCTGTCTTAACTCAAATTCACCGTCGGTTACCCTTCAAGGAACTTCTTCGACCCTACTAGCATCTCCTACCTCTTCCTCTGGGCGCGCGTCAAATTCCACTAAGAGATCTGGTGCGACCCTAGCTGCGGCAATTGCCAGTGTCTTAGTCGGACTGGTAGCTCTGGTAGCTCTCAGCCTATTTCTTTTCCGTCGAAATCAGTCTCGTCGGCCGAGAGACCACGTTGACCTTGGTGGTGCGTTTTCATATGTATCTCTTGTCCCATCCTTGGCAATAACGACTGGCCCAGATGGTTATCGTGATGAGCCGTCGTCACCTTTTCCCTACACGGTGGACCCGTTTCCGCCACCTGATCCCACCAATAACACACACTACGAAATGCCTCACATAGAATCGTCGACCGCCAATTTGGGACCTCCTACTGAAGCCGAAGTGGCCGCTGCCGTTCTGCCCAGTGTTTCCTCCAGTACTTCGTCCTCTGTGCCTTCTTCCAGGACAAGGAAAACAGATGTTACTGCATCGACGACTCGGTTTCAGCCTGCGCGGTTCATCGTCCACACAGATGTCGAAGAAGTCGAAGTCGAACCAGATGACAACGGGGTCATAGAACTTCCCCCGCAGTATAACGAACATCGCCAGCCGCTGTCTTTTCGCACCAGCAGCCATGCCCCGTCATCGACTTTAAGTTCTGACCAACCATGACACATGCATGACCCTTCTCACATGGGATCCTGTTGATTACCATCTTGCATTCACGACGTAGTTACGGATTTCGGACTTCGGACACTGACACTACGATGGGATGTATTTATATCGTTCTTACTCTTGCCATGCATACTCATACAGTCTCAACCTTGGACATTTGTCGAATATCGGACTATCCAGTACTTTTCGTCGGAACGCGATCTGATGATGCTTAGATTGAAACTAGGAAACTAGATATACATGTACCTGCAGGGAGGAATAAAGAGTAAGAGAAGATAGGCAACTTGTTAAGAGTCAGCAAGTGCGATCGATGGTAGTACAAATGACAGCAGACAGTTGCCAGCGTGAGAATTTGCCGAATACATAAAGGACAGCTCTGGTCGAAAAATGAGTGGTCAGATTTCGTGTACATGAGAAAATAGATCGTGTACAGTGCTGCTTTCATCTATAAATCCTGTCACCGAAAATGTCGTATTGATGTCGCCCTCGTAGGCTAAGGGCCACTGGCAGGACCGTCCACAGATGCATTGAGATCCTGCCTGGAGATTGAGTCAATTACGACTTCCTGTTCCTGCCACTTGAACGCCTGTGTCGCTTCCGTTGGTCATCCTTAATTACGTCTTCGGTGACCTGTGATATGAGCATGGGTCAGCAATGGCCTGCTTCGGTCTCTCTGCCAGGTTCTGGCCCAGCCCCAGGCAGTCTAACACTGGGCTATAATGGTCTCTGTAGGCATCAGTAGGACACTTGCATGTACTGTTGGATCATTGTAACTCAATAATAACCTGTTGTTCAGCACAGACTTGGATCACACTGATTAGGCCTTGCAAGAGAATGAAGGCATTAAGGACAGTTCCAAAGACTGAGGCAGTGTGTCAACACAGATTTAGCCTATCCTTCATCACTGAATACCATAGCATCAGCAACAGCTTGAACCATGCTTATTATCAAGTGGGAGCAGTGGGGGAGACCCTTTTTGGCAAGGGGCGAGATAATCCCTGATGCGGGAGTGGGAAGGAGTGCCAGAGGGCCAGGAGTGTCGAGATGAACAGTTCCCAGACGTGCCTGATTCAAGCTGTCCCGCAACGACAGGGATGTGGCGTACTAGTAGCCCGAGAAGTGATGGTCCGGTTGAGGCTCAACTTGACCGCCACTAGTATCGCTTAGATAGTAACAATAACTCCCTGGGAAGTGATAATTGTGATTTTTCACCATCCGATAACACTGATGGACTTGACATTACTTTATCGATTTGAATTACCCTCAAGGTGGACCATACCACATGACGAATGCTCCTGTTCCTGGTTCTCGCAATGGGCACTCGAACTTCGACCATATTGAAGACTTCGCAAGCAAAGGAACGAGATACATCGTCTCCTGAGGTACGTAACGACCAATCGCGTTTGCGTTTTTTCTCACACCGAGTTGAGGCACAAACGAATGACATGTTCCAGCTCTCTGAGACACTCGGAGTGGCAGTAAAGATTGAGTTGCTCAGCTGAGCGACAGCAAAGCACTTGACACTGACATTCAGGTTGATTAATCGACTTTTAGTATGCACTTGACGCCTGCACCCGGGCTAATCTTGAAACTGGTTCGTGGATCAGGAGAAAGTTGCGACATTCGGACCCCCGTTTATAACCATACACCCTCACATTCTTCACTCATACCCGACCTTCTTTTCTTGTTTACAATCCCCTCAGATGCGCACACATCTCTATTTATACCTAGTCCTACTGGGTGCCTTCATTTCTGTACAAGCTTTCACCTTCTCGACCAACGTACCCTCCCAGTGTGGGAACTTTGAGGTCTCCTGGACTGGTTAGTGGTTGCTTTGACCTGTGGCACGGACATCACTGAGTGATTTCTTGTAGGCGGCCAGCCACCTGTTGTGCTGGAATTATTTCCCGTAATTATAACCGCTTATTACCTCCCCCCTCCCTCGGCTTGCTCACGAGAACGTTAGGTTGTTTTGGACAGAGAGTCTTCAATAAGTCTACCTCCGACGCGTTCAGCGATGGCTCTGGGAAGTTCAACATCCCCCACATAACGTTTGGTCAAGGATTACAATTCTTTGTTGCTATGTCGGACGCCACCGGCTTTGCAACTGGGGGTATATCCCCGCTCATAACAATGACTCCCCCAAGTGACAACTATGTCTGCGATACTACCCAACCTGGCGGCGGTTTCGAATATTTACTGATAACAATTTGCAGCAATGCAAGTGAGTCGGTCAAAGGTTTGAGTATCTAATCGTGGCTGATTTGAACAAGACCATTCACCTTTTCTGCCTTTCCTGGAGCTATCCAGCCCGTGACGATCTTTGTCAGTAGAAATCTTGTCCAGTTCTAGTGCGCCCCGTGGACTGATTCATGTGCTTCAGGGTTTGGTCCCAGGAGGTACAGCAGTCGTGCTCAATGTTCCCAACCCGTCCACGGAGTTTATATGGAATGCAGCCAGCGTACCTGCGGGTATTGGGATCTACTTTGCGATGAGCGACTCGCAGAACCGCACGGGTAATGTATTACTCAAGGTTTCAAACGACACTGGCGATTCCTCCTGTCTTAACTCAAGTTCACCGTCAGTTACCGTTCAAGGAACTTCTTCAACCTCCTCTACAAAGACTACACCTACATCCCCCCTCTTCCTCTGAGCATGTGACAATTGCCAGTGTCTTAGTGTAAGGTCAGCCACATGGCTGGCCTTGAAACCTCAATTTGTATGCTCTTCAAGCTCCCACTCACATGCCCCTCCTCAATCTCTCTGTTCTTGCCAATTTCTGGCTGATTCTCAAGACTCCTGACTCACTACAGCCCTGTCTTCTTGATCAAAGGGCCATGACTCCCTTGGACATGACCCATTTATGCCTCAGCCATTGTCCTGTCTTGTTATGGAACAGGGGGACATGTTGGACCTTACTGTTCTAGGTATGCTTACTCTCCTATGATGATATCTCTTCTATTTATTATGTGACTCAGATGGTGTCACTATTGTTCTGACCATAGTGTTGTTGCAGCTCATGAGCTGTGGCAACACTATCTGACCAGTGTTGTTATTCTCAAGATTCTTATTGTCCCATCTCATTTTGGCTTGTGTTCTTGTTCTTGCTTTACTCTTATTGTTACACCTCTTTTGGTACAACAATTAGATGTTCCTGTATATGTAGGCCTCAGCTGGTAGCTTGTACCCCAGCTTCAGCTTTACCTTCAATTGACTTTTTTCACTCTCCTAAGCAACTGAACTCTTGTTCCCTTTCATCTCTCACCCTCCTAATAAGGCCCCTGAAGCTCAAGTGTTGCTGTGCTTAGTGATTGACAGGGGTAACCCTGCCACATACCTAGCAACACCTAACAGGGAAGCACCCTTCAGGAGTTGCAATGTCCCTCAAATGTGATTGCTGTGGGTGGGTGAAAAGCCACCTATCCCTCATGAAAGGGAAGCATGGGGTAAAAGGAACATTGTTGGTGGGAGAAGTCCAAAAAAAACATCACAGATGCATGATGTAGTTGTGGATTTGTATTTGTATTTATGCCTTTCTT
This sequence comes from Lactifluus volemus, assembly GCA_022376515.1. Taxonomy (NCBI): domain Eukaryota; kingdom Fungi; phylum Basidiomycota; class Agaricomycetes; order Russulales; family Russulaceae; genus Lactifluus; species Lactifluus volemus. The sequence continues at coordinate 1,238,941 of WTXI01000001.1, forward strand.
ACTATTGCCATGCATACTCATACATAGTCTCAACATTCGACAATTGTTGAATATAGTCGGACTATTCAGTACTTTTCGTCGGAACGTGATCTGATATGATGCTTAGATTGAAACTAGAAATCTGGATATATGTGTACAGGCAGGGAGGAATAAAGAGCATAAGAGAAGGTAGACAACTTTGTTAAGAGTCAGCAAGTGCGATCGACGCTAGTACTACCACATAGCAATGACAAAGGACAGAGAATTCGCCGAATACAAAAAGGTGGATCAAACAGCTCCGGTCGAAAATGAGTGGTTAGGTTTTGTGTCCATGAGAAAATAGATCGTGTACAATGCTGCTTTCATCCATAAATCCTGTCACCGGAAATGTCGTATTGATGTCGCCCTCGCAGGCTAGGGGCCAGGGACGTCCCCAGACGCATTGAGATCCTGCTTGGAGAATAAGTCAATCATGACTTCCTGTTCCTGCCGACGCCTGTGTCGCTTCCGTCGGTCATCCTTAATTACGCGTTCGATGCGGCGTCGAGACCTGTGGTGTAAGCGTGGGTCAGCAACGGCTTGCTTGCATCGGTAGCACGCGAGTTCTATGCAAGCCAGCAACCGTAAGGTCTCGGATGCGTTGAGAGCCTACGCAAAACAAGACAACACTTCAGTCATGAATACCTTTTAGAGTTGGGCGTAAAATGCTCACATTAAGTGACCAGGAAACCACCTTTGACCCCTCAATGCATCCGATGACGACAAAGTTACCGCGCTTTTCGGCTTGCAGCTCGCTGCTCTGTTCTTCGTGAGACGACCCTAGACGAGACCCGCGAGAATAGAGTCAAAACTCACTTCGCCAAAGACTGTCAATATCTTGTTCGTCGAGGTCGTGCGAACTACTGTGAACGGGGTCAGATACAACTGTCTCTGGGTTTGGATGTAGTGGCGTGTGGAGTGGTGACTCACAGACTTGAGAAGTGTGCCCGGTGGTGTCCAACGAGACGGTGGCACGTCCCACGTACACCCAAGAGTCCCTATCGGGCCTTCGAATATGTACCTTGACGGGAATGTCCTTGAAGGGTTCTCGAGGTTGGGCGCCTGAACGTTGAATGTATGTCAGACGAGCAGAACAGAAGTGACAAGAGTGGCGAAAATAGGAGGTCCACGCATACCGTTTGACAGGGGTAGACCTGTAGGTATGGTTGAGGGATCTGGAACTTGTTGAAGTTCGTGCAGTGCGGCTGGCTGATCCACCGGAGTTCGGTCGACATCCATGCTTGTGGCCATCTCTATCTTACAGACAACACCCGGTCACTAGAGGGAGTGACAAAGGGGAGTGGACGGCTGAACAAAAATAAGAGAGAGTGCTACAATTGGGTAGCTTGCTCGAGGGATGAGAGAGACCGAATGTGTGAACAAGTGCTTCGTCAGTTTAAAGACTATGCAAAACTTGTTAACTTAAACCACGTGAATGATCCACACGTGCCACGCCCTCACACACACGCTGTACCCCTATCATTTAAATACGATCCAGGTATATCGATCCTACAATAATTACACGGAAAACGAGGTTCGGAGAAACGTTGGCAGTTATCACGCCAAGCCATTTATCGCCCACATACAGCACCTGATGCCAGATGAAAAACGTTTCTGTAGGATCGGAATGAAGGTTTCACTTGAATTGGTCTGCTCAAACTCTTGCGACAGTCAAACCGCTCATTTCATCACCGTGCTGTCGTGGAGAGGTACGGCCCTGCCACGAGGCACAAATTACGAGGGGTGAAATGGACAGATATTATAGGGGTTCGCTTGGTTGGGAACGTCGCTAGGAGGTCCGTTCTGTATGATTCTATGAGACCAAGATGCACGAGAGAGAGAACCTGCGAAAAACACGCACGTCTCGATCACATCCGGGCCTAGTTCTTTCGAATGGTGCCCACTGGTACTGCTCCCGACACCATTTGTTCGGGATGACTCAGGTGGTCCGCCCGCACTTTTGACGTCCCAGCACCTGACAGTCCAATCTGCCCCCCCGCTGACAAGTACGGAAGACTCTGCACTGAAAGCCAGTGAATAGACAGAAGTTGTGTGACCTGTCATCTTTTTGATCCGGCGTCCAGATCCAAGGTCCCATAGATTGATGGCCAGATCCTCACCTAAAGGTGACATGCTTCAGCAGAGTTCTCGGTAACTTGGAGATCGACTCACCCGCTGTAGCCAAATAACGACCATCTGGGCTGAAGGCAAGTGTAGAGACAATACCTTGGTGACCGACGAAGACGCGGACGGAGGTACCTCGTTGGACATCCCACAGCCGGGCGGTCCAGTCGCTCGAACCCGTAGCTATGTATAATGAATTGGGATGGAATCGGACGCACTGCTTCCCGTGAGTTTCTGACAATCTTGCAACATTGCCTGGCGCTCACATCAACGTCACTCGAGTGACCTGCATAGATTCGAAGGGTGGAAGTTCGGTCTGTTGACCAAAGTCGGGCAGTACGATCGCGACTGGCTGTTGTGAAATAGATGCCCATGGGACTCCAGTCGACATCCCAAATCGGGTTTTGATGTCCTCTATATGCAACTACATTCGTCATGGTGTCCATCGACCATAACCTTGCTGTCGCATCGGCCGAGCCAGACAGAAGACACTTCGGGGGTTGAGCAGAACAGCTTACAGGATCGAACGCAAGAGCATAGACTGGCCCACTGTGTCCGATGAGTTTGCGAGTAGGTGATCCTCCTTTCTCTCTCAGAGAGTTGAGAGAAGAAGCTGCAGTTTAGCGATCAGCGAGTGACACGCAACGGTCTGATGGAAGGTCGCACAGTCCCGAATGTTGTTAAGCTGGAATTCGCTTTGCATTCCATTCAGTGATTCTCCCTTCAAATTCCATAATCGAATGTAACTCTCCTCAAAACCGGCGGCCATGAGTGACGTATCCTGGGAAAAAATACAACAAGGAGAACTAGAGGGCAACCGTTGACAAGTCAGTGACAATTCCGAAAAACGGAGCTAGCGCGAACCTTTCATGTACATCATGCAACGTGTATGCACATATACTGGGCAGACTACGCTGCCGTGCGGCAGCCCCTTGAGGGGTGTTACCATCCCCAGAAGAAAGCAGGCTCGGCTCAAGACGGATACGCTTTCTGGCATCTCTTATTTTCTCAACCTCCCGTCTGACATCCATGGTTCTAAAAGTTGGAGGATGTGGTAGCAAATCTGCAGTTGTAGGAGAGACGATCCCACCAGTTGTACTGGGACGGACGAGATGGTTATCATATTGGGCGGCAGGATCTCGGTCCATCATTGCTTGTTCTCGCAGGGATTTCTCAGTTTCTGCACGAAGTTCTTCTGAGATGGGGGCTGGCCCTAGCTTCAGTTCGCCAGCAGCATCGTTAAAAGCTTGGGGGTTTGTGAAAGGTGTCGACGTCCCGTTAGGTTGTGGTATGAGTGACGAGAGAAGCCCAGTGTTCTCCTCCCAAGATGTAACAGACTTGGAAGCGCTGGTCGTAGCCACTGCGACGAGTCAAAGTCCGTCTAATCCCAAATGATCTGAGGAACAATGCTTACCATCAAATCTGAGGTGATTGTTGACAACACGCATGACCGCTGCTCTCCCTCTCCGGCCTCTCTCGCCAAGGAAACCGTCACCTGCACCAGGAGCCTCTCCTCCTACGCCCTCTGTGAGCCAGCCTAACAATAACGCAAAACCAGAGCGAGACATTTGAATCGTGTATTTTTCGTTCCTGAAGCGCTGCGCCGTCTCATCGCTTTGAATGTGGGACGGCAGACGAAGGGTGGAAAGGCGATGGATTTCAGTGCTGTGCAAGGGTTCCAATGACGGCGAAAACGCTTCGAAGAATTCCTGGGCTAGAGCCTGACGGTTACGAGGCTAGGTTACTTGTAACGTTTGGTGCTCACCAGCATCTTTGAAGCCAAACTGGACGAGGTCGAGATAAAAGTGACAAAATATTGGGAAGATGATGGGACGGAATTCGGGCTGGATTGTGTTGTGAGAACCAAGTCACGGAGTGATGAATACGCTGGGCGTACACGGTACATATCCAAGGAACCTTCCACCCATGAGACTAGTTCTCTGAAACCTTCATGCTTGTCATTGGGATCAAGGGATAAAATCTCCTCAGCTCCCACTGGTCCAATGCTAGCAATTAGATTCTGTAAGTTGGACGAGTTGACCGCTGATGCTAGCTCTTTCTGCACGCCTAGAGTTGTCTTGAGCGTATTTTCCCCAGGTTGAGCGGGCTTTTCGGCGAAAATGGTGAGTTTTTTTACGAGTTCCTCTCCGGATATAGTAATGGGAGATTTCCCCTTGTCGTCGGAGGAAGTGATGGATTCTGTGAGGGCTTGCTCTGCGGATTTATGCCCTCTTGCTCGAAGGTACTCCAAAACGAGACGATCAGCGGCAAGCGTTGCTTGATTTGTTTCCGCAGAAGGGGGGGCTGGAGTAGAAGCGTCTGGAGTAGAAGCAGTAGGTGTAGCGGCCGACATGATGGTGGAATATTGTCGATTGCTGGTAACCTACTACAGGAGTGCTTGTGCTAAGTAACATCCGCGCGTCTTTCCTTCACGCGTTCCATTCCCCACGTGATCTCATACCACCACCACATTTTATCCGACATCTAAATAATTCTACAGGTTCGTCTCAGAAATGCTCCTTTGCGAATGTGAAGTTGACAGAAGCTGAAGAGTGCTGCAATGTCGCTTCCTTGATGGCCTTCGCAAGCGGTGTAGGGCCACAGAAATAAGTCTAGCAATGCCCTAGTCAGTTGAGAGATCAGAAATGCCAGCATATAACATACTCCAACAGTGGTCTTAAGCTGTGAATTAGTTCCCGGAAGATACTGGCCAGATTCAATCGCCTGGCGCATGCGGCCGTAGATGGTTTTCCAGTCGGGACGACCAAACATTGTACGGGAGCGGAGTAAAGTCAGTGGGTCATAGTCTGCTCCAGCATCGTTGATAGCGATATTCCAGAGCATGTCATCAGCAATCTTCTGGGTGAGATAAATATTGATACGAAGGAAGTTCGCTGCAAATAGTTATAGATACAGTTTGCGCAAACAACATACGAAGACTTACGATCAGCCTGAGCAGCCTCAACTTCCTGCAACAAACTCTGGAACCAACCAAACGAGGGGGTGTCACGGCAAATCCAGAAAAACTCCACCCTGCGCAAGCTACCGAGATGGCCACTTCGTTGACGATACCAAATGTGTTTCAGGATTGAGGCAAAGGGGGTGACACCTATCCAAGCATGAGACAACGAATCAAGTATGAGTGTGTGCCATACCAATACCGGCGCCGATCAGAACGGCAATCTCCACATTAAAAACGTCCTCAGCTGGAGCACCGTAGGGACCGTCGATTCGCACAACGGGGAGATCACGGCTCATATTAGAAGTATCAAGTTCAACGAAATCTCCACGAGATGAACCAAATGTGCTGTCTTTCTCGTCCTTTTCCCCACCGTTCATGGCGGCTTGTGTAAGCGCAGCTACAACGGATGGTCCAGCCCCTACGCGTTCGCCAAGGGCATGGGTCCAATCGCCAACCTGGCGGATGTGGATGGAGACGTAGGGGTCCTCTGGGGCGGATGTGATGGTGAACTAGATAGCCGGTTGAGCGTTAGCATCATGGTAGAGGGAACCAACGATCTAACCGGATGCCACTGCCAGCGAGAGACCTCGGGGACCTGAAGGAACAACCATTGGCCGGCCGTGTATTTGAAGCTGGGTTTCAGGATACGAAGCTCCATGGCACCTGCGTCATTAGACTTTAGAAAAAAAAAAATACAAGACAGTTCACCACGGAACGCACCACTTGGGTGAACAAGAAGCTTGGACAACCTTGTAGCCCTTCGCGCGCGTATCTCACGATAAACCCTCTCGCCGAAATAGATGATACCGGGCCATATTATGAACCTCCAACTTTCGTATCCAAGGCAATGCTGGGTGGAATAGAAGGGGAAAGATGTGGTATAATCCGGGAGCGCCGAATCACGGACGAAACAACCGGTCGCATGGGTATAGAGACCGATCAAGAAAAAGAAGGCCAGATGGTGGGTGTACCAGAAGGCTTCAAAACACTGCTTGCGTATCTTGTGGTGAGCAGTCGTGTACATCAAGAGCATCAAAAACAGCATAAAATGGCCAGTAATGCCGCCGGCTTGCGTGTAGTGGATTTGAAGCGCTGTCACTGGCCGGACCTCTAGAAAGTAGGTGAGATGAAATGAACTAACGAGGAAACAAGGAGAAATGTACGGGTTCGCTCGACGTTTATGAAGTTGACATAGTGAGCAGTGGTATGAATCATCGCCCAGAAGGCCATGGAATATGCCACTTGTCTATGGAACCAGATGTTTTCATCGGCAGGGAACAACCAAGTAAGCTTGGGACGAATGACACGAATGATGTTTCGGAGCATTGGGAGGAGGATGAGGCCTCCGTCATAGGCGAGAACTAGGCCGGCGCCACGGGAGGTCCAAACGGACCACTTGAGGCCGTTCAGAACGTGGAGCTTTTGGTTGGTTTGCTGAGGAGAGGTAAATAATGTTTCACCATACAGAAAAAAGTCAGGACGCGCACTTGACTATACCAGCCATAGGCGAAGAAAGCGAGGTGAGAACCGTAGAATAAGACGTTGAAGGCCAGCCTCCTCGCGACTAGGAACTCTCGCTGGAACCAGCTTTCTGCCATGACAACAACTAAGGAGGGTGTATCTACAACTGTTCGATGAGGGTAGTGAATGACGTCCGGCCTGCCAGACCAGAAAAAACAAAACAAAAGAGAGGGAGAGAAGAGGGGAGAGCAAAAGGAGGTCCCTTGACAGCGGGACAAAAAGGAGGGGAGAATAAAGGCCAAGAAATCGGATGTTGCCGACTGAGGGGTGACTGTGACCATGACAACGGTGTCTGTACTACACGGCGTTCGTCGTTCCCATCAAACAGAACTGCATCAAATCGGTACTAAAAAAGTACTGCACAACGCAGCCACATGCATGTCGTGTCACAATAATTTACCCTTCGTAGCGATATGAAACCATGGCTTCAATTCTATGCACATCCGTACTGAAACTCCGCAACTTGACCTGCTGGCTTTTGCTGGCCTCAATAGCCAGCGGATCTGTATCCACCCACTCATTCGCTGGGACATCGGCCGACTCGTTAGTATAGGCAAGGATGTTGAAAACAGTCGACTCGTCGATGATGGGCAAAAACGTCACTGTTGATACGATTTGCTTGAGTATTGACCGAATTTCCGCTTGGATCTCAGCTTCTGATTTAGACGCTTGCCGCCTGTCACGGTCAATGATCAACAATCAAAGGCTGTTGTCAACAGTGACCCACTGTTCAACGTCGTCCTGAGCGGGTTGCTCTACTAGATTGATATCGAAAACCCATCGCTCCAGTGAAGTTCTAGTGTCTTTCGAGATAATCGCCACAACGAGCTGGGTCACCGCTCCCGTGAGTAACCACGCTGTACTTTGCGTTAGTCATTCTGGTGAGGAATGCAACCCGTACACTCACCGCTAATCTGCTTCAAAATCCTGGAAATGATGTGAGAACGAATCAAGTGATAAAAGAGGGTGATAGCTAGTACTTGTCAAGGTAATTCTCTAAGGCCAGATCCTGGGTAATCAGCACGGTTTGGCCATATTTCTTGACCATATGAAAATCGTCTGCGGGGTATACTCCTCGTTGAAATAGGATACTGTGGAGAAGGCGTGGATTGAGATGTCTATTCCAGGGACGAGTAGCACTCACGTGTTGACCGCATACTTGAAAAATTCAGTGACGAGATCTGTGGATCCTTTGAGAGTAATAGACTGGCGAATGGCAGCTTGCTTTGTAGGTGCCATCGAGTGTTCAAGTTGACGTGCCACCGACGCGTTTGACCCAGGCGCGTCACCCACGTGAGCAAAGCGTGACGATAGTTCTTATTCAAAACATCGTGTACAAGTACGCAATAATAGCATTAATAGAGAATAAATGTTTGATACAACCGACAGGACATGTGCTGAGTGATGTGCGACTCGGAGGTGGCACGTGGACTTTGAAACGCGTCTCAACACGTAGTTGTAGGCCTTGCCCAGCACCCCTCCACCTGCACATCATCGGTCCATGCAAGCCCATGTGTCTCCTCCAAATTTGGACTTGCCCCTCCTACAGGGCGCAAGCCAAGTCCTCCAGGACTATTTCGCCAAGGACTCCCAGATCATTCCTGACGTAGGCGACTTACTTGTCCTTCGTAGGCCCGTTCAATGATACGCGTATGAAACATACTTACACACACCCTGCCAGCTGGAGCATCATCATCAGCCTCTTATTCCGTCTTTCCTGACGACTATCGTGTTCCCTTTCAAAAGAGGCGGTTAATCGGCATCCCTGAGAGCTTGTTTCAATTTTACAACAGTCCGCGTTCCTCTGACTCTCCTTATTCGACGCTTACATTCACTTACAGCTACGGATGTTGTTTCGCATATGGGGCTTCTCTCGGAAATAGAGAGGGTCTGGGTTGCAATAGACCACAAGCTTTTTCTCTGGGACTACGTAGATGGGTGTGTCGCGTCTCTTCCTACTCAAACAAAATCACCTGAAGAGTTTATCATAGCCAAGACTTGAGCTCCTTCGTAGATCAACCCGATGTCATTACCCACGTTTCCATCGTCCACCCAAAACCTGGAGTCTTCGTTGACGAGATCAATCATCTACTTGTCCTGTGCACCCCTTTAACTGTCATCCTCCTGGGAGTATCTGCGACAGACATGCTCGAACCCAATCATAGGACTCGCAAAGAAATTAAGCTATTCGACTTGGACATGTCCGTGTCGTGCGACGTGGAGATGATATCGGTAGCTGGAACCCCAGATGGGCGAATATTCATGGCAGGATCGCAAGATGGCCATCTCTATGAGCTGCATTACCAAGAAAAGGAAGGTTGGTTTGGTCGGCGTGTCCAGTTGATCAATCATTCTGTCGGTAGCGTTCAGAGCTTTCTTCCCCGCTTCACCGCCCCTCGCTCAGAAGGTACGCCCCAGTTATTACATTGCACGGCCATCTTATTGTATTGCAATTTCCTCACAGATCGTGTCGTCTCCGTGGTCTCGGACCCCAGCAGAAACCTCTTCTATACGCTGACTGCGAACAGTATTATCGCCGTGTACTATCCAACAAGCAGCAGGACCGTTCAACTTTCGCAGACCATTCAAAATCTGTATAAACAGGCTCAAGACAAGGTGCCTGGTTCGCCTGCAATCACACCAAAACATTTTCATATCATTTCTTTACACATTATCACCCAAGAGGAGACTCGTTCTGGCTTGCAGTTGATGGCTATCACCACGAACGGTGTCCGCCTATATTTTTCTACATTAGCAGGCCCATTTAGCCACTATCCTGGAAGCGACGCACAGCGAATTCAACGCCCTTTACAATTAGTTCACGTTCGCCTCCCACCAGCCAACCTTCTTCATCCTGATGAACAATCCCATCCTTATTTGTCGAGTGGCTCCGGCTACGCATCCCGTCACCCCCAAGCCCTGCCAACTTCGCGCCCATACGTCCTTTCTGGACTGGAGAACTCGGTCCATGCTGCTGGCCTCACCATCGCTGCACATCCCGGGGACACAGAGGGCACAGATTTCCTTCTTTGCATGTCACCGGATTTGACAAGGATTGGCGCTCTCGGACAGACACCCCCACAGACTTTGCCGCTTGCAGGACCATCATTCGGTGCTGGTGCTGCATCCCAGCGTCCACCATTGACAGAGAGAGCTGCTTTGCTTGCGATCCCGGGACGGACATGGGGTATGGCCGCTCTTCCCCGACCCAAGCATGCGATCACCATCACTAGCCCGGACTCTAACACACCGATGCCAGTTGTGACGAACGAACTGGCGTACCAGTTTCTGGAACCCACACGACAATTTTTGATACTCACAAACGTTGGAATCACTGTATTGGCGAAGCGGCGTGCCCTAGATTGGCTGCGTGACGCCCTTGAAGAGGTGCAAGCCGAAGGAAATGTTCAGCCTATTATCGATTTCAGAGATAGGTATAGTTCTGACCAATATGAATCAAGGTTGGATGCTGTCCTCATATTATGTATTCAGCTTTGGCCGAGACCAGACTTGCGCTATGCTTTTGGCCTTGGCTAGTGGAAATACGTTCCTCGAGTTTGGGGAACAACCTATCAGCGGATCAGTTGTAAATCTTGCACCTGAGCTCGCCAATGTCGCAAAACAAGCTTTCTATGACTGCGGCGAACGTCCAATGTGGGCTGAACGGATGACTTATGGTACTGGTGAGTACTTTCCCTAGCCTAGCGTGGCGTCCCCGTGCCAATAATGTGATCAGGTGACGGCTCGGGAACCGCGCTATTCAGCGGAAGGAGGGAAGGATTCTCTTTGTATTTCTCAAGGTTGGTGCGGCCAATTTGGAAGGGCAAGTTAATAAAGCCGGGGTACGCATCAAATTCATCTGCGTGACATCACACAAACTCCTTTTTTAGTGCACCAGGACCGCAGTCCAACATACCTGAAGAAATCCTGCTCATGGTACAAAGAAATCTTGTTTCTCTACATAGTTTTCTGGAGGGAAACCCCCACCTTTTCCATTCTGCCACCGGGGATTACTCCGGTGCTCGCGCAGCGCCTGCGAGTGACCAAGAAGCATGGAAGGTCGATAATAGTATTTTTTTTTCACTCCATTCAATCATTTGACGCATTTCGTCTTTCCAGGCTGAACAAAAGTCTGTGGCAGAGTTACAGGCATTGTTGGCACGCACGATTGAAGGGGTTTCTTTCTTTCTCCTGCTAATCGACCATCACATTGGCGAACTCATTGGCCAGTGGGTATCCTCCTCTGCCCTCGTTGACTACGTGATTGACAAATTCATCGACAGAACCGACACCGCCACTCAGAAACTCATCCATTCCATGACATTTGAAGAGCTCATCACTGGGCAGAATGGAGTAGCTGCTTCGAGAGGGCTCGTGAACGTGATCATCGACCAACAAATAGGCCAGCAGATTGCGGTAAGCAACATAGCACGACTAGGGCTTGTTAAGTTTGCCTTACGTATGTACTAGGTCGACACTATCAGCGACATTCTACAAACGCGCTGCGGATCATTTTGCAGTACGGACGACGTGATGCTTTACAAGGTTCGAATATCGTTACTCTTCCCTGGCAGTTGCTGAGTATGTTTGTGCAGGCTAAGGAAAGCATACGGAGAGCTGTAGAGTGCCGTAATCCACAGGAGCGTCAAGGCTATCTCGGTGAATCATTGAGGTGCCTCTGTCGACTGACTGGTACTGCCTGAGGTTGACTATATATCCTCCAGGTTGTTCATAAAGGGCGCACGCATCATGGAGTTTGATAAGCTACGAGAAATCATCGGAGACTACCAGCAACTGGATTTTGCGAAAGGCGCCATTGAACTCCCATTACACTGCGCCGACGCATTGGACAGCGACGGCCTGGGAAAGGAGTTCTGGCAGATAGTCCCATTGCCAGACCCTTCCGGTAGCGCCAATGCATCTAATGACCCTCGAAAATCTGCTTGGGACCGGCGTGCTCATTGTTATGATCTGATTCTTGATTCGCTCGAAGCCTTTGAAAATAGGGCTACATCTGGAACCGGTGATGATGCTGCAGAGCAAGTGCGGGCCCATGCTTATGAGCTGGCATTTGCAAGCACCGACGAGATTTTCCATTCACGATTATACGAGTGGCTGATCTCGAGAAATCTGGCTGATGAGTTACTTGAGGTGCGCTAGACTTAGCCTTCGGAATGTCTAGGTCTGAATTCTTCAACTTTCTACAGATGCGTCCCGCCTACCTTCAGGCTTATCTCCAACGCGAGCCGAGAACGCTAGATAAATATCAGCTCCTCTGGCAGTTCTATGTCAAAGATGGCCAACCCCTCCGGGCGGCCGAAGTGCTGGCTACCTTGGCAGAATCATCTGAGTACGCAACGCCGATGACTCGAGCTACCATATCTCTCAACGTCTTTCAGATTCCCACTGTCATTATCCCAACGGATAGAGTACTTGACGCTCGCTGTTGGCAATGCGAAGGCCCATCCCGTGTCGGCTGGCGGCAAACACGAGTCTGCCATTGCCTTCTTAACAGATCTCGAGGAGAAATTAGATGTTTCTCAAGTGCAGCTTGAGATATTCCATACGCTGTCGCCTCGTCTTCAGTCCCAGCCATCCGATTCGGACTTGAGGGAGAAGGTAGACCTTCTTGGAAGAGGGTTGTTCAGTATCACAGAAGTTCGTGCTGTCATCCATCCTTGCAAGCGTTTATTGACCAGTCATCGTAACGCAGCTCTACCAAGTGTATGCTGACCCATACGACCTTTTGACGATCAAACTATTGGCTCTGCATGTATCCCAACACCAGGACGAAACACTCGTCAAAGACATCTGGGATCGTATTTTCCATGAGGGTACGTCGATTTCGTGCGATGAGGAAGTCGGACTTTTGTGTTGAACGCTAGGACAGCTGTCCAGGGTGTCCCCATTGCCGAAGCTTTGGATCGCATTGAAGGGACAATTGTCCCGCTTGGTCAACGGTTCCATGGCTCAGATTCAAGCTTTCCATTCAGTTCGTGCAAGTGCTCCTACTAACCAACAATCACTAACACTCGGATGGACAGAGCATATCGCTCGCCTTTTAGTCGAGTTTCAGTTAGCGAACACAGACATTGTGCCACCTAGTTGGGCTGTGCTGGTGTTGGTGCGGTGCGGAATACCATACGTGGAAATATGGGATGTCTTTCATCAGATGTATGAATCACAGGTATGTCGCTATGCACGCCCCGCCAAGCCGAGCCCTTACCCCTCTTGCTAGGTCCCGCCATTCAGCTCACAATCGGCAGTCCAAATGCTCTCGGCCGCTATCTGTGTGCTTTTCCAAGACTGGCTAGAGGCAGAAAAGCGCTCTCCTGGTGAATATTTCCCGGTTGATCGCATCGACTCTGCTGTAGAGTTGTATCTCCGCGAGCTAGAGAGGGGTGACACCCAGAGGACTACGCGTGAGGGCTATGAACGTGTTCGACGTGAGCTTCGGAGGTTTTGGTAGCCTTGATATATATATCACGTGATGACTGGATGATCTGACGCGATGATACTTAATAAGATTAAAGCGGTGGGTCATATCGCGAAGGATGAAACTAGATATGCAGGAGTAGACTTCTACGCATTCTACGCATTAACTTCCAATATACTCTCTTCTGCACGCAGAAGGACACGTTTCGTTACAGATTCTGTAAGTCTGTACACTTGGTAGACCATGCTGGACAAGGATTCATATTTGAGCGGACAGGCGGGCGTGATGTCCGCGGTGAAAAAGAATGGCTTACCGTAAGGCTCCTACCGCAAGGAGTAAGATGATGACAACCGCGGCGGTGTCTCGGGAACCGCTACTACGTCTTCCCCGATTCCCCTTGAACGGGCAATCCACTGTAGGGGACTGAGAAGCGGTAACGAGAATAACATATTGACCAAGGAGGCCGCTCCCACGACCGGTAAACCCAAGATGAAACGACGAATAAAGCGCCAGACAATGCCGCGGTCGGACGGGCGTCCACACTATCACGGGTGGACGAGAATGAAAAGGCGTCAGGATCAAGGATCCCACCGGTTTCATCTTGAATGATGCGTAGAGCCGCGCGGACTAGATCACGACCAACGGAATACGGGTTCGTCCAAGCCCAGTATCCTCCGCCCATGAAATAGACGGCAGAAGATCCGTAAGATTCATTGACAGGTTCGTCCAACGAGGCAAGAATGGTGGTTGTCAAGAATGATGACGCAAACACTATACCTGTGAATAGGATCGTAGATAGAGTGGCGATAGCGACTGAATAGGGGGGAGGGGGAGAGAGGAATTACGATGAATTTGAGAGGGGGGAGAGGATTGTTTTGGGACGCGGCGAACCTGGATTGGTAGCGAGGCCAACTACACTTGTTCGGGCAAAGCGGTAGTGGTAGTGGCATTGAGGACAGACAAAAAAGGCAGAAGCGTTGGCGGAGCTGTTTCTCCAGCGCTGAAGGCAGGCGAGGTGTACGTGCTGTTTTTGATTGAAACGAAAAAAAAATTACAATTCGATCAGCCCAAAGAGATGGCTAGGGAACCTTACCCTGACTGAGCCGCTGCATAAACAAGGACGAATGAGGCGGCCAAGGGTAGGATCTGGACCGTCAAAGCATATCCTACATTGTGGTTGCTCTTCCCCTGCTGAATGATTTGGCATTGGAGTGAGAGGTTAGCTTGAGTGTGTATGCACACGTGTGTGGGTGTGTGTATGTGTATCTGTCCAACTCCGCGAATGACGGGCCCTCGAAATGGGCGGCCATAACCAAATTAGGAAAAGCGCTCTCGCTGGAAAAAAACTTGTTCAAAGGGCGCTCATCTAATGACACGCGGAAGTTAGTTAACTAACAATTAAGCTTTAGACCTGGCGAAGCACCACTAGTCTATGGCCCGGTAAACTAAATCGCACTAAACTAAAATGCTCTATCCTACTGGGGTTTGACCAAAAAAAAAAATTATTAAGAGTCAACAATTAGGGGCGGACGGAATGTCTCTAATGTCCGTTTTTCGCTTAATTTTTTTTCTATTCGACCTCTCAGAGGTAGCAACGGGAAAACGTGCTGGGCGGAAGCGCAGATGGCCACTGACCGTCACGGATCGCGGTCTCCCACTCAGTCGCGTGTGAACGATATAAGTCTAGTGCGGCACGCCCGTTTTCCAACTAGTCGGCGCAGTGCCAAACCAAGCCACCAAAAGTAAGCCGCTGCCCTTTCATTCAGGGGAAGGGGGGGAAGTCATGACGCACGGGATTTTGTTGACCCTCCTGACACCTCCTTCCCATGAGGTGAAACGTCAGGGTTGGTAGCCGAACCAGCTGGCTCGGTGATCGAAGGGCATTGCGGAAGGGTTGATATAACGCGACATCGCGAGTGTTAACCGCAGGGTGCGGGATCCCTAACACTGAAAAGGACAAGCGGTTACCACCCGCGGTCGCGATGGATCCCTGAAACACGGCGTACCGGAAAGGTCATTCCACAGGCTATGCCCGACAATGACCTTATCCTTGATTATATCAGCGACCAGACGCTGGACGTCGTTAAATTTCTGAGCGGAATAAGCTTTGCAGGGGCACAAAGTCAGTGCCGGTTCGAGCTCAAAGGAATTAATGACTTTCGGTATCCGTAGCGGACTTACCAGGGCCGAGATGCGCGGGCGTGATACCGGTTGTAGACGTACGGTAATCAGTTACGTCCATCGTCGGAAGAACGTAGCAATCCAGCAAGCTGGTGCCCCTGAAATCGCATATCGCGACGCGGCTGCAATTGACATTACCCACGTCAATCTCGTATCCCAACACCGCGGTACCCAGAAGATGATGGACTTACGCAACCATAGAAGTATTGCCACCCGGGCCAACACCGACAACAGTGCAGGATAGAGCGAGCAACTGATCAGCAGCAGGAGAACCATAGTGAGGAGCCATTTTTTTTTATAAAAAAAAAAGAAAAAAAAAAAAAGGGCGATGTGGATGAGCACGTTTCTCTCCTCGTGCGCGGACATTTATGCGAAATTTCGATCTAGTGAGCCACTGAGAACGGAACGGCAAATGGGTTGACATGGCCGAGAAGTAATTTAAATTGTGACTCTGGAATCCGTGAACTTTTTCTGAATACCATTGTGCTTTCAAAGCAGCAAAGAAGTGGAGTAGTGAGATCAACAGAAATAAGAGACATTCGAGTGACTCCGGATTGAGCCAGTTTGACAAGGGTTCATCCAGCAGAGAAGAACGGAGGGCGCAGCGCAGATTACTGTATGGAATGTCGACCAAAACCTGTTGTTCTTTTTCTGCCGCTTCCGAGACTGTGGTAGTAGAAACCACGCGACGGTATCAAAGGCGCCAGTCGGCATCGGGGACCAATCGATTTAGAGTGGAGATTAGAAACAATAAATCTTGACACGCCACGAGGGATCTACAGGGAGGAAAAGAAAAGAAGACAAAGAGATCTTCTCGATCAGGCGTGTGACAAGCCAAAGTCACTCTTCGGAGAGACACGAAGGGAATGTCAGCGTGAGTGGTGGACAGCTAAGCCAGAGGTCGGGAATTGCCAAGAGCACGCCAAAAGCCGTAGCCTAGCGGCGTCTTTTTATTATCATTTTGAAACGGGGTGACTCGACGGAGGCGAAGGAGAGGAAGAGGAAGAGGAAGAAAAGTGTTGATCATATCATATGAGAGCGGCAATCGCGAGGAGAAGGCGCTCCACTGAAACGACTCAAAATTTTTGAGATTGGCTACTCTATCGAGTCATCACTCTCTACATCTAAAACGTCTCTTCGACAACTCATCTTGGAAGCCCGACGTAGAAGCCGAGAGAATTGCACCGTCCCGGCACTCGCTGGCCGCAGGTCCGGATACTCCGTAAGACTTGGCCGTTTCGATTTCCACCCGTCGACCACTTCACGTTCCAGATTCCACATCCATCGGATCTTCCGACGTATCTTTATACAAGTCAGCCATCGTCTGATCAGGTTCACCCGCTTCTCCTTCACCGCCAATGCCAACATTCGTCTTTCTACACGGGGACTAACCACCGAGTTTCCCCATCGGCGGCGGAACCATCGCACGAGCTTGTGTCCAATCATACCACAGTGTTTCACCCCCTTCAGGTGTCCCAGTAAGAGGAAAAGTGTAGTGCTGTTGGGTTTCAACTCGGGACACACCACGCAGAAGCCTTGTAAATCTCGAAGTGCCCGATAAAACGTGGCTAACGTTCGTCTGTTTGGATCGCGGCCACGTGCAGATGGACAAGCCGCAAACCCATCCCTTTGGGATCCATAGCGAGGAACTGAGTGGTCACTTGCTCAGCGTCCCCCCGTTGCTGCATTTGTAATAGCGCCGCGACGGATGCATAAACGACCCGTGGTGGCGGGGTATCCCTTGATGATACTCCAAGTTTTGGCAACTGGAACATGACCTGACGGTAACGCTCAAGGCTATTCATGCCTGGGTCGCGTATTTGTGTCGTGCCCCGAAATGCTCTGCGTTTGGCGGTGCCCAGAAGTTCTCCCCAGACCTGGACTGGGACACCATCAGAAGCAAATGGTGCACGCGAAGGGTTTTTTGGTGGGTCGATGACGACGTGCCAGGCATCAGACCACCGTCCTTCGCGAACTAGGAGTCGTACGTAGAGTTGCCATGTTGTGACATCCTCTGGTACGCGGGATGCGCGCATGGATTGCAGCAATGTATGAGCCGTACCGAATGCTGAATGCCGAATAGCCAGCTGCAGCAGGAAGTTGTAGGACTGAGTCGACTGCGCGTCTGAAGATAAATTGTGGTACGACACGAGGGATTGTATAGATGCACGAGGGGAGGAAAGGTAGAAATGACGGAGCCGCCGAGTTAGCGAATCTTTACGACCATGGGTACTGGACACTATGACTGAAGGGTGCAAATTATCGCGAAGGTCGCGAGAAAGAGATACTGGGCTATCTGTAAGGGCCGTTGATGGTATGACCTGACCAAGGGGTCAACTTGGGAATGGGTGGGAGACGCTCCATGTGTGGTGTCGCTGAGAGGATTGTGCGGTGACTGAAGACGTTGGGGTTTCTGTGGTAAGCACTTTTTAGAATAGGTTTTGGGGTTGAACGAAGACGCGTTGCTGAAGACGGGGACGGGGAGAATGGCGCAAGTTCCGCTGGTGCTCGTGATGAGTAATGCCGCAGAAATCTACGCTGCACGGTCAAATAGCAGCATGAACGCGAACGTGAAGATGTGCTACTGCTTAAAGTGAGAATCGGTAAAGTCAATCATCTCTGGCACTGCGCACTGTGTGGGAATTGTTCGGACGTGACCATGCCGGAAGACGTGCCTGTGGTTGGCTGGGCGCAAAAGACGTCAACTGGGAGATGATGAGTCTGAACGCGTAAGTATGCTCGAGCTGCAGCTTCTTGGAAAATGTTCTGGAATTGGGAGTGATGAAGTATCGTTGAACGAGCGACATGGTGAATCATGCACCAAGACAAGTCACGGGTCGTAGCCTGAGCCTGAGGCGTTATGCGTTATGTCACAGGTTGTCACAATGAGAAACTGGTGCTATCAATACACGACACGCTCTGCGCCCTAATCAAAACAGCTGGTGGAATCGTAGTCGTCATGAAATAATAGATAACAAAGGAAAAGAGTGCGGTATAATCAGTGAATGCAGCTAGAACGTAGATAGAAAATGCAGGATAGCGTTTGGTCTCGTCCTTAGTCTTCCATCATCGTCTGTCCGACCCGTCCAACCAACCACCCAACCTTAGCTATCCAGCTATCCCTTATCTCGCGCAGAGTATCAAGCCCATTTCCCTTGACATCGGCAAATTCATCGAGAACACGCTCCCAGCCACGCACCGTTTCCTCACCAAACATGCCAGCTTGTCTGTTAACAACGTCATCCACGTGTTCTACCCATGCTCTCCATTCGCTTAGCATTCGCGAGTGGACAAGAGGAACTAGGGTGGCTTGTGTAATGGATGGCTGAGCAAGAATATGTGAAGTGAGGGATTGCAAGAAAAGGAATGTCTCGGTCGCAGGACACCTATCACGACGCGGAGGTTGGGGAGTTTCTGATGGCTGGGAATTGGAATTGAAGCCCTTTGTGAGAAGTAAGGAAGGTATGACTGGAATGATGCGACAAAATCGTTGACGTGAGGCCGCAGTCTAGATATCACGTATTCTTCTCGCATACCACCTGTAGTATCGGAGAAGGCATATGAACTAGAACCAAATGTCTGTTGAGGGACATGGCTGCCAAATCCTAGCGAAGAAGGCGGATAAGTGGAGGGCCTGTTAACGGGGCTCGCAAAACCGAAGCCGAGAGCTGACGTCAACGATATCTGAGACGGTGGGTGATTGGAATATGGGTATGCTTCGCGGAGCCTCTTGGCGGATTGTGTGAGTACTTGCAAGGCAGTGTCCAGAGAAGGGCGTGGAATCAACGAGATGATAACAGGTTTCAACGCAGGTTGAGATTGGATAAGTGAATTGAGAAGAGGGAGTAATGATTGAGATGGTAGACTTGCTAGATAACTGCTCAGTTCATTGGAAGATCGAGGATGTCATTTGACTAACCTAGTAAAACCCCGACATCCACGTCCTGATTCTCTACGCTCGAGTTGATAAGGTCTTTAGAGGACCTTCCTCCCTTTTGTTCTTGGGCGAACGTTAGATTGTTCCGCGCTCGTTTGGGCGGCGCTCGTTTAGGACGTTCTGGCGTCGGGCTTCTCTCCATCGCAACGTCTCTTGCATTGGGACTATGGCCAGATGATTGGTCTTCTTGTTCCTCATCTTGTTCGAAGCGTCTTTTGAGAGTCCGGGAAGGATTGGCAGAGGAGAGAGATGGGTGGGCGCCATTTAGATGGGAGTGAGAAGAACGCCCTACAAGGGAGGGGGGCATGGATAGAGTTAGACCAAGGCCAATTTGAGGAGGGTGGCCGAGTGGGCTTGGGTAAAAATCTAATTGTGGGTGGGGTTGAACGACGTTGGCCATTGTTAGAGTGGGTCGTGGTCACCGTCTGGATGAGAGTCGTAAGTCCTCGCCTCAACTCATCCCGTGTGCCGTTAATGACACGCGACTAACACGTGACCTTATTGGTAAAAAGAAAAGAAAAGCCTTATTTGACCGTAACCAGGATATCGGATTACTAGGAAAACTATATCACTCTGTAAAGACATGCAGCCGTCGCAGGAGATAGGCCAATAGATTGCGCCCGCCTAAGTGTATAAGCGCCATCATGGGAAAGCCGACCGCCGGTCGCAGCACTGCCTTCATTTGAGTTTGAGCGTTGGGGCAGGGCAATTGTCTCTAACGCTTCAACCACCACCACTCTTTCGCAAAGTAACGGGATGTCGTCTTATCCCCTCAGACCTTACCATAACTCCTCAAGTGATCATCATTACGACCCTTTCTCAACTTCGCGTCCAAACGAGAGTATCCAACCATATCGTGATACAGACGAGGGGTTTGATCCATATTATATCACACCGTCAGCCCCTGGTAAGCCTTGGGGTGAGACGGCGTTCGCCAACTCTGCAACGGATAGTCCCAACCTTAGGTACGACCCGAAAGAACTAGGCAAGTGACTTGAATGGCTCCGTGGAACACATCGACCTGACGAGATCTTGCAGATGACCATTCCCCAGCACCCCTTATTGTCGCCGCTGATACAAAACCACTACTTTCTCGGTGGTTGAAGCCGGGAAAGTATCCATTACAACAGCAAATCGAAGACAAGAGGCGCGGTATTGGTCGTCAGAGGTATCCCGTCGTAGGTCCGTGGGATCGGTCAGTAGTCGCGCATCGCACCCGAAGCTGACAGTCTCATAGTCTGGGTATTGACTGCCATTATGGTCGCCATTTTTATTTATGAATTGGTAGTGAATGCTGAGGCACAGGGTAGTCCTATTTCGTTTCATGTGAGTCCAGATCCCAAAGGCCCGCGGCGGAATATCCGATTCTGATCTGAATCCAGCCTGTCGTCAATCCAATGTTGGGACCTTCTGGGAGCGCACTGATTCGCGTTGGTGCTCGTTTCCCACCATGCATGAAAAATGTTTCAGAGGTCCCCCCAACGCTAACCCTGCCGTGTGAGTTGACCTTTACATTTTCTTCTGTGTCGGCTCACCCCGACCTCACCCAGGTCTCAATGATACCGCTAACCCACCTGATCGAGTTTGCACTATCGAGGAAATTTGCGGTCATGGAGGCTTCCATGGAAAGGAACCAAATCAATGGTGGAGGTAATTGTACAATGCCTTCCGTCTTCGGCTGTTACCCATCGCCCGTAGATTTATCACTCCCATCTTCTTGCATGCTGGTTTTCTGCACATTGCATTGAACATGCTGGCACAGCTCACGGCGGGGGCGGAAGTAAGCACCCACTCGGATATTCCGTTATTGGTTGTTCACGCGTTTCAGATTGAACGAGAAATGGGTTCCGCAGGCTTCTTTATATTGTACTTCGCAGCTGGAATATTTGGGTAAGTCGAATCACTGGCTTTACTCTATAAGCACTCACTATGACTCAGCAACGTTCTGGGTGGTAACTTCGCCCTTGTGGGTCTGCCGTCTGTGGGTGCTAGCGGGGCAATTTTTGGCACTGTGGCTGTGAGGCCAGATAATTCTCATAAGTGGCTCACTGCTCACACTTTGTAGGTTACATGGGTAGACTTGTTTGCACACTGGAAAATTATTCACCGGCCAGTGCGGAGGGTAGGGGTCCCCTCTTACGGTGACAGGGTCTATAATCTGACGTTGGTCTAGCTATTCCTCTGCTGTTGGAGCTTATTATTGGTATCGCCGTCGGTTATATTCCCTGTGAGTTGATCTATTCCCATTCTCTTTTTGCATGCACTTACCTTCGAATCTTCGAAAGACGTGGATAATTTCGGTCAGGACATAGTTCCCTGAAGGTTGTGTCAAGAACTAACAAGGATCTTGTAGCACACATGGGAGGTTTCCTTATGGGTCTTTTAGTTGGAACGACCCTATACCCTGTCATTAGTATGTCTAAACGACACAAACTAATAACGTGGGGTTTCCGCCTCTGTGCTATACCTCTCGCCATCATCTTGTATGTCGTCTTGGTTCGAAACTTCTACACCTCGAACCCCTACGCTGGTGAGCTTCGTACACTTCCGTCACTCTGAGCTCTTTGTGACCGCGATTCTTAGCATGTTCTGGATGTCGATACCTATCATGCATCCCGAGGTCTGCTAATAATTACTGCAAGGGTATGTGTATCGTTCTCTCTGCCTCGTTCGTTATCTAATATCGTGTCGAATTCACAGAACTGGGATCACCACTGTTACCTCCGGTGGATCCTCGATATAGAATATGTATTCATCTTGAGCTGTTGTTTAGCTTCCTTCGGACTTGATCGTTTTATGTATCACGCTGCGCGACTACATCAGTCAGTATTGTTTTTAGTACTATGGACCATTGTGACCACTTACTACTTGGAGACGGTTTACGATATCGCACCTCTGGATACGATAGGTTTTGGTTTCCATGAATACATGCTTTGAACCTAAGCGCTAAGCCATCACAACTCTTCCAAGTTCAACCCGGTGTTAGCTGATCACCTGGGACATCGACCGGGTCCTGGAGACTGTAATGCCCGCCACACAACCCAGGCATGTTCAATGGTTCTAGCTACAGTTCTAGCGGCAGACGAGACCAGGGATTTAAAAGCAATTGATTTCAAACTCATTGATTCAGTAGAGGTCAAATGTAGATGGACTTATCGAACACGTCGGCTGTCGCCCCAAGTCAACTTGACCTGTTGGGACTGGCCCACGAAGCCGGACATCTACTTAGCGCATCAAAGACCCAAATGCTGAGCGCGACGATGACGATCAGATCCCAGGAAGGAAATTCATGATTTCCTTTTAAAGTCACTGGCGAGCCTTGTGTTGCTTTGAAGATCATCTCTTCTTCTGCTACACCGCTTCGAAGAGAGGACCGCGATAAAGTTCTGTATGACAGAAGTCGTTCTTAATTCGATGGCTTGTGACCATGCGTACAATCGGTTCCCGTGGAGTGTTACTTTTAAAAAAAGGAAGATAGATCTACTATGAACAGTGTAAAGCCCGAAAAGGAGGTTGTTCACGCCCGATGCGTCACCTGTCAAAGTGGGCTCACGATAAGGAACTTCCTATATTCATCATGTAGCGAGCCTCGGCCCTTAATTGGGCAGATGTCAGGGAAGTCTCAGTGGGTAGTAAGGGGGGGAGAAGAATGGACGGAATCGAGTAATCGCTCGCCGTCGGTGTGCGTCTCTTTTAGCGAACTCCCGTTATAGATCAACTCCCCAGAGGTTCACACGTCGTAGCTAGCTATTGATATGTCTTTCCTAGACATTTCTCGAGGTTGAAAAACGAGGGCATAACTCCCTAATGACCATATGAGTAAAACGTCGCAGATCGCATCTTGTACCGCTCCACGAAAACCCATGCTCGGTTTCCTCGCTCTCGTGGAGACGGGGGACTAAAGGTAGCTCCGAGGGATTTGTTTGCCGCCGTTGTATGGACGACGGGAATAAAAGTGCTCGGAATCGGAATGTATTTCTCCGTGCCCAGAGCAGAGTTGACTCGGAACTTCTAGTGTGCTTTATTAATAAGATAACCGCACCAAAATTAGGGCGTTCACTCTGGAACCCAGGAGCGGCAGAACGATCGCATGAGATTGCAGAAATGAACACGGGCTTTCGAGACCAGGCCAGGTGTAGTAGCATCGTCCTTATTGGACGATACGGGGTATGTTATCCCCGCCGTCGGCGAGCCCAAAATATATAAATCACGGTCTCTCGGGCGCCGCTGTGTTCTATTGTATCGTGAGATACATTGCTTTGCGGTCGTGAGGATGAGAAGTACGAGTCACTGATGCGCCGAATTCGAAGCTAGTTGTTACAGCGGGTCTTGTAGACTGCGTGAATTCAAGATATACAGAGGGGTGCGGCAACAAACAGCTTCCTGTGATCCAACTAGCTGCGCATGGTGTCGCTTCAAGTTATCGTCGAACGCTGATATAGCGCTGATATATCACTGCCAGTGCTGATGCCAGCGTACTCTCAACAGCTTTTTTTCTTTCTGAACAGTGGTCGCAATGTCGGGTGGAGGGAAACCTGAAAACAATTGTATTCTATTTGTGTATGTTAATCAGCAACAGTTCATGAAAATGTATGTATGTCGAGAAGGGGTGATACAAGTGGTGCCATATGGTAAGTACTAAACAAATATAAGAGGTTGGACGCACGGCGTCAGGAGTTCCTGTCCACCGGGGTGCTCGCTCTACCTTTCGTTCTGAGCGAGGGCCTCCGTGTAAGAGGGGTGACTCGGCGAACTCCAGAGGAAGGGGATGTGTCGCTCCCTTGGTCATCGCCGAGTTCGGTAGGATTCGGTGGGAGCGTTTCACCATCACAATCCTCGTCTTCGGGCCCTCCTTCCATATTCACGCGATGGACCCACCGAGCGTAAGATCCTGCGCCATCTACCCATCGCAGAATACTGAGACTGGTATCTCGGAGATATTTGGTCATTATTTGCCATGGGATGCTTCCGGCGCTTCTTTTACTTGTCCGACTGGGGCATCGGCTATCTGACAACCCGTTGACGACGTTTTCACTCTGCCAATATGCGGGCAATGTTGGCATGGCGGAAAGCATGACTGGATCTGACGGTAAAAGGAGTGGGAGCATGTATGGCGAATCTAGCAATTCTCCGAGGACTTCTGGTGGCCTGACGGGCTCCCAAGACGTCGTGTCTTCCTCTCGATCAAAGAGGAGGTCTATGTTGTGCTGCGCACTCAACACCTCCGTGGAAGCAGAAGTCATGGAGACAGCACGCGTGCTGACGTTGTCATTCAAGATAGACGAACCGTCATCGCGGTCACGCTCCTCCATCTAAAATAACCACCATTAGGTTTTGATACAAACTCATGGTAAGAAATCACACTACCTCCTTCCTAAGTGTTTCCACTCCTAACTTTACTCTGTGACGCTCCCAATCTCTCTGCAGTTGTGTAAGGTATTGGCTACATTCTTCCGTCATGTGGCCTTCGTTGACTTCGTACTTGTAATCTTTCACGGCACGTCTCATCTACTCGACAGTGCTTCCGGTGAATTCTCAAAGACATTTTCTAGGTAATCAGATACTTACCTGTAAGGGATTCAAATACTTCAAAGTCTGAATCGTTGCAATGAGATTGTCAAACTCCGTGATAGAGGACGAACACTTTCGACAAGTTCCATAAGCATGGCGATTATAAGAGTTCTGTGAGCAGCTAACCTGGAGCCAATTCAACAAGTCTCGCACGGGAGCTAGATGAGATAGGATGCTGCGAGGTAAGTTGACCGTTTCTACCCACTCTTCCAATGCACTCAGGTTCATTCCAATCAGAATGGCCCGGGAGCTGCCTCTCACATAAGATTCATCTGAAACGTGAAGTGTCGTACATACCGGCATAAGTACTTTTTGCGGGTGAGCACTCTATTGAATATTTCACCTACACAACTAGCTTCGGCAAAGTAATTGACAATATAGAGGAGGCCTCACAGGCAGTCCAGTAAAAGACTTGAGACCAAATTTGAGTGATGAGAGCAGGGTTGGTGCCAGAAAGTACCAAAAATGTTTGCAGAGCATCAAAGAACGAGGTAACGCTCTCGGGACTGGGTCCTTGGTGTGATTGTTGCATATCTTGGATCATGGACTGTAACGGTGCACTAGAAGAACCTCCACGATTCCTCGAAAAACCCTTTCTTAAAGATGCGAAGCCGCGGTGAGTGGGCGGCGGAGATGGTGGGATAGGTGATGATGAGCGACTTGGGTTAGCGATTCCGTTTTTGGTTGATGGGGTAACGGCAGGACTAGGTGTTGGCTTCTTTTTAGGCGTCAATGAACGTAGAAAGGACCACTCCGACTCGAATTGTATGCCGTCAAACTCGGAGGGATGTGAAGAATAGTCTAAGATACCGTCATCGAGAATGTCGTCGGTTCTTCTTTCTATATAGCGAATGACAAAAACTATGGCATATTGAAAAGAGTAAGTCATTGCGGATTTCGAAGCAAGGGGTGCGTACCAAAGACGGAGTTAATAACCTCCTCAATCAGAACAAATGACCCAAGCAACTCGCAGGTCTCATTGATGGAATTATCACAGCGCATGAGATGTAGCCATGCGGTCGTGTTATACAGCCAAAATACAAGGCACGGAAGATCTTCTGATCTACTCTGATCAAGTTTTAGTTTTGGTGAAAACATTTGTTAGGAAACGCACTTACAAAGAACGTGTCCTCGATTGCATCCGTAGCACCGATTATGAGGTCTTCAAGCCACGAACTATCGCAGGTGAGGCAAGCAAAGCGTGCCAGCATATACAATGCGTTGGCAGGCTCTGAGTTTCGCATAGAAGGGGTGAAGTTAATTATTAGCGTCTGGAAGACATCCGGGAGTGCAGGAGGAGAAAACACGAGCATGCTCGAGTAGTGGGGTGATGGGGTCTTTCTGGCAATCAGCCAGGTAACTGGACATAGACGGAAAGCGTCACTCACGAGAAGGGTCTCCTCGCCTTCGCCTTCGCCCTCGTCGTCTGCCATTGCCTGCCACTCCCCAACCCCCCACCATTGCGGCGCAATCGACAGTACTTTCCCGACGTCCTCGCGAACGCGATCTTGTCTATTCTTCAGTGCCGTTCTTCGTTCTTCCTGTCGACGTTGCTCTTCCATTCTACCCCCAGTCCAACCTTCGCCACGCATTGCTTCTCCAAGGAGTATGGAAACGTCCTGTCTCCCTGGCATGGTGGAATGCGCTGTGACGATGTCTAATGGCGTAAGCCCGAGCCGCGTCTGAGAAAACGGCGAACATCCATGGGTTAGGAGGAAAGAGACGAGCGTTGGTGGCGACATCAGAGCGGCATGATGTAACGCTGTCCACCCGGCTGTATCGATATCAGCATGACCAGAGGGGCACATAGACTCAACCGGCTCACCATTATCCTGATGGTTGATGTCTGCACCTTCTGAGGCCAATAAGCGTACACATTCCTCCCTCTCCACGTCGCGGTCAGACTCGGAGCCGAAGCCAAATATGGTGAGGCTAACAAGACCAAGGCCATCTTCGTCACGGATACTGAGATCGATAAACGCGTGCGCCTGGGGGTCCGAGAAGAGGAATGACAATAAGGAGAGGTCACCAAAGAGACACGCGCGGCTGAGGGTGTGGGAGACAAGTTCCGCCTTCTGGGCCGGATGAAGACCGGAATAAGATGCAAGGAGGGGAGCGAGGGTGGATGGACTTGGGTAAATTGGGTGTAAATCAGGTTCAGGGGTGATGTCAATTGGTTGCTGGGAAGGGGGTGTCATTCGTTGGGCGCAGCGCTGCTGACCTGGACGGTATAAATGATAAGTTGTCTATTCGTTTCGCTTTGTGAGGGGAGTCCCAACGAGAGAGGTGCCGTACCGGAGTCGGTTGACCTCGCGACTGCTCGACTCGAAAGGAAACATCCCGCCCGGCGCTTCTTTGTGATCCTTAATCACACTCCTGATGCCTCCGACAAAACGGCAGAAACGATCTCATCACGAAACCCATCTCTCTACAGCTCAAAGTGACGAGTCTGACGGTCCAGATGGGTTTTCTGCGTCAGAGGCATCCAAGAGCAACACTGACGACGAGATTGCCATGGCAAGGCTCGTAAAGTCTAAAAAGACTCTCAAACGAAAACATCGTGCTACGGACCCTTCTAACTTTGGTGCGACTCTTCAATCACTGCTCAAGACGGACGCGCCGTCCGAGTTGCCGCTCTCTCTCAAGCCATCAACTGCGCGAAGACACAACGATGAGAAACTTGAGCTCAGGGCGAAGAAGCTACTCAAGGTGGAGAAGAAGGGAAAGGAAGAAATAGGTCGGATAAGGGATGTCATTGGTGGTTGGGGTGGTGAGAGCGAGAGAACCTTGCGTAAGGTTGCTCAGAGAGGTGGTGAGAATTGGTTTCAACTTTGTTCACTCAAGGGAATAATAAACGTTGATTTACCTAGTTGTCAAACTGTTCAATGCCATCCAGCAGTCCCAGGCAAGCGTTGCTGCTGCTGAAAAAGAATTGAAAGATGCCCGAGGATCTGGGAAACCTACTCTACCGGCACCGTCGTTGGAGAAAAAATCCAAGTCAAGGAAGGGAAAGAATAAAGACAATCCCTTAGGTCGTGGTAAAGATTGTAAGTGAGCTTGCAAGGATCGTACTCTATTGATCGATTAAATTCCACGGTCTAGCGCTAGATAAGGATAAGTTTATGGATATGATTCGCTCTGGAGGGATTGTTTCTAAAGAGTAGTAACTTTGAGGGCGTAGTTAGCTCAAGCGCCTACCCTTAAGTAAGACGACAATTGGTAATATATTTATTCACCCTCATCTCGTTCAACGACTGTCATGGTTCGTTCATCCCACTTCTTTCACGTTCGTCCTCGCCTCAGAGTGTTCTCCTAGTCCACTCAGCAGAAAGTGACCATCTCCGACGATGAATGGGATCGCCGACTGGAAGAGGTGTCAGTTTCTAAAGCGTGAGTATCCTCTTGTTTCCCCGCTGTACATTTCCTTATGATGAGCCTACTTTGGGAATCTCGCTGAGAGTCATCATCATTGACGAGTCGATAAATATTTGCATGTATTATCTGAAATCCAATCCTTTGGTCTCTTTCTATCTCCACGAAGAATTCGGCACTCATTTCTTTTTTTTTTTTTTTTCACCAGGGATCTTAACCGCCTTGTGATGGATTATCTTGTCATCGAAGGCTACAAATCTGCCGCAGAGGAATTAGCTTGGAGGCTGGAGTTCAACCAGCTGTAGACTTTGCAAGCATCGAAAGTCGGCGGAATATCCGTGAGGCGTTGAATCGAGGTGATGTCCAAGAAGCGATTACGCGAGTTAATGATTTGAATCCCGAGGTAAATCGCAAACCCTCACGTATTTTGCAGGATTAAATACTGCATGCACCACTCTCAGCTCTTTGTGGGCGGTGATGATTATGCTAAACCTTCAGTCTTCAAAATGACCTCTTTCATCTTTTGTGGTGTTTGTTGGCGATTGGTTACTGACCATACTACTCGCTGAACAGATATGGATACGAACCCTGCGCTGTACTTTCACCTGCAGCAGCAAAAGCTCATCGAGTATATTCGCCAAGGGAAAATCACTGAAGCGTTACGGTTTGCACAGGAAGAACTGGCACCTCGTGGAGAGGAGAGCCCAGAATTTTTGGCGGAGCTGGAGAGAACGATGGCACTGTTAGCGTTTGAATCGTCAGGCGCGGTGCCACCTGCCATTTCCGATTTGCTATCACCAGGGCAACGGATGAAGACAGCGGGAGAGGTGAATGCGGCGATATTGGAGAGCTTGAGTCAAGGACGGGAAGCGAAATTGGTTGCACTGCTCAAGCTATTACAGTGGGCAGAGTCATTACTTGTCGAACGGGCTGTATTCCCCAAGGTTCGGAGGATGGAGTGCGATGGGAGGGGTACCGATAGCTGAGAGAGAGAAATTGTATAGAATATTTTATTAGACACACGTGTATAAATTTGGTGTTGTTAAGCCCTTGTGTGTGGTGTGCCTTGTCTAGTCCAGTCTTAGTTTCGCCTGCTTTTTGGTTCTCTTTCCAGTAGACAGCTTTCTCTCTCTCTCTGTACTGTACGACCGGTCAAGGTCATCAGTCGATTCATCCTCCCTTTTTTTTTCTTACTATTTCAACTCAATGGCAGATGATTCCAGGTCCGTTGCTCCTCGTAGAAGAGCGCACCCGCACCGCCCCATCCTTGTCGTTGCCAATCCAGGCCCGGACTCGGACAGCGATAGTACCAATGAAATGTCTACACAGCGTTCGTATTATCCTCACCCATACAGTAACAACACCCCACCCAGTCCCTCCTTACCTTCTCCTTCCACCGACAAGCCTTTTCATGTTCAACCTCTCTCATCTCGTGAGCCCGGTCCCTTGACCACCACCAACCTCCCTTCACATTCCCGTCACCATCCCGCCTCTCAATCAAATCCTGCTCTCTCTTCCCCTTCTGGTACCAGTTCCCCCCCTCCTAGCACACCCGGTCAGTCCGTTCCCCCTACAGACTTCATCCAGGATCCTACTTCCAGGCTCGATTTTGCTCTCGGCTCGAGTAACTCCTCAGACGCCCTAGTACAACAACAGCACACTCCCCTTCATACCAGCACAGCGAGTCATATTCTTGGCAAGATTAAGGCCCACATCCCTCGCATCCCTCAAGATCGTCGTCTCTCCAGCAGTTCTCGACCTACCTCTGTATTCTTTCTCTTTTTTTCTGAAATGACCTTCTTCCTTACCAATCCTTGTAGTCCCCAACGAATACCACGCCGTCCGAACCGGATGGTAATCGGAACATGAACGACGTCCGTTCTCCACCAGCGGACAAGGCCGTGACCCGGATCTTTGTCACCGGAGATTCAGAACAATTCTACACCGTGGACATATCGGGTTTCAGAAATCCTGCTTTTATCAAGGAGCTTATCTTCTCAAAAGTATGGGCGCCATACAATTCTCCCTTGTTCACAAAGCTGACCTGTTTTCCTAGCTACGAATCGAGGATGAGGAACAGTCACACTATTCTATTTATCGAACAGAAATCGGCGCTTATGCCCTCGGTGACGCCCTCTCCGACGAACAACTCTACGAGTTCTGTCGTGATCATGGGGATGATAAAGCCGGTCTCAAATTCTTCGTTGCCAACTCTTCGGCCGTCGTTCATGAACGGAATCAATCATCTCCCGTCGCCTCACCGACAGTCAGTAGCATGCAACCTCCCGTAGTCATACCCTCTCCCAATTCGGTGTCCAATCGCCCACAACCCCGACAGCGTTCACATTCTCGCCATGGAAGCGTATCTTCAGCTAGCGAACGTCCAGAGATACTCAATGGTTTTGATCCTTCCCTTTCTGATGACCAGAATGGCGTCGATGCCGAGAGTCATAGGTCTACTCTACGTCCGCCCCCAAAGTCTTATTCCGTCTCCAACCAGAACCTTGTACCTCCCTCTCCGCGAGGTTCTCGGAAGCCGACCGAACCCCGTAATGGGTCTCCTGCTCGATCTAATCCGCGTTCACACTCGCCATTCTTGTCCACAGACCGTTCCGGTCCACATAGTCCCGACCTTCGACGCGGTCGCCCTAATCATTTCACGACACTCTCACAACCACGTGCTGTCCCAGCCTCTCCTGAACGCTCACGTCCCGTTTGCGACGACAGGTCATTTAGTGGTGTCTCCGGCACGTCTCCTCACAGTCGCTCTGGTTCAGAGGTGCTCACCGAACGGGAGAGACTCGAGGTGTACGGAGATGTCCCCCGCATAGACGAACGAACACCGGTGAAACGCAAGTGTGCATCAGGGAAAAATGAGTTCGAAGCAAGCAAGTTGACCAGGGAACCATCCTGGGTTATGGTCGACGGTGTACAAGAGGGGACTCGCCTTCCACGGGTTGGGCGGGGACCCAAGTCTTCCCCCCGTTATCAGCCTTCCAATTCTTCTCTTTCGCGTCCTCATGGTATCCTCATTCCGAGACAACAGCCTGCTTCGAGTCCTGGTGGTGATAGGGAATCACGCAGCTCAGTAAGGCAGGCCGTTCCTCTTGGCTGGGCCGATAAATCGAAACCGCCTAGTGGTGATCCCTCTAGTCCAGTCCCACTATATAATCTCAAGATGGCGAAGAGTATGGACAACTTGCGTGACAGGACAACTCTTGCCCTTTAACTCCCGGTCGTCCCCGTCCCGTCCCCCCACCATTGCCTGCAACCCCGTCTTTAGGCAACCTGTCGCAGTCAAAAGATGGTACACTCACCCACCACCTTGTGGATGGAGATGCTGTCGGGTCCTCTTCGCAACGTGAAGTGAATTTACCGCCCCCCAATGATCCGCTAAAGCGTCAAGTAGAACCTCCCCGACCGCTCCTACGTACTTCTCCCACCAATTCACGCCCTGTTCGCCCTCTGCCGCAGCAAACTCCAGGGCAACCTCTGCCCGAAGTTGCGGTTACT
This sequence comes from Lactifluus volemus, assembly GCA_022376515.1. Taxonomy (NCBI): domain Eukaryota; kingdom Fungi; phylum Basidiomycota; class Agaricomycetes; order Russulales; family Russulaceae; genus Lactifluus; species Lactifluus volemus. The sequence goes on from WTXI01000001.1 coordinate 1,270,576, forward strand.
ACTACCCCACTTCCGCCTCGTCTTCCATTTCCTCAGTCCCCTCCCACTGGCCTGTCGACGTCTACCAGTTCAATGCCAGGATTACAACCTACACAGCCAGATCCCATTTCTCGACCTCGCTCGGTGCTCGATGAAGAATCAATTTCCCCGGCTCAACACCTGCCGCGGTTACAACGACCTGTCGACTCGTCAGTGTTTTCCGAGCCGTTGCAGGAGTCAGATATACTGCGGTCGCCGTTACCACAAGCACCCCGTTTCGTACCGCCGCGCCAGTTACCGCCACTGATATCAAGAGAAGACTCTGCTCCTCTCACCACTACGAGGGCTCTGCCTATTCCTGGTCGCGCACCTGCAACTGCCATGGACGATCGATCGCCAGACGTTCGGCCAGGTTCTCTAAATGATAACAAATCCACTCCTGCCAATCGTACCCCTCCTCGAAGCCCCATCAGCCCGAGGAGTCCTTGGATCGATTCCCGAGAGCGCTTTGCCGTGGCTTCTGCTGCGACGAATGCAGATGCTCCTAGGAACCATGGTCAGAGTCGTGACCTTATCGATTTCAATAAGCCCGCAGAGAAAACTATCACCCAAGACGACAAGACACTACGAGCCATTCAACATATACTGGACAGCCAGATCAGCTCGGACGAGGCAACGATGGTGCCAAAGCCAAAGTCGACGTATGTCCTTCCTCCTATCCCACCACCTCCACCGCCGCCGCTCCAGACGATGCGCAACATCGGCTATGTACCGCCACCACCGCCCCTCCCTAAGCCACCAGCGCCTGCCCCAATTCCTGTTACTCAAACCTCATCAAATAGTTCCATTTACACCCCCTCTACTCCGGAAACGCCTATCAGTCAGCCTTCAGATCAAGATGGGTCAGACAGTGAGGCTGGAACTCTTTGGCAGAAGCCAATGATCGAGGAAGAGCCACTGACTGACCGACCAAAGTCAGCCAGTCGTGGACCACCACTCACTGTGAAGATTGGTGAACAGTTTGGTGGTTCTCCGGTACAGGCACCGCAGTTGAAGAGCTCTAGTAGCAGCGGTGGCGGGTTGACGCTTATCCCTATCAACTTTCCTCCGCCACCGAAGCATCCTCCACCATCACCACCTCTTCCGCACTGGGGATCGCGCACACCAACGGCACGGCAATCCAACAAGAAACAGTCCAAGGTGGACAACTCGGTTCAGGACTCGTCATGGGCATCCCGACCCAACCCGGAGGAAGTAATCAACAAGTTGGAGGTTTGGTTCCCAGACCATGACCTTGACAAGCCTGTGATTGAGGCGAGCTCCGGTGGGACGTCTCCAACGGTTGCAGAGAATCCCCCTGCTCCGTTACCCTACAACGGCAAATCAGACAAGCGGTCGAGGCATAAGAAGTCGATTCGAGTCGTCGCAGAGGAACACAATTTGAGACAGGACAGAACCTCGCGGCTGCAATCGAGTTCAGCTTCCAATGTTTTCAGGAAGCGTAGCACAAAGCTGTGGGATAGCCGAGTTGAGGAAGTCACTCCCGGGCAGATAACGTCCGGCATGCCACCAATCCCAGACTCGCCATCGGCGTCAGGATCTGGTGCCTCTGCTCCCAAACGTCCGTTCCTTTTTATGATACTTCGTACTCGCATAACAGTCGCTCATATTTATGCTTCATAGCCATTTTCAAGTGGGTCAGGGGAGAGCTTATCGGGAAGGGCAATTTTGGTCGTGTGTATATGGCGTTGAATGCCACTACTGGGGAAATGATTGCGGTAAAGCAAGTTGAGATTCCAAGAACGGCGAGCGACAGGAACGACTCGCGGCAAGTCACGGTCGTGGAGGCATTGAAACTTGAGAGTGAGACGCTCAAGGACCTGGACCATCCCAACATCGTACAGTACCTTGGGTTCGAGGAAACGCCGAATTTCTTGAGCATGTAAGCTACTTTTTATTTTCTAACAAACGTTCGCTTCTGACTTTATTCAAGTTTCTTGGAGTATGTTCCTGGAGGTTCTGTGGGAGGTTGTTTGCGTAAATACGGTCGTTTCGATGAAAACGTCACAAAATACTTTACGGAACAAATCCTTTCTGGACTGGAGTATCTTCACTCCAAGGGTATCTTGCATAGAGTAAGTAGCACGTGGACTTGCATGGTCTTTGCGTTACTGATATCATGAACAACAGGATCTCAAGGCCGATAATATCTTGGTTGAAAGACGGGCATCTGCAAGATTTCTGACTTTGGTATTTCGAAACGAACCGACGACATCAATGAACAGAATGTTCTCACTGCCATGCAAGGCACTGTGTTCTGGATGGCACCTGAGGTTGTCAATACGGGAAAGCGGGGCTACAATGCAAAGGTTGATATCTGGAGCGTTGGTTGTGTTGTTCTGGAGATGTGGGCTGGAGAACGTCCTTGGCGTAGAGAGGAAGCCATGGCCGTGATTGTGAAGGTGTGATCAGTTCTCCTTCACCTGAGTTCGAACGCTCAAATAACATCCATCAGTTGTACTCTTCCAAGCAAGCTCCTCCGATACCATCAGGTATAACGCTGTCTTCTCAAGCTGACGATTTTAGGACAAAGTGTTTCGCAATGTACGTTCTTTACTAAACCCAATGTATGCCTCTAACAGTGACGACGACAGCAACCCTGATGAACGACCATCTGCGGCCGAGCTAAGAAGGCATCCGTACTTAATTCGTCCCCCAGGTTGGGGGTTTAGTGATTTCTTCGGCAGCCAGGAGGGTCCTCGGGATGATACGGTTGAATACTGATGACTTCACGAACACTGCTTTGATAGCGTACTTTTTTTTTTTTTTTTTTCATGCATTCCTAGGCACTGTGTTTACCTTCCTCACATTCAAACCCGGTACATCAACGTCTACCATTTCTGCTACATTTGACATGCATCTTCTGTTTCCTTGCACACATTTTTGTTACATTAGTCCATTCCGTTCGTATTCCTATAATAGAACGGCGCAATTCCTAATCCACTGTCAGATCACGGCTACCCTATCCTAGTGTACCATGTGGCCTCTTTCATGATCACATGGAACAAACAGGACGGCACCCGGGGCTAGCCGAACGCGTTCAATGCTCCTGGAGACGGAACGATCTGGTCTGCCGTGCCCTCACCACGAGTGTGCATTATTGTAAAAATAAAAAAACTCTTCATGAGTAATGTATCCACTCATTTTAGGCAAACTCCTAGCGACGGGAGTGGCATGACAACGTACAAGCTCTACTGTAGTACCAGCGTCATTGTGCTCCTCGCATTGGCAGCCGGCGCGCGTGGAAATGTCGATACGTGTAGACACCATAGTGGGAGTCATGTCAGCGGGCCAGCGGGACCTCTCACTTCTAGAGGTAGGAGGAAGGTCTAGGATGTGAAGTAATGGTGATTAATTAGGCCTAATGGGTTGATGAAAAAAACGTGAAATGATATGTTATTGTTCCATCGATAAAGCATTCCAAGAAATGGAGGTGACGTACAGTGGGTGCCATCAGCTACAGCTAGAATCGTCAAATGGGATTATCCGAAATCGTCCGTCCTCTCTCTCCATATAGAGTTGTCTAGTGAGGTGAGCTCTCACCACCAAAGCTGGGCAAGGTGCGGGAGATACTGTACCGAAACGCTATGTGCTCATGTGGAATCGGGTTCTCCATTGAGCTTGGTCCCATCTGTCCATCCGTGAGCAGCGTTGCACCGAATCAGGCAAAGGCAGGCGGCTTGGAAGAACTTTGGCATGCCAAACTTGGGCTGGGGGCCGTGCTACTGCAAACATTTGTCGCTGCATCGAGTACAAAGGTGTAGCAGGTAACCAGGCAAGTTGCGGAGTGTCGGGGTGCCGCGAAAGTGCTGGGTAGCTAGCTACTCACAAAATCCAATGACAACAGAGGTGTAACTTTCTCGTTTCATGAGTAGTCGACGAAGACGACCAGGATAATGTACAGTAGCGCAATATTGCTATGCCCGGCTCCACTGACTCTCTATTTCCGAGATACCAACGGGCATCTTTGCCTTTTACACATGACATTTGTTTCAAAAGATATCGGCAGTAGTTCTTGATGAAGACGTACCTTCTCGTCATAATCCACCCACTCCCCACCGTCAAACTCGACTTCTGTGAAAAGTGCTCTGGAATCAAGACCCTCGCATTTCCAAATCCCCTTGTGAATGAATAGAAGATGTAGCAGGGTGCGATGGTAGAGAACGGGATGCTTACCCGAGGATCAAAACTGATGAACTCGAGACCTCTACAGTCGATTATAAGAAAGGGGGCGAATTGACTGTTTGCATTGGAGTACGGTTGTGGTGGACTTGATGCTTCAAACTTTGCGGAGCTTTCACGCTTGCAAAGGCCACACCTCCAAACGAAATGGGCAGTGTTGTCCTTGCCTGTGCTAACGTGATGCTCTTCCTAATTTGATTTGACACAAGTCAGGACAAGTCATCGCGCATTGAATGGAACAGGGGCACGCACGACGCGGTTAAGGGATACGACCTTTGGGTGAATTCATTGCAACTAGTACATTTCACCTATAAGAAACACGTGTAAATGGGACGGTTGAACACAGATGATGGAGGCCAACCCCAAAGAAGTACTCAAAGTCGACAGAGGCAGGAACGAGATTTGTGACATTTTCGAGGTTAGCCTTGATAGAGAGGAGAAGACGCTAGGAGATGGAGATGAGTTGATTGGCTGTTTAAGAGAGCTGACTGAGTTGTAATTACCACCATCTCTGGTGTGCAGAGTGAGCCAGGAGCGGGAGTGCCTGTTTGTCACTGTGTTCCTCCATTATCTGTCTTTCCACAGGACCAGCCAATGCGAACCGTCCCTCGTTTCTCTCGCACTCTTAGCTCAGCGAGGTCCTTTCACATCTCGGTTTCCAACGCCTTTCCCCGACGTCCCCCAGCAAGAACCGCTGCCACCGAGATACCACTCGCGCTCCGGGATGCAGCGTCGACGGAGGGCATAACCACCAAGGACTTGAGCAGACCAATCTTGGCACAAGGGCTCAGTGGTCTTTAGATGACATTGTCGATAACGAAAAAGACATTTCCTCCGCTGGCCATGTATACCTTGGTCAACAACGCCAAAATTTACACTACCTCCGCCTAATCGAACACGAAATGCCAAAACTTGTCGGTGAGCACGCGTTCCAAACATAAAAAGGCCCGCGTCTGTATGCGGTCTGACACCCAAAGCTAGCTTTTCGCAAGCCATTCGTTCCCCCGACCTCAGAAACACCGCTCGTTGTCCGGTCCTTATCTTATGGTGGTGAAGAACACCCAGTGACCGTGAAGCGTGCCCTTACAGTCGCCGTCTCTCAGCTCCCACTGAAAGACAAGCGCGCTTTTCACAAATTCCGCCTATTGGCTGGCGTCCGATGGACACCAACACCACCGAAGGACTCGGGTATCAAGCTTGGAGAGAATGCAGAACGCGGTTACGTCAAGATATCTTGTGAAGACTTTCCAGAACCAGCCATGAATCTCAAATGGGTCAGCGACAGGCTCGATGACTTGATCAATGAGGCCAATGCTCGTCTTTCTCTGCTTTACTTCAAACCGTCGACTGGTACTTATCGTGGAATTTTGCAGAACGACAAAGATCGCTTCAAGGATATCCCTTCGACCGCAGACACTTGGATGCCAAGGCGGCAAAAGCCAGGAAAGGAAAACTGAAGCAGGATATTGCAGGTGGCCTTGGTCGCTATGTCTCCCCTCCGTCTATCAAAGACTTCCCTAAATCATGGCTTCCCCGACCCTCCGGTAGAGCTCGGGTGTCCTCTGGCATTGAACTATCATCACTAGTCAATCGATAGAATGTTTCATCAATTGCATCTTTTACACTTATCACTCTGTGGCGCGGCTACATCCGCGAAGACTGAGAAACCGGTCTTTGTTCTCCATGTTTCATGAACAGGACCCACCCCAGGGTATACTCGTTCACGGTCATCGAAGCATTTTTGTCTCGGTACAGTTACGTGCATGCACTGACACCTCACCTTCTTTATCCCCTGATGGCTGTAATACCGCCACCACAAGGGGATAACCAATGCCTAATTTTGTGTATCTTTTGTGCCGCCCTTTCAAACCGCCTGAGTGATGATCGGGTACCAGTACACATTTTCTGCCATGTCAAAAGACACTGGGTTTAGACCTTCGCGGCACTGAGATACGTTCCCCACCCTTAATGCCGGCCACGTGCTCGTACGGACAGGAAAGTATGACCATTGGGTATGGAATAGGCAAGCAAGTTACAGTCATTGAATATGGTAGATGTACGGCTGCTTGTAGCCGGAAAGGGGTATCCTCTAAGTGACGGCAGAGTTCCAAGGTGGGTCATTTTGGCGTCAACATATCCTCTAAATACCGTATGATATATCATTTTGCGCGGACACCGGGGAAGTGAGACATGTGCCTTGATACCGCTCTTGAGGGCGATGACATGTCTTTCCATACCACGAGATTGGGCCCGTGAGATTCATCCGAGGCGTGGTCACGAGTACGTCGCGTTGACGTCAAAAAAGCAGCGTCGCCACTCTCTCACATCGCAAAGAGGACAATGAGTTTTTGGCAGAGTCCGTTTGGTACAAGCACCGTTTGTCCTGACACAGCCATGGTCACAGCGTGGCCACACGAGTCTGGTCGGCCAGCTTTGTGCTCTCCTCGTTTCAGCGCTCTCCACACAAAGATCGACCACTTTGTTCCCTCGACCACCTTGTCTCAAATGCGCCTCGAGGCAGATTCATATTACCCGGTGTCTCCACAATCGAGGGACTAGACTATATAAAATCGCACGAGGTTGACAAAATGATAGCACAAAGGCTTAACCCAAAATTTCTTTCATTTTCTCTTCACAACTTCTTTTACCGTCATGCCACGCGAATCTTCTGATGCCAGAGCTGCATTAATGATGGTGTACATGTCTCAACGTTCATCTCAGTTTAATCCACCCAATCCATCTACGGCATCGAAGAAGCCAAAAGCCGCGGAGCGCCCGCCTCACCAGAAGCTACTGCACGGAAAAGATTTGGCGACGACAACAGGATTGATGAAGAATCTCAACAAAAACAAAAACGTACAGCATCGGCGGAGAAGCGAACCTGGACTAGGGCAGGGTCTCGCACGCACCGGGAGGACGATTTACGGCGTGGGTGAAGCGAGTCGAGGCTTCAGAAGGGAAAGGCGTAGTCACGGTGGCTTATCCAACGGAGTGACGAGTTGCCGCGGGTCAAGGACGTCACAGGGACGATGGGCACGAGAGCAAGTCGTGTTACTTGAACGAGGAAGGGAAATGGCACGACGAGAAGAGGAGGCGCGACGGCAAACGCTAGCCGTGAGAGAAAAAGAAAACAGGAGCAATTAGAGGCGTCATGGAAAAAGGCGGACCACACGTGGGTTCAGTTGGGGGACAAGATGGGATGGGCAAGTGATAGCTATGTGGGAGGGGAAGAATTGGCTCATGCAGACAGATATTTCGATATGTATATTAACGTAGAGGCATGCGGAGGGCATTAAGTGTTGACAGAGGTAGCAACGGAGGAGCCAATTGAGAGAAAAAGGGGGCAAGAAACCGCATGTAAAGGGCATGGAGTGTGTTGATAAAAAGAGGGAGTTGTGTGAGAATACGTGAAAAATAATTATGGAAGGAGAGACAAGTACCAGGGTTGGACTGGTGAGTTTTGTCACAGAGAGAGAACGACTGAGACGAAGGGACCCCAGTTGGACGTGTTATTGCCAAAGCCGCGGTTAACTAGGAAAGGCAAAGACAAACAAGAGCAACGTCGCTCATCCGTCGTCCCTTCTTTCCTCCCTCCAGTCGTCCTCGACCACTCAAAAGTAATTTTTTTTTTTTCCCCCTTCTCCGCCTTTCCTTCATTTTTTTCTCCTTATTCTTCATCATACAGATGACCGACTCTTACATCTCCTCCCGCACCGGCGATCTCTCACCAAGCGTAAATGGCACCGCGCCAAATGGTTCAAGTCCCTCGCTTCTTGCCAGCGCTCCCAGCGTTACCCCCATCATACGAAAGAAATTGATGGGCTACGTCGGTTTTGCCAATCTTCCCAACCAAGTCCACCGCAAGAGCGTCCGAAAAGGCTTCCAATTCACCGTAATGGTCGTCGGTACGTCTCACAAGTCCTTTTCTTCGGCCTCCTCCCTCATCCCCGATCCTCGGCTAGGCGAGTCTGGTTTGGGAAAGTCAACCTTGGTCAACACACTCTTCAATACTACTCTCTATCCACCCAAGGAACCCCTTGCGCCCCATGCTGACCGGCCTCAGACTGTTGCTATCCAGAGCATCAGCGCTGGTAATCATCCACCTTTTTTGCTCATACCCGTCAGACCCCCTCTGAACTCCTTTTTTTTTTTTTCTTGCCTAGATATTGAGGAAAATGGCGTCCGTCTTCGTCTTACTGTCGTTGACACCCCCGGCTTCGGTGACTTTGTGAACAATGATGACAGGTACGTGTATCATCAAGCTCACCAATCATTCCTCGAGTTTTCACGGGTCTACTCCCATTCTAGCTGGAAACCCATCGTGGAGAACATCGAGGCCCGATTTGACTCTTACCTAGAGCAGGAAAACCGCGTCAACCGGTTAAAAATCATCGATAACCGTGTCCATGCGTGCTTGTACTTCATTCAGCCTACTGGCCACGCGTAAGTTTACTTTCGAGTACGATTCATTCAAGTCCCCAATGACCATGTCATGTAGGCTGAAGCCCCTTGATATCGAATTTATGCGTCGACTTCACACCAAGGTCAACCTCATCCCCGTCATTGCCAAGGCCGATACTTTAACGGATGATGAGGTCGCCGAGTTCAAGGCCAGGGTAAGCAGATTATATAATCACCATGGCGATCATTTACAATGTGATCCTATATAGATCCTCGCAGATATTGCTTATCACAATATCCATATCTTCCAAGCGCCTACCTATGAGAATGAAGATGAGGAGACCATAGCAGAGGCGGAGGAAATCGCGAGCAAAATTCCTTTTGCTGTCGTAGGTTCTGATATAGTCGTCGTGACTCCAGATGGCCGTGAAGTTCGCGGTCGATCCTACCCCTGGGGTGTCATTGAAGTTGACAACGAGGAGCACTGCGACTTTGTCAAGCTTCGCCAGATGCTTGTACGGACGTACATGGAGGAGCTCAGGGAGTATACCAATGACGTCCTCTATGAAAACTGGCGAACGGAAAAGTTGCTCAGCATGGGTGTTGCACAAGACTCCAGTGTCTTCAAGGAAGTCAAGTATGGGTCATTGATTTCATCTCTCCCTCCACATTTTCTTACGCTTCTTGCGATAGCCCTGCCTTGCGCATGCAAGAAGAGCGTGTACTCCACGAAGCCAAGCTTGCCAAGATGGAAGCAGAGATGAAGATGGTCTTCCTACAGAAAGTGCAGGAGAAGGAAGCCAAACTGAAGCAGTCGGAGGAGGAGCTCTATGCGAGACATCGGGAGATGAAAGAGTCGTTGGAGAAGCAACGGCTGGATCTCGAGGAAAAGAAGCGGAAGATCGAGAACGGCAGGCCATTGACGCCCGAAAAAGGGACGGTCAGTAACTGTCCCGTTTTCCTACACAATATGGCGAGTGACACGATTTGTTTCAGCAGCAGAAAACAAGGAAGGGTTTCCTCCGCGCTTGAATTGTCAGTCGATTATTTCTTTTTTTTTTTTTTTTTCCTTCTACCGGGAAAGTACTCTGCCATCCATGCCTCCCATTTTATGGCGTGTCTATTGCTCTCTGCGCCACCTTGTCTAACTCTGGTATCCTACGCTCCACTCTCTACTTTGTCTATTGTGTTCCAATTGGTGCGATTGGCACCCGTCACTCGTTTGCACGGATATCCCAGGCATGTTCTGCCCACAGCTTCCTTTAGTATGAGTACCTCCTCCCCCTCCCCGCCTTGTTCTTGTTTTCGCTGGAATTTCCATTAAAACTTTGTCGTTAAGGACTGCGACGAGTCTTTATTTTTTCCGATTCCGATGACAATTTTATGATACCATAGCGCGTAGTGCTGTTCGATGTTGTGCGTGAGATGGGCTGTGTACCCGTAAGCAAGAAAGGAAACCAGTTGTGACGCCGAGGCCCTTTCTTAGCCTTGAACAACAACCAAGAACAAAGACACCATGTCTGATATCCAGGCTCTCCTCGCAGCCTTGGATGTCTTTACCCGTGCTCCTGACAAAGCGTTGTTGGAGAAAGCAAACAGCTGGTTGCAGGATTTTCAGCACTCAGTAAATACACTTTCTCCAGTGGCCCATCGACGACGACCTCTAACTCGCCACCACCCGCCTGTTCTCATAGTCTCAAGCGTGGACGACTTGCAATCTTATCCTACGATCGCCAGATGTACCTCCTGCGGCAAAGCTATTTGCAGCGCAAACGTTAAGGACCAAGGTCAGCTTTCCCTGCATCTTCCCTTCGTCGTGACTTGACGCTTCACTCAGGTTACGTATGATCTGGCACAAGTAGACCCTTCACTACTCTTCACCCTGCGCGACACTATCATTGCCGCCCTCGAATACTTCAAAGATGGGCCTCGCGCCATCATCCTGCAACTTTGCCTAGCCCTTTCAGGACTGGCACTGCAACTACCTGCATGGACAAATGCTGTAGAAGGGTTGATCGAGTCTTACGGGAAGAACCCCTCTATGGTCCCGGTTCTCCTGCAGTTTCTGACGGTCCTCCCCGAAGAACTTTACTCCAATACGAAGATTCCGGTAACGGTACGTCCGGGCGCAGTTTACCAACTTCACCACCAGTATTGAAAGTGTTTATCACCCTCCCTAGGACCAGGAATACGCGGAAAGGAGCGCGCAATTACTGGGTTCGTGTTCGAAACAGGTTCTCGAGATGTTGTCTATGTATTTGCTGGCGGCAGGTAAGCGGCGTCCGGTTAACCCCTACTCAGAAACAGTAACGTACGGTGGGCATATCTTCTTCACAGGCGTCACCCATGCCATACAGAATCAGGTATTTGCCTGTCTCAGGGGCTGGCTCACTGCGGGTGAGATGGCGGCGGTCGATGTTACAGAGTCCCCTATATTCGAGTTCTGCTTCCAAGCGTTGGCCTCCGACCAACTCTTCGAGTCTGCCTTCAACACCATTTGCGACCTTATCCATGAAACTCAAGAAATCGATGAGAACATGCCTGCCATCGAGAGAATTGTCCCCAAAGTCATCGAGCTCAAAGGAAATCTTTTGACGTCGGAGGACAATCCAGAAAAGATGAAGGGCTACGCGCGCATATTTTCCGAGGCGGGCGAAACCTACCGCTTACTCATCTTGCAACACACCGAAGCATTCTTCCCAATCGTCGAGGCCGTTGGGCAATGTTCAGCGTACCCTGACCTCGATATTGTACCAATCACCTTCCCTTTCTGGATGCGGCTTGCGCAAAGCATAGGCAAGAAAGCGTCGATACCTCCGCTGTTACGGAATGCGTACAAATCGCTCGTAACGGTCATGATCAAGCACCTCCACTTTCCTCAGGATCCCTCCGCATTGACCGCACAAGAACTAGATGACTTTCGGTCATTCCGCCATGTCATGGGTGACACCCTCAAGGATTGTTGCTATGTGTTGGGCGCGGAGCAGTGCTTGCTAGAAACTCTCCAGTTGGTTCAGGCGGCATTAGCTTCGGGTACTGATATCCCCTGGCAGAACATCGAGGCGCCTTTGTTTGCTATGCGGTCCATGGGTGCCGAAGTCAATACAAAGGATGAGCACGCTGTGCCCATAATCATGCAACTCATCCCAACACTGCCAACGCACACCCGGATACGCTATGCCGCCCTTTTGATCATATCTAGGTATACGGAATGGATAAACGCTCATCCCGATTATATCCATCCATCTCTGCAGTACATATCGGCGGGTTTCGAGGATTCCGATCAAGATGTCATCGGAGCGGCTGGGCAGTCGCTGAAATACCTCTGCCAGGACTGCAAACAGGTAGAGGCTTTTCCGTCGTACGACAACTACCGTGGCTAATTCTCTGAAGCATCTGGTGCCTTTCCTTCCAGACCTGCATACTTTCACTTCTAACGTTGGGACGAAACTCGCACAAGAGGATAAAGTCGTTGTATACGAAGCCATCGCTCATGTCATCTCGGCCATGCCAATGGACCAAGCGGCACAGTCGCTCAAGACGTTTTCATCCAACACTCTCGCCGCGGTGTTCACGACCGCTAGCAAACCAGGTGTCGCAACCAAGCAAGAGCTCCAAGACGTTGGCAGTACGTTTCTCTTGTTGTTCGGCGTGATTCATGCTGATGCAATGTCTTGAATCGAACAGATGGTCTTGCTAATTTAGAAGTCATGCTACACGTCGTCGGTTCATTCGGGGACAGTCTCCCACCCGCCTGTGAGGGCACCTGCCAAGAGGTGTGGCCTGTGTTTGACGCGTTCCTGGCCAAGCACGGCTCGGACTATGAGAGCGCCGAACATGTCACGCGTGTCCTTCGCCACGCCCTCAATCTCTTTGGGAGAGTGGTGTTGACGATCGCTGCAGATATCCTGGGGAGGATGACCACCTCCTTCTCATCCTCTGGGTTGTCATGTTACCTCTGGATTGCGAGCAAAGTTTACAGTAGGTTTGGTGACGAGGAGGACCCGGTACTGCGAGAGGCGGTCAGAGACCTTTATGAGCGATCCACACAAAAAATTCTTGTCATGTTGCAGGAGAAGTCAGCAGCCACATTGCCCGATGGTGGATCTGTTTCTTTTCTTTCTTCCATGTCTGGCCGACTGACAAGGTTTGCTTAGTGTTCGAGGACTATATCAGGATGCTCATGAATTTGGTGGAATTTGCCCCTGACATATTCTTTGAGTCCTCCGCGTTTCCCGCCGCATTCCACATCGTGCTGGCTGCCTTGACGCTCATACACAGTGACACGATATTCGCGTCACTGGATCTTATCCGCATGGTTCTCACACATGACTGTCTTGCACCGGATCCCCTTAAACATCCACCTCCAAAGTTTCCGCTCTACGCCAGTGCTATTCACCAGGTTATCGACAAAGAGTGCTTCGAGTTCACCAGCCTCCTTTTGAAGGGCCTGGTCGGTGATTTCCCTGAAGAAACCGCTTCCATCATCGTCACCCTCTTTCGCGTCTTGGCATCACTATGGCCTGGCCGGCTACAACAATGTATACCTGTGATTTTACAAGGCCTCCCTGTAAATTCTGCTCCAGAAGATGCCAAAGTACGATTCATGAAGGACATCGACGAGTACGTCTCCACGGTCCCATGCCGATAGCATTATACTCACAGATTCGTAGTGCCATTCGTGCTAAACAGTACGACAAAGTGAAGTATGCCGTGCTCGGAATTCATCGTGCGTCGCGCAAAGCGAGGGATCGCAGGAAGGTTGTATCTCTGGATTGATGAGAAGATGAAATAAAAGATAATAAATGGTGCTTGTGGATTGAATATGCAGGCGGCTGGCAGCTCGTAAATAATCAGCAATATTGTTGCAATTATATCATATTACATAATAAAATGTCCGTTCTCTGAATTTCAGATTTGGTTTAAAGCTTAACGTTCATCCGTGTTGTCGACAGACATGCTATCTCGCATTCACCATTCGCTGGCCACCAGCTGTGCGTTATCAGTCTTTCTTTTTTCTTTAATCTATGCTAATGTCAATCCAAGCTGGACGCCGGGCGTTCTCTCAGTCTGCTACCCGACGGAGTTATGAGAGTACTATCCGAAACCTCCTCGTTCACAAGGACACCAAAGTTCTCTGCCAAGGGTTCACAGGAAAGACTGTGGGGGCTTTACTTTCGTTTAGACGTGTTGTGTCATCTAACGTTAGTGCGAGGGCAGGGAACTTTCCATGTGAAGGAGGCATTGGCCTTCGGCACTAAGATGGTCGGGGGCGTTTCCCCGAAGAAGGCTGGCCAGACCCATCTCGGCCTACCAGTGTTCGGGTCGGTAAAGGAGGTGAGACCCCTTTTTATAGGTTATTCGTGATGCATGGCCCGTTGAAGACATTTCCCGTCAGGCCGTTCGTGAAACACAACCCGACGCGTCGGTATTGTACGTGCCGCCACCGAGTGCTGCCGACGCAATCATCGAGGCAATCGAGAACGAGATTGGCCTGATTGTTTGTATTACCGAGGGTATCCCCCAGGCCGATGAAATCCGCGTGCGTACTTGTTTTGTTACGTAGCCGCCTGACGATGAGGGCCTACTGCTACCCTAGGTCGTGAATGCACTCAAAAGCCAATCAAAATCGCGCCTCGTTGGACCTAATTGCCCAGGTGTGATCAATCCCCTGGGATGCAAGATGGGCATTCAACCAGGCCATATCCACAAGCCTGGTCGGATCGGTACGTGTGGTGTATGCGATTTTGTACAACAAACACTTTTATGTCTGACGTAGGGACACGCAGGCATCGTCTCCCGCTCCGGGACGTTGACTTACGAGGCGGTCGCGCAGACCACCAACGCTGGTCTCGGACAATCACTTTGTGTTGGAATTGGAGGTGATCCTTTCCCCGGAACGCAACACGTCGACGTGATCAAGGTCCTTCTCGAGGATGACAATACAGACGGTGAGAGTTGCCGCTCGACACCGCTTAATTTTGAGAGCTCAATTAGTGCAGGTATTGTTGTCATCGGTGAGATTGGAGGTACGATGGAGGAGGACGCGGCGGAATACCTAGAGAAATACAATCTGACACGCTCCAAACCAAAACCGGTTGTTGGTTTCGTTGCTGGCCGCACTGCACCCCCTGGTCGCCGCATGGGTCACGCTGGTGCGATTATATCCGGTGGAAAAGGTGATTTTCAACGTAGTATACTAATCCCGGTCCTCTGACTCTCTTTATTCAGGTGCGGCCTCAGACAAGGTCGCTGCCCTCCAGAAGGCTGGTGTCATCGTAACTGACAGCCCGGCAAAAATCGGTTCGGAGATGCTCAAGGTGGGTAGCTGAACACGTCACCGAGAGATTCCGTGTTTTGATCCGATTTTAGGCTATTCAAGCTGCTGGCCTTGCTTAGTAACCCTTTATCAATTACATAATAGAGAGATAGAATGCGTTTAAAAGCATTTACACCGTATATATGCACTGTCGAGATGACTCCTACTCCCCTCTTTGAAGCAGCCGCGTCATATCTATCGATACATCTTCATTGCAAGTATCCAATTCTGTAAAACTGGAGGTCCTTCACCACATTCTTTCACCAACTTCAACACACCTGACAATGTTGTTGTTACTTGGCTTATTCCGTATCGTTTAGCTTTATGGTCTCTTCAAGGTGCTCACCGTTGCTCCTTCACCAAATACAAGTCGGCCGTCATTCTTTGATATCTCTGGCCGCGCCAAATGGGATGCGTGGGCGCAAGCATCTAAAACTTACGAGGGACGTCCCTCGGAAGCTGAACAACGATATTTGGCTATTGCAAGGAGTCTGGGATGGGAAGATGGTGCTACCACGATAGCAACCGCGGACAAAACGGAAGAGGACGCCGAGAGGAGCGGTGGCGGAACGGGGATGGGTGTCTCCGTCAGCGTCGTCTCCCCGCCTTCACCAGACGCGAAGGCTGCAAGTGACCTCCACGGTTATGCGATGGCCATGGACGACGACGTTGCGGCTATCTCTGCATTCCTCCGTGATACCGAAGGCTTGGATATTAATGCCCGCGACGAATATGTAAGTTTGACGAGCTGGCGTTTAAATAGTCATTTGATGTATGGGCGGAACGTCCTTGTTGCAGGGTTACACTGCGCTGCATTTGGCAGCAGATCGAGGGAACATCGCCGCAGTCGAGCTTTTGCTTAAACATGGCGCCGATAAAACACTCAAAGTGAGCATCTTACCAGTTCCACGTGTTGCCATTTATGAATTACCTTTTTTTTGGTTGCAAAAGGACACAGATGGATACACGGCGGCGGATCTGGCGACGATTGCTCAACGTCCCGACATTGTCGCGTTACTCGAGCATACATGAGCACCTATGGATTTGTAGGAAAGGTGGATGATATGTGATTGATTAGGGGATGCGTATAGCACATATAAGTTTTGGGTTCCAACATGTACGCTGAATCGTGTGACACGCCGTACGAACTTCACATAATTATGTAGAAAGGGAAATATCAATCCTCTCATGAAGGTGAAGGCTGCGCGGATGAAGGGGAGTCTTTGGTTAGCTCGCTCAAAGGGACCGCGGGACCTTGTCGTGACTTTGGGTGATATTTCGAGTTTGGGAGAATAATGCCTCCCTGTGTAACAAGTTAGATGACAAGTGAAGAAGAAAAAGAGGAAGGAAACGGACTCTTTCGAGTAGTTTGACGACCGGCTTACTCGGGAGAGCCCCGCCTTTGTTGAGCCAGTACATGATTCTGTCCACGCTCCAGTGTATCGTCTTGTGTCTTGCCCCGGACGCAAACGCGGGTCATATATCCCGAGGAGTTCTATAGGTTTCCCGTCCCTGCGTTTTCGGAGGTCTGTGGCAACTAGATGGAAGATGCGGTTGTTTCTGTTGCCATGTAATGACAGGCGAAGACGGACAGGCATTGAGTCGTCGTGGGGCAATACAATCTGCTGCAAATGCGAGACCCCCCATCCGCGAGACTCACGTGACCATTTGCACTTCAAGAGGACGGCCGATAAGAAAATCGTCGTTTCATTCAGAGCATATATCAAGACCCCAATACAAACCGCTTCTAATTGAATCAGTATGAACTTTATTGGAAGTCATCAGGTACTCCGTGGGCTTTTCAGCGTGCGGATGGGTGTGAAAAGGGGTTGACTGGACGCAATACAGTGCTACAGTATGTAGTAGTATTACTGGTCCCTGATATATTAGCTACCTATGTTTCGTCTGGTCCATCGCTTCCAGGTACCAGCTACAGAGCAAAGTGTCAGTAACCTTTTGTGCTAACAGAGATGTGATATACCATGCATATGTTGTTTCCGTTCAAAAGCGTCTGCGCAAGTTTGGTCGACTTGCGACCGTTCGGTGTTATTTCACTGAAAGGTGATTTCATTAAAAAATAATAATAAAAAGGAGTACAGAGAGGTAAGACGCACTACTCGATGACGTCCTCGAGAACCATATCTATCAAGAAGAGAGAAAAGCATTCGGACAACTGTAGAGGGTGATCAACAACTTACTGACGAAATCGTCGAAACCAAGTAAGGTACCCGTGAACTCGCGGTCATTTTTCATAACGACCCATATACGAGAACCGATACACCTGTCTATAGTTCTTTCCCCAAAATTTATGTCAGACTTTGAACCAGGCGAGGGAACCAAGTATGGCTTTACCTAGTGGCAAGATTTGGGAAGCCATGTTATCTCAATCGGGCCGGGATCGCACATGCTTTGATGGTAGGGTAGGGGAATCAAGACAACCGTACTACATTGCATTTATTTCCTTTCTGCCACGCCGTACACTGGACACAATATGAGATATCTAAAATGCTTGAAATGTCATCGAATCGTGAAAACCTAATGAAAGTGGTGCAACTGCAGGTCGACGGGAGAGAACAAGCCCTGGAGAAAAAACGGCTTGTTGGGAGTGTCATTCACGCAGGAAACGTCAGCTAACTAGGAACAAATGACAGGCAATAATGGACATGAAGGGTGAGGTGACCGTACGTAAGGTACGAGGGAAAGAACACGGCTCGAAGGGCAAGCATGTCCTCACTGGCCAAAGCTGAAACCTCCTTGGGGGGCAGCATTGGTTGTATTGTCGAACTGGAGGAAAAGGATCCATCAAAACTAGTGCAGCGCAAATAACCACTAAAGCACCTACAGAGAACGCACCGCTGGGGTCAACGTTGGTTGCCGATACACCAGCGTCCATCTCTTCTTCATCTGGGAAGTATTTGTCCATGATATTGAAGGCTTTCTTGTAAATGTCGATGTTGTCATGTTGCTGGAGGTTGTGAATAGTGACCATGCCCCCTGCTTCCTCCACGAATTGTGCGTACTTGTTGATGGCGCCTGGTCCCGCTGCCTGCTTATCGCTTTCCCCTACTTTCAAAATGTTGTCTAAACCATCAAGGGCGACCTGGATAATCTTGTTGTCCATCATGGTGAGCAGATCACAAAGAGGCTTGATACAGCCCTGCGAGACCAAGTATCGAATTTGACTTGGCTCCTGCAAGCCACCGGACGTGGCATTGGAAATTGCCCAGCAAGCCTCCTTTCGGGTTTTGAAGTCGGCGTTGGAGAGGATGTTGATAAGGGGAGGGATGATATTGGCATCAATGACAGCCTGAATCTGAGGGGGTGACCCTGCCGTGATGTTAGAGATCGTCCAACAAGCCTCCTTTCTGATGCCGTCCTTCGGCGAAGACAGCAGAGACAAGAGCGCTGGGAGCGCGCCTGATGCAATGACAACTTGGGTTTGCAAGTCATCTCCCGTCACTATGTTTCCGACCGAGCGCAGAGCTGGAGTCTGAACAGATGTGGAGGGGTGCATAAGAAGATCAACAAGGCGACGACACACGCCGGATTCGATGACTGCCTGAATCTTGTCGTTCGAACCATCGGAGAGATAGGATATAGCCCAACAGGCGTCGATAAGAATCTCGTCGTCCATAGAGTAAATAAGTTTAGTCAGGACATTGAGAGCAGGGGCAATCTAGGGAAACGAATAATCAGAGGGCTTTGCGACGAGGCAAATAGCATCTAGACAGACCAGTTCCCAGTCTGGTTGAGGTGATTTTCCGCGGCAAAAGTTGCTCAATGTCCAAGTGGCATTGCGGAGCATGCTGATCTTGTGGTTTTCACTAAGGAGGCTCAACAACGGCCGCAGAGCACCCTGCTGGAGGACATAGTCTCTGCATTGAGGACTATCACCCGCTATATTACCTAATGCCCACACTGCCTGCTCGCTGACATCTAACACAGGGGAAGAAAGGAGTTTGATGAACTCAGGCACGGCGTTGGCTTTGATCACCACTTGAGTGTGTTCTTGCGTGCCAGATGCGATATTTGTCAAGGCCCAGGCAGCCTCAAACTGACCATGAATCGGTAAGAGAAGGGGACGAAGCGAAGGAGACATGTGAGGTACTTACTTGAAGCATGGAGTGTCCCTCCCGCAGAAACTGTACGAAACGAGGAACGACACGACATTCGATCACCTTTTCAATTGGTGGATTCTTTTCTTTTGAAAGGAGTTTCCGAAACTTGGTCGTGGCGTCAAGCTGGCGATCAGGGTCATCAGAAAAGACGCCGGTAATCATGTCATCATCAAGCTGTATTGCACACGAGCATGAGCAGTTGTGAGTAGAAAAGAATAATAATACGGACCGGGTTTTCCCAAGTGCCAGAAGAAGCTTCCTCATCGGAGTCGACGGAAGCAGTGGCAACAAAATTACGCCTCTTGGCAATGTTTTCCTCTCTCTTCTGCCGCCTGATCTCGACCTGTTGCTCCTCTCGACGCTTCCTGAGGTCATCCTGTTTGAGAGCTTTAGCCTTGTAATCTATAATTGAACGCGTCAAGAGAACTGATGGGGAAGAGGTTGAAGAGAAGACGCACGCTCCCTACGATTTGTGTTTGTACGATCGGCCATTGAGATTGATGATGATGGAAGGTAAAGAAGAGTTGAGATTGGGAGGGAACGGAACGCGACGATGAAAAACAAAAACCCCAGGAAAACGCGCGCTCTTATCGCTTTTCGCGTCACATTTAGTCACAATCACGCTTATCTATTGCTAAAATAAATAATTAAACCTTTCATCATGCCTCGTCCGATTCGTCCTCATCATCATCATCATCATCATCAAACGGATACTTATTCATTAATCAGTCCATCATCTCACATTTAAGCACATAAGCTACACTCACCTCAAACGGAGCTGGCATCTCTGCCTCTGGTCCATTCGGGTCAAGCGCAATGTTCCGCGCTGTCGTCGTGTTGTCCGGAGGAGCCGTTTCAGGCTCTACAGTTGGAACCACGCTTAACTCGATGAATTCTTGCGGTTCTCCAGGCTGTTCGTCGACCAACAATAAAATGCCTCCCCCTCCTGCGTACTTCTCAGGATGCGATCCCCTTTGCGTACCCGCAACTCCTTTCCCTGTCTTTATGGATGGTTCACGAGCCGACACTGGCCGTACTGGCTGATAGCGGCTGTTCGGTGGGAAAACAATATACTGGAACTGTGCCGGAGTGACGCGCGAGAAGTTGGCCAGACTTTCCCAACTTGACTCCTTGCGCTTGTTGGAGGTCTCACTTCCGAAGACTGGCTCTCTGGAAGGTTGGAAATGGAATCGTTGATGGGAGAGACATCTCCGTGTCGTGATGATGGGACATCTTCCGACTTCATCTCAACGTCTCCATCCTTTCTAATCTCCTGCAACCGACCATTAGATCTTGGAAAGTTCCTGTGTATCAATCCTTACATTTTCCGTCGCGTCTTCAGAAGCCGCCTTCCTCCTCTCCCGCGCCTTTACCTTTGCGGTGGTTGAAAGCACTGCCGTTGTGAGTTTCGCGGTGGTTTCTTTCTTCGGGGGTTTCATAGATGAAGGATATGCGAACAAGCTGGGCTTTGCGTTAGAAACGAAATCAAACTTGGGCGGCTTGAGATCCTCTGTTAATCCAATGATTCCAGTCGGTTGGAAAGCCAAGCTCGCACAATGGGCGAGCGGATACCAGTACCAGAACTGGCAGAACATTACAATCCCAACGATGGCACTAGTGTTCTTAGTGCCTGCCCTGCTTTGCAGGCTGATGGTCACATTACGTCCGCCGCATCGATGAAACTCTGGCCAAGAGCAGCACCAAAACGAGCCATCGGGTCCTCGTGCTTGTCGCCCATAATTTTGGCATATGTGGCTCGAATGGAAGCCAGTGAAGGGGAAGAAGCATCGGACTGCTGCACAAGGATCATGCCAAGGGCAATGAACGCCCCTTGTCGAACAAAGTCTACGCTGTCCTTAGTCATGGGTTCGAGAATCTCGACAGCGTCTTGAAGGCCCGTGCCGGCACAGGCAATGCCAAGGGCAAGAGTTGCGCCACAGCGAACATGGGGGTTATAACTCTCACTGAGGAGCTGTACGATCCGAGGGACCTGACGGGGGTTTTTGAAGAGCAGGAAGGCCAGGGACGTGACCGCAGCCCTGCGGACGTCATCCGAGGTATCCGAAACGGCGATGTGCAATAATCGACGAACAGCATCGTTACTGGGCGTCCCGGCGTAGGCTAGCGCGAGGGTGTAGACGCCCCATACCGAAGAATTGGATCCTGATGGGAGTGTAAGCTCTAGAATCACTACATAGGGATTCACAGACCTTTTCCGACAATAGCTCTTTTGCGATCTCGTCCGCCTGGTCTTGACGGCCAAAGTACAAGAATGCAAGTCCAATGGCCAGCCCACGAATAATCTTTTCGTGCTGGGTCTCACGTGCATAAGCGAGCATCTCACCTGCGCACGTAGAGTCGCCGGTACCCAGCATGATGAGACCCATCGCGTAGCCGGCACCCTCGCCCGCCACAGCACTATCAGTAAAGAGTGTCTGCTTTAGGTCGTCATATGCGTCCGCGTTACGTCCCCCCATCCCTGCAATACCCAACCCTAGGGCAGCTCCATGCTGGACAACCTCGCCCTGGGCAGCCTTGAGAATGTTGCGAAGATAATCCTCTATAGTTCGACCTTCCACTCCCGAACTTATGGCGCCCACACCTGCGTTGATGAGGCCGAGCCCATATAGTGCCCCACCTTCTGAGTAGGCGGCACCTGCAAGATTGCTTTCGCCGCCATTTTCGCCGGGAAGATACGGCCCAAGGATGACCATTCCCTGCTCGAAATTGCCCTTGTGAATGACGCCAAGGGCTGCTGTTGCGGTGAATTTGGACCAATTAGAGGCATAGCCAAGCCAATCGAGATTTTCTCGTAGGAAGGTGTCGGAGGTCGTTCCGGCATGCATGAAGGCATTTTGGAAGGTTACTGCATTGTGGTAGACAGATGAGCGCGGCTCTAGCGAATCCTGAAAGTGAGAATATTCAGTATCGCTTAGAAGAGCAAGAAATAATACCGCCTCACCTTTGTGTGCTTTAAAATTAAGAGGTCTGCTCTGTTGTTTTTCTTGAGGAACTCAAGGTAGAGCCTGACAGATTCGCGTCCACCTAGGATCTTGCGCAGGGTATCGAAAATAGGCTTTGTGACCTGATCCTATCATGTCTCATGTCTCCGCGTGAACACCAGTGTAAATGACAAGCGTACCTCATCTCCACCCGGTAGGTCATTCCGTATGGTTTCTAAGAAATCCTGAGCCCCCCCTTCCACTAGATCAAATGCTAGCTGGTACGCCACAAGCTTCTCATCTGGCACCAAAGACACTAGTAGGGACACAGTAAGCGTAGGGTTGCTCAATGTAACCAAGAGGCGGGTCAATGAATGTATATATGGAGACTTGGAGTCTACCCTGGGGGATGGAAACAGTGGGTAAAGAAAATTAAGCACTTGATCGCGATAAGACAGTGGGAAATGATTGTCAAGAACCGCTTCCATGGAATAAACGAGAAGACTGGTGTCATGAGTATTCTCGTGTAGCTGTTCGATGATATCCAGACGGTGAGATTCTAGGGCGATGCCGATGGCCTGCAATATACACGTGTTCAAGTTGTGGGAGATCCTTGGCACCTGACTGAAACCCACCTGCTTATATTCACCGTTTTGGATGCACCGCGAAAAGATGTTTTCAATGATATCCTGAAGACGGGGATCAACTTTTGCCTGAGCGCCTGACTGATCTTCCGTCCGAGCTTCAATGTATCTGTCAATGGCCTTGGCTGCACCAGCAACGTTTTTAAAAAAGTCTGCACCTGTTAGGAAATGGCTCACAAATCAGGGTCTCAATATATTCATCATCTCCAGGAATGTTACTATCTTGCCGGAAGGCCGTCCCCGCTCCAAGGGCAAAGGACAGGGCTTCGTCATACTCTTCGAGATAGTAATACACTTTGCTGGTGAGAAGAGCGGCCGAATTACGCGCTTCAATAGGCAGATCTGGGCTCTCATAGAGCGATTCGCTGTAGTTCTGTGAGATTCAACACGGACACAGAGATTCGAGCACCTACATGAGTGCAATGTGCTCAGAGATCTCAGCCCAGAATTGGGGAACCAACGATATCAAAGTCTTGAGTGCATGTTGCTTTAGTAGTGGTTCTTGCTCTGCAAGCAAGGAAAGGACACCAGCAGCCGAGGACTGGGGACGAGGGACCATTTTGGGTGAATGCAAAGAGCGTTGTACCGCGCTCACCTTAGAATTGGGCTTGTCTCTCTCTCGAAGACGCGTCACCTACTTGATTGACTCACGTGAACCATACTGACATAAGCCAACCATATCCGGCAAGTGAGCAGTAACAAAGAATTACATAATTTTCACGTGATTGTAACAGTCACACTGTTTACTTCCCACGTTTCGGAGAACCCCGAGTCACGCACTCACACATGTGACCGTCACCGTAACGCCCCGACGCGCCTCCTCCAAAATTAGCTATGCCCTCCCTGCTCCTTAGGTAGTTAGTCCCTCCCGCCCCCGGAATTACCAGTTATAGCTAGATTTTTGTTGTCATGAAATTGTAGATATGTCCAGGGGAAGTAAAAATTTTCGACCCTGCACATCCGACCCTGCACGGAGAATGTCCAAATGAAACTTTGTTCACTGAATGCAAGCCATTAGCCTGGCACTTGGTGTTCAGAAAGCAGTCTTGCAACCATGCTCGCAACAGAATGAAATTTAATATTCACAACTGGTATAAAGACATGGCTTTTTGTTCGACGAGGTCAACAGGCAATGCCTGCATTACTCCCTGCCTCCGTGCCTCCGAGCCCTCTCTCGCCTCTCACCTCTCTGTCTTCTTCACCCATTGATACTGGCACTATGCCGAACATTGGCCCGAACCCTGGCACGCCCGAGACTCCCAACACTCCCAAGTATAACCCGATATTCCGTCCATTGAAGCAAAAGCTTCAATTCGCTACTTTCATCGGGTCCTTTGTTGGTGAGGGTCATCCACTTAAGCCAGTCCCATAGTAAGTCATCTTTCCCACATGTGATTATGTGCATACCACTCACACTTCGTAACTGCAGCCCTGAGACGCCCAATGGCGAGCGTGTTGCTGTGTCTGAGCTCGAAGACTACTACAAGACGCGGTGCTGGGAGATGCCCATGTGTTTCTGTGGACTTATGGATGGTATGGACCATCCTGCCCTGTTTCATGTGCCGCGGTCTCCTCGAAGCCCCAACTATGGACGGCCTATCATCATGTGCTCTATCATGAAGTGCTCATACTGGAGTGAGTGATTTGTACAAGCTATATGAGTAGATCACTTACAAGCTTTCCCAACAGTTGATCTAGAGAAGTTCATCACAGCAAATCCCGACGTGCCACGACGCGTCTATCCTCTTCGAGATGGTAAGTAGCATCACCACCTGTTAAGTACCTCACCAGATGATCTTGTTAGGACTTCGCTTGACTGCAAGCCAACTAATGGGGTCCCCGGATCCGGATGGGAAACAGCGCAGCCCATTTGAAACACCTACGAGAAAGAGTGGTCAGTAACGGTTATACTTGCAATGAACACTTCTAACCACACTTGTGCAGCTACACCTAAGGCGGAACTGATGCCAACCATAGCCAACTCCCAGCTGCCCCAGGTCCGGGCTGAGACGCTGTCACCCTCTCAGGCCAGGCCTAGTTCCCACTCTGCGATCCGAAGGTCAGACACCGAGCTGGTGGACTATGGGGCACCTCGTGAGTTCAAATTGACGTACAGATCTGTCGAGAGATGCTTACACTCAACAGGTCCCATCCCAGATATTTTCAGTACAAATTTTCAGTTCCAACAGGAACTCGAAGCGGCGATGGCCCCTCTAGGTGTTGAGGGCTCCCGGGCATTGCTTCTGACAATGTTCGACCCCAACTGCCCAGGAATTTCAATGTCCGAGTTTATACGTATCGTCAAACAGTGCCCATTGTGCAAACTGTTGACATCTTCCAGTTTGATGCACATGCATCGTTGTCCATCTCCTAGTGGATCCGGTGAGCAACATAACACCAAGACGTATGAGGGCAGCGGCACCTGTCGTAAGCGCCGTAAGATACCAGGCCCTGCGTCCAGTGCGATTGCCATGGCACAACGAAACCGTGCTGGAGGAAGTGATAATAAATTGACCCGAAATACCGTAGCCTTCTTCTCTCCGGAGCCAAAACCGGTGATCGAGGACCCAGTCGTCGTAATCGAGATCTCTTCGGATGACGATAATTGACTGATACCCGATGGCACCAGCATTGTAGATAGCGAATATCTATGTTATTGTCAGCGTTGGCTCATATACATAGCGAAATACCACTTATCTCATATAGTTTGAATTGTAGTTGCCCCAGATAAACAAATGGAAAGACGTACCTTGTGCGCGCGTAGTCTTTTGGGTCGTCTTACAGCGACTGTTCTCACCGTGCGCTACATTGTTATGTCCGTTTATTACGATGGGATAGAACACAAATCGACTAACGTACTCTAATGGGTTCTAGTACGGCGAGGTGCTTACTAGGGAGATCTATGTCGAGTGAAATTGTTTCGGATGTGAATCGTACAACGAACCGGCCATCGTCCTTCCTGCCATTTATAGTGCCTGAACAGCCAAAAAACTGGCAGTCTCTACTTATGACCACGACTTCACCGCCTGCCTTTGGCTCCCATGGAAGGAGGCAGTTGGGATTGATACTCATCTGAACAATGTTCACGCCTCTAACCATGCTGATGATAACTTCCCCCTCTCCCGGCGGCGAGTCCCACTGAGCGTCAGGCACTGACCTGGCCGTCTTGTTCTTATACACGAGTAAGTCTTTGTTGGAGTCCACCCGACTGATGGTAAATGGTATCCTCTTCGTCTGGAGAAGCGTGCGTATTGCGGGGAAAAACAGCCAGTGATCTAAGGGACATATCACTGAGATGGCGATAAGATCACTATATTTAATGACCTACCTCTTTGAGAGCCCTCCGGTTCCGGTGTGAGCCGCTCAAAGTCAACAGGTACACCGGACGGTGGTGTGATAGGGCGAGGAGGGGAGGGTGGTCTTGCAGGTTCTGTCGCCGGTCTTACCTCCGCAAATCCAACTATGAGATCGTATGCAAAACAGAAAAAAAAACACACACGTACACGGCTATGAAGTCACACCATGAGACGAGTTGCCGTGGCGAACTCGTGGCAACCAGGAGGGCTTGGGGTTCCACTATTACCCCAGATGGGCCGACATCCTTGATAAGGCCATGGTAAGACTTGAAGGCACCGCGAGTGATCACGACTCGCCGACCGACAAAGGGATGAGTTGGATCATTCCGTGGCAAAGAAGGACCCTGTATAGCGCAGACGTTGAGCTGCTGCTCATTGATCATAAACTATGCAAGGACGTCAGCAAGGTTTCTTCATGGGACTGGTACTTACCTCGCGAAAAGTATGTTCATCCACTACGCGTGCGGTACCACCATCCATCTGCTTGATGAACCCACGCCGCTTCCCCTGTCCACCATCGCTATCCGCATGGAATTCAACCCACGTCCCTACCCGTTGTTGTGACCGCTGAAGGGGAGGATCGTAGAACTCAACCAAATCCTTGAAGTTGTAACCTATTGATTGTCAGTAGTTATCGCTGTGAAATCTAATCACCTTACCTCTTGGATCGGGTTAGATCGGACGTAAACTAGTGTTTGATCGGCATCGTTGACCGATTCGACAATCCCGTATGAGTCCCCACAGCGTGCCTTGACGTTGTCTCCTGGAATATAATGCGGCGCTAATTTACGGAGAGGGATTAGAGGCATCACCTGGAAGTCAACTTGTTTCTCCGGTATGATAGAGGCAACGCCGTCAACGATCTCATTGATATGGCCGATGAGGCCGATGAGATCCCCAGATTCTACCTTAACCCTTTGCTCGGGTTGCAGTGAATCTTGGGCAAAGTGGTGGCGACACTGGCCGAATGAGGGCCTCTCACTGACGCTCGAGGCCGCGAGAAAGATTAGGAATGTAGAAGGGGAGGGTGAGCTGACGACGAGGAGACTGGTCGACGAATAGCTTGTCATGAGCAAGCCGGATTCGTATGTTTCATTGCGGAATATGAACGTGTCAGATGAGATGTTCCGCACTTTTGCAGCGCCCCATTCATGTATAACTTGGGCTTCGGACCACATACGCGGGGGTGGTCTGAAAGACCGCTTCCTCTTACCGATGTGACCCGCACTACGCAGATCGGTCTTGACGGGAATCCGAGGGACCAGCGCGACCACGATGTCTAAGTCGGATGAGTCACGGGATCCACATACAAACCCAATATCCCCGCGATAAAGTCCATAGTTTATCCGCACCCATTGACCTTCCTGGATGGAACAGGCCAATGTGTTGCGGCTACTGAGCAATGCAGTACGCTCCTCAATGGGGACCAGCCGTGGACTGTGATGGGCGAGGACGGTTACCAGCCCGCTGAGGGCCCGTCCCACAGCTGGGAGACTGCCTTCCAGGAATACATAGCCCGGGATCCCATCTCGGGCAAAAATTGAGGTGACGTCCAGTCGCTCTAATCGTGTGCACCGGCGGAAAAGTTGAAGAACGAGACTCGACTCGAATCCGAGCTAGAGATTGTTAGATGGTACTTACGGCGGGTATGCGATGACTTACCTTGACGCGGACAGCCCATATACCGGGATCGGAGTCGGTCGGGACGAGTAGATGCTGTGGGACAACATCCACTTCGTACCTATGTGCATGCCCAGAGTCCTTAGCAAAGTCATTGATGCGTGCTTCCAATTCCGAGGCCTCTGTAGCGGAAATGCGATCGTCCGGCAGGAACACAGGACGTTCGCTCGGATCAGCAACACTTTCCTCCAGATCATCGGCCAAAAAATCGTCTAGTAGAGTGGGGTCAGATAACTCATGTACAAACCGATACAGATTTTACTTACCTAGCTCCTCCTCATACTCCTCATCTTCTTCGTCTTCATCGGCTACGATCGCTTCAAGATCAAGCAAGTCGTACAGCTAAAACCAAAAAAAAAAGTGATTTAAGTATGGTCCGTGTTGGCTGGAAGTCACGCACCGAGATGTCTGTCATGTGTGAAGGCGTTTGAGAGAAACGGGCGTTGGGGGCTGGGTGTAAAGCCTTTGATATAAGAACTGAGCTTTTGTTTTTACCACATCAGCTGCATGTTTCATATCCGAGAAACGAGCGGACTCACCTCGGCTGCTCCACGCACCCGTGCTCCACCGAAAGTATTGAGACAAGGCGATATAGGTGCGGGATCAGCTCCACTTGCTCCAACCGCGATAAGACGCGTACCGAATTTTACGTACCGGACAGCCCCGTGGGTTTGGCACGCCTTGTATTAGGTGTCTCCTCGAAGGGAGGCTGAAGCGTCCAACGCCAATCCCTCCCCCCATTGAGGGGCCAAGTATCTGTTTCATCTACGCTTTTTCGAACTTACTAACTGTTTTTTTTCAGTTTATTTAGTTGATAAATATGAACTCTATTCTACGTAGATCCTACGCTATGCTAAGTCTAATATACGCAGACGTGATGAGTGAGGTAGGGAGGAAGATGGTGGGGCGAAAAGAGAAAACGACGCGCCTGAGATAATGAATAAATATGGGCCTACTGCGGCCCCGTACATTTTGGCGCACGTGTCGACCGCTGGCGGACCGGACCTAGCCGTGGCGATGAGAATTTTCGACCGGTCCGCCAGCTACCACCTACCGGTCCGCCAGCGGTCGACACGTGCGCCAAAATGTACGGGGCCGCAGTAGGCGCGTATTTATTCATTATCTCAGGCTTATTGCTTTCTCTTTCTCGCCCCACCATCTTCCTCCCTCATCTGCGTAGCACTTAGTCTCTAGCGTTAGCGTACAATCGTAGGTCAGATATACTTAATAGTTTAATTATTTTAATCAACAAAAACATAAGAAAGGAAAAGAAAAAAAAAACATAAACGATGTCGTCATCTCAACCGCTTCCGGACTTGGTTCGCTCCGCTGCGTTTACGGTAGCCAACCCGAGTCTCCGAAATGTCGCTGACCCGTCACCGAGCTCTGAAGAGCATAGGGAACAGCTCGCTACAAAGTGGTGGACGGCGGAGGAATTCCGGAGCAAAGGTACGGTTTATCTCCTTCGCACCTGCTCGTATCGCTTAAGTGAGAACCAGGCATTCTCTGCCGTGAGGGTAAATACACGGATTCCGAAACGGAATGCATACGAAGCGTGATCAGCGAGTACATGGAGGTAAGTGACGCCTTCGGCTTATACGGCATTATAATTTACCCTCAACAGCGACATAATATGACTGAAGGTGAACTCTTGTTCGGGGCCAATAGGCAGTTAGGCTTTTGGGCCCATATCAGTAAGTCGTGCTTATCTCAAGCCTTATCTGTTTGCTGATCCATTTTAGCGCGCGCTCTTCCTGAGCGGCGCGTCGCTTCCGTTTTTGGCTATGTACGACGCATCTACCAGCCCCTGAAAAGTGGGGGGAAATGGTCAATTGAGGATGATGCAACACTGGCGCAGTAAGTGATCTACATGTGTATAGGGAGTACTATTGACTTGTACGCCAACTCCTAGAGTGGTCGAAATGTACGGGCGGGACTGGGACAAGGTCTCGGAAGCCCTGGAACGACCCAAAAAGGAGTGCCTGAACCGGTTCCAGAAATGCATCGAACACAAGGACACTAGACGAAAAGGTAAATCTTTTTTGGTTAGCTTGTGAAACGGGGGCTTATTCGTAGTGCAGGTAAATGGACCGCCGAGGAGGAATCACGTCTTACAGAGATCGTCAAAAGCCTGGGATGGGTGGGCTCGTCATCCCTGCCACCACGTATTCCCTGGACTGAGGTAGCGAGGCTGATGGATCAGAAGCGGACGGCCACCCAGTGCCGCAACAAATGGTATGCGCCAACTCAATATCATGGTATATTTCTATTTTATATTCACAGGTACGATTATATGGTGCCAGCAATGCTCAATGACGGCAAATCGCGTCGCTGGAGTGTCGCTGACACCTTCATTCTGGTCCACAAGTAAGTGCTCGGGCATTTTCTTTCTACTCAAACTTACTTTTTTTGCAGAATCGCGTCCTTAGATCTTGACAGGGAAGAGGACATTGAATGGTATTCCCTTCCAGACGAGAAATGGGACTACTGGACTATCCATAAGCTTCAGCAGAGGTGGGGTCAGCTCAAGACCACCGTCACCTCTGAAGGTGCAACTCATCGTCGTGGGTAGTCTCTCTCTGGGCTGAGTGCTTAACACTGACCCAATTCAAGAGATCGTCCAGCGATTGCAGGAAAAATTCCCCCCCACCGCATAACAGTTCATTTATAAAACTACATAGGGCAGAACAATTTTCGGACAGGTAGATATCAATGTCTCATAGCAGCACCATATAGTTCCATATTAAATGCATTTTTATCTGATATCGAAGATGTGGGAGAGTACAAGAGATAGATGAGTCCGTGACGCTGGGTACTATCGTCGCGTTCGCCCCTCGGATTTGGAGAGCGAGCCCCCATTTGGTCCGTGGGGACACAGTTTTCCAAGTTAAGTCATATTACCACCACCTCCTCTACCCCTGCCCTCACAAGCCATTGCCCACAGGTAGAATCAAAACGTCTTGTGAGACGGTTTCCGTATCTGCCTTTCCTCTGGAGAGGGAGGAAGTGGCCTCGTCAAAGTTGGTGGGGTACTGGGGCAATCTAGTTTCCGCTTTTTGGACGTTGAGGAACCAGGTGTGTTATCGTGAGTCTCCAGATCTTCGGATCTTTGCTGTGATTTGGAGTTAATCTCCTCTTGTATACCGTGTATGGCCGTTCGGAGATCTTTGATCTTATCTGTATAACGCAAGGTGGTCGATTCACGGAGGTTTGTCCATAGGCTAAATAACTTGGGTAAAACGTAGTCCATGTCAGAGTCGATGCGCTGATCTAGCTGGGCGGAAATGGCACGTGAATTACTATCATACTAACCCGATCATTAGAACAGTATTTGACGTGGCCAAATTGCATTGATCATACCAGTGATCTATCGTCATCGCGATCCGAATTATCACCAGGATCACTCCCCTCGGTGTCATCATTCATTTCCATTTGGGCCGCGATCTCGAGTTCCATATCAATAAGGGTTGGTACGTCTGTCATTTCCTTATATGGTGGAATTTCGGACAAAGCTGATGGTACCATTGTAGGTGGCGGTATCGGTTGCGTGTAGCCGTTAGGATATATGCTCAGTAAAACGGGGACGGTAGGTGGGTTAATCTCCTGTTCGAGGGCAGCATACTTATCCTGTGCCTCGAGCAATGACACAGGGAAATGGCCAACGCTGGACAGATGCCCTATTTGGACCTGATGCAGTAAGTGTAGTCGGAAAGCACGCAGGTGCTTACACGCCCCTCCACGCTGCAGCCAGTCGGGACAGGTACATGTGGCCGTGCCCTTTATGTTGTAGGTGAGCCAGTATCGTTCATGAAATTGAAGATTAGGATTTGATAAAGATGTCGCACAAGTTGCCCAGAGTTCGGATGGATGTCCGCTAACAATTAGCAAAAGACGTCGCTCCTGAAGGATTCCTATGGCCATTCCCTCCCGGCGAGTATCTTCTTCAAACCATGCCAATGGCTCTGATGCTTGGTTGTGTCTTACCCCAGATGCGTATTTACTGGGTAAGGTCCCCCCTCCAGCAGGGCCAGTGAATCGGGTCGCTCGCCATGCAGTTGCCTTGTCTCGTTGACGGACCTGAGCAAACACGAAAGGTAGGATGTGTCGAATAAGATGGAAGATGAGCACGTCGAATCGAAGACGGTAGCCCGAATGCTGCCAGTAAGATAAGTGCTTCTTCTTGATCACCCGGTTGAAAGACTCCAGGTGGTTCGTTGTCGGGAGCACCCCTTCGATAGGAATGCCCAGTCGTGATGCAGCCTGATTTCGTCCGTAGGCCGACCAGGATCGCCATAGATCTTCTTGCATCCAGGACTTTGACAGGTACGTAATGAATACAATACCCCCTTTGACGTATGGCTTATTAGCCTCATCGTCAACGAGACTGTTGAGCCATCTTCTTTCAGTGTCAATGAGGGTTAAGGCGCCTTGATAGTTGGTGCTGGCGAGCAATCTTATCGGTACGGTGAGTGTCAGGGTCACGGTAGGTATATATGAGCAACTTACGATAACTCTAGATTCTGAATACGCTCAAGGACCTTATACCGCAGGTGACTATCTCTCTTTGGTAGAGTAGTCTGGCGTTTGTTAGTCCAGCACTGCCGCACGTGGAATCTGCAGAGTAAGAGAATGATGGAAGGCCATGTCGCCACCAATGCGCCTCGCTCCTTGGTATCGGTATCGGTAATGGCGACACAGGGCTCAAAAACTCTGTTATTGGCTGACTTACGGGAAGACAACCAGTTCTTCCAGGTTCTCAGTAGGTGCGTAAGAACTACTATGTCATAACCGGCGTGTGTTGCAAGTGTTCCTGGAGGTGCGGAAAACAGGAACAATGCAACGGGTAAGCCTTTCCCTTGGGGATCTACGCCCATCGCAATCCAGAGAAGCAGTCTTGAAGAACAGACACCAAAGGTTCCGTCAAGTATGAGCTGGGAACGGTGGACATAGGACCATGCTGCATCCTCCATGTCCTTCGTTGATATAAAGATCTCGAAGCGATCACCACGCTTCGCTCTAGCGCTATAATGAAAGACGCATTCGGCTAGATCTTTTGAGAATTGAGGTGAGTCTGGATTCATCCAGTCGTGAACATTGTCCTCGGCACGCTTTTTGATATCGATCCCTTGGGATTGCTGATGCCGGGCGTAGATCCGACGAAGATCAGAGCCCTGTATATTATATCGGAAATTGGCCTGCTCTGGGTGAGTGGTCCACTGTTCGCGATATGCTAGCTGATGGTACATTTCCAGGTTGCGTATCTGAATGGACGTGATACTGTGTTTTTAATATAGTCAGCTCAGTTCGGGGCTCATCTATTGTTGGTACGTGCCTAGCTCCTTCCCTCAGTTGTGCTAACGCCACTTCAATCACATGAGGATGCAGGGGGATGGATGGCATTCGCGTCATAACACCAAGTTGACATTCTGGGTTATGCTCTAGGATGCCAACAATGCGACGTATTTTGAGAGGCTGTTTTTCGTATGTGATGTCGGCATGGGCCAAGCACCCAGTGAAATCATAAGGTGAGTATCGCTTCCCTGTATCTTCATTTGAACGTTGACGGGTTGTTGCATCTCGACGCGCTTTGTGGTTGTACCCACATTTGCTGAAAGCATGGTATGTTAATTATATTCTATTAAGTACATGAAGCGACACTGAATACCATTGAAGTAGTATGCGTTTAACACCAGCGTTGGCTTTCTCAGACCGCCATGTGGATGACCACACTGTCATCCATCGGCTCTCGAGTTGCTCCAAGCTCGGTAAGTCTAGCTTATTTTGTGAAAGCAGAGCGTTTGCTGATGCCTGGGAAGGTGGGGAGCTGTTGAATGTCTGTCGGATAACCAGCTCCTTTTGATAGTGTGCTTCAATTGCTTGGGCTTGCACATCATCGCACCACAGCCTTTGAGTTGATACCTATGTAGATAATTAGCAGGTGACTTAGTAACCCTAATGTGCATACCTTGACCCCATCTTGTTTTAGATCCTGTCGATACGGAATAATACCCACAGACGTCGGGCTGATCAGAGACATGTGGGATGGTGCCGCCATTGGAAGATTAGTAGGTAAAGACACCGACGCGTGGTGTCTGACTCTGTAGCATAGTTGGACTTGTAGATCTTGATCCCACTAACCGGGATGAAATTCTATTCTCATTAAACTCCTCTGCACCGGACAGAACGCCAGTTCTGGCAATGGCACGCGCGTAGTATTTGCGCAATCTGAATACACTTGTCAACCGTGTGATTTCAACCCTCAAGAATCCCGCTCTCATTGCAAGGTACATTACTGCTGTGTCGGCATCATCAGCATGAATGGGCTAATTGTTTGTGCCCTCCTTGGTCTGATTAAATAGTGCCTGATGTCTTCCATGCGGGTTGCTACATATCCCGTAAGTTTAATTTATTCCCGCTCAAGATCGCGCTGGTATATCGCTACAGATCGCGCTGGTATTTCGCTAAGGATCGCGCTCATCCCGACGTCTTTCCTATTTAAGCTACTGGGGCGGGGAGGGGCGTTACGACCGTGACGATGTGTAAGACTGCCTTACTTGGATTATAGGCGCTTATCGGAAATGGGCAATCTTTGTGTGACAGCGTGATGTTATGTAATTTTTCCATATACGGTAGGTAGATCACGTGAAAATTATGTCATTCTTTGTTACAGCTCACTATCCACCATATCCCTTGTGACACTTTCATTTCCCTCTTTACAGAAAAAATGTCTCTCGTCGCTCGTAGCACACGCTCTGCTACACGCATCATTTCAAGGACTCGTCCCTACTCTGTTGTAGTCGACGCACCCTCCTCTGAATGGGTTGCCAAGCGTGAAGCCATCAAGCACCACGCCCAAGGTAATCTCCATATCACCTCGACCGTCCCAATTGATTTTGATCACACTGTAGGCACAACCAGCCTCTGGCGTAGGATCAGGTTTGTGTAATTCACGAACCGTTTCGTTTGTCTAATCATTTCTTCGGCAGCTTTTTCGTTTGCTTCCCCACCGGTGCGTTGCCATACCCTCGACCGAAATCGATGCTGACTCCCTTTTTTCACTTTGACTTTAGCTATCGCCGTCACTATCTGGGTGAGAAACGTTGAGGCTGAACATGCTGAACATCAAGAACACATCAAGGAGGAGAACGGTGGCCATTTGCCTGAGGTACCTGGGTACGATTACCTCAACAAGCGTGTCAAGCCATATCCGTGGGGACCTAACAGCCTCTTCTTCAATCCCCATGTACGCCCTTTATGCGACACCAGGGACTAATTTTCTGATGCTTGATTATTTTGCAGGTTAATAAGGACATGAGTGATTAGAATAACGGGTTGTCTAATAACTATTTTGAATCATGTGATCATTCGTCCGAGTTGAATCGATCCGCTGCGACATTGTCTCTATCATCATGCCACCTGCTATCATTTCCCCCTCTGTACTTGCCTCTGATTTCGGCCAACTCACTGCTGAGTGTAAGCGTATGTTGAGAGGTGGTGCACAATGGCTTCACATGGGTACGTTACCCGGCGCATTCAATCTGGTAGAGGATATCCTCTAAAAGCTCGTGCTTGAGAAGATGTCATGGACGGGTAAGAGCGTCACGGTATATTCCCTCGTATGTGTGTATTTTATACACGTCCCACACATCCCAGGCACTTCGTCCCTAATATCACCATGGGTAATTGCACATATGCAACTCGTTTCCACCTACCCACCTTGACTATCGTCGTCACTCCTCAGGTGCTCCCGTCCTTGCGAGTGTTTCAAAGGGTGTGCCAGGACTTTTCATGGATTGCCATATGATGGTTGCTCAGCCAGAGAAGGTGCAACGTGTCTCTCTCTTCGCGAGTGTTGACTGACTCCCTGGCCATTATCAAGTGGGTGAACGACATTGCGGACGCCGGAGGATCACTCTACTGCTTCCACATTGAGGCTACATGTTGGCTCTCCCCCCACCCTTAAAATACCCCCATATGCTTACCAAAAATTCATGCGCAGCTGATCCCATCTCTCTTATACACTCCATTCATGAGAGAAATATGAAGGCAGGGGTAGCAATATCCCCAGACACACCGTCCACTTCGATATCGGAAGAAGTCGGCGAACTTGCCGATATGCTTCTCGTCATGACTGTATATCCGGGTAATATACCAAATATATGATATCTTCACGACACTCTTAACCAGTAACATTTCCCAGGACGTGGCGGGCAAAAATTCATCGAACGTTGCGTTCCCAAGGTCGCGGAGCTCCGGGCACGGTTCCCTGATAAAGACATTGAGGTGGACGGAGGCGTGGGTCCCAAGACGATTCACGTCTGTGCACAAGCAGGCAGGTCCTATTTGTTATCTCTCGGCATCGAGGAAGCAGCTTAATTGTGCACGCATGGCAGGGAGCAACGTCATCGTAGCTGGCACGGCCATCTTCGGTGCGGACAAACCTGACGAAGTCATCGCGACTCTCAAGTCTGTTGTCAACACAGCCCAGGCGAGAATCGCGAACCATTAATCGGTTCGATATTGGATCCAGGACAGTAGATCAACGGTTCCATACTCAAAGTTCACACCACTATCGCTTGTATTGTTTAGGATGTCCTGAATAGATGGCGTGAATTCCCTACTTGAATCTATTGTCGTCAATGTTCCGCTGTCGCAGTGCTTGTACATCCCGAGGCACGTAACGAACTATAGATGAAGGATAAAGGTGGATTATGTAGATTTAGTGGTCAGATGTGAGCACGTGTACTTTACACTATAGTGAAGCGGGTATACAAGTGGTAGATGGGAGTCCGAAGAGCCCAATATCCGTGATCTGCGACCACCCCCTGTTGGGGGTTGGGTTGGCTCATCACCATTGAAGCCATTCGCCGTACATGTTCGGCCGCTCCCCCCGGATGTATGCCTCAAATGTACGCTTGAGCACGGTGGCCCAATCTAAATCACGCTTATCTTGCGTCACCTTCCCTAGTGTTTCCTGTGTAGTATGAGTGGCATTATACGCAATGTCGTTGTTGAGGCGTGCGATTCGTTCGCCATCAACGAATTTCGGACCAAGGTCCGGGAAATTCCGCGAAGGGTCAAACGGCTTCCACCTACAGAGATGGTCAGCAAGAAGGTAAGGCTCAGCCGACAAGTGTCTTACCAGAAATTATGAAAATGATACGAGTACGCTCCGCGGAAGAATCCCTCGAATCCAAGTGCTTGCGGTGCAGCACTATTCTGCAGTGGAGTATCGAAGAAATCGGCAAACCTGTTTGACGGCATAAGAACTACAAAGTAGAGAGCACGGACGTAGAACACTCACTCGCTAAAGTAGGGCTGCGGTGGTCGATCTCTCTGATAGTACTCCGTGTTCAACCAGGCCGAATCAAAGAGCGCGTCTGGTAACCGAAGGAGAAGGCCCTCGAGGTAGGCGTCCTTGGTGTACTTTGAGACCGTCATTGGATGGAAATCCAGACCATTTTTCAATGCAGTTCTGAAAAGAAACGATCCAAGTGCTGAACCTCTGTTCATCCGCAAGACCGCGGTATTATACTTTTCAAGACGGGACCATCGGTAGGCAAAGGCACCCTTCCACCCCCAAAGTTCCTCCCAGTCGCGTAAGAAGATGGTGTCTGCGTCGAGGTACACGCCGCCGAAACGATGGCACAGGACGAAGCGAGCCATGTCGGAAAGAATGACGGATAATCGGTCATAAGAATCCGCAGACTTTGAACCCAGACGGTTGAGCATCTCGTCCTCGTTGCCCTTTGCATTTGCACCTCCCGAGTTGGCTGAGGCGGTGACCGACTTGGAACTGGTGGAATCGTCGTGATGAACGGAGATAATATGTCCGCCGGAATTGAATAGCGTATCCTTCAATACTCTCCATTCGTCTTTGATCTCTGGGATGCCGTCCAACTGTTCCGTTGTGTTCCACATTTTGAACTTGATCACTTCTTTAAATCGTGGATGCAGAAAGGGCGACGCCCAAGGACTGGACTTGAGCTGTTCAAACATGTCATGTAAAGCGTTGGGATTCGGTATGGCGGCTGCAGGACCCGGGTTGATCCACAACCAGAATTGCGGACGACATACGTGCGCGTCAGGAGTATCCTCATGTAACCTCAAGTTTTGCGTGAAGAGGAAGGAGAGAAGAGCGAGATACGGCTTGTCGGTGAACGGTCCTGTCCAGAACATGTGAAAAAGGCGAGGGTTCTCCGGATCGCAAGTGGAAGGTAAGGTGTGGTAGGGATGATGCTCAAGGGGTGGAGGAAGCTGGAGAGGGAGTTCCCATCCCGTGCGCGGCTTCTTGAGAAGACCAGCGTTAGGGTCGATGGATACCGAAGGCCGGAAAATGGGGTCGAAACCACCCGAACTTGTAACAGGTTCCACCGGCTTGCCGACTGGTCCATCTTCCAAATAGATATACCTCCAGTCGTCTACATCCCCCGCCGTAAGCGCGCCCCATTATCAAGACCACCACCTATGCGTAGGACCTCTAAGCAGTCGCGGACATACTACGGTAAGATATAAGTGTCATCGATAGAATTGCAAGACACGAAACACGAGCCTTGGAGGGAAAATCGCATAAATCCATGATTATATCTAGATCAGCGACGCTTCCGGGTGCCGGTCTTGGAGGATATGCGACATCGGGCGGGCGGGCTTGAACATCTAGATAGACACGTTTGGGACCGTGACCTACGGTCTCACCGACAGCTGCACCAGGCGGTCTAAACCGCGAAGGGATTTTTGCAACCTTCCGTGGAGGCAGAGCAGGATTGAGAGGGGGAACTTTCATGCCTATCGCCTTTGGGACTGGGAAAAAAAAAAGGTGTAAGCGCCCAGACATCAATCCCAGCAAAAAACGCACTGTCTCGACTGCTGGGATAATGGCCGCTTTGAACCTCCCACTGCCATATTTTCTGTAGGTCCTCCCGACCAAAAACGAGGGTTGGAGGTTCCCCGGGGAATAGAGGAGCTGCCCATTGCTTCTCCCGGGTTCTGAGGCGCTGGACGATAGCGAAGATAGTGAATAATATGGACACGCAAGTGAGGAGAAGGACGAGCGTTCCCCGGCGACGGGAGAAGTGGGAACGGGTAAATCGGTGAAAAAGTGGTAGGTTGGGTAGGATGATGTGGAGATGTCGGTTTCGGAGGCCGGGAATGGGAAGGTACAGGGAGAAGGTCCAAGAAGGCGGCTTGGGATGTCTGAGCTTCTTCTCGTGAATTGAAGGAGTGAAAACGGGGAGTCCGTTTGGTGACCTTGAAAGGTCACGAAGCCCGTTTTGACGAGAATTTGAGGGGTACATGCACGAGCGAGACGAGACGAAACGAAACGAGAGGAAACTAACTAAATTCTTGGCGCGTCAAAGTCTGAAGTCCGTGACAACGCAGCCGTGAGCGTGAGAATTGAGGCCACTTCAAGTTAAACAGACTACAGACAAGTACTATCTCTACCCGTACACCTCTTAATTTTTATTTTTATTTTCATGCAGCTCCGCTCAACGGCTCCGCTTCCAAATCAGCACGTTCACTCGGGACAGATAAAATCCGAAGCGTGTTTGTGTGTCCAAGTCCACCTTTCCAACCCTGCACGGCAATAATCGTCGTGTTCGGTTTGATCAACTTCAAGGCGAGAGCACTACGCAGTCCGAATCGGATGCGATTGTCCACCTAGAAAATCGATTAGTTCGTTGAGAAGTATTCGCATCACTGCTACCCCACATACATCAGTTTGCCACTGCTGGCTCGTGACGCCCCTAGGCTCTGGATACCAGAAGGGATACACACCCCGGTGAAGGTGTATCTGACGAGCAGTCTGCTCATTCCGGGTAACTGAAAACCGGTCAATCATGGCGTGACACAGGAAGGAGGATCGAATATCCACCTGCAATAATTGGCACACTAGGGCGGTACTTGGAGAGGAGCCGAGCCGTGTTCCCGCTCGTGGATAGCACTAGGATGGCGCTTGCACCCTGCTCGGACGCAGCGGCCACCGCAGCGAATGCCACTGTCTCGACAGTCTCGGTTGGTCTAGCCGTTACGTTGCGCAACTCATCATACAGTGGTGGGTAACAGATCGCAGCCTCGGCGAGCAGGCAAGTTTCCGCCATCATGAGCACTTATGAAGTATGTCAGTGAGAACACTTCGTCCGACGGACCCTGAAGATCGAGGTATGCATACCAGACTGAATTGGATATGAACCTTTCGCTGTCTCACCGGACAGCATCACACAGTCGGCTCCGTCAAGGACAGCGTTGGCCACATCGCTAACCTCCGCACGCGTCGGTCGGGGGTTATACTGTGCACCCATCACGTTAAATACGATAGAGCTGGAAGTATGATTGATTTGCTTACCGTCATGGACTACAGGAAATTCAGTAAAGTACGGTTATTTTGGCAGCAAAGTGACTCACCTCTAGCATTTGCGTGGCCACAATGACCGGCTTACCCGCCATGTTGCACTTGGCAATCATCATCTTCTGAGCCAGGAATACCTGGCTTGCCGGGATTTCTATTCCAAGGTCACCACGAGCAACCATCACACCATCCGTTTCCTTCAGAATTTCGTCAAAGTTGGCCACACCCTGTTCATTCTCGATTTTGACTATAATTTTGATGTTGGCGCCGTCGGGGCCGAGGACCTCGCGAATATCTCGAACGTCCTGGGCGCGACGGATGAAGGACGCGAATATCATGTCAACACGATTTTGCACTCCGAACCGCAGATCACGTTTGTCCTTCTCAGAGAGTGCAGGCAAATCAACCGGCGTCTTGGGGAGGTTGACTCCTTTACGCGAAGAGAGCGTGCCGTTATTAACGGCTCTGACATGCACGTTTGTGTTATCAATTGAGAGGACGAGGAGGGACAGTATTCCTGAACAAAATAAGGTCGGCCTCATAAACAGGACTCGCTCGACCAACTCTCACGTACCATCGTCAACATAGATGAGCTTCCCGGGTGCAGTGACTTTGGGAAGATTTTCCTTGAAAGAACAGTGTCATTCTTCTTTTAAATTCGTAAAGTGCCCCACTTACGTAGTCGACATACATGTGCTTGTCGTCGCAGACCTCCCTGTACTGTGCCTCAGTAGTGACAATGAACTCATGGCCGGCCGAGATAGGAATCTACAGTCTCATAAACCATCAGTGGGAACCGAAACACTCGAAGGGGCCTACGTCTTGGCCATTCCGCATAAGACCTGTGCGGATCTCGGGCCCTTTCTAAGAATTCGGTTAGAAGATGTGCACGATAAAGGGGGGAAGGCACCAACAGTGTCAAGGGCGATCGCAACCGGACGCCCAGCGTCTACAGAAACAGGATTCACG
This sequence comes from Lactifluus volemus, assembly GCA_022376515.1. Classification (NCBI taxonomy): domain Eukaryota; kingdom Fungi; phylum Basidiomycota; class Agaricomycetes; order Russulales; family Russulaceae; genus Lactifluus; species Lactifluus volemus. The sequence goes on from WTXI01000001.1 coordinate 1,311,572, forward strand.
CCTTGATCAACATCGCACCGTTTATATACATACCTGTGACCATCTTGCGAGTGTTGTCGATCACGCTCTGATGGTATTCATATTCACCGTGCGAAAAGTTCATGCGCACTGATATACTTTGAGAGGAATCCCGAGTAATCTGCCTTTTCTAAACTCACCGATATTAACACCAGCATCACATAGCCGAGCTAGCTTCTCCACACTGTTCACCTTCGGACCTGTACGGATGCCATTGAGCGGCCGAATCAGGAATATGCTCTCCAAGGCTCACCGATGGTCGCAATAATAGACGTCTGAGAAGGAGATGAACTTGGTTTTTTTGCTTGGGAATTCTCAAAGTGCTCACCTTGCGGTGGTACCTGGTTTCCTCCGTTGTTTGGGGTGCGGCAGCTGGGTTGAGAGTGGCATTCCACTCGAGGCGAGAACGAATGGCGTCTGTTGGGAAAAAAGATGTCATGAGGGGATGACTTTGTGGGTGTGAAGTTAGGAAGGAAAATGAACGGAAGCGAAAGGAAAACGGAGAAATAATTAACCTGGATTTTATAGGTTTTGGGAAACCCGAGGAGAGTGCTGATAAGCCCGCAAAAACGAATAAGCTCTCATTTTCATACCGCGCGAGTTAATCAGTGATATGATCAATCTCGATAGGTCGTTCAGTAAGGGCTACAGCCGTAATAATGCGGAAGTACAAAACGTACAAGGAAATAGAGAACGAGGCCAAGCAAACGACACAGCGACCGACGATAATCAATAGACAACACAGAAAAAAGCAATTTATCATCCAGAGCCTCAAACACCCTACATGACCCGTAAAGTCCATCCATGCAAACCACCATCTACAGCAGCAGCGGCCTGCGCAGCAGCCAGCCAGCCTTGGTCAATCCCACTAGGAGCCCCACTTGGACCTCCACCAATCACATTGAGGCTCATGTTCTCGAACACGTTCTCGCATGTAATTGTGCGTCCAGAGTGATAACCCACTCCGTCTAAAGACCGAATGAAAAGGAGCGGGAGGCTGCGACCTGCAAGTTGCTGCGGTACAACCGTCGGCGCTATTCCCGAGTCTCGTTCACTTTCACGCGGCTCCTGTGTGGTGGTCCCGCTCTCAGGTCTGTCTTCCCTATCATCGACAGTTGGGAGCACGTCTTCCTTCAGCGCATTGATCACGTCCGCTAGTGGGGGCATTTCCACGACAACAATGGTGTGTAAAGGACCAGCGGTTATATATCTTGGTGGGATCTGGGGAGCTGAGGTAGGAGTCCCATTGGAACTGGACGAAGGCTGGGGATCGACTGGCCCTGGCGCGCCAGTCTCAACAGGGGGAGTTAATGGTTGAATAAATGGCGAAACGTTTGTAAGTGGGCCGGGAAGAGGGGTCTGATAAATGCGCGTGCGAAGGGGACCTATACTACCCAGATATACATCAAGGGGCGTTTGTGACCGCGTTTTGGGGTTTTCATAAAAGAAATTTGAAACAGTTAGCTCGAGAGCATTGTTAGCAGGGCGATAGACGGGAGCAGTGAACAGAGTCGGGAAAGGGGTGACTGGCAGTTCTGGGATAGTGCTGCTTGGTCCGAGGGCATCAAAAAATGTGTATTGAAATTTGGCTGTCATCTATGTTAGACATGCGAAATGGTGGGGGAAGGCAGAGCTCACAAATCCCAACAATCGTCCAGCATAGATAATCATCTACTTCGTCTGTGACAGTTCGAACACCGTCTTTAACATCTTCTCGAACCCGTGGTGATTGAAAGATGAGAGGATGTGAGCCTGCTTGGCCAGGAGCAGGTGACATAGTCCCCGCGGTGCCAGGCATAGGACCAGCTGCGGATAAGTAGTGCCGAGTTCCATCCTGGTTGATTCTTTGCAACGCGATCTTCTGCATCTGGCTGACGGGCCCACCATCATCCGACACAATCTTCCCTTTGTCAACCTTGCGAATGACTAGAGGTGCCGTGGAGATGCCGGAATGGGTGTCCACAAGGATAATCTCAGAACCATAGGTCACCGGCTGGGGGACTGGAAAAGGGAATATTAATGGCTAGGACGCACAGATAACAGGCACAGATTATAGATAGGAAGACGTAGCAACCCAGCGTATTCTTCAGAAATATATATGTAAGTATTACTTACCTAGAGATTGAGCTTCCTGCGATCGACGTACGACATTAACATTGAATGCTGACCAGGACACATTGCTCGCGCATAACTGAGTATGATCTATGGTCATGTATTTCGTCCGCACAGTCTGAGAGTTGATGCGATTAAAGAGGGATACGGGACCCCCTGCAAGAATACATGAAGAGATATTGCGTGTCTTTGCGGTTTTCTTGGATGGTTTTGAGATGATGGTGACTGGGGCCGAGTCAAACGACGCCCAGATACGACCAGTAGGGGAGTCGGCACCATCAGAAGATGGTACGTGAGGTGGGGGTTCCGCAATATCCAAAGTGAGCAAAAAGCTTTTGGCCTTGGCAGTACCGTTGACGTGCAAGAACTTGAAACTTGCAGACATGTTGTTGTCTAGTTGTGCCTTCTGTTCAAAGCTGCGTTCGCCAGTTTCAGAGACGACACTCATGGACATTTGCTGCTGACGCATATGCCAGACTGGACCTTCAATATGTACGACAGGGGGAGGACAGAGGAAGCGTTTTTCGCTGCCATATGATTTTTGGGCGACGGCGGCGTGCATACACACCACAGTAGTCATGGGAGTGGCATGTGCAGGGTCTTGAGATAGATGATCGCGAACAACACGACGAATCTTGCGATGGGGGTCGTCGGCCTCCCCATCATCAAGCTTGCGCTTGCCATTTGCCTGCTAATACGTTGGTCACGTGAGTCGTTAGATGGAAATCGCGACTGCAAGTACGAGTGCTCCGACTTACTGGTCGAGGTACAGGAGGGGAGGGAAGTGGTTGGGAAGGCTGCATACTAGGAGGGACGCTCCAAGGCGCGTGCTGACCGTTAGAGGAGGAGCCGTCCTTAGATGTGGTCAGGATGAAAGAGACGTTTGGATCCACGGGAGGGAGCGCGGGAGGCTGAGAAGAACTTATAGGAGAGATCGAGGCGTTAGTGGTGGGTTGAGGGGTTCCGGGAGGTGAATGGGGAGCGATGGAAGCCTGGGACGCGTTCTGCGGGGACGAAGACGCGGTTTGTGGGCCTGAAATTGCTTTTACGACGAGTTGGGCTATATTCGAGGCGGGGGAAGGTTCACGAGAGGGACCATGTAATTGCTGTTGTGAACGATGTTGAGTTTGGACCTCTGTTGTTGGTGAGGTTGACATTTGAGAGGGATGGATAGTGTCAAGAGGGTGAGGATGAACTGTCCTCATGATTTCCCGCGGGTCCTGTAGGCGGATAAAGTGTGTGGGAAGAACGTTTGGAGAGTGGGAAGAAAGTGAGGTCCCACGTGTATGGGCGTGAGAGCATACGTCCACGTTTATAAACTCCTCCCGCGGGACCCCCGTCTTATCTTTCGGGGTCCCTACCATTACGACATAAACCTACAACTTTTCACTTCACCACCAGCCATAGCGTATCATATCATATCATATCATCCTCACATCAGTCCAAACCACCCCGCGGCTTCTTCCTCTTCCTTCCCCTCGTAAAATAATCTGCTTATCTTCCCAGGCTGCTCTCCATCATCCCTGCTATCCCATAATTGACGCCGCCGAGTTTCGTATGCTAGTCGTAGCGCCTCGTCGTCACATGCCTCGTCACACAAATATGGTGACTGTAGACGCTCCTCCACTGGGTTATCATCCCCGCGACCTGACCATCCCCCGATCACTGTTCCCGGGAAACCATGATTACCTGATAATCGGCCAAACACAAAGTAGGATTGCGCACCGACTGATAAGACACCGCGCTTGTTATCTTCGCGCTTGATGATTGTGTCTGCTGGCTTGTCCTCTCTACCGAAAAGGACCTGTTGCGAACCTCCTAACGAACTGCTGTCACCATCCACCGCCTGCAGTTCCGCAAGTTCTTCAGAGTCTTCCTCCAGACACCCATCTCGCCACCAGCCGGAATGCTCCTGGTCAGATAGCCTTGGGCTTGTGGGGAAGAACCCTGCTAGATGAAAAGGGTCTACATATATTTCTTCGCGTGTTGCATGGCGAGGTGAGGCAGCGAAAATGTCGATGGTAGTTTTAGTACGACGTGGTACCCGCTTGTGCTGCTCTGTAGATCGAATGCTGACGTTTGGAGTAGACTGTGACCGTTGCATGCCTTCAGGTACGGTTTTTCGAATGGTTGAGTGCATGTAGGGGTAGAAACCTGGTTTACTAATGGGATGTGGGAGAGAAAGAGGGATGGAGAACGGGCAAGCGGACTGATCCCCAACGGACAGTGAAGTTGAATTCCATCCCCAACATTTTTCACCCTCATCTAAAACCAGATTGGGTATCCAGATACAGTACACCGTTTTTGGAATTTGAAATATGATTGCTAGACGAAATTGGCTATCAACCAAGTATCGCGGGTTGCTGATGTACGTAAACTTATCACATAAAAAGTGATACCAGTACCCAGGCTAGTGCCCCTCAGGCACGATTAGTCTTGTACCTGACACTTCGATGATCTAGAAAGGTGAAACAATCGATCATTTAGAGAGAGCGGAGTGGACTTACAGGTACTCGTATCACGCTCACCAGTAAGGCCAGCAACCTCGCCGAGATTGACATATGCCCCAGACATCCGGCTCGGGCTTACACCACTCTCATTCTTGTCCCCTCTCTGCCACTTGGCTCGACACCACACGCAAGTAAGCTGAGCAGCGCTTCGACGCCCTGTGAGCGAGCCAACGCTCAGTCAACATTGATGCTAGTGTGAAAAATATGCAGCAGAAACGACGAACATTGTTCGAAGCATTCCGAATGTAGCGCATTCCCGCATTCTTCACAGAATACCAATCTTTCCTGAGAAATGTCATGCATGCTCTCATAACAGATAGGACAGCTATCCTCGGGCCCTGGAATGCGCCTCGTAGGGGCGGATGATCCCGATATCGGAGCTTCACCAGTTGCATGTGCATAAGCATTGCGCACCCTCTCGTGAGCAAGCGCCGCATTTGGTGCTTGTGGGGCGTTCGCGAAGATGGCTTGAAGCTCGCTAGCGAGTAATGCCCTGTGTAGCAATTCTTCAGCCTAGAAGAAAGTGTAGAAACGGCATGTCTCACTTTTGGTACCACAAGCCAGATGACTGTGAAACTTGAAGCACTACTCAACAATCCGTGTCATGAATGACTACGTCCACGGTAGAAAATATATTTACCCTTCAAAAATATGAATAACTGGAAAGAAAACCTCTCAGAAATTCGGTCAGTCAAAGTAAGAGACAGCATACGATATGTTTGCAATGGTTACCACGAGAAGCGTCGGGGCCTGGGGGACGGTTTAACAAACCTGACTAGGGGGGATCATAGGAGACAAATGATATACGCACAGTCGCAGGAAGGGAACTTGCTAATGACCACAGTGTACACCTGCAATTGAATTAAAATAATACGAAATGAGGAATCCACAAGTCAGATTTTCAATCCAACACGAACATTCCCCGTTGACCCAAGAACTTTGAATTCCTCATGCAGCTCGTCTCCTTCGCGTCTCCTGTCAATCATAAAGAACCTTTTTGGAGAAAACTACGGTCAGCCAAATGTGGTTGGCCAGATCCCAAGTTCTCTTACCTCTGTGACATTACCCGCGCGACGCGCTCGAGAATCTTCTGTGGACACGACTTTTTGAAGACAGTACCGCGCCTCTCTTGTGAAGTGGCATCTGAGCCCTGGACTCCCTTGCCCGGACGCTTCTTTGAATTTGGCGATGAGGTTTGAATGCGCGCCCTCTTCGGCTGTGACGAAGGACCCGAGGCGCCTGCGGGGTCATGCTTCGTCAAGCTTTCCTCGGAGGCCAATTTCCGCTTGCTCATGGCTGTTCGGTCACAAGAGTCGCTTCCGCTGAAGCGCCAATTTGAGCCACAAATATAATCGCGATCGTTTCCGCCATGCCTTTTCAGACTCTCCCGTGGTTTGCTAATCAGGCTTTTTTAGGGCTAACGGCTCACTACACACACTTCCAGCCGTGTTAGCACAAAGCTTACTGCGGTTTACGGATGGCAACGATCAACATGCCCGCACGGAAAGCACGAAGGTGTTGCGCTATCAATGGGTGGCACGGTCAAAAAGCAGATGTAGCATGTTTCGCTCTCAGTATCAAATGACTCCCTTGTTGCAGCTTCCCCCCCAAAGAAGACTGGCTGACGGGATGATGCGCTTAGCCGAGGAGAATTCTTGAAAAACTGCAGACAATAGTACGCAGCTTCCTATGCTTACGCCATTGAGTAGCGACTCAACTTTTACGCCAGAGGTGTGCTTCTTAGCATAAGATAAGGCTGAATCCGGTCGTGAAGGCCGTCTCCCGAGACTGTAAGTGGCTCTCATTGAAACCGAAGAACTGACCGGAAATGGGTTCATACCGTAAACGTCAACAACACCTACGGTCACGGCATGGCCGCTCTCTGTAGAATGCTGCTTGATGTTTGAACCTTTTATCGAAGGGCGGGATCCAGCCATGGTGTCACTCCGTTTGGCGGTAACACAAGATACTTGCCACTCTAAGCCAACTAATCACTGATGAAGATACAATATTGGGGATGACCCACGGATCAATTTGGATATCGTGATAACGATCGGCAGTACGGTGCGCTGAACACCATAGATCATGATGCAAACGGCCCGGCATAGGCGTTATTAGGTGGAGTCGATAGACATTACCTACTGTACAACTTCTATCAATTGAATGATATTTTATATTCTGTGATATCTTCGGGAGCGGTCGTCAGTATATCAAGGCCTCCGTCATTCAACGGAGACGTACGATATTTTCAAGGGTTCTTCTTGGAATAGAATTGACGCTGCGTTCATCCAGGAAGGAAACCCTCACGCCTTGATCATGTGCGCAAGAATTGACTGACTGGGCGATGTGGTCGGGGATTCATTACCTCTACACGTTGCACTAAAACCAAACGGTCAGCTCGATGGCCATCCTTGCGAAACTTGCAACCTTGCAATTATTCGGGTTGGTTGAGAACAGTCGACGACGTCCGGATTCAATAAATACTTCAGACGACCCGACGCCACCGGCTTCATATATATATGCGCGCAAGTACAGTAGATGATGCCAACGAACGCCACTGGACACGGCGACTTGACAGCCGCACGCCGCGTCACAAGCTGTGTGTAAAAGTTAGCGCATAGCGCATCAGAAAGAAGCACTTCCGTCAACGCGGACCGCCGGGATCGTTCATTGCCGTGGCCCACATGCCCGTCCTAACATTCGCGCAAAGGCTCTCCGAGACAACCCTCGACCGTTTACAGCGTGCTCTCCTCACCGTGCTCAGAGCGGGTCCCATACCCCAACATGTCGCCTTTGTCATGGACGGAAACAGGCGATATGCCCGCAACAAGGGTATGAAGGTGATACAAGGCCACGTTGACGGCTTCGTCGCACTCAGGAGGGTACGCCTCTCACATTCCCCCCTCCTCCCCGCCCCGCAACCACGTGAAAAGATTGCTTTATGGTGGGATGAATCTAACGTATCACGACAGGTTTTGGAAATATGTTCAGTCCTCGGAGTCAAGTTCGTCACCGTGTATGCCTTTGCCATCGACAACTTCAAGCGCCCCAAAGAAGAAGTTGACGGACTTATGCGTTTGGCTGAAAAAGGGCTAATCGAGCTCTGCACGCGCGGGTGGGTTATCTGCTCAGCTGTCCAGCGGAGATTTATTTGTTTAACGGGCCTCTGCACACTAGTAGGGGTCTGCTCGCCGAACACGGAGTACGACTAAATGCCGTTGGCAAAATCAACCTCTTCCCACCAGAAATTCAAGCGGCTCTAGCCAGGGCAGAAGAGCTGACCAAAGATAACCATAGGTAAGCTCCCCCCGCTCGCGTCCACGTCATTGTAATGGCCGCATTACCACGCCTCCCCATAGATCGGTGCTCAATTTGTGCATGTCTTATTCTTCCCGGGACGAGATTGCGACAGCTGTGGAAGAAACTATTCATGATGCGTTGCAAGAGGGAAGAACCGAGTGAGTCTCATGCGTGTAATGTTACGTTTAAGTGACTGTCGCTCAAGCATCCGTAGACCAATCACGGAGAAGGATATTGATGACCGCTTATTGATGACCAAAGTCAATAGCCCTCCTTTAGATATTCTAATCAGGACCAGCGGTGTGAACCGATTGAGCGACTTCTTGCTTTGGCAGGTGAATCTACAATCCTCCCATGGCTAGGTTACCTCTGGTGCTCACATTATCGGCCAGTGTAACGACAACACACAGATTCACTTCATTGAAACCTTCTGGCCAGACATGGGCTTTCTCGATCTTCTCCCTATAATATTAGATCACCAACGTAAAGTATGGTCTCGGTAGATGTCCGTGCGATCTGTGTAAATTGGACGCTATTTTTCTGAAACACATCCCTCGTGATGTACAGTTCTGGGGTCTGAATTACGTTACGGGTTACGCGGGAAGAAAAAGATTGGCAATACACTTGTGTGTACTGGAGAAGAAACAGAGTAGCGTGTGATCCATGGAGGGAGATACAAAATGTGATAAGGCTAGATGTCATTGCAACGTGGTCATAAAATGTCCCAAAAGTGAAATGCCAGAGTCCGTCATAAAAAAAAAATGGCGTAATAAAAGCGTGGCGCTGGGTGCCATAACTATTTACATATCGGTGAAGAATTCGTGGGCGTAGCAGTCCGAATACCACGGGGAAGGCAAGAAGGTGAATCAGTTGGGGGGCTCACGCGGAAGGCCAGACGTGCGGCGGTTCGGTCGATGTTCATGGCCCTTCGAATCTGGAAATGGCACACCAGAATGGCGGCGTGTCTGTGGTGAGGGTGACTGGCCTTGTTCTGACTGATACCGTTGCCAGTCTTCCACTTTGAGCATGGATAGCCTCGACGACGATGGCCGAGCTGTCGACCCGGGGATTGCACTCAGCCTGTCTGCGCTTCTTGAACGCGAGTGAGGAACGGTCGAGTCGCGCTGCGCAGAGGATTGCCTATTCGTGTTATTCCTTTCTTGGGTGGTGTCCTCTGAGCGATGGCGACGCGCCTCCTTTGTTTGTGCAGCGGCAACCCTTTCTGCCTGGCGTTTGGTGACCGCTTCACGCTCGGCAGTTTTCGATCGCTCCCAGCGGGCTTTGGCCGTTTCCAGATCGGCCTGTTCCTTCTCTGCATTTGTGAGCGGCGCCTGCAGCTCACGCAGTTTCTCACGATGCCGCTCCGTCATCTCCTCATAGGTCACAGTGCGTGGGTGTTGTACCGGCGGCGGAGTCACCTTCCTTGGTGGTAAGACATTAGGGGGCATATACGAGCCATTGCGAGGAGAGGAAGCGGCACGTCGGTGATGAATCTTATGTTGCGCCGTAGCCGCGTTATGATTTGTCGTAGATGTAGGAGCATTAGGTATATCCCCTTCGGTGGCACCGGTCTCTAACAAAGTCTCCCGCATCTGACGGCGCGAAAGGGCCTCCTGAACAGATGCGGGGACAGGAAGACGAGGTGTCGGAACGGCAAGTTGTACTGGAGTGGTAGCAATGGGCGCAGACACCCCAGAGGGGGGCTGCAGAAGTTTCCGGTCACGAAGGTACGAGTCCCAATCATCGTTACCGAGGGGGGCACTAGTCGGTCGTCCGATAGTGTGACCAACATGACCTTCATAAGAAGAGATATCCATTGACTGAATTCGGGCCCGTGGATCAGGTTGGCGAGGAGGTCGTGGATGGGATGCGCCGAGAGTCGTGTTATTAAGATCATATGAGAGTGTTCTGGAACGAGAACCCATAGAAGGTCGACGAGAGCTAGATCCAGAGGACGACTGGGGGGTTTCCGTTTTGAGGATTTCAATGGAACGTCGTATCGTCTGAATCTCTTGCAATAAGTCCTCCCTAGCCTTCAATTCCTCCACTTTAGTGCTAGTAACGTTGTCCTTCCCTGTCTCTCCAGAGACAAACGCACGGGGTACATCATCCTTTATATCATTCCCGAGGTCCAACACTGGAAGGACACCAGGGCTCTGGGGATTCTTCATCACAGCGCGTTTGAGTTCCTCTTCTGGAGTGCGGGCAGCAAGGAACTCGGACAATGCAGAGGAGCGCCGCGCGCGCGTACCGGCATTAAAGTCATCTGGTCTGGGTGTCGAGGAACTGTCCCCACCAGAGAATTCGCTGTCTCGGCGGCCGTGCTTGTCGAGGCTAGGATGATCTTTTTCCCATTCTGCCTTCTCAAGTTCAAGCCTGGAAAACCTTTCCGCAGCCTTCGCTTCGTCTTGTCTTTCGCGGCGCTTCTGTTCCAATTTTATCTCCTTCAGTTTCTGCTGCAAAACCTGCAATACGCGGAGCTGAACGGCGATTCCCATTAACGCAACAGCACCTATGAGACCAAGCTCGATCTGCATGGCCTGCAAAACAGGGAACTGAATGTTGTTGCTGGTATACTTGGGAAAAAGGTCTGGGAAGCCGATGTTCCACATATAGAACTGAATGAGGCCAAAAATTAGTTTACGTTATGAATGGAGATGACCAAGCGGACTAACCTCTTTGAGCCCCGCAGTCGAAAAGCAGTCTGCACCCAGAACGACCGCAGTGGCACCAACGAAGGCGGTGGCAACGAGAAGAACTTGATAATGAATCTTGGGGATGGTACATACAACGAATCCGATGACGGAGAAAGCTGGATCATGCATGAGACGGGAATGTCAACCACGAAAAATGGTGTCACATACTAATAAACATGACCCATCTGACGCCGATGGGTCGGAGTAACCCTCCGTCTCGGAAGCATTGAACCCACAAGCCAAACGCGAAGCCACCCCAAGCGCCTATAAAATATTTTGTGGTTTTCCAAAAGAAGATGGCGATGCCCCCTCCGGCAACTCCAGCGACGAAAGATGATAAGACGAACATTCCTCGTACAGTGCTACTAGGAGGATTGACCGAACGCAAAATGCCAAATTTGACGATAAGGGTGAAGCAGACGAGGGCGAGTGTGTAAAAACCTATCAGGAAAAACGATGACCTGAGACAGAAGAAATGAGTTGTGAGTGTATGCGGGAGGATGGGTGGACCAACCATCTGTTCTTGTGACCTAGAAAGGCACTGGGAAGGCCGGTAAGAATGAGAACTGCGCCAAGGACCCCAAAGGCAGGATCGAGTTTAGTTGCCAATTCGGTGGCGGAGGCTGTCGAACTTGCATTGGCACTTGACGTTGGCGCAGGTGCGATTGTGAGGGTGACATTGACAGCGGTAGGCAAGACAGTGACTAGAGGAAGAATCTGGCTACCGGAGCTAGCGATGGATGTGGTGGTGAACGAAGATGTTTCCCTGATAACCGTGACATTTGGAGAGGCAGTAGACGTAGGAGCCGTGGAAGTGTGGGGCTGGGCCAAGGCAGAGAGTATGAGGGAGGCGAACAAAAGGAGGGAAAGGACGCTTCTTGGATAGACTAAGGAAAGGTGGGGTAGAGGTGGTGGGGGCATGGTGGTGGATGAAGGAAGAGGGGACGACCGAAAAAAGGAAGCGAAAGAGGAGGAAAAAAAAAGGTAGAGGTAGCGTGCAGTAAATAACGCCTGGCCGCAATATCCGCGGAGGGAAAGACGCGTCGACGGGGTATTTGAGACCGCAGACAGGTTCTAGAGGAACACGCTAGTCTAAGGCGCTAACTCAGGGTGGTGGTGACATGGTCAATGTACTGTATCTGATGGAGGCGCCCCATCAAGATTTAGCGTCCTTGTTCCCCAATCTCTATAAGCGGCGGGCGCAACTCATTCGGCAAATTTATTCAATTAAAGAACTTTATTGGTGTCAGTCCTATAGACTTTATCAAGCGAAGGTATCGACTCGCTTCTTCGACTTGGTGTTGTCCCCGGTTGTCCTCGAGTGCGCTGATGACTTTGCCACGACCCCTGAACCTTCCCACGCGACCTGACACGTGTAAGTACGTGTTCGCATCAACGACTCCCCAAATAAAGACGTGTGTGAGATCTGGCAAATCGAGTCCTCGCGTAGACGCATTGTCGACACGAAAAGCGTTGGGTTCTCTTCGTCCCCTTTTCTACTTCTTGTCGCTATCAGATCCAATGCGATTGCATTTATACCAAGCACCCCTAGATCGTATACCGCCCGCTGTACGGGGGCAGAGGCTGGCAGAACGAGTAAGGCCACCTTTGGAACCTCAGTTGCAAACACAGACGCGATCCCTTCCATTAAAATGGGATTTAAGGCGAGGGGCATCCCTGGGTACCCTCGAAACCGACAGCTTCCATTAGTTCCACAGCCGCGTAAGTGGGAAACTGCCGACTCACTCTCAGAGAGTTCTGCTGGTATTTCTGGGACATTGCCATCCTTCAGATCTATCCACGTCTCCATCTCTCGCCGATTCGCTTCCTCGTCCTCCGATGAATGCTTTGATTCCACTGAACCCTCAACGTCCCTTACACTGCCGTCCTCGGAAAAGACAAGCGCGCAATGCTCAACCACTTGTGCTTCTGGATTAATTCCAGCTGCATTCGTATCGGATTCGCGAATGTTTCCTTCAGGTATTTCACTGTGAACCTTGACGACCATTCCTGCGCCCTTCTTAAACCAACCGCTTTGATACAGTTGTTGTCGAAGCCAGTCGGAAGGGTAGCACTACATGCGACGAGCTGCGGTGAAGCGCTCACAGCAACGATTCCATCAGGTCGGACGCGGGGCGCATAGATGCGATCAAGCAGGAGCTTCCCCGCGCTAGGGTGTCGCTTCATTTTGGCCTCAAGCTTTTGCTTCCGGTACTTGGACGCGTTCGCGGAATAAAATCAATGATGTAATCGACCTCGTCCACGACGACGCTGCGTAGACTTGACAAGTTAATAGCATGTCGTCCTCCTGCAAAATATCCAAAATAGCCCGCGGTGTTCCGATGAGAATACTTGGAGCCTTGTCGCAAAGCTGGGACACGTGGAAAGACGTCCCCTCCGACCCACGGACAATAACCTGAGCCACGGATGTCGAATGGCGCGCGTCGCCAGTGGCGGCTGTTGTAATCAGTTCTATCCAGTGCATAAACTGATAGGCGAGGTCTCGGTGAGGAACAAGGAGCAGGGACGCGGGGGCAAAAGGCTTTCTCGGGCGGGGTGCCAGTACTTGCTGAGCAAGGCTAGAATTAACCCAAATGACTACCCGTGTTTATCAGTCTCGGGGGTTCAACACACGAGGAATCGAATCCTACGTACTTTCCACTACCTGTATGCCCTTTGAGCATGACATCCTTCCCTTGAAAGATGGCGGGATAAATGTGGCCTGCGCTTCTGTGGCCTGCGTGACAGTTGGAAATGCAGACTTGAGGCCAAGATTGACAGCCTTCGAGAGACCGAGGTGAGCAAGTGCGGTTGAAGAGCTTAATTGTCGAGAATCTTTGTCCGCCGCGACATGCTTGAGCTGGCTTAAAAAGCGAACGCTGTTCTGTGGAGAGTCCTGAGATAGTTCGGAGGGTGTGCCAGTCCGTGACGAAAGAAGCCCATGCAAGTGAGGGCAAAAAGATCCGTGTCACCTGTGTGGCTCGCGTATGGCCGCACCAGTTAAGAACGTTATCATCGTTGGCGCAGGTAACGCGGGTTAAGCATCCTTCTTCTACTTTTCAAACGATTCTTTGTTATAGGTATCATCGGCGTATCCACGGCCCACCACCTCTCTCTCCTCTCGCCTCGTTTAAACATCCATCTTCTGGACTCTTCACCCTCACTCTTCGTATCGGCGTCCGGAAAGCGGCAGGTTTTATCTCTCGCGATGGTTCCCTCGTGCCACACGTCTCTCGGAGCTCTGTCCTTTGACTTACACAAACAACTCGCTGAAAAATACGATGGCTCGCGCCGATGGGGCTACAGCCCTAGTACGACAGTTTCGCTCCATGAAACCCTACTAGTTCCCAACGGCAAGAGGGGCGAAGACTGGCTCTTTGAAGGACTCAGTCGTAGTGCCTCCGCCGCGGCGGACGCCAAGTGTGGTGGTCCCAATGCACTCCCCGTATGGCTTGCGGCAGGAAGAAATGCTGTTCCCCCGCTTATTAGTGCCTTGTCCTCGGGAGCGACCACGGCACAACTGTGCGTTATCACGCCTCTTTAAACATCGCGTAACACCCAAGGTTATGTCCACAGGAATCCGTGCAGCTTTGTCAATTCCTGCTTGACCAGTGTCAATCCCGCAATGTCAATGTTCATCACCCCGTCGTTGTCACCCGCGTCGTCACGCCATCAGATGACGACACCATCGTCACTGGACTCAACATCCGCTCTCCGGACGGCTCCGAGCGCGTGCTACCCTGCGATGCCCTCCTGCTCACCGCAGGAGTGTGGACTCCACGCGTGTTCAAAACGCTTTTCCCAAACGCGACCATCTCCCTCCCCATCAAGCACCTCTCCGGTCACTCTGTCGTCTTACGCTCCCCACATTGGATGCCGGCAGCTCCTCCAATGTCAGGTTGTCATGCCATATTTACCACAGACGCTGAGGCCGACTTCTCGCCTGAAATCTTCAGCCGCGCAGGTGGCGACATCTACCTCGCGGGGCTGAACACGACAGCCGTCCCCATCCCCGAGCTTGCGTCGGAAGTGCGACCTGAGCCTGCTTCAATTGAGGTGCTAATCCGGGTTGCGCAAAAGTTGCTCGGCGACGGCCAGGTGGATGTCGTGCAGACGGGTCTCTGTCACCGCCCAGTGTCCAGCAGTAGAGTGCCTCTACTCACGAGATTGACACAGGAACAAACGGGTGCTATTTTCAATGGGGGCGTTTGGGTGAGCACGGGCCATGGGCCATGGGGTATCTCGTTAAGCCTCGGTACTGGCCTGGTGCTTGCCGAACTCGTTCTGTCTAAGAGCCCTAGCGCAGACGTGTCACAGCTCGGGTTGGGCACCTGAAAAGTCATTGCCATGTGGAGGAATCCCATTATATGTATATATTTATATTTCTCGAAGGACTGATTTCAGACGGAACAAATGTGTGAAACTGCAATTATCATGTTGAAGGTGGGCTTTGTTGGTTCACTTTTCGTATGAATGGTATCTGGCAAAAGAACGAGGAGGATGGACGGACAAAGAGATAAGACGAAAGCAGCGTCCGTGAGACGTTCGTGTCTGCCAGAGGTGAAGCAACGAATTCACATATCATGCTCGTCCTCCCGTCCATCACTGTGTGTTGAACCGTCCATCCTCGCGAGTTCCTATTCTTCACCACCAGCAATAGGTTCATACAAGGCACGGGAATTAGTCCCACCAAACAGGCGACCTAAAAGTCCCGTGCTTTGTAAAGTCGTATCCTTCCTTAATGGACTAAGGGACCGTCGGCCTCGGGGACTGTTGGGTATAAGGGATGTGACTTCGGACTCATTTTCTAGCGCTTCTTCACGCTCGTCTAGGGATTAACGTCAAGAAAATCCATTTCGGGAAAGACGGGAGGTGACTGACCTTCACCGAAAACTCTATCCATCTCTTCTAGCGGCACACCCTTGGTTTCTGGGTAAACTGGTGGAATAGGTTATCGTCAGTACATTGAACCACAAATTTCACTTAGTTCATATCCACGCACGGAAGTATACTACAAAGAACCATTCGCGTGAGTCGAAACCTTCTGTTGGCATATGAGAAGATGCTTACCGAGAATAAAACTACAAACACAGAAGAAGCCATGCATCGGATACAGTTTCCAAGTGATCACTTCTTGCAAGTAGGGGGTAATTTCACCAACCAGGAAGTTGAAGGCCCAGTTCGTTGCGGTGGAGAGCGAGACACCTTTCGCACGGACAGTGAGAGGAAGTATCTTGGACTGGTTAGAACTTCTAAACTGCAAGTATTTGATCTCAGACATACCTCTGGAGGATATAACCATGGGATTGGGCCCCAGCTAGATAGAATTGCCATCCAAAGAAGTCCACAATGCAACATTATTGACGTACCTATAGCCAAAGAAACCGTTGTATATGATAACGCAGATAACCACAGCCTTTGGTGTCTGAGGGATATCAATGTACATAAACCAGCCGGTGGCGCCTAGAGCAATGGCCATCTGTGCCAACCCCAACGCCAGTTAGGTCGAGCAAGGATCACAGAGTAAAGCTTACAATGGCCGCTCCTGACATGAGGATAGATCGTCGACCCCAATGGTCCACGAGGTACCACCTGTGCAAGGATTAGTATCCGGTCAACATAAGATGAAAATTGCAAGGACCTACGTCGGTAAGGTGCTCAGTACATATATAATTGCATTGATGCCTGTCATCAAAATCGCGTCGCGCCCGACCCAGCCGGCCGCTAGAAGTAGCTATGAGTTATCACTCGTCAGGTTTTGACCCAATTCAAATTCACACCTTCAAAGACCCTCGCTGTCGACAAAGCTGGTTATGAGGTGAAACTTGTGGCGCGAGAAGATGACACTCACGAGCGTAATAGGAAATGACTGTGGCTGCATCAATCACAAGACCCTCGGTTAAAAAGATCCAGGCTCTTACCGTTAATCCCGTTCTGCAAGTTACAGATCGTCAATCAATACGAACTCCGAGACCAGAGGACCGTTACACACAAGTTGGGCAAAGGCTTGCGAACTCATTGCCAGAAGGATTCGTCGTTGGTATCTCCTCCACATTGACTCGTACGTTCTGCCCTCCCCGCTTTCACGCTACAAAAAAACCTAGTATGCGCAGCTACACCATCGAAAAAGGACATTACCTCGGAGATGACTCTCGCCTTAATTTCAGAAAATTCCGCTTTTGCCATGACATCTTCGGGATCACCTCCATGTAAATCCGCAATGACCTGCATCCCTTCGTCATCGCGATCAACGTCAATGAGCCAACTGCACAGTGTTAATAGGGTTGTGATGGCTAAAATATGATACGCACCGAGGACTCTCGGGGAGAATCAATGAGCCCCCTGCAAGAATTGCCCCTATGACACACTGGATAAACAAGGGAAGACGCCATGAAAGGTCCGAGTCGATAAACGAGCAAAAGTAATCCATCCACTGTTAGATGGTCAGTGTTGAAGAGTCAAACACTAGAAAGTCATGCTGACCACGGAACAGGCGTAACCGAGGACATTTACAGTGAATTCCATGCACGCCAAAGCACCCCGCTGGGAAAATGTTCACCCGAGTCATATTTTGGACAAAAAAGCGAAAGATGCGCACGTGATTTGGAGGAGATATTTCGCTCTGATAAATTGGCACAATGGTCCTGCCCACATTTAGGGTTACGGTCATGCCAGGATGGAAAGGCACCTCACGATAGAAGCCCAACGCCAAGCCCACTGATCACGCGGCCTATGACCATAAGCACCAAACCGGTTGTAAAAGTTTGGACAGCTCCGCCGATACCAAAAACCACAGCGCCGGCAAACAGGGTGCCTCTTCTACCGATAATGTCGCCAATCTGCCCAGCGGCAATAGACGTTACTTGTATGGTGCATCAGATGACACGTGATACATGGTCCTTAAAAAAAAGTTGGAGACGTACTAAATGCGCCAATTTCAAGCACTGCGACCATGGTGCCGACTTCTACAGGTCCAGGCGAATTGAAATATTTGCGAAAGTGGGGACCAGTAATGACCCCTGACATGACCCTAGGGAGGAGTAAGCCGCGATCGCTCTCGGGCTGGAAGGACGGCACGTTACCCTTGATCATATCCAAACTAAACGAAGTTAAGCGCACAGAGGGTGAAGTGTGTGAAACATGGCTCACGAGAAAGACACCGAGACTGGCAAAGGCGGATATAGAGTAGAGAAGAGGACGACCGACAAGACGCGGTCGGGAGCCAAGAAAGAGTGACGCCATGCTGCATGTAAGCAGGAGGTGGTGGTAGGAAGAAACCAAAGGAGCGCTGAGCCAGTTTTGGCCTTGCCCCCAGATTCACCACGGCCCGAAGACCATCAACTACTACGCCATACTGTAGGCTCGCTACGCTATGCCGAGTTCTGTCGTCTCCATCGACTCTTACTTTTCTTCTGACGATTCTTCCGACGAAGACCACCGCATTGCCCAACAAGAGTGGGAGGAAAGCTTAGAGCAGCTTGCCCAAATCGTTTCCGTCGTCCTTCTACCTTTCTTGGGAAAGTGGCTGGGGAGGCGTTGGAGTTACTGGGGTGAGCGCATACATTTCCTTCTTCTCTTCCCTCTCCTTGTTGCATAACACATACACTACAGCCTATGCACGTTACGTCCGCCTCGGCTTGGGCAGGTCATTCTTTTTTGGTGAGGGTCCCGCATCATCATAACACTTCACTCCCTTGGTCCGGTAATGCTACCTCTTCGCCGATGCTAATCGTCGTCTAGATACTACGTAACCCCGTGTAACCTTCTCAACAACCTTCTCCAACCAATTCGTCATCGTTATCCCCGACTGTTGCATATCACCTAGCACCTCATGAGCCACCACCCATTCACTCCTTTTCGCCAGGCCATGCAGTATTATATGCCATGTATCTCCAGTCAGGGCTATCCTCTCTCGGCGCATCTGCCTATATAATTGAAGCGCCTTCTGGACACCGGCAGGTGACGAATTTTCTAAATATGTCTTGAGCAGTGTGTTATACGTGATCTTGTTAAACTTGACCCTGCGTGCCATCATCTTCTGTACTATGAACTCCGTGCAGTCCTGGACGAGCTGGTCATCCCTTCCAATCCAGCTTTGTACGCCAGTCAGGATCGCAGTGTAAGTCACGACGTTTGGTACGATCATAGGGTCTACCGATTCTTCCATCGTCCTAAGGAGGTCTAGAGCAGCTTCCAGGGCGTTCTTCTCCTGCTCTTTCGACAAAGAGGTTATGATGGCCGTATAGGTGGCAACGTTTGCTTTGATTTGGTGCTGGTCCATTATTGCCAACGTTTGTTGAATCGCCTCGCCACGGTCAAGGATGCGTAAGAGTGTGCAGAGAAGTATTGAAAAAGTAGCGATGTCGCCAGACAGGCCATTAGCGGTCATTTTCTTCAACAGTGACGACACTGACTTTGCATCCTTCTGCTTGTGGTAGTAAGTCAGGAGTGTGTTGAAGGTAGGGGCCGTGGGGTGAGGACCATTGACGATCATGTCTTCTAGAAGGCTAATTGCATCCCGTTCGCGGGAGTTGGTTAGATGGACACTAATCATTGTCTTGAACAGTGGTTCGCTATTTGGGTCTGAGCGAAGGGAAGAGCTGGATCTGAATTCATCGAAGAGCTCCTCTACTTCTTTCCACTGTCTCGTGTTTGTCATCACTTGGACAATGGCCTGGTATGAAGAGCTGTCTGGGGTAACAGCCGCTTCTTTCATGGACCGCCAGAGGGCAAGAGCGGGTCCTGAGCCCCCTAGCCTGCCCACTCCCTTGATAAGAACCGTCCAAACGCTAGGCCCTGGTTTGTGACCATATCGAACCATGTCATCCCACACTGCTTCCGCTAAATCGAGTCGTCGAGCTTCTAGAAAGGCGGAAATAAAAGCCGCCCAAGTACTTTCCTGGATGGCCACTGGTCGGGTATCGGAGACCGACTCGGAATTTGCAGTAACCCATGGATAATCTGGTGAGAGACCTTCGATCATAGTCGCATATAACTTCTGTAAAGGCGTTCTGCAGGAGTCACCGCCAAGTTGTGGAGATGCTTGTAGAAAACGGATGGGTGAGAGAGAAGTCTAGCGGCGTTCGCATGCCTCATGAATGTCAAAACTTTGTGCCGAAACTTGGACGAGGGTGCGAATGTATCGAGAAGGGCATTGGTTGCATAGGCCGAGGGAAAGATCCATTTAGCATGCATTCCTGTCCGAATTGCAGAAGAGAAGTCATCTCGAATGGCGTGGGCTATAATCGCAAAAGCGGACAGGCTGTTGTCTACGGAAAAGCCAGCCTTGCGGATGGTGGGTATTTTCGATAATTCATCCTGCGCCTCCTCTCCGCCCAATGAGTCTTCATCTCTAAACACAATCCGGTGTTCCGTTTGTGACAGAAAACGGTTGTATAGTCGAAGAACACCTTCGGTATCGTTTGTGGTGATGAGCGCAGTGAAACATGCTTTGAGGGCTGAGGTGAATGAGTCATTTGCAAGGCCAAGAGCAAGTTCCTCGGCCGCTTCCCTAGTGGGACCACTCCACATGGAACCGGGCTCGACGGAGCAAAGATTGATTACCAGCCGAGAACACTTCTTGAGGTCCGACGGCCCCAATAGATGTAGTAAGTTGTCTTTCTCGAAATCACGCCAGAGCTGGAGCACTGCCGAAGCATCGCGCTGAGCTATGTGGGATTGAAGAGAAAGAAGTTGGTTCGGGATATGCTGAGGAGAACTTGGCTGTTGAAGTATAACCGTGGCGTTAGCATATTGGGACATATTGGAACTCAGTTGTTTGTGAGTCGAGTGCGAAGAGTCCCGAGTGTGTTTCTCGTGGCGGGTCTCCCAGATTTTCTTCAATGCCCGTGGAGTGACGTGTTGAGCACCCTTAAGTGGTGTAGCAGCATGGTCGGACAGAGAGTGAAGACATCGAACACCACAAGGCGAACCAGAGACGGGGTCTGCTGCTTTGAAGGCATGACGTGCCAGCATCACAGAGAGCTGGCTGGATGTGTAAACTCGGTGCAGAAAGGAAAACTTAAGATTCACTCACAAGTCTTTAATTTTGGTCCAAACAGGTGAAGATGACAGTGGCGGAATGCGATATCGCGTCGTTGTAGCGTCGCGTGTCGGTCCTCAATCTCGGACTCAAACCTTTTCCTCATGGGACACGGAAATTCGAACAAGTTATATGTGACACACGCTGAGCATTCTGGTTTATTCGGGCAGCATACCGCCTCGTCTTCGGGCTTCAAAGCGTCTGTGGCTTTCTTCTCTCATTCAGTCTTTTTCTTATGCGTGTTGCACTAGCAAACCAGAGGGACCCAATCCAGCTGCTATCACACCCTTTGATTGCTGTTCTCTTTCCTTTCAGCCATTCTCTCATCCAGTCTGCTCTCGCAATGCGGACGGGACAGGAACTGTCTTCGACCTCACAAACATCATTCCTTGGCTGAAGTAAGTCATCTTGCCTCTAATTGCAAAGCTCTTCATCATATCCTATCACAGACAACATAACAACACTCACCCAGTTACAAATGAACCTCTGACACCTTCTGATTTGATCCAGCTTCATTACGCGCGCAAGGCCTCGGGAGAATATCATGATCCAATCTCGTTTAAACCCTTCAACGAGCACTCCCATATTGTCGCTATTAGGACAACAGGGAATGTCTTCTTGGCAGAGAGCATCAAAGGTGGCGTTGATCTTGTTGATGATGTGCATTTCAAGAAGTATGTTCATTTTCGTTGTGGTGGCTACCATTTTCTCAACTGGTCACAGAGAGGATGTGATTACACTCCAAAATCCTCACGGACTTCCCTCTGCCTCTGTGCCTACAACAAGTACCCTGGTGACCCAAAAGGATAAGGTCGTAGCTACAGCAAAACCCGCGGTTGCCGGACCTGTATCCGCTGTCCAGAAAGAAGCTGCACCTTGTCCGTTTCATCCTTCATCTCTCCTTTTACGTTTATTGATCTCCATGGCTAAAGGGAACATATCTCCGTACTCGTCTGGAGCTCCTGGTGCCTCATTGACGTCCACTTCTGTTGACCCACAAACGGTCACGTCGAGATTGGTCTGGGATGAGGTGTGTACAGACAGCACAGCTGTCGCTACTTGTCTTACCATCCCTTTAGGAAGAAATGATGTTTGAAAGTATCCAGAACCCTGTGAAGGGGAAGGGAAAGGAGAAAGACGTCGGGAAACGACGCGCATACGTTCGAGTTGTGACCAGTTTGGGGGGTGGTTTAAACCTGGAATTGTTCTGCGAAAAAGTAACTTTTATGAGCATGTCTTGGGTTGATCTCCATATACCAATGCTTTTACAGGCCCCAAAGACTTGTTATAACTTCCTGATGCTTGCCCGGGAAGGGAAGTACAACGATTGTTTATTCCATCGCCTGGTTCCTGGTTTTATGGTACGCGCTCCTTCCAGATTACTTTCCCTAATTGTTAATATTGGCTAGGTGCAAACGGGGGACCCAACTGGTACAGGCTCAGGTGGCCAGTCATTTTGGGGTACTCCATTTCGTGATGAGTATGACTTGAAGGGGGCGGCACGACATGACAGTCGCGGCGTAGTTGCAATGGCCAATCGAGGTGCAAATACAAACGGGTTTGTCGTGCTTTTGCTCTGTGCCGGACCTTGCCATCAAACTCCATGTAGATCACAGTTCTATATTACATTCAAGCCGACACCAAATCTTGACAAGAAGCACACGGTTTTCGGCAAGCTCGTGGGCGGTGAAGATGTCCTGGACACGCTCGAGAAACTCCCACGCAAAGATGGAACAGAGCGACCGGTGAAACCCGTCAAGATTACTGAGGTCGTAATGTACGTCCTTTACTCATCGACGTCGTCTATCGTTAACAGCCCATAGCTACCAAGACCCCTTCGAAGACTACAAAGTTCGACTCGCGAAGAAAATCGCAAAGAAAGCAGAGGCACAGAACTCTGCAGTCAACCAACAGGCCATTGTAACAAAGAAACCGGGTGATGATATGAACTGGTTTGGGGTCAAGCTTGGTGTGGAGAGTACCCATGGCATGACTGGGGGGAAATCTGGAACAAGTGGTGTTGGGAAATATCTCAACTCGAAGAGGCCAGCACAGGCTGTTGTCTCCGCGGAGGAGCATCCTAAGAAAAGGAGATTAGGTTTCGGGGACTTTGAGAACTTCTAGTAGCATTTCACTCCTCAAATATATCAGCTATGTGAAATTATATTAAATCGTCCTATGATATATGATCCGATGCTAGGATACACTGGCCCTTCGTTTAAGCAGGTATTGCGACACGCTCTGTCCCCCTTTCTGGCTGAGGTAGTGATGCGGCTGGTGCATGTGAGGCGACCTCACCTCTTCAGCAGGTACTGGTTCTGTTTTCGGCACATCCGGGAGTGTTATCGGTATCTCGGTGGTCTCCTGTTCATGTGGTGTTGTGATTAATGACTTGACCATTCCAGCTCAACATAAATAAAAGAGCTCACCGTCTCTTGTTGTAGTGACTTCAACTCCTCCTGAACCGCATCTTCGTCATCCAAGGAGAGAGTATTCATGAGCATATTGTCGATTTCCTGACATAAGGGATCAATTCCCTTAGAGAACGCGAGTAACGAGCACAGAACATAAACACACCCTTTGATACTCCTTGCCTCCGCAGTCTCTTCTAGCAATTTCTCTACGCCCTCCACGTTCAACTCTTTGTGAATCTCTTTGAGAACTTCGTTTCCCTGTTTGAGGCCATGTAACACTGAGACTTCTACGAGGGAGAACTCGATGGTTGAGACCTGCATGCATGGATATACGCGAATTAGACGTTTCAATATGGGGAAAATATGGAGTGCGAACGAGTTGTTCCAAACTTTCGAGCTGGCCGTCAGTCTTTACGAGCAATCCTTCCTGATACTTGCGCCTCCTAAGGGCGACAAGCGCCGGTCCTTGTGACCTGCAGCCAACTGCTGCTTTGCTATCTCGTGTTCACGGTCTAGGATAACCTGGATCTAGAGCGATAGTGAAAAAATGAGTGAAAAAGCCGTCCACTCGTAACGTCGGCGAACGAGAGTCACCCTACCCTCTCTGGTATTGCTTTAGTTTGTCGCGTTGAAGTTTGAGACTTGAGAGAAAGCGAATTAACTAAGGGAGGTGTAGAAGTGGAAATGAGTACGAAGGGCATACTCTAGAACGGCGCGATCTTGGGCTGTGATTCTTGGAGCTGACTGCTGTCCGCCCATATTCTTGTCCTCTCTTGAGTGCGTACTTCCATATGGCAAAGCTCGCGGCCCGGTGACGACAACTAATTATTACAAATGGGTATATTTCTGCCAAGGTACAAGGTAACATATGGATTTCTATATAACGTTTAATACATCATTGGCAGGGGGAGATTGGCCCCGAATCAATGAATCCTCTTCGAGACGCTGCGCCATCTCGGGTGCCGTGTATGGCGGATCACCTGACTTGCGGGAAGGCCCAGCAGCGCTGAAGTCGATAACAGAATCAGGCCCGCGACTCGAATGAAGTGAGAAGGACTGATCGTCGGGATCCGGGTCGTGAGGTAGCAGATCGGGACGTATATAAACGTATAGCATTACGTTCAATAGGCCAGACAACAGGTAAAGGCCATCAGCGAAGACCACGACACCGATAGGCGTGTGACTCTTTGGCTTATTGAGTTCATTGTAGCGTGCCGTGCTCAGTGGAAGAACCTAATAGGTAAATATGAGCAGTGTGATGGAAGAGGGAAGGAAGGAAACTTGCCGTTATGATATAAATGACTGGATAACTAGGGTGACGTCAGCATCTACATGGATTGGCAACATGAAAAGCGATTCTCACGCAAGCATTTTGTAGGCCACGCGGCGAGAGGAAAAAAGACTGGCTAGATGTGGAGATTGACGTCCGTTCGTCCATCGGACACGCCATCCTTCCATTTCGATGAAACCCCCTAGCACGAGGAAAACAGGCACATAAGCCAGCACACTGGAGAAGGCGGAGATCCACATCCACAGAAAGTCGGCTACGGTCCTTTGGACCGAGAATTCGCCTGATATCCAGCACCCTTTGCAACGAGTCAGTTTTGGGCTCGCAAAGACGCGAAGAATAAGCCTACAAGGTCCTGTGGGCCCATAAAAGCGCGAAGCCCCATTGACACCGACGTTGATGGCCACATTAAGAATGATGGCAATCCATATGCCAACCACTATGAGGCCGGCGCGAAATAGATTTCTATCCAGCTTGAGCCGGAATATGATAGCGCTAAATGTGAGAATAGCGACGCTCTACATATGTTCATGTCACGATCTTCTGGGCGAAAAGATTCAGGACACGTTCACTTACTCCTGCCCTGAGTCCAACGACATGAGTTTAGTCGAGATGAATGCCAAGCTACGGAATCACTCACGAGAAAGCGGTCCCAACATCAGCAAGCTGCTTTATAAGACCTATAATCACAGAAGTTTATGCATGGCGTTCATTGTAGGGGGGAAGCGCATACCTTGCGTTTGACAAACGATCCTTGGTGGACGCTCTGGGTGTGTCAGTCGATACGTCAGCTCGTAGACCGAAAAGAGTGGACTGTTCATTCACTCCGTCGACCACCCACTTCATGTTCATCAGCCCCCCTTGTCAAAGTCAGATGATGCCAACTCGTTCAACAGTGTGCCGCTTACCAACAGCCTGAATCAAGTCACAAACAAGCTGGTTGAGAAGAAAAAGATGGACTGCAGATTCTAATTTCCATCTGCGCGTTGCGCCCTCACGAATATTGAGGGTACTGTACTGTTGCGAAGCAGAGAGATTTAGCGATGTCTCCCGGATAATTTCAGGAAACGTACGGCGATATACAGCAAGAGGCTGATAACGGAGAGGGCTGAGACTGCAGAGATCTCAGCAAGAATGAAAATCCCTAGGCGGTGACCGAAAGGGAGTGGCTGGGATGTGATCATGAGCGACATGGGAGAGCGCGGAAGGCATCATCAGACCAAGTAAGGCTTTATATCTACTAAAGCAACGAGGAAGGAGGCTGTGGAGACAGCTTCTTTCCAATATTGGAAACCTATCACCACCAATGACTGTAGTGGTTCTTACGTTTCCGGGTTAAGGGCAACATTCTTTCCGGTGGATCACATACCCAGACCCAGTTCCGCGCGCTGTAGTAATTTTAGATCATAAAGCCCCCGATCGTCTGATTCTTCTGATGGGTGTCTCCACTTGTCGGCGATGCTATGCTCTTGCAGAGCGTGTCAAAACAAAAAAAAAAAAAGAGAGAATGGACAGTGCCATGAGGTGATGACCTGTGGGAATATGAGTGGGCGGTACACGTCAAAGTCGTGGCACCACTACAGGCTTGCATTGCCTCCGAGTCAGGGTTCGGATCTCTCTCAAAACAAAAAATAATCATCGGTGGGCGTCTTGCACCTCGCCTATTCGGCGGATGTCACGTTCCCGAGAACTTGAAACCATACTCCAACTCGAATGACCCTTTCACTCCTTCGCGCTTGGCATTTTCCCCACCCATCTCATTTGCGTGCCCGCCTAGCATTTTATCATGATTATGTACGTTATGCAACCCCAGGTATGATCCAGTTTGGCAGACGTTTCCTGTGCTCATCATGCAGTTAGGCGGCGTCGTGCGTATTCCCTTATCCTCTCCCAAGGTGATTGGCGTGGCAAATTCTCGTGGAGAGCGGGAGTGAGATTGGGGTCTATCCGCCAGCGTTGGAGCCCTGACAAATGGCCTCTAGCTATCAAGAGGACTTTTATTCATTTGCAACACTATCGTTAAACCCAGAGGAACTTCGTTTGACCGTGTCCAGACATCTCGGCATCGACTGGGATCCAGAAAACGTAGGAAATCCATTCTCTAGCCAGGCAGTCTTTGCGGGTATCTATGACGGGTAAGCTCACACGTGCCACAATCCGTTTTCGGGGCTCACATGAGGTGTAGGCATGGAGGTTCGACCGTGTCACAATACCTGCGTCAGGAGCTGCATGGTCTCCTGGAATCAGTCGACAAGTCACATATACCCGAGATGTACGAGTACATTAAAGAATAGGAGGATATTTCAAGCGCTTTCAAGGTGGTCTACTGTCCTCTTGGATCAACCCGTCTTCGAGGGACGTGGGGGAAATGGACCTGCACACGAGGGCGACGCTCACGTTCTTCGAGGTGAGCGTCTTTTCACATTCTTGGAATTTGCAAAATTTCTCCGGAAATGAGCCAGACTACAACCACTTGTAGATCGATAGAACTCTCGAGGCAGAAGCTGCCGCTAAAGTATGCGGATCAACCGCCTCGATCGCTATCCTTCATTCCTTGATAGTCCCTCAACCCCCTTTTTCTCCGCCAGAGGATAGCTTTGACTGTCGCACACGTTGGGTACGTATTGATTTTCTCTCTCGTTCATCTTCAGACCCAGAACAGCCGATGTCAAGTGATACTCGCGTTCTACTATGCTCTACGGATGGCGGGACTGCCCACGCGATGACCGAGAACCATCGCGTTGACGGTCGTATTGAATCGGTCCGCTTAAGACGAATGATGGGCACAGGAGTTATCACTGACTCGTTTGGGGATGCCCGGTGCGTCCAGCCTCTCTTCCCAGGGCACAAAAGTTGACCGATTCGCAGGTGGATGGGCGCACTTGAAAACACAAGGAGGTGCAACCCGTCCCTCGTTTGTTTGTCTACTTTCGCTAATTGGACCTAGCTTGGGGGACTTGAAGTGGAAGCCGTTAGGGGTTACGGCAGAGCCCGAAGTCAAGACCAAGCTGATTGACGGTCAGCACGGAGCTAACAGACCTCATTTGATAGCTGACCTTCGCCGCTCGCAGGACTTGAATGGGCATTCATGGTGTTAATCTCAGATGGTATTTCATCTGTCGTGTCAGATCAGGAAATAGTAGACCTCGCCCGCGGAGCGACGTGCCCAAAGCACGCTGCAACGCGCATTTTATCGTTTGCCGAGGAGATGGGAAGTTCGGACAACCTAACAGCCATCGTCTTGCCTTTTATTGGATGGGGCAACGTAAACGGTCCAGACAAGACAAGAAAGCTTCGAGAATACCGATCGAGTCAGATGAGTCAGTCATCTCGCTTGTTTGGAAATGTCGTTTTTTTAATCTAAACCTTTGCTTCAAGTTGGCGCTGAGCGTCAGAAACGGATGTAGTTGTTCTGATTCCGAGATTGTATCTTAATCAAACAAAGCAAGCACTTTTTAATTCCTTTTTAAAAAAACTAGATCTGTGCGGCCGCATGCCCGTCTCCACGGGGATCCGATCCGGCTGCCCACACCGTTTGACCAGATTTATCGTTGATCTTTTGGATCACCTGTCCACGCCCGAACATTCTTCTCGTGAATCCAGAAGTGATACGAGCATCATGTCCCATGGCTGACCATCGTACAGGGTAAGTAGGAACTCGAAGGCCAAGTCGAGATTACCTTTAAGCTCTTGCACGACTTCGGGGGATATACCATCTTCAAAGTACACCTCACTATTTACGTCGCCAGTCCGATCCGCATTCGCGATAGCAGCATCTGGACTCCCCGGTGATATGCAGAACCGCGGTGCGTCGAGGGCTGCTTGAGGGCCGAAACCTCGCAGTACGTTCAACAGCACCTGGACGTGACCCTGGGGCTAGACCTTCCGCTCAGCCTCAATAAAACCAATAATAGAACCGTGGCGATACACCTGCATGAATGCACCCATCACGCCATACGACAGGAAAAGGTCATCACCTCGAGTAGCAAGAGCAGGGATTATCGTATGATATGGGCGTTTTCCTCCCTAAGAGATTAGTGATCTGAAAGTCGAAGGAGTGGTCCAAGTACCTTGAGGGCGTTCGGGTGGTCCTCTTCGAGCACAAATCCCGCACCACGATTCTGTAGTGTGAAACCACAGCCCCTCGGAACAGCTTTGGAGGGTCGTCAAAAACAAATTACTCAACACAGAGCCATACAGTACCTCCAGTTCCAAAACCTGATTAGCGCCATCGGTGCATGGAAGCTATACACATGAGGTGGTTTATTACGTACCAGCGTAATTACTCTGGATGTAACTGCATGCATTTCCCCACCGATCGGTGACTAGTACATATATGAACAATCATTTCATCGTGGACGAGCGCTAAAAGTCCATACCAGAGAAATAAACCGTGTCTGATGATTGGACAGGGCTCCCCTTTACAAGATACTCAACTTCAGACAGACTAATATAGCGCGGAACTCACATGAATGACCTGTGGGTTGGTCCTCTTAGGATCAAACAGAGCTGCCCGGGATGCAAGATAGTCCTGTAGCAGTTCAAGATGCTTGGTCCGCATTTGAAGGGTCATCATACCTTGTCCAGGAGTTCCTCGAGTGGGATGTATTGAAAGTCAGGGTCAGTGACATAATATTGACTGTCTGTAGTTCACAGAGTCTTAAAGACATCTAACGAGTGCGTCGATAGAGAATCACCTGCAAGCGCGAGTCTTTGACTCTGGAATCAGTACCAAGCTCATAAAATTTTCGTGTCAACGTGAACCTCAGAGCCTCCACTAAGGCATGAAGGTACCCAGCCGAGTTGTGTTCCATTTCTAGATGTTTCCGACAAGACCTTGCTCTTGCATGCTCTCCAAGATTCCTAGTGCCAAGAGAGCGGTGATCCCTGTCCGCGGGGTGTATCAATTCACCCCATATTTAACTGCTATTGTGCTACCTTGTCCATTTGGAGGGCACTGGAAGACTCTTTTTTTGAGTGGCCTGCCACGTGCATGGTTGCACTACTTGAGTCACCTCATAATTGTTACTTCCCCCCTGTACGTGTACTTGAGAGGTTCAACAAAATCGCTGGCGTGCTTTGCAAGGTCTTCAAGTTCCATCACGCCACCTTTGCTCTTGATAACTCTACAATGGCTTCGGCGACCCGGCCCTTGTAGAATCCATCCTTGCCGTGCTCTGCCAAAGCGCGGAATGTCTTGGCTAGATTTGGGAACGTCATGACCTGGCCGGGGAGAGGCGCTTTCCCGTCGAGGAGCATCTCGTGCCCATTGGGAGAGGCGCTCTTGATGAGGTCCTCGGACTCTTGCCACTGTAGGGTCAAATAACTCAGCAAGGTCCACGTGATCCAAGTCAGAATGGCTCAGACCAACGCGCTGGTGACTTCCGATATCGGAACTCTATTTTTCGATTGTCAGGTATAACCAGCAACCTTGAAATTGGAATGGAAGTACCGTACCCGTCTTCTGCGAGGCGAATGGCTGGCTCTAAGACTTCTGCCACGCTCAACTTTCCACTCCCAAATGCCTCCACAGTGTCAACCCAGGCAGCAGCAGCGCCTATATGTCCGAGGTTGGCATTTAGACGCTTGAGTATACGTACTGAGTCTTTTTTTACGAACCGGGCACGGTCACGGAGTTAAGGTCCGTTGTCGGTATTCTCTCCGTAATGCCTCGCAAGCGTAAATGTTTGATGCACAGCTCCTCGGGTGCGCGACCGGAGCCATTCAGAGCTTGATGCTTCGTGATCTTGCATCGAAAAAAAGACAGAAAGCGTCGCTATGAAGAAAAGAAAAAAAGCCCAGTGGTAAATTGACATCACCTTTGATAATTCGAATTACGACACTGACGCACCCACCAATCCCACAGCAGCTCGGTTCAGTCACGTTCAGCGCCGCTGAGGTCGCGACCGCTGCGTCGGCTGCACGTCACAATTCAATTCATTAATCGAGTTAGCACACCAAGTCTAGCGACTGGGACTCGACTGCTGCATACCGGCGTTCCCACCCCGTCTTAGTATCTCTAGCCCCGCTTCTGTAGCCAACGGCTGAGACGAAGATACGACACCTTTCGTGCCGTACACGACAGATCGTCGACTCGGGAAGCGTTGGAAGACAAACTCAGGCTGTCGACTTTGGACCAGTCAACCATCGCTGCATATAAGAAGTTCAGTTTCGTTGTAGCGCTAGGAGAAGCCGTGAGCGCACCCCAGCATCTAAGTTTGGTCGGAGTATGTATTATATCCTGCACTACTTTACATTCCAAGCGTCCGTCAACGTTGGATAAATTCACAGCGCAACTTATGTTACGTAGTTGCTGAGCGACACGTAACACAACGAAATAGAGCAAATGCGTCAACATCCAATACAGTATTCGTGAAGGATTACTCGAATCGTCTATTTTTAAAATGGAATCATAAACAAGTGCACTAAGCGTGAATGTCTATGGGTATGAGTCGTACATTAATCATCACCGTATCACTATCAATCAGTGGAGACAGTGTTCGGTTCACAGTTGAGATTATACAGCAGATTTGGGGGGTGGCGGCAAGCTCGGCGCAAACCTGGACTTTGAGCGCAGATGGGGTCCATACCGCCGCAGGAGAATAGGGATGGGAATCATGAGAGCGGCAATAAGCCCGAGAAGAGATGACGCCCATCGAGGATTCATAGAGTCAAACATTTGACGCGCGAAGAGCTGCAAGGAGAATGAGCTAAGATCATGATGAGATAGAGTAAAATCCATACAGGAAAGACGGCTCCAAAAATACTACGAGACACGGTGCTAGCCGCCAAAGCAGATGCGGCTGCGAATAGATACACATCCACTGTATAGTTGATCAATGAGAGCTGGAGCACCAACAGAAATCAGCAAGAGACATGAGATTTAGTGTTAATATGCCTACAAAATCAGCAGGATACCAAAACCCATCAATCCGCCAGCCAAAAGAGGCGACCACAAGGATATCGAAGGGTATGATGTCCATCCAAACCAGAAGAAAGAGATTGCAAACAACGGGGCACCAAGTAGCGTGACTTCAAGACGTGCTTCCGGTGGAACCTTGTTGGGGGCGTACTGCTCGATATATCTATCATACCGAGGGTTGTAGAAAACCAAATACTGAAACAAATGATCGGTGATAGAAAGCCAAATGGATGAGTAAACTCACCACCAGAATAGCTGCAACGCCTCCCAGAGAAACGGGAAGGAACATCAAACCAGATATGCCTGCATTCAAGTTGTGTCCTTCCGTGAACACGATTGGATATGCTTCGAACAAAAGATAAATGCAACCGTAAAGAAACTAGAATGGATTAATGGACATTAAAAGAGGAACAGGACAGCTACTCACGCTCTGGTAAATGGTAATGGCAATGAGCATTGGCTCGAGAAACAGGATCTTGAATGGCATTGCGAGAATGTTATAGAGGCGATCTCGAGTGGTAATTTTTTTTGCTTCTGACGGTGCATAGTAACGATTGTCTCCAGTCTCCTTTCTAATCCGCTGAGCTTTTTTCGCGAGGAGGACAGGTCCGAAGGTTTCAGGAACAGTAAAAAATACGAGTGCTAAGCAAAACCCGGCCTGGAGAATAGCTAGTAAGCCACGATCATAGACATAAAAAAAGAGACGACTGACAAATATTGTCATTACCCAAAAAATCCATCTCCAGGAGGTGCCAGTGACGGCTATCCAACCACTAACAACGGGCCCTAGAGCAGGACCTGCGAAAGGTGATGCGGCGAAAAGGAGCATCGCCTTTCCTCGCGTCTTTGCATCCCAGATGTCACCCACTAGAGCTCTATAAAACTAAATTTAAAAAGGGTCAAGTTGGGTGAGTTGAAATCAAATACCCGCTATTCGTCAAAGGTGCAGCAGCGAACGTGCCTCCGAGGAAACGGAAGATTAGAATAGAGGCTGTATTTTTTGAGAGAGCGCAGCCAACTTGGAAACCCTGTAGCGATGCAGCCTGCGGTCAGGTATGAAATTGAACGTAGGGGATGATAAGCACATACCGTGTAAAAGAGGAATGTTATTAGGTAGACCGGCCGACGACCGATCTAGAGGAGAGAAAATAAATGCGAGCAGTGAGAGCGATTAAAAAGCGACTGACATCCTCGGACAAGGGTCCCCAAACTAGGGGCCCGACACAATAGCCAGCGATGAATAAAGATACGGTGAGCGTTGCAACTTCAGTGCTAAAACCAAACTGGTCCATCATCTGCGGGAGCAGGTTCGATGGAGCAGCGCTGGCGAATGTTCTAGGACAGGTTGGGTAAGTGAGAGTGCATTTCAATGAGGCAGGTCAAACGGACGCATTTAAAACCAAGATGCCCCCGGCGAGGGTGATCCACCATCGTTTCCTTCTGGACCAGTTCTGCGAGCGATGGTAAGAAATTTGATTGAAGCGGAGAAAAGTAGCTTTGAATGCGCACGAGAGGATTATCAGGATCATCAGGAGTGAAGGAGACAAGAAAGGGATCAGAAGCGGCGTCTGGGGGATGAGAATTGATTTTTTCGCTAGGAGGTTGCGTTGTTAACTCAGTAGAAGCCATACTAGAAGGACGCTTGGGAGAAGAAGACATGGCGAAATATTTAAGATGGGCATTTCTTGGTGAAGAATAAGGGTTGATATATGAGTTCGGGGCAATCGGAGCAATGTCATCCGCATTGACGTGAACCGGCTGAACCGAGATATCGGTTGTGACTGCTCGCCCTAAAAGAGTAATAAAACGTGGGTCAAAGGTTTGGTAATATTGCCGTATCACATACCTCTCACTTACCATGGATTTCACCGAGATTTACAGGCAGTCGTCTGCCCTCGTCTCTTTCAGTCCGGGTGCTCATTTCATCCTTACTGCTCTTGCCGATCGACTCGTAATTAGACGGTCCGATACTTTTCATGTTTCAAGATCATGGCAGGTACCTTCTTTGCCGTCTCCCTCAGCCGCGGCAGTCACACTCGCCTCTTCCCGCCCTTCCAACAACGTTCCACAATCCACCACCATCTCACAGATCGCCTGGTCTCCTGATTCAGAATATGTCTTTGCTGTTTGTGCTAAATCTGGAATCGTCTGTGCCTTTCGCATGCGTGACGAGGATTGGACTGCTCGTATAGACACTGGTGCCGAGGGGCTCCTTAGGGCCGAATGGGCGCCTGACGGTCGTCACGTATTATGCTTCTCTGAATGGGGAGTGAGTCATACCAGGTTATCCTATCCTTCCGACACCCCATGTCCATCATCGTAGCTCCGAGTAACCGTATGGTCCCTTGTCACCGGTGCAGCAACGTACATACAATATCCCTTACACCCTGATAGAGGTATGTATCCATGCGCATTAATTGCCCTTTGCTTCTTTCACTATCGGCAAAGGTCACGCGTTCAGGCAAGACGGCCGGTACTTTGTCCTTGCTGAGCGCCACAAATCAAAAGATACCATTGGGGTGTACGATGCCGCCGATTCATTTAGATTGACAAGAGTACGTTTATCACGTAGAGTATAGCAACTTTGAACGGCATTAACGAAAATAAAGCATTTTCCACTCCCAACATCTTCGCTAAGCTCCCTCGCGTTATCTCCAAGCGGTAGTCATATTGCCGTTTGGGAAGGTCCCCTGGAGGTCCGTCACGATCCCGTAGGGTGTCTGCGCTCTTAATCGTGTTTCCGTCTTACAACAGTATAAATTATTCATCTTGTCCCTGATGGGTGATGTGCTAGGCAGTTTCAAACCTGACCCAGAGCCGGTATTTGGTATTCGAAATGTGGTCTGGCATCCATCGGGAATGTTCCTGGCTGTCAGTGGGTGGGATAACAAAGTCATTTCAATCCCTGTCTTGTGGCGAGAGGGTTCTCACAGAGCTGGTAGATCCATATATTGGAACAGTTGACGTGGTCCAGAATAGCTACTCTGGAGCTAGGTGTGAGAATACCTGCTGATGTGGTGAGGACACTATTTCGCGTCGTCAGTCCTTAGTGATGCTGTGCATCAGGCCATCTGGCGGGAACCCTCGAACTGGCTGGAAGCAACCGAAGGCCGTGGCTTCTTATCCTGTGCGTTCGTAACTAGGGGCCCAGACCCAGACTTCAGTGACAGAGTTCTATTCCAGATGAGAAGCTGCAGGGGCCCCATCCTTTGAACGCGAATCGCGTGGATAACACGAAACCAAACCCGAAAAGCGGCACTGTGCAGCTCGAATTCAATAAGACAGGGACCCTCTTGCTTGCCCGCTTTGGTACGATATATGGAACTCGGGTACTTCGGAGATCAGCTAATGTGGGAGTGGTCAAACAAATGTAGAGAATGTACCAACGATGGTCCATTTGTTCACGTTTCCCGCGCCCGGGGAGATATTTTCCCCACGCTTGCGGAGCGTATTGTTGCATTCGTCAGCAGTAATGCATGCACACTGGAACCCAGTGCGCCAAGGGAGGCTTGCCCTGACTTGTGGAGGTCAGGCGATGTATCTTTGGAGCGAGGAATGGATCAGTGAAGGTGGTTCCGAAGAGGAAATGGCGGAATGTGTGGGTATACCGGCAAGTGCGTCTGATCGGTCCCGTATTGGTCGGTTGTCTTTGAGAGCTAAAGCTTTTATTTAGAAAAATTCGAAGCTCGGGACGTGCGTTGGGCGCCTGATGGGAAAGGGCTCCTACTTGTTGACAGAGAGACTTTTGTTGCGCATTTGAAGTTGAGGAATAAAGATAAGATATGAGGGGTGGGAAAGCGGCTATCACCGAATCTCCGGTTCAATGTACATACGCTTGCGTTGACTGACGAGCCACTCCGGCATGAGCAGTTAGTTATGCTCTCTCGCTCAAATGTCCTCCTTCGCCGAAGTATACACAGGATACACCCTTCAGTAATTTCCGTTCGTCTTCTTCCTCTTACACGTACCTTCTCTACCCCTTCGGAATCACACCCTCCCAAAGACGATAACAAGCCATCTGACGGTAAAGACTCCTCTCAACAACGTAAATCAGACCTCAGCAGCCTCGAGGGTTTCTTCAAGCGATATCATCAAGAACAAAAACAAAAGCAGAAGCAGACTGCACACAAGGGGGATCCCGAAGGTGGCAATCGTAAACCTCCACCCCAAGGAGGTCTTGGTGGTGGATTCAACATCAATCAGCTCGGACTCCTTGCTTCCATCGCGGTCATTTACTACGCATTATCGGGAAGTGCGTCCGGGTCGTACCGCGAGATAACGTGGCAGGAATTCAGGACCGCTTTTCTCGACAAGGGTCTCGTTGACAAGCTTGTAGTTGTCAATCGGCAGAAGGTTCGCGTCAAACTACATTCAAATGCCACTGGCCAGATTTATCCCGCGGCAGCCTTGTCTGGCGGGGAGTATCATTTCTCAATTGGCTCCGTGGAGGCATTCGAACGCAAGCTAGACGAGGCACAGAAGGAGCTTGGGATCCCCTCTCACGAACGAATACCTGTCGCATACCATGACGAGATCTCCGCTCTTGGCACAGCACTCAATTTTGCCCCTACCATCCTCTTTGCCGGACTCTTACTGTACATGTCCCGTCGTGCAGGCGGCGGGGCAGGCGGCGGCCCCGGCGGTATCTTCAGTATCGGAAAGAGTAGGGCACGTATGTTCAACAAGGATACGGACGTTCGCGTCAAGTTCAAGGACGTGGCCGGCATGGATGAGGCCAAGGAGGAGATTATGGAATTCGTCAAATTTCTCAAGGAGCCGAACAGGTACGAGAAACTCGGAGCGAAGATTCCTCGTGGGGCCATCCTCTCTGGTCCCCCAGGTACGGGCAAGACACTCCTAGCCAAGGCAACCGCCGGCGAAGCCAGCGTCCCTTTTCTCTCGGTTTCTGGCTCCGAGTTCGTCGAGATGTTCGTCGGCGTCGGTTCTTCACGTGTGCGCGACCTTTTTGCATCCGCGAAGAAGCACGCACCGTGCATCATCTTCATTGACGAGATCGATGCCATTGGCAAGTCGCGTGGAAAGGGAAGCCATATGGGCGGGAACGACGAGCGAGAGTCGACACTAAATCAACTCCTTGTCGAGATGGACGGTTTTGGCACGAGCGAGCACGTCGTCATCCTCGCTGGCACCAACAGGCCCGACGTACTCGATCCTGCACTGACACGTCCCGGTCGTTTTGATCGCCATATCGCGATTGACCGCCCCGATGTGTCCGGCCGCAAAGGCATATTCAAAGTACACCTCGGCCCGTTACGACTCTCTGAACAACTCCCCGATCTCGAATCGCTATCACAAAAACTTGCTGTGCTGACCCCAGGCTTCTCGGGTGCCGATATCGCGAACGTGTGCAATGAGGCGGCTTTGCATGCCGCACGCCATAGCTCAGAATTCGTGGAGGAGAGGGACTTTGAAAGTGCAATTGAACGAGTGATTGCTGGACTAGAGCGGAAGTCGCGCGTTCTTAGTCCGGAAGAGAAGAAGACTGTGGCATATCACGAAGCCGGCCATGCTGTCTGTGGGTGGTTCTTGGAGCATGCAGACCCTCTACTCAAGGTCAGCATCATCCCAAGAGGTGTCGGGGCACTCGGCTACGCTCAGGTGCGAAAAATAAAATAAAATCGATCTCTTGATGTCTGCAGATGACTGACGTTCAGCACAGTATCTGCCACCTGACCGCTACCTCCTATCGACGCCTCAAATGTTAGACCGTATCTGCATGACACTTGGTGGTCGTGTCTCTGAAGAGATTTTCTTTGGTACGGACAACATTACTACCGGTGCCCAGGACGACCTTCAGAAAATCACACGCATGGCTTTGAGGCTTGCGCCAATTACGGCATGAACACGATTATTGGACCTGTTAGCTACGGTGGCCGTGAAGGCGCACGAGAGAGTTGGACAAAGCCGTTCAGTGAGAGGACGGCAGAGATGCTAGACCTAGAAGTGCGGAAGATGATCAGGTGCTTTTGATGACCGCCGTTCCATACTACGTTGCTAATATTTGCCTGATAGCAATGCGCACACAAGGACTACGGAGCTATTGACTGAACACCGCGAAGATGTCGAGAAAGTTGCCAAGTTACTGCTCGAAAAGGAGGTCATTACCCGGTAGGCACTGGTACCCTCCTTCGTCCTCTTGCTTTTGTTCTCAATGCCCCTACAGTGAAGACATGATCAACCTTCTTGGCAAGCGTCCTTTCGTGGGTCGTACAGATGACATGGACAAGTGGCTAGATGACAATCGTGGCTCAGAGCGCAGCGCTCCTCCCCCGCTGGAAAGCCCAATCGATCCCGAGCCAACACCCACTCCAACTCCTGGAGTCGCATCGTCACGTTTAGAAGATAAGACACCCTAGATACAGCCATATAAGTTCGGATGATCCCATGGTCGTGCACGATATAGTTTACTCGTCCCCATGGGTGTAACTTATTAGTTGATAGCTTCATTTACACATCTCACTTCACGATCATTTTTTAGCTTCGCCATAGGTATAAACCCCAAGCCGAAGGGCACGTAATGAGTTCCAATCGATCTCTCCTCTTGCCTGCTGCAATAATTGATCATGCAAAAGGTCGATTTTCCCTTGCGTTACTGCGACAAACTTGACTTTCTACAACTTTAGTCTGGGGTGATCCAATTCAATTGCACAGCAACAGACCCGTCGTCGTCTGGGAACACCTTCCGGAATCACACCGTTTCATGTATCTACGTCATTTAAGTACTGCCGTGTCTGTCGGAACATGAAAACGCCACCCGTCCTTGGTGGAGGTGGAACGTCCGAGAAGAGGGACATGGAACCGGAAGATTATACGAATCATGACCGAAGCTCCACTTATAATTCCAATCACCATTTTCAACTGGGGCGCCAGGGACGAAATGTCCACTGGATGGCAATGATGTATGACCGGTTAATGACCGCTGAGCGCTGAACCTGACACGGACACGGATCAGACTTCGGGTGATTACAAAGTCGGGTTGGTAATTCAATTTTGGCCAACAGTCATTGTTTACATAATCCAGTGTTTGCCACACAACTTGAACTCATATCAACGTACTACTGTATATGTGAGTGTTCGAACTACTTTCTCTGTTTCATGATGAGCTTTATTTCTCTGCTGTGCACCAGACTGAGGTTATATAGCCTATGGTGACACTTATTGCCGGCCCTCATACGCTAGGGGGTCCTGATACCTCTTTCCATCTTTTGCTTTTTTTTTCGAATACCATGGCTGATCAAGCACCGTCTAGATAGATGGTCTTTCAATACATGTTCGATTCATGAAAGGTTAACAGGTGTAACGATGAAAATTTATTATCTACGGGTCAAATTCGCTGTTTTCTGTCACGTAGAAGCTTTTCACGATGTGATGACCTTCATGTGGACTGATTTCGCCCGCGTAAGTTGGTCATAGCCTAAGGTCGATCTTGATAAGCAATGGAATATCTGGTTACGCTTGGTACGCACCGAACTTGCTCAGACTTACACCGCGCCCGCTATCCTTTACACCAGTCCAAGCGAGTGCCGGATCCACAGAGTCGCACCTACGCACATAACCATCACCGTAGTTTTGGGATAAGTAAGATCCTACTCGCCGGTTCAGGAACACAGTTCCGGTGTGGAGCTCATCCACCAGCTTTAAAAACGTGTCTTGGGATTCCGGATTTTTCTCTGCGTTGGTCCATATAGAGGCAGTCAGGCCATATTGAGAGTCGTTCATGAGGCAAATGGCTTCTTCATCGCTGGAAACCTTCTGGATCCCGACAATGGGCCCAAATGTTTCTTCCTAATGAAACTCGTCCCGTTAGTGTTTGTTGGCCCTTTTACCCACGACAAACCTTCATAACGTCCATTGCTATCCTCGGAAATTAACACAACGTGACATGGAGTAGCTATGAGATTGTGAACTTACTATGATCAACATTGACTAAAACTTGGGGTGCAACGTATGTAGTCCCTTTCAAGTTACCTCTAGTGGTCTTGATTATACACAAATAGATAACAAATGCACAGGACTATACGTTTCCGGAGTCACGAAAAGCTCTTCAGTGATCAAAGTTCTGGCACCAGCCTCGACTACGGTAAATGTTTTGCGGAGGTTAGTACATAGCCATCACCAATGCAATGATACTGACTAGCGTCATGTACTTGCTTGCGGATGCGTTGCGCACTAGCAAGACTGACCACAGGTCCTAAGTTTGTCTCCGACTTGGTAGGGTCACCAAGCTTATACCTCTGAAAAAAAGGTCAATGTATACGATAAGCAAAAGGACCTCTGGTTCACCTTGGTTATATCTACGAATTTACTAACAAAGGAGTCGTACACCGATTCGTGGACATAAATACGCTGTTGCAGGAGGTCAAATCCAACGTGAATGTAAGAGTCGGACAAGCCCCACCTCGACTGCGCAACAACTTTGGCCAGAATTGTAGAAAGAGCCTTGAGAACAAACAGGTGAGTATGCTGCTGAAAACGTTTAATGTTCCTTACCGTCCACTAATTCAGCTGCGGTATAAGCAAGATCCGCATCCGGCCTGACATAGGCAGGATCCTTCCCGCCTAACTTCAAACGACAACTGTTCTGCCTTTGGTCCAAGAAGAGGAATGATGGGCTTACCTCAAGTGCAACACCCTTGAATCCTGGGGCATCCACTACCGCCTTCTCTACAGTGTGTCCCCCCACGACGCTTCCCGTAAATGACACAAAGTCGACGAGGGGATGGTGGACGACGAAGGCAGTAAGAGGTGGCGATAAATGCAAGACCTGAAGGACATCTTCGGGGAGTCCGGCATTGTGCAGAGCTAGAGCTAAGCGCTCCGCGGTGAGAGGCGTTTGAGGCGACGGCTTCAATAGTACTGTATTGCCCGCGATGATTGCTGGCAATACTGAGTTGATCGACGTGAGATAAGGGTAGCTGAAACCGTGACAAGAAGATGGTTAGTGCTGGTGAGGATGCGACTTTGTCAAATAACTCACTTCCACGGTGCAATGACGAGCACGACGCCAAGAGGTGTGCGGCGGATGAAGCGACGGAAACCTGGTTTGTCCGTGTCTTGAAGACCGACATCCGCAAGGGATGACTCTGCTATTGACAGCATATACTTGGCCCGCTCGAGAGTACCGCGTATTTCTCCCGCGTTCTGCGATACGGGCCTACAGGGTTGACATCGGCCAAGAGTTTTGGCAGAGAAGAAACAAGGTACAATACGTACCGCCCCATCTGCAGGGTGAGCTCGAGTGGGATCTCATCGCTCATTTTCTGGAACTCGTCCTAGTACATGTCACTACTTAGTTGGTCGGCTGCGACATAAGCATCAAGATTTCGCATATACCAGGAACTTTGTGCCTATGCGAGGCGATCCTTCAATGGGATGCGAACCCAAGCCTTCTGGGCGACAGAAGCGCGCTTGATGATAGGATCCAAGTCTGATTGAGAGACATAGGTGCGACTGACCAGCGGTTGTTGATTATGAGGTGTGATGGTGGTCTGTGAGCTCATGATGGTCGTTATCTTTATCTAAACGAATATCTTGCTGTAAACCTCAGCCCCGATGACGTCAACCAATCCACGCAGAGCATCACGAAGCCAACTCTTCACGTCCTCCGTTTCCTTCCCTGCCACTCGTACCACCCTCCCGTCAGTCTCTCCATGCACCGCGCTAACGACCATAACACGTCCAACGGCTCCCTAACCCTAAACACGACCGTTTTCTGCATCCTCTCCTCCATCGAGCGTACAACGCCTTGCACAAGCGGCCCATACAGCAACAAAGTCGCGTAACACGCGTACGGACCCATCCGATCTGCGAGCGTGCCTCGCAGCGGCGGCGGGGGCAGCAGCACGCGCGAGGAGGACTCGGACTCCTCAGTTTCCGCACCTCCTTGTGCGTCCTCCTCGAGAAGCACGACATCACGAGCGGTGCGCACGTCATTTACAATGACCTCGTTGACGCTGTAATACCTCGTGAACGCCCATTCCTCCCCGCGCGCCCGTCGCCCGGACGTGTACCAGTCGAGCAGCGCGGCGGATGCACCAGGCGCAAGGCGGAACGTCTGTACTTGATGATAAACCGCGTCGCGGAAACAAGTGACTGGGTCCGGAAGCAGGAAGAGCGCCCCGCCTGCAGCGATCGACACATCCAGGCGCTGCTTTGTCGTCGATGTCGATGTTGTCG
Source organism: Lactifluus volemus (assembly GCA_022376515.1). Classification (NCBI taxonomy): domain Eukaryota; kingdom Fungi; phylum Basidiomycota; class Agaricomycetes; order Russulales; family Russulaceae; genus Lactifluus; species Lactifluus volemus. The sequence continues at coordinate 1,353,071 of WTXI01000001.1, forward strand.
GGTTCGCTGTGCTGACAGCGGCTCTGATGCCTGATCTGGCTTTGAACACCTTCGTCGACCCCTGTCGCATATAAGCCATAGTTCTCAATCCTCGTTCTGGGACCACGCCCTGTGTGACGTACTTGTGAGAGAAGTACCAGTTTTGTGTCTTGTTCGATGTCAATGGAGAGGTGTATGTGGTCCCCACCGACGAGCCCCCCGCCATATGTCAAAATGTAAACTATGGCCGTGCCATCCTGTTGGATTCGTGGGGATAAGAGCTTTAGCGGGTACGTGTAGGATAACACTGGAAATACGACGCGATTGTTGTGGATTTGTGCTGTGATGTTGCCATGTCCCGGGTCTTGGCCTACAGTACTCATGGATCGAACTGATAGCACTTTCAAGGTGGCGTCGAGAAGTAGTGGTCTATCTTTTGGTTAGGCATGGATTTCATATTGACGTGGAGATCATACATGACCGAGGAAATCAGTACTAAAGGAGTGTCGTGCCAATTGACATATGGGTTGAGTCAAAGACGAGATATGTGCCAAATAGTAGGAGATACAACGAGAAACGAAGGGAGGGGAGGTGCGGGATAAAGGGTCATGTGGCAGATATCAAATTCGGAGGAGCTGCTGCTATAAAGTTAAGTCGATATACACGAGACCAAAGAAATTAAACGACAAGATAAAGTAGCCCAAATCGTGAACGTGTGAGCATTACGAGCTCAATACTTGCGAGTTGCCAAGGCACGGATTTCATACAAGTACGAGCGGCTGTTGGGGGAGGATGGGTCGTCGAATTTGTTTTTCCATCCACGCATTTCCTGCCGATGCCGCTCTTCTGCAAGCCTACAAGTCCCCAAAAATGTATCGTCTACATCATAAACCATGGATGCACGGGAACCACGGTCGCTGCCAGAATCAGAGGGGCTTCGTGTGAGGCTGCGTGCAGGACTAGGCGACTCAAATCTGCAGGAAGCAGCGCTGCTGCTGCTTTCAGAGATGAGGCTAGAGGTCCGAGATTGCCCGGCACGAATAGTGCCGCCTTGGCCTCCCAGATCTCGGCATCCTCCTCGTCGTCCGCTAGTTCAGCGAAAACGTCTGGTTCATCGTCTTCTGGGGGAAGGGTTGATATCCAGCACATGCGACCTGGGTCAAATATCATGTTTCCAACTCTCCGGGCGCCAGATGCGGAGCCGACAGGAGATCCCACTGAAGACCCCGTTAGATGTGTTATGAGCGCTGGCCGGGTTGGGGCCATGGCCGCATCGAACTCGCGGAGGGCTTGGTCATTTCCTTCCCACCTGTGTGTGAGAGGATTCCATCTCATCTCTCCGACAGCTGGAGACACCCTTGTCAATCGAGGCCGCATGATGGTCAGCAAAATATGGCGTACTTTTAGGAGCACTAGAACCGCCTAGATTCCGAATCAAAGTTGGTTTCCGCCGCGTGTGACCAGACGGTGATACGACTTTCTTTCGTTTTGGGGAGTGGTCGGGAGCAGGGAGTTTTGGAGGAAGTTCTATTCTTCCAGTGCGCTTGAGGGTGCGGGGAGGCGCTTCGGGACCTTGGAATATTTAGGAATAAGGGTGTGATCGAATCGGATAAGTAGAAGAAGAGTTACCTGAGCCGCTTGTTGAAAGTGTGCGGGTGGACTTCTTCCGAAGTGTACCTTTAGTAGGTTCTTTGCACTCAGCGCTCTTTTCTCGACTTGCAGTTGCCACACGACTGCCGTGTCCCTTCGGCTGGACACGATAGTGACACTCTTTATCCCGATCTGTTGGTAGATCATCAAATTTGTCGAGCTCGGTGCCATCTCCAAATTGTCGTTGTCGTTTAGGTTTCTTGAGTACTTTCGGGGCGATCGTGGAGATATTCGTATTTGAACCACCAGTCCCAGATCGCGATCGCAAACTGAGCGATGACGGTGGGCGTGGGAGATTAGGCGAGGTGGCACGAGGTGTTGCAGAGGAGGAAGGCGGAAAGACAGTTGATATTGGAGGGCGAGCTTTCAGACGAGAAGACGACGTGGGCATGGTAAGCCGCAGCGCGACAGGGTTTGCAGATGGCGTCGAGGGTCGTGTCGGCGGTACATTGTAGTCAAGCGCGCGAATTCTGCTTGTGGAACTCGTGTGCGACTTTGCCCGGGAAGACGCAGTCGGTGCATCATACCGAGCGAACTGAGGTGCGGGTGCAGGCTGGTGTACGAAGGATGGGCCTGATTCAGGTCCAGAAACTGGTGACTGACCGAGCTCCATCAGCGAGGATAGTGAGGCTTTGCGGGTGAGACGTTTCTGTGAAGAGGGTGGGGAGGCAGGCTTGAGCACCGAGTGAGATTTCTGACCTCGCAAATTGCCGGACTTTGCCGCGAGGAAGGAACTACTGCTTGTGGCAGGAGCAGAGAGCAACGCCTGATAGGAATGAGCGCGTGTCGGCTGGGCACGTGGTGGAGGTGAGGGGGATAGCCTGATTTTCTGAAGCTGACGCGAAGAAGCTGGAGGTGGATAAATTGGAGACTTGGTGCGTTCTGTCCGAGTTTTAGAACCGGGCTTGGTGGTCTGTAAACGGGAGGATATTGTGCCAGTATGTACTGAACTAGACGGGCGCTTAGAGGGGGTTGTGTATTCTGAAGCAATCGACTCGGGCTGAAGTCTACATCATCGTCGATGACCAGTCCCATCTCGATGTCATCCTCCGGATCGGGAGTTGTGACCTTGGGGGTCATCTCAGCAAGAGGTGCCTTTTTTTTCATCTCCAGGATTTTGGCGAGTTGCTTTTGACAGGAACCCGATTCAAAGAGGGCAGATGGAATGACTAGGCCTTCGAGCTCTTCATCATCGTCATAATCACAATCTTCAGCTTCTGTCTCTGGGAGAGACGTTGAAGTCGAAGAGGTAGAGCCGTGGTCAAAACCCAACGTGGAATATGTGTCGGAGGACTGGGACGACGATGACGTCTGATCCTTGTCACCCCATTCAAGCGAGTTCTTGGAGATTGATGCGAAAGAGGTCGAAGAGACAGTCTTGTAAGATCCGAGGGGAGAGCAAAGGCGGATTCGAAATCTTCATCGATGGGGGTGGGAGCGGGGGAGGTGGGGTCGACCTTGGGACGAAGGGTATCCATTTTGATAGTGGACACGCCTTCTTCTTCTTCGTCATCTTCACTTGAGGGCTGTAGTGGAGGGCGAATGGTGATAGGCTGTTGTGGAAGAGGGCTGGCCCGTTCAGGAAGAGCAACGAGGCAGGCGGAAATGGTCCTAAAGTTTGCCCCCCCTGTCTTTCCTAAATCCATCTCAGTGTCCCAATCTTCAAAGTCATCCTTGTCCGACTCCGGATCGAGGGCCCGGAGGGGTTCGTCGTCAGTGAGGTCGAAGTCAGCGTCTGGCCATTCTTCAGTGACAGGGGGTGGAGGGATGCGATTCATGGAGGAGTAAAGATAAAGAAGGACGGTAGGAGACTGGCAAAGCCCCCTTACTCAAGGGGGAGAGCAGTGCTCGAAGAAAAATATGTCGAGAGACTGAAGAGGTCGATAGGAGGGTGTAAGTGTATGCACCTCCGTCCCACTTACTTCCGTCTTGTCACACTTCGTCATCAATGTCACGTTACTTGTCACAGACTGTTATTGTTTATCGAGTTACCTCAATAAGGTTTCAGCCTCGCCAGTTCTCGAGAGTTGTACTCAATCTCGTCCAATTCCTCTCCTTCCTTCTCTTCCAACCGTGACCCTTTCCCTTCGACCCATCCCTCAATCACTTCCTCCAGCCCTTTACGTATCCGCAAACCTCGCTCTACCATCGCTTCCCATAGACTTGTCAGTTCATGAGCTGAGAACGCCGGCCGGAGGCGATTAAACGCCTGCATGTATATATCTTAATTGTACACTCAGTAATGTCACCGTAGATGTGTGAATATACGATCGCACCTTTGACCAGAGGGCACTCTCCAATGGCCTGCAATAGTACATTTTTCGCCCTTTCCAGGTCACCTCCCCGCATCTCGAGCTCCAGCAGCAGACGCCACAGAACCGGGCTCCCTCGTGTGCTACTCAAGAGTGTCTTTGAATCAGCTATTCGCTTCACACTCAGGCACACGCACCGTTCGTTTTGGATGGCGGCGGTCAAACCCCTCGGATCCGTTCAACCTCCCAGAACCATTGGCCCTTCTCCCATCCTCCCAACCAGACTTCGGCAGCCCGCCTTGCGACACCCCTTTCCTTTTCCATGTCATCGGAGGTGATGACGTTATCTCCTAACTTCCGTACACGGCCCCAAAGACCTTGACCCTTTTGCATCTCCAGGAACATACCCAATATTATAGTGTTGTCAGGGAACAGTTCCACAGCCTTTTCCAGACGCTCACGAAGAACAACAGGACGTGTTGGGCTCCGCAGGGTAGAAATATGGTGATAGAGCATTCCCAGTGACGCCACGGCCATGCTCTCTTGAACCACCGTACCGACCTCGAGAGGAGCACTCAGAAACGACGGCAAAGAATTTCCGGTCAAGAGCTCTAGTAGAACCCCAGACGTGTCCATGCCTCGCGCACTTTCCACAGGGTATTGGGAATTTCATGAACTGTGGCCTCAAGGGCACGCTTGCCTCGCAGGATCGCCAGGCCGCCGAGGCCTTCCACCTCAGCGGCTCGTAGAATGACTCTCGTGGCAGCGTCAGAGTCACTAGCTAACCACTCCATTTCGGCCCAGTCCCACCAGAGTGGCCCAGCGCTGAGCCTACTCCTAGTAGATGTTGATGAGGAGAGAACAGTCTGATAGACCTTGCGAGCTTCTTCGAAGCGCCCTCTTAGGCGCTCCAGTCGTGCATGAGCGGCCCAATGAGATAGAGACTCGGGGGCTGACGCAAGGAACTGGCGCGACTTCTTCAATGCACTGAGCACACATGATCAGCGGCGCTAGATAGGCAAACGAATCTACTTGCCTTTTCACATCAATTGCAGCCTCGAAAGCTAACGTTAACACGTCCCACTCTACATCGTCGTCACCCATGCGGCATTGCTCAAACACCCTCCCCACCAACTTGACGTCGACCGCAGCTATGTCTTCTTTCGTCCACATAGCCCACGGTACGTTGCCGTTTCGATATTCTGAGGCCTCCAGTGGTCCAATACATCGATAGCTCCAGTTCTTGATTGGCCCATAACAGTCCAGATATTGCTTCTCTTTGCCAACAAGAACTCCAGCATGGGACTCTGGTGCGGAGCCCTGCCCGTCAGTTGAGGATGGAAAAATTGCCTCCAGGTACGGAGTTGAAATAAAGTGGAGTTGTGCCCATCGATCATCATAGCTGGCCCCAATCGTGATCTCCAAGCCAGGGACATGGAGGCCCAAATATGATAACCACATGAGACGAAACAGACCCTTCGAACGGTCCGAGGTAAGGGCAAAGAGGAAAGGCCGGATGTCTGAGAATAGTATCATGGCATATGGGTCTAACTCAACATCGGGATCGGTAGACCGCGAAGGGGGTTTCAATAGTTCGTCTTCTAGCATTTCCTCTTGTGCCCAGCACTGGTATGGGTCCAAGGATGACGTAGAAACGACCCCAGAGGTTGAACGTTTACTAGATAACCCACGTCTTGGCGGCACTGGCACTGGCACTGGCTTACCCGCACCATACCAATCTGCCCAACCAGTTGATCCGGGTTCGCCTATGCGTGGAGCTTCCGAATCCCAAAACTCCTCGAGATTTCCTATCTGCTCCTCCAGCGAGAGATGACTGATCGCCGGCGATCTACGAAAACCTGCGCTATAACAGGACAATGTAAGTGAATGTACCTGCAGGAGTGAGGACTTGGTTGGCATACAGTTCTGCTTGCGCTTGGAACAATGCCATAGATCGTTCGGTAAACCCTGAAAAACCAATCATCAACCTTATAATCGAAATCGAGTGAGATGTGACATACCCGCCTGTCGCAACGCACAAGTCAACCGCCAAAAGACTCTGAGTCTTTCCAACTCGCCCGTGATACAAGCAAGAATTCGAATGGCCGCCCAAGTATTCCATCAACGCCACCGGACCCACTCCTGATCCGCCAATCTAGCCATGCCAAGAAAACGTTGATGTCTCCAGCGGATAGTGCCACTTCCCACTCTTGTCTTAGCTTGTCGCTGTCCATAGTTCTTCGCCCGCATGGAGATACAGTAGTCGTATGCGGGTCGTCGAGGTGCCTTTGGCAAGACTGCCTAAAGACCGACCGAGTATCGAAATTGTGATTTCAGCACGGACTTTGGTAGCATTTTTGGATGCCGTGGGCACCTGGGATAATGAGTGCGAAAGAAGAGAAAGCCACAAGGACGCATTAGTGGGATGCTTGAGAGCTGTTCTTCGAGCGACCTCATCTTCTCGTGATGGGAAGAGGAATTTGTCCTGCCTTCATCGTCGTCGTCGTCGTCACTACTGTCCGATACCGCCGATGTCGACGGAGAGTCACTTGCCGAATCATGACCCTTCACGGGACCGATGGATCTATAGTCGTCCTCTTTGATAAGTCGCGATTTACGAGACGGCAGGGGAATAAAGCCATCCGTCTCTTGATATTTGCGACCCGCATCCGTCGACGCCGACGCCACAAGCCGGCATCTTGGAGGGGTCTCGAGCAGACGTCGGGAACCTGCGTCATTTATTCCAGGAAGCTGCTGGCCATTTTAACTTACGAGTCAGGATGAAGAGAACACGACGATCGTACCTTTGTGCGTCCGCCAACTACGACTTGTACACCTCGGTTACTTCGATGCACAGCGGTCCAAGCCTGCGGGAGCCCGAGTATTTTCCTACCCCCTTCAGCATTATTAGCAGTCATCGAGTTATGCAGAACACAACGCACGTCCAACTAAGTGATACTTGGGGACGTCTCCGGAGTAGATCCCTCCGTATTGCAAGTTCAATTGATCACCCTTTTTATCGGAAAAGAAGGTTGGCTGTGAAACATCTTGCTGTCTGGTCCTACGAGCAAGGTCTTCCTCGGCCTTTTTTCTCTCGTCGTCAAAGATATGACTGTCATCTCTCAAGTCCTCCTTTCCGCGTCCCCGTTCACGAGAAGGGATCCGAGCCCGACTAGGATGCTTATCCCGTCTGTCACGTTTTCGCTTCTTGCGATCACTGTCTTCTACCTTGTCCCTCGAGTGTATCTGTTTCTCTGAGTCTTTCCTAGAGCTACCTTCGATATCTGGAAAGGATGAGAAAGAAGGAGGAGGAATTGGCATGAGAGGCAACTAGGAGGAGGATTATATAACGGTTGGATGAATCAAAATCAAATTTACACTTTTCTCGCTCGCACAGTCATGCCAGTGCCAGACAAATGTTTCTGGTTACGTTGCGAGACCAAACCACTCGAACACCGAGCAGCCCTCACTCCCACTACGGCCCGCAAGCTCATTGATTCTGGCTTCAAAATTTACGTTGAACGTGACCAACAGAGGATCTTTGAAGATTCGGAATACGAAGCGTACGCTCACTCGAAAAGATTCTTCACCAAACCTTGTTGACTCAAGCGATCAGAGTCGGATGCGAGCTCGTTAAGAACAACTCATGGCCCAGTGCCCCGACCAACGTTCCTATCATTGGATTGAAAGAACTCCCCGTTTCCGATTCGCCACTCCCTCATACGCACGTCCAATTCGCTCATTGTTACAAACAGCAGGCGGGCTGGTCGTCGTTCTTGCTCGTTTCTACCGCGGAGGCGGAACACTGTACGACCTAGAATTCTTGAATGACGCGAATGGCAGGCGCGTTGCAGCATTCGGGTTTCACGCAGGTTTCGCTGGAGCCGCGGCCGGAGCGTTGGCATATGCTGCACAGAAGAATGGAGAAAAGCTTGGTCGCCTGGAGCCATATCCCAATGAACAAGGCATGGTAGCCGATGTGAAGGCCAAACTCCGAGGCCGAGAAAAAACCGCGAAGGCCCTTGTTATTGGTGCCCTCGGGCGATGTGGACGCGGTGCTGTTGAGCTTTTCAAGAAAGTTGGACTTGATGAGTACGCCTATCCAGTGAGGTTCAATGATGTGACGTGTCTTGATCAGATTATTCCCAGGGACAACATTATCAAATGGGACTTGGATGAAACTGCTAAGGGCGGTCCTTTCCAGGAAATTTTAGATGTTGACATATTTGTCAACTGTATCTACCTGACGACGCGTATCCCTCCATTCCTGACCGAAGAACAAATCCACTCCGCGGGGATTACCCGACGGCTAAGCGTTATTGTGGACGTTAGCTGCGATACAACGAATCCCTACAATCCTATTCCCATATATTCAGTAAACACCACATTCTCTCAACCAACAGTGGAAGTGGACGTCGGGTAAGTATCCTGCCATGGTCCCACAGCGTGCGCTGATATACGTTAAAAAAAAACAGAGCTGAGAATCTGCCTCTGCAAGTTATTTCGATCGATCATCTGCCTACGCTACTTCCCAGGGAGGCCTCGGAGCAATTCAGTGCTGACCTTCTTCCATCTCTTTTAGAATTTCCGGATAGAGAGGAGGCCCGTGTCTGGGTGGATGCAAAGAAGTGTTATGAAGTAAAGGTAGCGGAGGCAGCCAGAGTGGAGAAGCTTGACACGTAAGAGCGGGATGAGCTCTCGACGAAAAAAAGAAAAAGGACGTCTTTACGGCTGTAGAGTACCGAAGTAATAGATCAATTTGGTTTCTATGCAGCGCTATCTCGGACGCGACGCTTAACAAGACGACCGTTATTGTTACTTAATCCCTTTGAACTCTTGATCCCAACGTTCCATCCCCTTTCTCTCTCTCTCTTCCTCCTGAGCTCTCTTAACCTTGGTTCTGTCTAACTATCACGCTGGTGCTGGCCGCCTCAACTATCCGACCCTTTATACACTCCCTGTATTCAACTATGCCTTTGGCCGACCTGTCCATTCCTTCCATTTCCATCTCATTAGCCCTTCCGGATGACCCCCCTGTTGAACCCTTCTCTCCCTTCGATTCCCAACCCCCTTCTCCTGTAATACAGGAAGACGGTTACAGGCCCTCTCTTCTCAGTCCTCCTGTGGTTTCTCCCCGTTTCCACAGACAACCATCTCCTTTACGCCCTGCCGATACCCTTCCCACTGGAAAAGGTCTCGACCGTGGCCACTTTGAAGCACTTCTTGCTTCTACGAGAGAGAGAAATGCCAGTGCGAAGAAAGAACCCGACCTACGAAAGGAACTTGCGTTGAAGGCTCACAAAAGCAAGCAGAGTACGCCCCCTCATTCCTTCTCCTCTTGTCCTAACTTTTTCTCAGTGGAACGCCGCGCGCTATTTCTATCCAAGGTCAATGCCCCTCCTTCACCTACTGCGACGGGTCTTCCGAAAACGCCCCCCGAGTCGCCATCTATCTTTCATTATTCCTTGCCCTCCCCGGGCCTCATTTCTCCTTTGTCGTTATTCGAGTCTTTGCAACAAAACGATTCTACCGAGCCAGTCCAGTACCCCTCTATCGAGCCTTGGGTCGAGCAAGTAGAATATCGCCGACTGCAAGGTCCCAATGGACGTCCCCCTTCTCTGGAACAGATCACTGCGCATATGAGCTTCCATCGTCATGCTGCAACCGCCAAGGACGAGCGTCATCGCCCCCCCATTCCCTTGCCTACGTTTTTGCGCAGTCCTTCCCGCACAAACCCTTCTAGGCCAATTTCACAGCTTCCGGTGGTAGGCGCTGAAGAGATCGATGGCCGCCAAAAGGCTGTGCCCGGGACCACGTCAACTCTGTCCAAGGCTGGGGAACCCCTTGCTACCGTACACAAGGCGTTCGTTCCTCCTGCTTGTCCAAACCTGCAAGTTACTACCCGAATAACGCGCCCCGTTGCCCCGCCACCGACCGAACTCACCGAGCGCAATCTCACCGCTTTCAACTCACGTACGATGACTGGTCGCGATATGATGTCGAAGCTCAAACGTCGTACGTCTGGGCTCGCATCTATGGACGGCGTGAATGGCTGCGATGTGGACGAAGATGGGCGCCGCGCAAGGCGGATCAGCGCCCCTCCCGACTTACCCAAGCGTAAGCGTGATGTTTTTGCCCACCCCGTCCTCGCACTTCCGGGTGCATTTTGATCTCTTTTTCTCCCATGGTTTGGAACATCACGACTCTTTAATCTTGATCGTCTGTTTGTACCCAATGGACCGCCTTGCTGGCCCGCTGTAACTGAATCAGAAAATATATACCTGCACGGACCTCAATCTGTGATTGTTCAAGGTTAGGCTTTCTTTTTTTTTTCATGTTCATTTTCGCCGTGAGAGGCTGTATGTTATAGGTGTGCTGGTCTCCCTTCCACAGAATTTGGTTTATACCTTACATTGTTTTTTTTTTACTGCATGGCTGTGCCACGTAGTTGTTTTGTTCTGCATGTGATCCATAATCAAAGCAATACAAACGGTATACTACCGTGACTGATGGTTAACCCAAAGGCTTGCATTTGAACCCGCTACAAGATGATACACACAGATTACCATTATCATTTGACCTCGTATGTGAGCGACCTGCGACTTAGCTGACAAGTGAAACAAAGCTACTACGAGTACGATACAATTGTGATGCCAACCACTGCTGACTCGTTCGACTCTACTACTTCCATACTTTAAACACTTCATAGCATCAAGAGGGCGTGCATGCGCCACAACAAAACCCAACCAGATACAAAGCAAGACAACATCAAAAAAAAGGAAAGTTACCCCGAGACAGGGAAGTGAGAGGGCATCAGTGGTGGTTTGATCAAACCCAAGACGTTCAAGCGACGCTCTGCCAGGCCCGTGTCAGTTGAAAAGGGCGGGAAACCATCACTAGTCTACCTACGGTAATCCAGCCTTGCATGATCGTCCAGGCCCTCGTCATCCGAATCAGCAAGTGGGTCGATGTGTTGCGCACGATGCCAAGTCTCTGTGTTACCAGGTCAGCGAGGCGCTAAGATACGTAAATGAGAAGACCTGACGGTGTAACAAGGAGTAGTCGTCTCGATGTTCAAACCATGGCTCTCTCGTACGTATGCTGGCATTAACTGCTGCGACTACAGTCACTCAAATGGCAATGGATCTTCGGAAAGCTCAAACCTGTTAACGGGACGGGCGGCGTCGGCTTGATCTTACCTCCATTCGTGGGGACATAATGGTGAAAAGTGGTCCTATTCCCGTCCGCTGCATAGTACTGCTGCGTGCGGGGTCGACGCGCGGAGGAAGATTCGGCGTCTGCGAAAAGTGTCACACAGAAGCCTTGTAATATGCGCAACGAAGGGACGAACCATGCGAGGACGAGCCAGACAACGTCCTTGTAGCCTTGTCAAGCTCGCCACCAGCAACCAACTCTTGAAGAAAGCGACTCCGCGCCTGCGCCATCTTTCGACCCCACTCCAGTTCTTCTGGTGGGTCGATATTCTCTTGCGCTTGTCTTCTTTGGAGAGACGAAGTAGCCAGGGCACTTTTCCAGGATTACGACGAGCATGGTCATCAGCGAATGGGTTAGCCAGATTGGGACCTTCATGGTAATGGAATATCATCCACAAAAAAGCCCTTGCGCGAGCAGCCGACGAGATATTGATGGGGAGGAAGAGGTCTACGAATTCCACATCAGGTTCAAAGTGAGTGGACATCAAAGACTGGGTCCCGGATATCAGAAAAGCGGTGCAAAAATTAGTAGGGTCACTCACGGAAGAGTAATTGACTAGGACGAATATCAAGTTGACTACGCTGGTTGGGGGGATATGTCCAGCTTTCTAAACGCGAGAACGTCGATAAGCACACATCGGAACACCATAGGTTCATATTCGTACCGCTCGCGCGAGGATATCAGCAGGTGTCGAGGGAGGTGCAGACTTTTGTTCTCCAGGTAAGAAGGCGGCTTTGAGACAGTTTTTTATCCTGGGAGCATCCTGTACATTCCCATCTGTCTTTTGTAAAGAAGGAACAGGGTGGTAACTCCGCAAGGCCGTTTTCATCTCGGGAAAGACTGGAGACAGAGAGGGATATTAGTGAAAAGAGAGGTTAAGAATGTGGAATATGACATACAGGCCATAGTTGTATTTATCCTGCCTACATTCGTGAGTAGAGAGATTTTTGCGAATTCTACCGCAAAGGCAGGAGTCTCAAGCATCTTATCTCTCATGACTTTCGAGCATTTAGCCGAATTGTAGAGAGCGTGTACATAAAGGTCGCAAAAGTTGACCTTTGTTGGTGGTTTACCGGGAGTTTCATCAGTGAATGCCAATGTTTTGTCGTTGAATACGTGGTACAGGAACGCATACTGGACGTCGTTCCGATTGAGTATTTCTGAATCACCACGCTTTATGGCGAGTGTTTTCCGAGAGACATACTGAGGTCTAGGAAAAGATAGGTTGATAAAAGGAAAAGAGGGTGAGCGAGAAAAGGACTAACTGAGTGGGCATTCGATCCATCACTGTGCGCATGACCTTGATCATCCAAAGTCTCACTGCTCCTAGTGAGTGTCTCCCTGACACGAGGCCCATCAATACCGTACATGTTCTCTCCTTACTTGGTACCCCGCTTAGCTGCCATAGCAGGTCTTTATCGACGTCGCACGATGATCAGCTTTGCGAATCATTCATCGCACAATCAAACCGCTCTCTCTTTACCTTATCCTTCTCTCCTCGATCCGCCTTCAAACCTCTCTCATACCATAGGTGCCTCAGCGTCCTGTTCATCTCGGGATGTCTAGTTTATAACCCGTCCACAGAACAGGCGTTCGGTTCGGGTCCAAACTGTTTGGGAATAATCATCGTTCGCGACCTTCCTCCAGAATATTCAAAGCTAAGGGAAAGGCTATTGAAACTGGCACACGCCTTCTCTCAGCTTGATGAGTCCGTTAGAGAAAAATATGCGGACGCGAAAAGTAGATATAGGTTCGAGATATCACCCACGGTTATCATTGTCTGATTATCTTCAGCTTTGGGTGGTCTCATGGAAAGGTGCGTTGAAATCATATGCTCGGCCGCCCGGCTCATCCACGAGTGACGCACGTTGCAGGAGGTCATGAACGGCAAACCTGGTATGAACGCCACCCTGTTTCAGGATATTTCTCAACCAGTCAGGCAGATACCTTGAAAGGTTCCTATTATGCGAATCCCCTCATTGATCACCCCTCAGTTCATCCCAGCCTCCAGGAGGCTTATCCCGAGTATTATGGTGCCAATATATGTCAGTATCACACGCCCCGTCCATGGATGGTATCTAAAATTGAGTGCTGTAGGGCCCCAGAACGAGAAGGGCATCGAGGGCTTCGAATCCGCGTTCAAGGAACTTGGATCGTGCGTTCCGGCTCGTTTAACTCAATCTCCTGGCCATCTCCGACATTCATTCACAGCTTCGTCTTTGACGTTGGTCTCAAACTCGCGGCTGCCTGCCAGCCATTCGCCTCCCCACACCTTACAGACTCATCAATCTCCCTGTCCGAGCTGATCCGCCCTTCCCAAACTACCAAAGCGCGACTTTTGCACTACTTCCCTCCTACACCCGGAAATCGTCTACCTACAGAGGACGAGCCGATTGACAGTTGGTGCGGCTTCCACGTCGATCACTCGCTCCTCACTGGCTTGTGTTCGGTATGTCACTCCCACTCCGAAGCACGCCGTGACCTTGAAGTGGAAGACTTGCCTGACTCCGACATGACAGGCGCTATACATCCAGCACGCCCCGGGCGTCCCTCCAAAGGTGGTCCCCTCACCTTCTCCCTCCTCAGGACTCTATATCCGGACTCGTGGTGGTGAATTGAAAAAAGTTTCGATACCCCCTGACTGTCTTGCCTTTCAAACGGGTGAGGCCCTCGAACTCGCAACTGCAGGCAGGTTGAGGGCGACCCCCCATTGTGTCCGCGTGGGTGCAGGTGATAGCATGGAGGACATCTCCAGAGAAACATTTGCCCTTTTCATGCAACCAGACGTCAATCAGCGGATTAGTGAGAAAGAGACCTTTGGCGAATTTAGCAAGCGTATATTTGATGATCACTACGACGACATTAATATACAGTAATGGATACATCTACTTCTATGCGTATAGGACATGTGCCAACGACCAGCCTCTTCGCATTTTAAGGAAGACTCCCAGAAACAGAGGAGACAGAACGCCGGCGGAGACTGGGAGAAGTGAGTGCATCCGGTAGGACTGAGAACATGGCGGCGGTTAGACTGTTACGCTTGGAGAGCTTCGCGCCTTTCCCATTAAGTGAGGAACCCACAGAGGAGAGCAGGTCGTCTGGATCAGAAACGACGCTCCAGTCCTCACTAGGCGGTCTCCCACCTGCCGAGCTTCCCCCAGAACGAGTCCCGGGCCTGCTTGGAGGTGTCGAATGTGTCCCTCTCTCTCGTATGGTCGCATCCTCTGCGTCATTCACGTCACCTTGACGTTCATCCGAGTCTGGCGCACCTGGCCGTTTGATGAGCGTGCGTGCATATTCCAAGTCCCGGTAAATTGCCTCAATAGCTGTGGAAACGCCATTTTCCTGTCCCAAACACCAACATTTAGTGAGACGAAAAAGACGAGGGAAAGGACGCACAGATCGGATCTGTTCACCCACGAGTTTGGCCCGGGCAATTTGCTTCTGGTCCGTCGTCGCGGTGATGAGGGCTTCGGCAAGGTTGTCAACAGATAGCTTCCGAACGCTTGAGCCAACGCCAAGGGCCTCCACACGATCGGCCCAGAAAAACTGATCACCGAAGAAAGGGCGAATAATAGTTGGAATCCCGGCTGATAGGAGGCTTCAGTCAACAACATTTACGGTTGATAATTTTACGGACCCCGGAGACTGGCTCCCGTCGTGCCTGCTCCACCGTGGTGACAGGCTGCATCGATCTGTTTGAACAACCAGTCGTGGGGAACGGACGAGATAGGATAAATCTGCTGGGGTAGCGGCTCCTCCGGCTCGGTGACTTCTGCCGTGTTCTTCGACAGCCTGTCAGACCAACCCTTGGATAGGATGGCATGCACACCGCTCTGCATTATCGCATTAATGACCGTGCGCGTAAGGCCCTTTGGATCTGATACTACAATGCTCCCGAAGCCGATGTAAACAATTTTCTTGTTGTTCTCGCGAGCATTGTCGATAAATTTAATCAGGTCCGCAGGCGGTTCCCATTTCTTGGACCCAACATCAGCGTCATCAAGGAACCAGTACCCTTGAAACCAGTCAGGCGACACACGCAAAAAATATGATGGTCACGAACCTGTGATTCGGATCCATTCTGGCCAGTCCAGAGGTGCAGGAACAACAGTCGGACTGAAATTGTAAAGAAATGGGATCTTGTGAGGCTCCATCTTGTCCAGAGATGTGCTCGGAAGGCCCAAAGTGTTACGTCGCCATCGATTGATTTGTCCGGCTGTTCCCCTCCAGAATACTTGGTCGAACATCACGTACGTCTGCATTCGTATTAATGACAGCATAGATTGACCACATTCAACAACATACCATATAGTTGTAACTTCCGCCCATCTAAAAACATGTCAGGGGTGTTATGTGCGATCGGAAGGGCAACGCACTTTGTGCTCGGGAACGGCAAATGCGTGAGGATACGCTCTGTGGATGTGGATGATGTAAGTCAATGTCAGTTTCATGTGCGAGATACTCGCCTTGTTCTAGACCACGTCATGGTGAAGGCCTTGAAGTAAGGGATGCGAAGAGCCTCCGCTATATGGTATCCTGCCATAGCACTCGGACTTTCAACCAGGACATCTGTGCCCTGACAGGCTTCCCAAGACGTTTTCAGGAGGTCTTCAATCCACCCTCGAAACTGTCACGCGTTCAATTCAAGCCATATGGATAGTAACGTGTGGTCATCTCACCTTCATCACCCCTTCTCGTAAAAACGCAATCGTGAAGGTTCCATTCTCCACACAAATGCGCATTAATTCAGCGGGGTCACCTCCCACGAAGCCAAATTCGATACCATGCTGTAATTTGTCAGTACATTATCAAATTTATGCAAGCCCCGCTTACAGATTCGACCCAGCTTTTGAACTCGCCATGGGTGGCGATCCGCACGTGATGGCCCTCAGCGAGCAGCCCTTTGGCAAGCGCGATGTAAGGTTGAACATCCCCTCGCGATCCAATAGTGAGAAAGGTAAAATGCAACGGCTTCTCGGGCTTGAATGTTAGGAAAGTCGACGACGTGGACGTGAACATCACGGCAGGGACAGAGTCACTCATATTTTCAGGTGGCGGTCTTAAGTCTGCATCTTCCCTGAGTGATGCATAGGATCCAAACTCTTCCAAGAGGAGCGCGTCACGTTTCCCATGGGTTGGAGCGACGGGTCCAGCCTCTGCTAGACGTCTTCGCACGTCTTCGATTTGCTTCTCGAGGAGACCGATGAAGGCCGCTCTGCGATCCTGTTGCCCAAATTCAAGGAAAAGTTCTTCATGGCCTTTAACTATAACAACAAGGCCATAATGAGCGAAGCGGAACGCCTTCGAAGTCTCAGTCGACAGTATGTCACGTATGGGGAGGATCATCTAATGAAGGTCAGTCTCTTCGGTCTTGTAAATGATTCACTCCTCACCCTCGTCTTCGAAGTCAAGGACCCACTAGATCGAAAGCATAGATAATTGCACGAAATGTAGAGACGGCCAAATACGGGAAGAACACGGAAGAGGTAGCCAGGAAAATCTGTCAATCATCAGCCTTTTTGGATGGCGGTGATGGTGAAGAATACATACATCCAAGAAGTCTTTCTTTATCGTCAAAGGCAAACGATGCTTGGAACTTTTCAATCATCTCAGTATCTAAGGCGGAATCCGGAGCCTCCAAGACACTATATCCAAGTTCCGAACCGTGACCTGGTCCAATGGATTGCTGAGTGGCAGAAGAATACACCTCTGTTACCGATTTGCCATCTCTTTGTATGGTCTGTGGTTGACTACTCGTCCCACTGCTCGAAGCTCTTCGCGATAGCTTAAGCCATGAAGGGACGGACACCCAGCTTGTTGCTAATGAATGTTCTTGGGGCGCTTGTACATAAGATTCCGTGGGCGGGGTAGATGGGGGGTATGTGTGGCTTGGGAGAACGTTATCAGAGAAAGGTGGCTTGGGAGTGTGAGGACTCTCAGTCAACTCGCCCACATAGGTCGCATTGGGAATGTCTGAGGACGTGGGAAGGTGCGAAATCGGAACAAAATACGAGTTGTCCCGTTTCTCTACGTGAGTGAATTCCTCGGACTCATCCGGCTGATCTGGTGCAGCTGCGGTCCGACCGAGAGGGAGTTCTTGGAAAGGGCGCAGAAGGGCTGACAATCGAAATGATGGAGATGATTTAGGGGCAGCCTCAGGGTATGTTTGTCCATGATCCAAAGCGCTTATGCGAGAGTTTGAGGTAGAACGAGATGCGGTAGTGTCTATGAGCTGTTCAGTATTTGGGGATTCGTCACCCTCTGAAACAAAGCGCCGCGTGGATGCAATAGCATCTCGAATCTGTTCAAGAGCCGCCGATATATCATGGAAATACGCGAAGAAGTATGAATCGACGGCAAGGTCCTCGCTTCCATCAACCACCTTTACCTCGATAGTCTCGCTGAAGTCAAAAGCGCTTGATATATCCACGTCGATGATTGTCGAGTAAGGAATTGCTATCTATACGGGCCACATCAGACAGAAGGGGTATTGGTAGATCTGGAAAAGGCACCTTGACGCTATCCCCCATGTTTTGCGCCTTGAATATTACCCTTCGAATAGCCTTGACCCATTCCGCCCTACTAGCAATAGAATCCGCAGAGAGGTAGATGGTCTTGGTGTTCGTTCGAAGACGAATGTCTCTTTCTTGGTATGGATCACAAGCTATGGCGTATCTCAGATCCACAACACCACGTGGAAAGTAAGGGTCCTGGAGAACATGAATAGCGATCTGGCATTAGGGCCGTTGAATGCTCACAGCCGATGATTGATACCACGAAAGGGCATCATTCTTCAGAATGAACCAGTGTTTAATCCAGCGCTTTGTCCGTTGAGCCTTCTTATGTAATGACCCAGACTTAAGCACTTGGTCCTAGACAACGAAGTCTATGGCGGCGGTTGACAGACATATGCAATGGACTGACCTCTCTAGAAGGCATGTGCGCAAAGAAGCAGAGGTAAGAATTGGTCAAATACATGTAACCCTGGAGCACTAGGACACATTGAATTAACGCTCAGCGGTTCGATCAAAGGCACACTTACGGACCGATCGCATCAACCAACAAGGCATCTCTGACAAAAAAAACCCAGTCATCAGAATTATCGTATCGAATGGATGAATAAGATGCATCCCACCTGCAATGACCTCATTTATACCACCAGTATCGAACACCTCCGCAAGTTTCTCTGCGAGTCGCGCTCGCCTGTTCAACTTGACTGTCGTAACTGTCGTGACTGTTGACACACTTCCCTCACGTTCGGCGTGATATCGCCGATCGGACTTGGGGAAAGCGTGCTCTAAAACAGGCGAGAGTCCGACGGGCCTGTCTTTCTTACTGACTCTACGCTTAGGTGCAACGGACTTGGGAAGTTCAAAGTCATCTGCGTCTGTTTCCTCGTCGGACATCATTGATCTTTGCAACTGCTCCTGTCCTGAAGATAAGTCTGCAGGATCCCCTGACGTGTCGTCCACTGCCACAATGTGTGCAATGACTCGTGTCGACGAGAGCGAGCCACAGGACGGTGAATTGTGTGGATAGAAGATGCCAGGGTCGTCGCTGAAGAACATAAGAGTTGGCGCAGAATGCCATGGCGGTAAAGGGACCCACGTTGTTTTCCATCATCATCGCTGTCTGAATCTGCTAGACTGGAGTCATGATTAGGAAGCTCGTCTTCAATCTCGGGGTCATCCACCAGGGGAAGGGCTTGCAATGCTTGGATAAGAGTTTGAGTCCCAGCACGCATCTAGTAGGCAAAAGGTTATTAGAAACAGTCAGGGTCACGATGCAAGACACCTGCCGACGTATCACCGTGGAATGTTGGGGCCGAAGATTGGGAGCGGGGCTGGGTCGGAGACGAAGGTCGAATGAATGGTGATTCAATACTCATAAGATGTTTAGTTGGCGATGATTCTGAACTGGGAGAAGCAGAGGCGGTGCCATTGTCAGCTAGCTGTGCTGGGGCAGTTGTTTCTACAACGTTGCTTAAAACCTTTACGCGAAAGGTGCATGCGATTTACGTACGCCCGAGGTTACCGGTACTAGCGGCCTGTCGGCTTTTTCGACTCTGCGAAAGAAAGCGCTTGGGACTGCCAGGTAGGCTGGGACGTTGGAGCTTAGGAGAGTATTGGGACTTTGATCCTACCGACTTGCTTCTTCCTAGTTTGTCGGAAGTACGCTCAACGACTCTGCGGACTAACTGTCTAGGAGAGCTTGATGAAGACCTGAGTGGGCTGTCATTCTCAGTCGTGTTTGAAGAAGTGGGTATAGGATCTTGCTGAATAGGGATGGGTCGTAGGAGAGGAGAAGGGGCCATAGCACTAAGAGAAAGGGAACCCGGTCGGAGAGATAGTGGCTGTCGTATTTGTAAAGATGATGTTAACCGTTAATCAGAGCCGAGCCGAGCCGCCGCGGCCGAGAACCACTTTGAACCTAATCACGTGAGTTGATTTAAACCTGTCAAACGTGGGGAGTGCGTGCTAGGGTATTATTAGAGAGGACTGTCCTCATATTCCCTCCACTTTTGTTCATCTATACCCTTGCTTTTCACATCCTATCCAATTCATGATTCAACAGCGCAAGCTAAGAGGGGAGATATGCATAGGATTCGCTTCAATTCTATCGTACTTGCTTTCTCTGTCCTCTTCCGACTAGTACTAAGATCGCTCTAGCCTTACCGCGGTCATGCTACTCATCTTTGTACACGTCAGTGACTTCGCTTAAACCCTTCTTTTACTCCCCATCTTATCGCCTCTCTAGGTCGGCCAAACTAGTACTTCCTCCATTCCTCGAGGGATAGCTATGGTATGTCGGCCATCCCGGCTTCCGAGTCTTCGGCCTTAAACATAATGAACCTGCCTTGTGCTTCTAGGCAACAGTAAACATGTCGCGATATGGGTGCGCTTGGTTATCAAAGCCAATCTCTCGATCATCACCTCACCACTCTTTAGGCAAACCCTGGCTCAAGGACTGGGTGACCCCATCAGCGGATTGTACGCATCTAACGCATCCGCACCTCTGAAGGCCCAGGCTGGGATCCGTCAGTTGTACAAATTTGGGCTCTATTCTTACTGTGGATATCTCAACAATACTGCTGGTACCTGTACAAACACTACCATCGCAAATGGGTATCAACCTTATCAGGCTATCCTCGCCGACATGTCCCTCAACTACTCTGCGTTAACGATTTTCATCATTAACGGAACTTCTACATTCGAAAGCCAATCCCTAGCAAACCATACTCATTCTGCCTACTATCTTATCCTCATTGGAACAGTTAGCGCGTTCTTAGCACTTGTCATGTGCGCCGATTTCTTCAGTTTTGTCCGCATGTCTGCTAATAACTATTCTTTATAGCGGCGTTTTCAAGCATACATTTGCTTTTCTTACGTCTGCGTGTCTTGCGATCGTCGCAACCGTTTTGGTTCTAACAGGAGCCTCCATCTGGACATCTGCCATCAATAGCTCAGAGTCCGTAAACTCGCTTATTCTAAACACGACGAATATTCCCCTAGGGATCAAGGTCTCGAGCGGTTCTGGCTTGTCTCTCTTGTGGGCAGCCGTTGGCTGTTTATTTGCTTCTCTTGTCCCATACTTAATCAGGTATGCTTTCCGCTTTCTGCTTTCTATCCAGGTAATGACTCGCCTCTATAGCTGCTGCACCTTCAAAGGATAGGCAGTCATAAGAAAAGAGAGTGACATCTCGTATATTTCTAGTTCTTTTCCAGATTCTACTATGAGCCTTGTTTGAAACAAAGCTAGGCAAGTATCGCATGATCTGACGGACACTTATGGATATCAAACACGTCGATATTTACCTGATTTAGAAGATTGTATCATTGTATCAATACCAAAGCAGAGGCTTAGTTTAGTGCGCCGCTGCGGCAGGATGTTCCATTGGCCAGACCTTTTGCTTCGATTGGCGCTCGTACGGGGTTCGCCGGACTACATGCTCATGATGACGTGGACCAATTATGAAGTAGAATTTGACACTTGTGACCCTGCTCAGTGATTATTGTGAATTTGACATGAACGGGTTAGAGGATGCCAATTGTGCTCTGCATGTTTTGATAGGGGACTCGAACTTGTAAGGGTTGTTGGGTTACCATGAGGCAAAAGACGGAAATGGCCGCAAGGCACAGGTTGTCGTTTTGTTTGTCACACGTTGGTTGTCCTGATTCCGCAGCAGCTTCACGATCCCTCTACTACTTCACCCAACAACCCACGTCTCTGCCTCTTTTCATCTTCCTCTCTTGCTCATCTACCACACCACATTCACCCTTTTTGTTACATATAACTAGCCATGTCCACGGATACAGATTTTTGGACCCTCTTCAGCGAGGACACCAAGGCAGGACTGCCTTTCTTTGCTCCACTCCCTCAGGCGGACGCCCCTTCCGCCGAGTCATTCGACAACGAAATTGAAGGACTAGAATTCGACGAGACCGTCCCTCTACCAGCGCTCGACAATACCTTTTCCACTTTTCGTGACTCGACTCCCGTTTTTACCTCACCCTCCGTATTTTCGCACTCGACCGAGTCCGGTTACGACCTTGCCGCGTCTGAATATTCCTACGTTCGCTATCCCCCATCCAATTACTCTATGCCGTTGGACATGGCATTTCAAGGCGTCAGAGTCGGCTCGGAGTATGGAGGGATTGAAACCATGCATGATCCAATTTACCCATCACCATTCCCCAACGATTTTGGGGCACTGCCTCCTTCTCCCTCGGCGTCTCCACCCCTTCGCCTCGCCAAGGCTCAGTCCGACTATGGACCCTCGAAACCCCCTCGTCACCCCCACCTCGCCATCTCACCAGAAAACCTGTCCCTACCGCAAAATACGACACCAGCGGTACTCACTGTCCAGGCGACGCCGGATACCCAACGTCATTCGGGACCCGGTAGGATGCATCAATGTCCTAATTGCAATCGTGGTAAGGTGGATCCACCGTGTATTTTCCGTGGCTAACCCCTGCTAGCCTTCGCGCGTGCATTTAACCTCAAGACTCACATGGATACCCACAACCCGGAGCGCACCAAACCATTCGTGTGTCCTCATAGCAGCTGCAAAAGGTCGTTCAGCCGCAAGCATGACTTACAACGCCACCGTACTGCTATACATCATGACCAGGGTTCAACCTCGTCAATCTATTCAGATTCCTCGCGAGTCTCCAAGGCCATAGGTGTCACCGCAGGTAACAGAACATGGTGTGATAAGTGTGGCAAGGGACGAGTCGACCGTGAAGGAGGCTGTGAATGCAATGACATCAAGTAAACTCGGCTAGTTGCGTCGTTGTAAGAGCTTTTAAAAACTACATTCGTCTCCTTCAATGACACCCCCTTTTAGTGCATTATTCATCTCCATGCTTGACCCTCTGCGGCACGTCCTGCCACCAGAAGATGGTTGCTATTATTCTTTGTTTGTTTGACAAAGGACGGCAACCTCGATGTAGGTTGTTGATGCCCGTGTTCGCCGATTGACGTTAGTGGCGTCATGTTCTCTATGCCAAAGTCATTCCAACGGTCGAACGAGTGCAATCCAAGTACTGTGGTCACGGTTATCCTTCTCCTATTGCATTAGATTTGGTGTCGTTCCTACTTTCGTCTTAGGCTATCCTACACTCCTGATTCGTCTTGAGAATTTGTGAAGAAATGGAAATTGAAAGTCTATTTAAATCTCTTTGTGGAGCGTGACGGGGGCGGAAGACGCTGAATGTGGGTCATGAAACCCCTGCCCCCTTTTCCTTTCCTTTATATATGTTCGCTTTTCAGCATCGCACCTCTTTCCTAGACATCCATCACCATGGCTTCCTCCGAGAAAGTTGAATCTGCCAAGAGCAGAGATATAGGCCGTGATATCGTCAACCCCGCTGGGGGCCGTTCAAACTATTTGACGTCAGACCAGGGTGTAAAAGTCTCTGACACGGATAATTGGTGAGCTACTGAGCAAAGAGGGCGTGGGCGTAGCGTTCTCATCAAAGTCACGTAGGTTGAAAATATCGGACGGTACCCATGTCGGGCCGCTGCTTCTGGAGGATCATCTAGCGCGCGAGAAGATCATGCGCTTTGACCATGAGCGCATTCCAGAGCGTGTCGTGCACGCCCGTGGCACGGGTGCCTATGGTCATTTCAAAGTTTATGATGATCGAGCATCCAAGTACACTTACGCCCCTGTCTTGACTGATCCGTCACGTACCACGCCGGTGTTTGTACGTTTCAGCACAGTCCAGGGTTCTCGTGGTAGTGCGGTATGTGGGACGTGTTCGAAATTTTTCCGCATTGAAACAAGTGTATTGTTATAGGACACCGTTCGAGACGTCCGTGGTTTTGCGACGAAATTTTACACTCAGGAAGGAAACTGGGACTTGGTCGGCAACGATATCCCTGTTTTCTTTATACAGGAGTCGATCAAATTTCCTGACATTATTCATGCCGTCAAGCCTGAGCCTCACAATGAAGTGCCGCAAGGCCAGTCGGCGCACAACAATTTTTGGGACATGGTTGGCCTGCAACCAGAGTGTAAAGTCGAGCACTGCTTTGAAATCACCGCACTTGGCTCACATTCTTTATCTTACTAGCGGCCCACATGGTCATGTGGGTCATGTCAGACCGCGGGATCCCGCGGTCGCTAAGGATGATGCAGGGATTCGGTGTTAACACGTATACTCTCCATACACTTGGCGGAGAGCAGTTCTTTGTTAAATTCCATTGGATCCCCGAGTTAGGGGTTCATAGCTTGGTCTGGGACGAAGCTCTCAAGATTTCGGGCCAAGATCCCGGTAGGTTTTCACGTTGAAAACACTTCAGAACGGGTCTCATGAGAATTATCTTGGCATAGATTTCCATCGGAAAGATCTGTATGAGGCCATAGAAAATGGAGCATTTCCGAAATGGAAGTTTTGCATCCAAGTCATTCCAGCGTCGAAGGAACATGACTTCGATTTTGACGTTCTTGACGCCACCAAAATATGGCCGGAAGAAGTTGTGCCCCTTGAAGAGATCGGCGAGCTGGTTTTGAATCGGAGGCCAGAAGAATTCTTCCCCGAAGTTGAGCAAGTCGCGTTCTGTACGGCCAATGTGGTGCCCGGAATCGGATTTAGCGACGATCCGCTCCTTCAGGGTCGTAACTTTTCGTATTTGGACACGCAGATTTCTCGTCTCGGTGTGAATTGGCAGGAGGTGCGTTTATCGTATCAGATTTGACCCCAAAAGGTGACCCTCGATAGCTTCCGGTCAATCGACCTGTTTGCCCAGTTTTGAACAACCAACGTGACGGTCAGATGAGAAGTCGGATCACTTCCGGTACGGTCAATTACTGGCCCAATCGAAAGAAAGTGTTCCCGCCCGTTGCCCCAAAGGAGGGTGGTTATCATACGTAAGTTTCTCCGTCAAATTGACTACTAATTCTATGGCCAACTCGGCTCTAGATATCCCTCGAAAGTTCAAGGCATCAAGCAACGCATTCGCGGGTCCAAGTTCCAAGAGCACTATAATCAGCCCCAGCTCTTTTTCAATCGCTCTCCCCTTACGAGAAAAAGCATCTTATTGACGCCATCTCTTTCGAGCTCGATCACTGCGACGACCCAATCGTATATCAAACTTATACACAAGTTTTGAATCGCATCGATTTCGAGATGGCTAAAAACGTCGCAAGGAACGTCGGCAGCACCATACCTAACGAACCGGACAGGGAAAATCATGGGAAATCTAGCCCATCACTCTCACAGCTATATTATGAGCCCAAGGTGCCAACTATTGTCGAAAGGCGTATTGCTATCCTCGTTGAAGATGGTTTCGACCTGGAAGAGGTAACAGTTGTCCGTAACGCCCTGAAGAGTGCAAAGGCTAGGACTTTCATCATTGGGCCGCGCCGCGGACAAGTCTATCCCTCGGGGGAGCATGCTGACGCGAAGGGGGGAATCAAGGCTGACCATCACTTTGAAGGTCAACGCTCGACGCTATTTGATGCTCTCTACATCCCTTCTGGTGGCCGACACATTGATGCACTTGCCAAGAATGGTCGAGTTGTGCAGTATGTCAGGGAAGCTTTTGGTCACTGCAAGGCGATAGGCGCTGTGGGCTATGCTGTCGAATTCTTGCGAGAGGTCGTCAATCTTCCTGGGGTCGAGTTTCAGCATGGAGACAGTGCGGACGTGACGTCTTCCTATGGGGTTATCACCACTGGCAAAATCAAGTTCAAGTCTGTTGCTACCGATAAACTGGAGATTAAACCTGGCTCGAAAGACTTTACGGTCGAGTTTGCATATGCGACAAGTCGTCATCGCTGGTACGAAAGGGAGATGGATGGTTTGACGTCTCGGGTTGCCTATTGAATCGACGAAAAAAAAAGGGGGGAAGGGGTGTCTCACAAGTCTGGGTGTATAAATAAGCACGCGGAGCGAAGCTTGTTAGCGTATATTGTGCTAGTAGTCACAACAAATCAAAAGACAACGAAAGTAGCCAAAGAAATAGCTGCGCGTCGCCGGCTAATAGCAAATCACGATGGATGTGAGTGACTTGCATCCTCAAGATGATTACTCCCATCGGTTTTTCATTTGGCACGAATGGATACAAGTATGAGCTTGCCTCACTCTCGAGCTTTACGCTGACCATCCCAGGCAAACGGCCCTCTGACGGCGCAGAATGTCTTTGACTACTTTGCGAGCTCAATGTTCTATGATAAACAAAGCAACAATCAAGTGCTGCGTATGCAGACGATGCACACCGGCATGCCTATAAGTAACGAGGCGGAGGAGCTCAAGTGGGTGACTCTTGCTTTCTGAGATCGGTTCGATGGAAATTTGCCCAGACGTTTCGTCGGTGTCGAGTTTGCGGTTGTACATGCTCAACCACCTTCTCTGTTCATCATCCACAAACGAGAGCGTGTTTCCCCCGAAGAGAGTAAGCCTTGACTTCACGCCTCCCCTCTCGAGACCCGGGGTTTCTGACATGTGTGGCTTTAACAGCGCGTCCATTGCAAGCGTACTTTATCATCAACAACAGGATATATCAGTCTCCCGACATGTACACCGTTTTGTCCAATAGATTGGCGAGACCTCCAATTCAATCTTTTGTTACTGACTACTGACGTGGCTTTAATTTAGTTGACATCGCTCTACTCTCTCGAGTCGTCGCTGGACATCCTACGCAGGTATAAGCCCGATTATACCCCAAGGACAGGATTTGCTTGGCCCATCGCGACGGAAACGGAGAAGCCTGGCGAGGCCCACAAAAAGCAGTTGCGGCGGACGATCCAACGTCATCCTTACCCGACGCAGACCCTGACCTGGTCAAAAAACTGAAAAGGAAAAGGCCCTCACGCACCCCAAGAAGCAACAAAACACGACGCTACTTTTGAACGCGATGCGCACCACGGCAGCTCACCCTTTTCAACTCTTTCACGAGAGAGCGGCGACGACGACCACGACGACGACCACTGCACCTTCGGACGCCGTTGCGTCTGAAGGGCAGCGATCTTCTGTGACCCCCGTGCCAGCATCGATACCTTCCTCGCAGTCCCCCGCGTCTCAGACATTTGGTCCGTCCGCATCTCAGGACTCGACCAAAGGCGCGGCTGCCTCCGTCAAACGGAAAAAGAAGCGTACGTCTCGCGTCCAATTTTCGAATTATCGCGACCTGTCCTAGATTGACCAGTTTCAACAGGAGCGTCAGTTCTCGTACCAGCACCACCGACTTGATCGTTGGCCGGGCAGTTCCATACAAAGAATTCTTAGGCGTTTGGCTACTGGGCGAATGTGATGGATTTGTATCTCGCGTAGCAACTCGTACAAATAGCTGTATAATATGGTAACCGTTACCGTGCCCCTACGCCCGTGAGCTTGCCAGTCAACCATCCTAGAGGGGTTTGCAAGCCGGTATTCCTTGGCCCCACACCGCCAACACCAAGAGCGAGTGGGTTCGCTGAAGCAAAAGATTGTTTCCTCGCCGTTGCAGCTCGGTGAACTAGATGAGCGAAGATGAATGAGCGATCTCAGATAGACGAGAAGCCAAGACAAAAACTCTGGCCGGTGAGGTGTCCATCCACGGCAAAACAGTGCACGATAGAACTCACCCGAGCCGTCGATCTCGTCGAGGTTTGTTTCGAGCACCAAGCCGCCTTGAATGACTTCAGACAAGATGTGGTGGACCTGCGCACACACACACACATGAGATATCTCAATATGAAGAGAGAGAGGTCCGCACCTCATCAAAGTGGAATACCAAGTCAAGCTCGCATACATTCTCGAATGCTCGATCAAGTGCTTCTACAAAAACCTAATCCCTTTTTATATCAGAAAATGGCGAATATCTAGGGCAGAGCTACTTACCTGAATGAGATCCAATATCCCGAGTTCACTCTCGGACAAGTCCACAACGAAGACAAAGTGGAGGGTGGCATAGCTGCGGTACACAACGCGTAACTTCTCGTCGTCATCTTTCGGGCCAAGTAAATCGTCCAGCTCTGGTGCTTCGAGAAAATTGCATGAGCTAGGGGACCGAGTGCTGATCAACGAATATATCTTTGCGACTATGGTTTGTGCCGAGCGGTGGATGGGCGTGTAGAACTTTGTAAGACGAGGAACGCCGCTTGTATTGACTGAGAATCGAGGCAGCGGTGATTCAATGAGAGAATAAGCTCAGAGAGCTATTTAACGCACAGATGATAACAGAGTGAATCATATTGGATCTTCTCAAGAAAGCTGTCGTTGCTCTACTTCATTGCATACAGTAAGGTTAGGGTCATTTCTACGTCCTTCAAGACTCGTCTCTTGGCAGAGCCCAACCGGGTTGCAGCCTCCCTGCCAAATTACTGACTGGTCCAGATAACCCAGCTTGGCTCTTGAAGCTCTCCAAAAAGTTCTTGATCAAATTATAGTCGATACCGCCCTCAGCATCCAATTC
Organism: Lactifluus volemus; assembly: GCA_022376515.1. Taxonomy (NCBI): domain Eukaryota; kingdom Fungi; phylum Basidiomycota; class Agaricomycetes; order Russulales; family Russulaceae; genus Lactifluus; species Lactifluus volemus. The sequence continues at coordinate 1,381,072 of WTXI01000001.1, forward strand.
AAGCTCTTCATCTTCATCGTGCTCGAGCGCAGCCCTTAGTTCGGCGTCCATCGCCGTCTCGATGTCTACATCTTGCGCACGTTCCTTGCCCTTCCCTTTGCCCTCGGGGGAGGGGCCTAGAGAACTAGTCGGCGCTTTTTCTGATCGCAAGCGAGCGAGCTCTTCATCCATGGCTTGCATCACTGACTCAAACGAGTCTAAATTAGGGTTGCTTCCAGTTCGAGATACCGCAGCCGGGTGGCGGGGTCCTGATTCAGCCGTGGCTGCTGTTTGGGCAAGATTCTTCAACACGGGAGGGTGGCTTTCCTCCGCGACGTAAGTAGGGACGAATGCTAACATGGCAAGGCGTGAATTGGAGACAGCGCGCAGGATACGAAAGACTCACCACCCCTCTCCTTGCGTTCACGTAAGATCTGCTGCCAGTGCTCGTCGGATATGCCGAGAGTTTGCCTGGAAAACTCCAAGAATTCTTCCTCCTCTTCAGCCATGTCCACCTCAACTTCGCCCACTAGCTGGGGTTCATCTTCATCATCTTCATCATCTTCATCATCGTCTGCTAGCTCGTTCTCTTCGCCCGAGTCATCGTCCGAGTCCACTCCCTCATAATGGTCACGAGTGAGTATGGGCGCCCGCACAGGTCTGGATGGAGCAAAAGGTGGGCCCGACTCCGTTGTCAGACCCTCGCTCTCTACTCCCGCGAGCTCGTCTACGTGCTTTGTAGGGGCTATGCGTTGTGAGCGGTCGTAAAAAGATGCAGGCATTCGACCATATTCAGATGGTTCAATACCAGGTACCAGTTTCTCCATGGCATCCTGACGGGCAGCGTTTGCAGATTCCTCATTATCATCAGAATCAACCTCTGAACCTGAGAACCCCTCGTCGCTGAAATCGCTTGCATCTCCGCTTGAAGATTTTTCACTGAGGAGGTCCGTCATCGTCCGTGATGATAGGAGAAATTGCACGACTGACTCTTCGAACAATGCCCCTTCGACATCTCCTTTCCCAGAAACAAATGCATCGACTTTGTTCGCTAAATCTTGGAGTTTTTCCACTTGACCTTTAGTTATACTATTATCCGTATCTTCCGAATCCGGAAGGGGATCAACTTCCATCCCATGGCCTGCGCTCGGGCCATTGTGACCCATTTTTTCTTGCAATGCACTATCAAAGTCCTCAGCGTGGACCGTAAGCCAGTCATCAGGATCCTCGATATCTTGTGACGGTTCAAGATCTTTAGCCTTGGCAATGGCAACGTTTACTTGAGAGGCAAACGAAGGGCGAGATGCGTCACTTCAAGCAAGGACTTTAGCCAACCTTTACGGCACGTTCAACTATATAGGAGCTTACTCCTCCCTTCGGCTCTGAAGAAATACCTCCAACGCCTTGATTTCAAGTTCGTTCCAGAGCTGTGACCCTTCAATCTCACCGCGGAAATAACCTGCTGCCTGAATACTCCTGACATATTCGGTGTATTCAGGATCACGCTGAAGAGCGTCCTTGCGGGCCTGAGTCTGTCCATTGGTTTTTCAAACTTTGCGGATATTCAAACCCACTGCACACTCACAGCCGTGTTCAAGTTGCGCAGGCTAGTGTCGGGTATGTCGCCGCGTGTGCCAACTTCCTGATAGAGCATCTCGAAGCCGCAGGACTAGATTGTTCTTAACGTGAAAGGGGAATACTCGAGAGAAGACAACACTTACTATCTTGAGGCCCAGATCCCTCCATCTCCACTCAGGAGTCCCTTCTTTTTCTTGCCAGCGTCCAAATACTTTTGGCGGGTAAAACCTCTGACCAGCCAACTGTGCGTAGGCAGTCCGCGTCAGCCGAACGATCTGCAGAAGACATGGTTGTGGAGGAAAGCGAGTCATCTTGTGTGCTGACTGGGTGTTCGGTAAGTGGTTGGTTACATATAATCAAATCATCCTCACTCGTAGCTGTGCAGCGTCTCGCGTATAAAATGTCTCGGCAGCCCTCTGAACTAGTGCAGGATTGACGGAAAGAGCCTTGACAATATCAACAGGTAAATATGCTTTTGCGTTGTGGACATGATGCGGCAGATTTTTCGGATATCTTTCAACGTAAACATAAATGTTAGCAAAAAAAAAAGGAACGTCAAACATCCGACCTTTCAATCCTCTGCCATACCGTCTGTTCTACACACCCAGGTGTCTGTGTTTCAACTGATGTATCTCGGACAAGATTCAGGGCATCCGAGATGCTAAGAAAAGCTTCTGTCGTGTTATATCTTCGTCGTCTATAGAAGGATTAACATGGCGCCCTCTGCTAGAGGACGGGGATACGTGTGAGAGGGGGATGAGGTGAAGATGGGATTTGTAGATCCAGACCTACATAGTCGCGTTTAGGCCGTCTATGATGTCAGGAACTCGGAGAGGGTGCGCACCCTGTTCTCGACAACAGAGGGAGTCACCCATGAGGGTAGAGTGTCAGCAGCCTCGATCAGCAAAAATTCTCCATCAGAGTCGCGTACGCTAGACAGGATAACAGAATTAGAAAGCCGAGAAATGCATCAAAGTCGACGTTACCTGATGGCAAAATCCCACCTCGCGCTAACCTCGCGCAGTAGCCATACGACACACCACTCGTCATCTATGCAGTCTCCAACCCTCATCCTACCCTCAATAAACCAGCCTGGTTCGTCGCTATTCTGGACCACTTTGACTTGAAAAGTATCGCGATGCCATAAGAAATCTGTTAGGAGGGTCTCCACGAAATTTTGAATAGACAATGCCATGGCTGTTACGGAGGTCCTGTCCGAAGATGAATCTTGAGGATACAATGCATAGTAGAGTGTATCTTCTGCGATAGAGGGCGGGCGATTGAACAGAGCCTGCATGATCAAGACGATGCCGGTACAATTTCCCACGCCATGGTCATTCGGTCGAGCTCGAAAAGGGAGTCATGCAGTGATTCACTTGGACATGGCGACTAGTAACCCATCCAAAGACCGAGTTCTATTGGCAGTTATTGGAGATGAAGTATGTCATCACTTCAGAGCATATCCTCGCGCGCGACCACCATCTATTGTAGGACACTATCACGGGACTTCTGCTAGCCGGTATTGGTCAAGTTACGGAGGCAAGAAGAATTTCACCATCGTTGAATCTAGTGCGTAATTCCTTAGAATGTGGCTTTCAGCCGCAAATGTCCCACAGAAACCGAGGTTCATAGTATCGAAACCGCATTCAGCGAGTTCACTCAACGTGAAGATATCGCTATCCTGCTCATCAATCAGCATGTATGCATACCCGATTTCTCTGTTGCAATTCAACTGTCTCATTTGAGCCAGATCGCGGAGAGAATACGGCCCACTGTTGACAAATATCAGCAAGCCTTTCCGGCGTTGCTCGAGATACCGTCAAAGGATCACCCGTACGGTCGGTGCCCGACTCTAATCCAATCCATAACACCCCATTGATAATGCTACACAGATCCGTCCAAGGATTCTATCCTGAAACGCGTGCAGAAACTTTTTGGCGAATGAATGCACACCAGAGTTCACAGACGCGACAGTCACTCAGATTATGAATACCTTGTTCCGTTCATTTACGACGTTTCGGTTCATACTGAACGTATGGTGGTTAATCATAGCGTAGTAATACCAGAGCTAATACATGCAGAGATACATGCAGAGATGTCAGCGTATGTCCCATCTCACAACTGGTTCATTCTCTCTAACACCGTTTGTGCGCTCAATGAATATGCGCAAGGGGTTTCGACTTTGCGAGTCTGTTAAAGTCAATAGATAGGTGCACTCAGTTACGTTCACTGATTCAACCTACTTGGGATATCAATAAGAATATACCGAAAGACAAAATATCCAGATCCGTCCTGAAGTGTCCAAAGCGTTTAAATATGTAATGCCCAGGAAGACTTGCTAGACACTTACCCGGATAAGATCAGCATGGACTTCTCCTTCTTGCCACACCCTACCATGCCCAGCATCGAAAGGTCCCTCATGCAATCCATCCCTGTTTCCTCCTTTCAATGACCCGAATAAACCGGTGACACTACTCCAGAAACCACGTCCAGTGTCTGATGGTAATCCCTGTTTCTGAGGCTCCGGCAAGACGACTTGTGAAGATACTGGTTTTGGAGAGGCGGGGTCTCCAGAGAGGAATCTGAAGAGATTCTTTGCAGATTCACTTGTCTCCCGAGTATGGTGTACCACCCAGTCCTGTGCTTCCTGCCAAGAGAGCTCTGGGAGACTCATTACGATATTCTTTACCCACGTTGACGTGGACTCGAGATACGAGGCCTCTTGATCCAGCGAATGGGGATCGGCTTGAACATAGAAATTCAGGAGCATGTGTTCGCGGCCACCTGAGTCGTATACAATCTGTGAGGATACGTGTCGATTTCGGTGTCGGGGTCGGTGGATGGAAGGTGGATTGTTATGGAAGACCAATGAACCGGGTAGGTATTTCGCCACCTACACCATATTTTTCTTCAGGATGTCAAAGGGTAAGTTACAAGGTTACACACCCGTGGTGAAGACTTTATACGCTGGCACGCCTCATTATATAACACGGTGGGAGAGTTCTTTGAGAAGAGTTCCGACGTCAAGGCGTAGGCAAGCACGGCCGTCAGACCAGCCCCGAACAGGATGACTGTAAAATTGGTCGTACGAGCAGTCGCTCGTATAGCTAAAATGGCATTGGAGGATTCTCGAAAAGTTCATCACCACGATGACAGAGCCGGGGGACTGACCTTTGTCTTTTGGACTAAGCTCTGACCACTTCTTCGCCGTTCCATTGTCAAATGATGGTCGGGAGAGACCAAGCTGGAATGGTCCAACTGAGTCGTCCCTCCTGAAATCTCTTTCCTTCTGGTCGAGAGCTTGGGAGAGAAGAGATGATGAGCCTACGCTACCGGGTTGTTGATATATCGGGGGGTCACCATGAGTCGCGTAGTGTCGAGACGAGAACTTAACCGCGGCGAGAATGAGAGTACGCCTTTTGTACGGACATGCATGGGGGATTAGAGACTCCCTGAGAACAGCGCGTGAAGCGCAAAAAGGCATGCCAGTCAGCGACTTATACATTCAACGTTCTCAAAGTTAGGACAAGCAGGACGCGCGGGTGACTACGGGCCGGAGAAGTCCATTGGGAAAAAAAGCATTATAAAGCTATCCTTCTAATCTATGGATGTATACATAAAACAGTTCATGCAACGGTTCCCCTCCGAAGCCTCTTGTAGAGTCCAATGATGATATCGTTTGCAGTGAGCGTTATTATCCTTGCACAAATGTTTGCGTATGCCAAGACATAATAAAGGGAGACTCACGTATGAGGCGCTATTCGCAGAAAGTGTGCGGTCGAACCTGCAATGACACCGGTTAGTTCCTGGAAATGGAAACGGTGTTTTATGCACAATACCTTTATATAGAGCAAGGGGACCTTCGGTTGTTATGGTTTTCCAAAGACAGTCTAAGGGGTTCTTATACAGTTTGCCAACGGTCTTGCCGTTTGCAAGTTGCGTCGTCGGTTGGTTGTACATCCTTGTCAAGGCCTACTGCAAATTTAGCTTGGTGACAGACCACAAGGTATGGACTAACTGTGTCAGCTGGTTGCATCATAACCAACTATTTTCTTTGTTAACGGTATTAAGCATAGAAAGGCACCACTCACGACGCAGACGCCTGAGACAGAACTGCTCGCGAGGTATGTCCATATGCTGTGGGCTGGGAGAACGCCTCTTGACACCAGTTGGTTTTTGGTCCAGTTATAGGTTGGTAGTTGAACCTGTGTGAATGAATTAGGGACCCCTCTAGGATGAGAATGGCATGTCCAGACAGAAGATCCCATCGACGTTCTGAGGATAGCGGCATCAACACCTCTTACAAGACCGCGGAAGCGTTCTCGTCGGTATATTGTCTTGAGAGCATCCCATGAACTCTTGTAATAATGTTGTGTCCCCACGGGTAATGCGGGCGAATAAGCCTGCGGGCCAATACATATAAATAGTCAACATTGAAAAAGAATGCTCACCTGCATCCGTGCCTTAACCAGAAAGAGGGGGTTACCGAGAACAGCTTGAGGGAAAGAGATTAATTCCAGTGCACGACATGATGGATTGACAAGACAACCTCCCACTGCACCGCTAGCCATGCCAGCGCAAACGGAGGTAGCGGCACTCTGTTCCTCTGCACTCAATCCAACAAGTTGGTTCGTTGACCTACGAATAGGTTCGTAGAATCCTGGGACATAGCAAGGTATGGAAGGTATGTAATCAAGCAAGTGTGGACAGTCATACCAAGCCGGGACCCATTAAGAAGAATCTACGAAGAGTGAGCGTCACAAGTCATCTGAGAGAGGGTCTCAAATACACACTTGATATGCATACTACATAGCAAAGTTTCCTCAAAAATATACCAATATACCAACAGTATGAATTGCCAAAACTTACAGCCGCAGGGAGACCGCGCTGAATGCCTCTGATACCTTCATTTCTCCAAGTTTTGGCAAAGACATCGAACACATTTCTGTAGACTTTTTCACCGCCGCCTTTTACGAGCTCACCCTGTAGCTGCAACCTTGTCTTAGCTACCTCCGCAGGATTTGAAAAGGTTACCTAAACAGATAGTCAGTGAGTTGATGAAAATGTCTCTGGCAACTCACAGCAACACATGCTGCGACACCACCAAGCAGGAAACCTTCCGTAGTAGAAAGAGGGCGGGGGATGGTCGGTTTAGACCTTGTGGCCATAGCAAACCAAGTTGGCACGCGACCGACCTTACGTATATGCGCGTAAGGACGCGTTTGGGGGAACGTCGCCTTAGATGCAGACTGTCAATATAACCTCGGTCGTGCTCGTCGCCCTCTTGTCAGTTTCAATACCTGCATTTATTCGACTCGCTTCCTCTCCTTTCACTATTCTCATATTGTCGCCCCTTTTCCTTCTCCTGCTCCCTATTGCCTTTATTCTTATCACTCTCTTCTTGGGTTATGTTCTCGATACCACCCACCCACCCCAAACCTTTCCCTCTTCCTCGGCTGCTCATCCGTTGGCATTCTCTACTCCTGCTGCCTGGCAAGCAGTTCTTATCAGGTCCCAGTGGTCACACAAGCCTCCCCAAAGCCTACCTCCCCTGTACCCCGAATCTCCCATGATCTCCGCCGCAATCAACGAGATACTTATCCTAATTGTTCGTGACTTTGTGCTCACATGGTACAGGGATATATCATCTTCTCCATCATTCCCAACTGCGGTCTCTGCCATGCTCCACAGCGCCCTTGGCAGGCTGCTTTCCAGACTGTCATCAGTCGACCTTTCCAGCATCGTTGTTAAGCGTGTGCTACCCAAGATTACTGCGCATGTTGAACTTTTTCAAGAGTCGGAAATTGCTTTACGCGGTGCAGGCTTGGAGCGTCGGTTGACCGAATCTGAAGAGTTAGACATGCTTTTGGCCAGTCGCTATGCTGGCAGAGGTAGACTTCATCCTGCGATCAGCAATCTTTCTTCGAGCTTTACCAAACAGGCGGAAGAGAATCATCTCAAGTCCCTCTTAGATCGCATTCTACCACTTATCCTGTCTGCGGACGAAGCCCGTAGTAATGCGCTATGTGTCATCGTACGAGAGATCGCCGCATGCTCGGTCTTGTATCCACTCATGGATATGGTCACCGATCCTGATTTTTGGAACTGCACCATCGATCAATTGGTGAGCAAAATTATGTGTAGAGCACGACCCAATGGCTGACGTTCGCAAGGCTGGAGCTGCCATCCGCCAACAGTGAGGATGTTCCTCTAGGGTCTTTGTCTCATGTCTCATCTCCATAGGCGCCTTATCTCAAAAGTACGAAACGTTTTGGAGGCACAGCTTCCACAGGCCAAGCCAGGACTGAAAGCTCCGAGAGGCGCTAACTCAGGCGGCTCAGCAATCACCCTCCGTACTGACCAGCGTCAGTTTGAAGAGTTTTTTCGGAGCATCGACCATATGTCCTCCCTCTTGGATGCCCGTCGTTTAAAAAGTGACATCATGGGAGAGATTAGAAGGACTAGGGCTCTGTTGGGTACGTCCGCCGAACGAGATAACGTGATAGTGTTCTAACAAATCTTCTCGAAGCTGCGCACCAGAAAGACGACTGGATAGATGGTGAGAGAACAGAGGATGTGGTGGCTTTTTTGGACAGACTTTATGCTGCCAAGCGGAAGGCTGAACAACGCATAACTACTCTCGGAGGGTATGACGAAAGTGTAAGTGTTGAAATTGAATCTCAGGCCCTGATCTGACGAAGTCTTAGGAACAACCTGCAACTGATACGGCACTCACTTCTCACCTCACTCTGCGGGAGATTCTCGGGAACTCGAGCTCGCTTTCGTACTTCATGGAATTCATGGACCGACGGAATCGTTCTCTTCTCGTGCAGTTTTGGCTCACCGTAGAGAGTTTCAAGAACCCATTAGAATCAATCGAATCGGACGACTCAGAAGATGGTGACTTGAGTACACCGCCTCAAATATCCACCGCCAAAGAGGACATCTCAATGATCTACGAGCTCTACTTCTCTAGCTCCCCTACGCACCCCTCCCTTTCCACCATATCTCCCAAGCACATATCTGCCATCCGCGATTTTGCCAGTGAGGCCTCACCCACGCCGAATATGGAACGCAAGGCACGCAAAAGTGTGATGCTTGCACAGCGGCAGGTTGAACAAGCACTGGAGCACGATTTCGAAGAGTTCGAGAGATCTGAGTTATGGTTCCGGGTGGTCGAAGATATCGGCGCTAGCCGAGCTGCGGATAGCACCCAAGGACAGTTTCAAATGACCTTAGCTGAAACTTATTCTAGTTCAGCGCCGATAAAGTCACCTCTCGCCCCTTGTCCCCTTCGGTGCCCTCTTTCAATTTCCAGAGCACTGTACTGCATCCCCGCGGCGATCAATCCCCTCCTAATTCTGGGTCGATGCTCAAGGACCCCTCCGTTCAGCGAGGTGTCCCAACCACCTCATCCAGCCTGGACGTCCTGATGTCCCCACTCTCCGGTTCTGAGCTGGACGATTCGCGAGCCCCTCTGTTCGACGAACCCGGTGACACTGGAAAGGCCAGTCGGGAGAGTGAATCTACGATAGAGGCCATACAAGCAGCTCTATCGGACATAATCGCCCTCGATAAGGAGCAGAGGAATAAGCCGTATCTCTTCCCCTCTTCGTCAACAGCTTCATTGTCACGAGGTTTTCTCAGTGTCCAGCAGTTCACGAGCTCTAGTGGAGAGGTTGTCGGAGGCGCAGAGGAGGATGAAAACAGAGGCGAGGAGGGTAGTGACCCTATGCAAGAGTCGTTTCAGCTCCCAGGCCCTGGTGACCTCCAACTTTCCCATGAAATCACCCGCCTGGCGGAGAAGATTTCGGCGTTGCAAGTGCAGGACGCCATGTTGGACTCGCTCATCAAGAAGGCGGAGCTCACTGGGGATGTCCAAGAGCTCAAGCTCTTGCAGAAGTCTAAATCCTCGTTAAATCGGGAATTGCGGGCGTTGAGTTTTAAGAAGTCACAGTTTGAACAACAAGAAGTGGCCAATCAGCTCGTTCCAGATCGCACAAGGGTATCTATTGTGAACTCCGTTGTAGGCGAAGAGAACGGGAAATCGGTCGTGCGCTATCTTGTCGAAGTGCAACAACTCTCCGTGGATGGTGGGGTAGGTACGGGATGGATTGTCGCAAGGCGATACAATGAATTCCTCGATATGCACAACAAGTTACGGGAGCGATATACCGCAGTCAGAAACCTTGAGTTTCCTGGGAAGCGTTTAGTCACAGCGCTTTCCGCAAGCTTTGTCGACCTGCGACGTGCTGCGTTGGAACGGTACATGCAGGTAAGTTAAATCTCTACCGAACGACTCTTATCTCATTGCGACTAGAACCTGGTTATGGTTTCTGCTGTGTGTGAAAGCAATGAGCTCTGCGCGTTTTTATCTAGGACCTCGCCCTTCATGGTGTCCGAACCCAAGGTATCTACGTCAAAACTCGGAGCACTCCCCGGCACTGGTCTAGTCCGCCACGTGTACCACTCCGTCGCAGGTAGCATCGACGACATGTTTTTTGGGCCGTCGATGTTGGATGTGATGATTCAACGCCTTACTCGACAAGCTGCCGAACTAGCTGGTATCAGGGGAAGTTCTGTCACCGACGAAGACATCGTTACCCAGGCTTTCCGTGCGTCGGGTAGAACAGCACCGGAGGACACCCTACTGCAATTTTCGGGCGATTTGAAACCACTAGAAGGAGAAACGAGTTCATCTAGCTTTTCCTCACCAATTAGCGACCTTATACTCACAGTCTTCGAACTCAATAAGAAGAATAATTGGCTACGGCGGCAGGCGATCATCATCATTATGCAGCAGGTGTTAGGAAGTACAGTCGAAAGGTTATACGTTTCATGACTATGACCCCCAACTAGCTCACGATGAATCTTATAGGAAAGTTCGGGACACCGTCAGCTCCTTCTTCGACGAGATGCATGTCATGAATCTCATCGGAATGTTTCGTGATTCTTTGTGGCCGGGGGCGCAGTTCAGGCCTCCTCCGGCTCCGCGATCAGCTGAGGAGAAGGCACGAGCTCGGGATGACGCAAACCGTATGCTATCTGCCTTAATGCCAGGTACGCTGTTTGTGTTCGGATGTATATTGATTCAATCCGCATCGCTGGATAGATCTTGCAGCCAATATGATTGGCCGTTCGAACGCGCGCAGAGGGGCGCGCCGTATATTTTCTGTTCTCCAGAATAGGCGGCTAAACCAACACCTCGGATATTGCATCCTGGACGAGGTGAGGAATTGTCGTATGAAGTGATTTCCCGTCGCTCAGTGACACACCTTTGTCATCACCCAGTTGATGACAGCATTGTTCCCAGAAGCTTTCCAATGACGACTACCTTTGCATTATCTGCCCACGGTATTACAATATTCTCACCATGTAAGGAATTTGGAACACAATCATGATGCCATTCTTCACACATACCCAAGCTGAAGGTTTTCACTACGTCTGCTCGATTGAGAAACTATTACTAACTAGCTTCGAGAGCATCCGTATGATGAATATCTACTTCTATTGGAGACATTTGCGTAGTGGAGTCTTCTAATTGTTCCTGAGAGGATGCTGTGGTTTGTTTTGCGGCTTTTGGACGCCGATGGGCCACCACTGGTTCTGCCGAGGGGTCATTATATCTGTCATAGCAGTCGGTCGCTGTCAGCAAGCCGTTCTAGTGATGACCATGGACACAGCATACACTTTGATAGCATGCAGCAAATATCCTCCTCCTCCTGAAGTTGTCATTAAAGGGTGAGTGCGACCGGGAAGTACCTGGAGATGGGTGGTATGTCGGTGTGTGAGTGGGAACGCGAATTAAATCCACGATACTTGATATCGGCGGAGCCAGCTTTCTGAAATACTTGGAGCCAAATATTGGGGATTTTGCTTCAGAGTTGCTTGGAGATCAGATACAACCTCCATGCATGCGCATTAGCAAACTCCGAATTAAGGTAATGGTAATGTGGTGGACAAACCTGTAAGTGAGGGCTATAGACAATTACAGATGCGGAACCCCCCAAGTACGGAAATAGCTCTCCAAGAATTGAATGCGAGTCGTACACACTTGCTATGAATAACCTGGCTCCTGGTTAGAAGTATGGACGCAAACATCGGTACTTGAAGTCCTCACCCTTCGAACTCCCCAGAAAAGAGTTCTTCACGTACACTTGACAATGTGTCTGACGTTGTTTTACGCTTCGAAAGCCGTGTCTTGTGCTTTTCCGAACCGTAGTACCCAGATGTGGGCTCTGGGGAGAGTATAACTGTACGAAAGTTAGTTCAGATACTCACTTACGTTTGCGAGCAGAAATAAACCAACTGGGCGTATACGTCTTGTCTGCTGTCGCCCAGTTCAGAGATGATAAGACGCTGGCAGTTAACTCTTTGGGAAAGTTCATCTGTGTCATGACAGGATACGCAGGGGGTGAATCCACATCACAGATCGTAATCAGTCGCCCGTCACCTAACGTGGAGGTTCAGAAAACCGCGAGTGATATTTAAGTTGGGAACTGACCGCCCAAGCGCTCCAGCACAGCAGAAACCACCATCCCGGACGCATCATCCACAACGATGTAGCGACCTCCTGGTCGAACATTCCCAAGGTTCATCATTTGTGAAAGTGTGTCGATGCGCAGATTGAGGATGCGCGTCTGGTCTTTTGTGAACCAGTATTCACAAACGTTGAAAAGCGTGGGTTGTACGGTTGTAAATGATTTAGAATACCTTCACCTGAAAACTAAGGGGATGTATCACTGGTGAACTGTTCCCGCTTACTTGGCAGCCTTGCGTTTTTTGTATTTATCTTTGCTGTATTCAGTCTTGAGCGAGTAGTTTGCGTGCATCTCGATCTGTTTCTTTATGATTTCCTGCGACCCACGGGCTCCATCAGAATTGGTGCAAGAGCTAGAATGTAACGAATCACAGAAGCATGCAAGCCTGACTGCTTTAGAGATTCTATTTCGGTTGCAGTTAAGGGTTGAACAAATTGACCGTCGTTTATGAGCTCATTTGTCGCGTCGGTATCCTCTGTATCCAAGTCATCGAAAGCTACAAAGTCTTTGTTGATTATTTTCCTACCAAGTTCCTCCATAGCAGGCGGGGGGACTACGTTAATCGCCTTATTAACGATCTCATATGTCAGCCCGTATGGCTGATTCACAAGTGCATCTGCCATAAAAGAACCTAATTTTCCCAAATTTACCAGTCTGTTCGGTAGTCAAACTATCAGATCTGAAGAATCACGATATTTAAATGACGCACGACTCAGCCTCTAGTTTGCAGCTCTTTATGTCGCCACTGGGTAGCCGCAGAAGAACAGTATCCCCGGAACGGATAACGCCGTTGTCCGCCTTGTTCGTTGAGCGATGTTGCATCGAAGGTGCTCTGAGTCGCAGCAGAAGGCGTTTAATCCTTGGACATGTTTTGTTTCCTGAAATTCGCTCACATTCGGGCCGCGAACAATCGTACTGCGGGCCGGAGGCATCTGCGAGTGAACTGCGGCAAGCGAATTCCACAGGTTATGGCCGTCATCGATGAAGTCGACACTGCGAATGTCGTTCCCCCTTCCTTCACCAGCAGCCCTCACGGTTCATTACCTGACGAACTTTCATATCTAATCACCTCATTTGTTCCCAACAATGATCACGGGAAACGTTCCAAGGCCTACCTTGTTCTTGCTTCATATTGTCAAGGCGTCCGAGCATCCATTGGACAGGCCAGAGATGGCGGACAAGATCCAGGAACGGAAGACCTGAGTCGGGTCTTTCTTCCAATAGTTCAGGATCGTATAACCGAGGCTCAGGAAATAGACGTACTAGCCGGCCTTTCTTTTCTTGCGGCGCTATTTCAGGTAGATTGGCAGGCGGCCTCCGATATCTTTCAGCGAGATGTGGTCCTTACATCCATCACTGAAACCTTGGACCTGTATCCTTCAGAGCTTGTGTCGAGAGGGGCGGCACGACTTCTTTCACAAGCTTGCGGACATAAAGCTTGTCGTTCCTCATTACCAGCAGAAGTCCATCAGTGGTTGGAAGCAGCGGTGCGACAGAAAAAGGACCTCCATTTACGTGCAGCTGCAGCTGTTGCGATTATAAAGTTATCGCGCGGTGCTGGCGCAGATGCACCAGTCGACTCGGCAGGGGTTTCTAGGCGCAGTGCGGACCGAGACCTCGTCGAGCTTATGAAAGGAATCCTTGCGGACGATGGACAAGACACTTCCGTGGATGCCGTCGAGGGTTTAACCTATATGAGCGTCGACCCCTTCGTGAAGGAAAACCTCTCAAACGATTCGGCGTTCTTGAAGAAACTGTTTTCTTTCATTCCTGCACGAAGGGGGGCTTCGAGCACACCTTCGGATGCGCCAAATAATTCACTCATATATGGGATTCTCAGCATCATTCACAATCTTAGCGTCTATCGACCACCGCTTTCCCCTGAACAGGAACAAATCATGAAGCTCCGACAAATGACAAGACCTGGGACTGCAAGCTCGGGGGTCCCTGGGATAATCCTTCAGACGCACTGGAAGACGAGCAGCACGTCAGGGATCGAGGAAAGAAATTGGTGAAGAATGGCGCCCTCAACGTTCTACCTACTGCGTTACGATCCGCGGACAGTCAAGGAGTTCGACTAATTGTCAGCCAGATTCTTCTCAATCTCAGCGCGGATAAGGAGAACAGAGGAAAGATATTACAGAGTGGTGGAGCAAGGACGCTTACAGAGATTATTCGGAACGCATTTTCCGCGATATCACATGAAGAACAAGCGGAGGTTGGCGTCGCGACGCTGGAACCTATCCAGGCTCTAGCGAAGCTAGCCATCACATCCTCACCGACTCAAGTCTTTGGCCCTGACCCAGGTGCCATTTACGACGCTATCCGGCCCCTTTCTGCCTTGCTCACTCACTCGGCATCGAGTCGCTTGCAGCGCTTCGAGGCACTAATGGCTTTGACCAACATATCGTCCCACAGTGTCGAAGCTGCCAGTCGCGTGGCACAGGCCGACGGGCTTGTAACAAAGATCGAGTTTCTGATGTTGGAGGATCACGTACTTGTGAGAAGGGCGGCCACTGAACTCACATGCAATCTCATGTCTGGGTCAGAGAGCGTCTTCTCAAGGTACTCCGATGGCCATGCCGCAAAGTCGAGACTACATATCTTAGTGGCCTTGTCAGACGTCGAAGATCTACCAACTCGGCTTGCGGCCTCTGGTGCCCTTGCAAGTTTAACAACGTCTCCCGATGCATGTCGCTCTCTGTACGATTTGGAGCGCGACCATCATAGAGTTCTCTCTATCCTTACCACACTCATCGACCCTTTATCTTCTGGATCTGAATCCGACGATTCTCACAACAGAATACCCCCAGATCCAGGTTCAGTGCACCGTGGGGTTGTGTCCATTCGGAACTTCTTCGCCAATCTAGATCCCACGCTCCGGAAAAGCTTGAAAGAGGAGACAGACCTGAGAGACCTTACGAATGCATTAATTGCAGCCATAAAAGCCAACGCTGGAAGTCCAGAGATATTACGACCTACTTCCGAAACGTTGAAATCACTCATGGATCTCGGTGTAGTCATTCCTGGAATCTAACCGACCACTCTCACCAGTACCCAAATGTCTGGTTATACGGGGTATCGTGTATTGTTACATCGCTACATTGTCGAGAAACTGATAGATCTTGAATGTCCCAAGGTGACGGCCTTGACGAGTATACGTCGTCGCATTCGCTGCAGTTGGCTTGGATATACTAGTATGGGATACCTATGATCATTAGTACTACAGTGTTGTGAAAAGTGGCTGCTGTGGGGGTTTCCTAATTTCCTAATCGATTTTGTGTCTGGAGCGATGACGATTGAAGCAGACTCGGCCGTCTGCGGCGCAGTAACTTGGTTGCGAACCGGGTCGTCCGGATATCGTAATTGCCACTATTCAAGTACTTTATTTACATCATTCACCTCCCTCAGTCTATCTTGGACCACAATGGTTCGTATATCCTACTTGAGATATCAAAGGCTTAGTTCGTTTTCTCCAGGCGCCATCTAAAAAGGCTGGCAAGAAGGGATCTGCCGCCCCGAAGAAAGGCGGCCCTACAAGGGTCGCGAAGGTACTTCGTTGCATCTTGTCCCAGCTATCTGTCAACTGATTGTAGTTAAGGCCGACTGGAAGGAAGGCTTCAAGAAAAAGACTGTTGGCGTCTCAGACATGACCCTATTGACCACCATCAGTAACGAGAGTATCAACGACAACCTCCAGAAGCGGTGGGCGAGCGGGGAGATCTATACCTACATCGGCGCCGTCTTGATATCAGTGAACCCCTTTCGAGGTGAGAGCTTTATTCGTGTTCCTAAAGGCCGTTTGTACTCACTGTACATTAGATCTTGGGATATACACCGATGACGTTCTTCGCCGATATCAAGGCAAGAACAGGCTAGAAGTCCCTCCACACGTCTTCGGCATCGCGGAATCCGCTTATTACAACATGAATGCATACAAGGAAAACCAATGCGTTATTATCTCTGGAGAATCAGGTGCAGGGAAGACTGAAGCCGCCAAACGTATCATGCAGTACATCGCCGCGGTATCTGGTGGACAGGATAGCAGCATTCAGCAAATAAAGGAAATGGTTCTCGCCACCAATCCTTTACTAGAGAGTTTCGGATGTGCGAAGACCCTTCGCAACAACAACTCCAGCCGACATGTGCGTAAGCTCTGCCGTTGTGAAATTATGTGCTCACATAGCGTCGCAGGGGAAATATTTAGAGATCATGTTCAACGAACGTTCAGAACCAATCGGCGCTCAGATCACCAATTACTTGCTCGAGAAGGCTCGCGTTGTTGGTCAAGTGCAAAACGAGCGCAATTTCCACGTATTCTATCAGTTCACGAAAGCTGCATCGAGCGAGCAGCGGGGTATGATGCTCCTCCATTATGTCGTACGAAATGCATCGACTGATAATCTGTATAGAGACGTTTGGTATACAAGGACCGGAAGCATATTCATACACTAGCTTAAGCAACTGTTTGCAGGTCGAGGGTATAGATGATACCAAAGATTTTGCTGATACCTTGGTGGGTCTCATCAGTCCATACCTTTACTGTCCTGGCCAACTTCTATTCAGAGAGCTATGAACGTCATCGGCCTTAGTGCAGAAGAACAAAGTGAAATCTTTCGCATGCTTGCGGTCATTCTCTGGCTTGGGAACGTACAATACGACGAGATGGACGATGGGAATGCCGCGATATCCGATACCGGAGTCCCTGACTTCATCGCGTACCTTATGGACGTCGACAGTGCACAAGTTCAGAAGGTACTTACATCCAAAGTTGTAGAAACGCAGAGGGGGGGCCGACGCGGCTCTGTCTACGACGTACCCCTGAATCCTGCTCAAGCCAGCTCTGGAAGAGATGCTCTAGCGAAGGCCATTTATAACAACTTATTCGAGTGGATAGT
This sequence comes from Lactifluus volemus, assembly GCA_022376515.1. Lineage (NCBI taxonomy): Eukaryota > Fungi > Basidiomycota > Agaricomycetes > Russulales > Russulaceae > Lactifluus > Lactifluus volemus. The sequence continues at coordinate 1,398,068 of WTXI01000001.1, forward strand.
GTCGCGTATCAACATCTCAATGAAACCTCGCGGAGCAACGAGCCAGTTAATTGGAATTCTAGTGGGCTTAGCTCTCTTGTCCGTGCTTCACCTCTTAGTATCCTACAGGACATTTTTGGATTTGAAATCTTCGAGGTGATATCTACAGACTCAGAATTCTGAAGCAACGCTAAATCGCTGTTCAAGGAAAATTCGTTCGAGCAACTTTGCATCAACTATGTCAACGAGAAGCTGCAGCAAATTTTCATCGAGTTGACTCTCAAGACCGAGCAGGAGGAATATGTCCGTGAGCAAATCAAGTGGACGGAAATCAAATACTTCAATAACAAGATCGTCTGCGATCTCATTGAGGAGCGCCGCCCGCCTGGGATCTTCGCCGCGTTGAATGACGCCACCGCAACTGCACATGCTGACCCTTTGGCGGCTGATAACAGTTTCATACAGCGTACTGCATCTCTTGCCTCCCACCCGCACTTTGAGGCCCGTGGAGCCCAGTTCTTAGTCAAACACTACGCCGGCGATGTCATGTACCAGGTTTCTGGCATGACCGACAAGAACAAGGATGCCCTGATCAAGGACTTACTTGATCTTATCTCTCTGAGTGGTAATGGGTTTCTGCGGGCCCTGTTTCCTGAACGTCCAGACCCCAATAGCAAGAAGCGGCCTCCTACTGCAGGTGACAGGATCAAGGCGAGTGGGGCCTGTTCTGCAGGTGGCGTTGGACTTACGACCAGGATCCGAGACAGGCGTCTGCAGGGGCGTTGGTCGACAATCTCATGCGTGCACAGCCGTCGTACATCCGTACAATCAAGCCCAACCAGAATCGAAGCGCGACAGAATTTGACACCAAGGCGGTACTCCATCAGATCAAATATCTTGGCCTGCAAGAGAATATTCGAGTCCGTCGCGCAGGTTTCGCATACCGCAATACGTTTGAAAAAATGGTGGAGCGGTTCTATCTTTTGTCACCCAATACTCATACGCAGGAGAATATACATGGACTGGTAACTCTCGTAGCGGATGCGAGAGAATTCTTACCGACACGGGGATTCCGAAGGAGGAATGGCAGATGGGCGTCACCAAAGCCTTCATCAAGAATCCAGAAACTGTGAGTGAAGTTCATTCAGGAATAGTAAGTACACGTTGACCCCGTTGCCAGCTCTTCGCGTTGGAAACTATGAGGGACCGCTACTGGCATAACATGGCGGCTAGAATCCAAAGAGCGTTCCGCAATTATATGCGATACAAAAACGAGTGTGCGAGACGTATACAGCGATTCTGGAAGAACAACAAAGAATCTATTGTCTATGCCCAGAAGCGGGATTACGGGCATCAAATCCTCGCAGACAGGAAAGAGCGCAGACGTTTCAGTCTGCTCGGCTATCGTAGGTTTATGGGCGATTATCTTGATCTGAACGGCGACAGTGCACTCGGTGCTGAGCTGAAGTCTGTGTGTGGTCTCGGAGGTGCGTTGATCTTTCTGAGCCAGCGTTGATTTTAATCATGTTTTCATTAGCCGAGAACGTTGCGTTCAGTTCACGCGTCACTTATTAGTATCGAAACTCTTGCGATCCAGTAAACCCAGCCCCCGTTTACTTGTCGTCGTACGTCGAAGTATATTCCTAAGCGTTAGCTTGTTGTGACCCTGAACAGACAGGAAAAGCCGTTCATATTATTGTCGCAATACCCACAAAGGACGGGTCCACACAGATGATTCTCGAACGCAAGATTCCTCTCATGACAATCAAGAGTATTGCGATGTCTCACCTTCGAGATGACTGGATCGTAAGCCCTGCGATTACATCACACCAGCAGGGTATTTACTCACCAGTCAGGCTCTGAATGTTAATAATATTTCTGAGGAGGGCGACCCCGTTCTTAGCTGTTATTTCAAGACGGAGTTGACCACCGTTCTTCTTCAGTTGACCTCAGCCAGCATCAACCTCTTGATTAGTCCAATGTATGATATTCCTCTTATTCCCGTTAGTTTCTGACGCTATTCTGCCACAGCGTGGACTATGCCAAGAAGAAAGAGAAACGAGCTCAGGTCAAATTCGTGAAGGATGAAACAGTTCAGAGAGATGACCAATATAAGAGCCACACAGTGCATGTCCCTTCTGGCGAACCCCCAAATAGCCGTTCCAGGCCGGTCCCTCGACGGAAAGCTGGAGTTGTCCGCCCTGTTACTGACGGGAAATTGCTTAAAAAAGGTGGTCCGTCCAAGGTTAGTCATAGCGTGGCGGGGCAATATGTCATCCTCATCTAATACTCGTCGCTCTAGCCTTCAGGATCCCAGCGAAGACCTGCAGCGCAGCCGCTACCCGGGCGTTCTGGCGCACCTGCAGCGGTGAAACCCGCTGCCTCGCACCCCATCCCTTCTCCACCGACTCGGGATCGTGCTCCCTTAGCTCCTGAAGTGCCAGACATCCCGATGTACCGTGCCAAGTATGCTTTCGAGGGACAGCCCGGCGAGTTATCTTTGGCAAAAGATGACCTAGTTGAGCTCCTCGAGCAAGACGAAAACGGGTGGTGGCTTGTGAAAAAAGACGGTGTTGAAGGGTGGGCGCCAAGCAATTATCTCGAGCTAGTGCCTCCAAAGCCGAAGGCTCCACCTGCCCCTCCACCTGCCCCTCCGCCTGCCCCTCCGCCTGCTCCCCGCCGCCCTCCTGTCGCGTCTGCCGCTCCAGTAATAGCCCCCAAACCTGCTGCAGCACCAACGCCTCGGACAAATATTCAAGTCCAATCTCTCACTGCCGATGCCTCTGCGAAGCCTGTGTCTGTCTTCCCTGGCATGGCCAATGGCACCGCACCGCCATGGAAGAAGACACAGGTTGCACCTAGCGTGGCCCCTCAGATGGCCTCACGGCCTTCAAGTACGGCTGGGGCGAAACCTCCGCCGCCACCTATTGGGAAGAAACCAGCACCACCCCCGCCGATAGCAAGCAAACCTGTGACTATGAAGCAACCCGGGAAGCCACCCATCCCGATGGCTTCGAGACCTCCGGCTCCGCCGACGGCAACACGACCAGGCAACGTCAAGCCAACCGGGGCTGCCCCTGGCCAAATAGACTTGGCGGCCGCTGTAGGTTTCCTCTCCGTAATTTCTGTAGCACAAGCTAAACGAGTTTTGTCCCATCAGCTTGCGAAGCGTGCTCAGAGGATGGCAGAGAATGAATAGATCAGTAGAATTGGCTAAATGGGCAGCCTCGTCGGAATTTGGCTCTACTTTGTGTACAATTGTGTGAACTATTAGATGCATTAATGGAATGAACATGGACGCGATGCAACAAATGCGAGACGTGAATAAATCGTGAATGCATGGTATCGTCTGATGGTGTAATTGTCATCACTCTAGCCTAATAAAAAAAAGATTGAACAACCAAATCTATGAGAATGTAACGGTGATGGGTGGCAGGGTATTTTGTTCGTCACCACCCGCCATTATTTCCCGCCCACCTTCACCTCTAGGGGGAACATCACTACTCCCGGAAATCGTAACTTGAGAAGGCGTTGGTCTGCGCCGCTGCGAGCCATTTTCTTCGTCCGATTCTGCGTCAGTGGGTGCAGAATGTATCGAGATCGGTCGTCTCCTATGTCGCCACGCCATGAGCGTACCTCCTCCGCAGAAAGCACCTTCACTCCGCCCCCTTGTTTTTCAAAGTCTCCCGGTTCGGCACGGAGGGCACGACGTCCGGTTTCCAGTAGGTTGTCGAGAATTCCTTTGATACGATCATATACCTCGTCACGTTCATCTCCATCCTCTGCATCGTCGTCATCGTCCATGTCTTCGTCATCTGCCACGTCTTCGGGGCCGAGCGACGACTTGAGGGCACGAAATGCGCGTGGAGGGAGCATAAGGCGCGACGCCCGTAGTTTCCGCCGTAATTCTCGAATTTCACGTGCTTGCCTGTGCTTTGTCCCTTCAAGGGTTGCATTTATCGCGAGAAGAGATCTATTCGTGATTTCTAAATCCTCGATCTGCGTGATGGGAAGTAATCAAAAAGGGTGAGTGTGCGTGTTAGAGGAGGAGGATCGGTTACCTTGCGATTTGATTTGGCCTCTGCTCTAATCTTTCTATCAGAGTCCTCGAGTTGATCGGCGTATGTGACGGGGCTATGCTGTGAATGACGGGACACGTTCGGGCCAGATGAGACATCGAGAATATCCGATCTATGGCCGGGACTGAAGGTAGGACTTGCTCGTCCCCCATTAGTCAAGGTTGCGCTATAGCCGTGGGTGTTTGGTATGGGTGCAGTGCTACCACTGATACTTGAAGTTTGCGTGTGTTGTGAGGATTGTGAAGAAAATGACAAGGTAGAAACTGGTGGGGATTGCGGTGGCAGGGGTATGGCCGCGGGATCAACTTTTGGTATGATGTGAAAATGAGGGTCGTTGTCAAGGTCACCGCTTCCTGGACGAGACAGAGACTGAAAACGTGCTGAGGCATGGTGGGGTGCTACGCGTGGCGCGTATCGGTGAGGATTTGCAGCGGGCGTAGGGGTTGTAATGGGATGGATAGCAATGGGAACAGTCGAGATAGTCGGCGACGGTGGGCTGGAAGTAAAGCCATTGAAACCTACTGTCGATGGTGCTCGCGTTCGAGCTTCTACGGGACGCGTTGCAGGATACGGTGGGGAAGAAGAAGGTTGTGAGGCGCTTGAAGAGGTAGGAGACGCGCTAAATCCGCTAGGCCTTACAACGCTAGAAACCTTAGCCTTCACCCGCGCCACTGGGATCGTTGAAGGGCCGTCTGGAGAAAGATGGGAAGGGAGTGGTGCAGAAGAAGTGGCTGGAACGAACCACTACCGCTTCGTGGCTTTCGGAAGACGCGTGCGCAGTTGAAGTCAAAGAGCGTTGCCTAGACAAACCGTGTAGTACAACGGAAGCTTTTGGCCTCGAGGCATGAACGTCAAGAGCAGATCGTGTGGACGAAAGCTTCCTTCCATGCTGGGTGGTTGTTTGGATGGAGAAGGTGGTCGTGATGTGGACTTGACGGTGGAGCTTGCACTCGGAGACCGTCCAACAACAATGGTGGCGCTACTGCTAACCTTGGCCTTTGGGCGGAAAGTTGGTTCTGAAATCGCAGGTGAGGATGGGGGGTGATGTTTGGCCTTGAATGGGGACGAAGGGCGTGAGGGAGGTCTGGATTGAACCACAAGTACATTGTTCAAGTTGACCTTGGCAGTCACCTTTAGGGACGGGATGAGACGCAAGACAAAAGCAAGTGAAATAAATTTTTTTACCTTTGCTTTATCCATATGAGCATTCAAAAGTAGAGAGAGCAAAGTGGTACAACAACTTGAAGATGGAACATCATTCAGTTAGAGCTCAAGCTCAGGCTCAAATTCCCTTTCTAGCTAAAACCTTTTCCACCACCCTCTCAATAAGACCTTCCCATTCCTTTCCTGCGCTCCCTATACCACTAAGCGTCGCTGTTACACTCTTTTCGACATATTTCCCAACCATTCCACTTCTATATTACCTTCGCTCCATGCTTTTCCTACCCAGCGTAACCACGTCCTGAGTGTGTTGAATGAGCATGATGCCGAATGTCCGCTCCTCGTCGTTCACTTCTGTCACTGTAAGAGATACTCCATCAATAGTGACGTAGCCCTTTGGGATCAGATACGGTAGCAAAGATGGGCGCGTCGGTGTTGCCGCGTTCACTCGGAAGACGAGCCGCACGGAACCACCGTCAGGTATCTTGCTGACGATGACGGCGGTATCGTCGACGTGACCCTTTGAATCACGGTGAGCGACAGCGGTGGTGCCGGAGAGACATCGGCTGACTGACCTGTACGAAATGTCCCCCAAACCGGACATGAGCACTCATGGCACGCTCCAAATTGAGCTGATCTCCGACTTTCCGCTCGCCTTGTACAAGCATCAGACTTTCGTGTGGTCCGATAGTTTCCTCACGATGCGTACCTAAATCAGTCCTTCCAATGTCTCGTTGGCAAGCCAGACTTCAAACCAACCACCATTCTGTTGAGCGTCGAAGCTCGTGACGGTGAGGCAAGCCCCATTCACCGCTATAGAATCTCCAACGGTGCAATCCTGAAGAACTGGACCGGCATCGGAGATGGTCAATGTACACCCCCCGCTGTCCAGCTCAATGGCTGTGACAGTTCCCATTATCTCAATCTGAGGACATAGAAACGATCAAGAAAAGAAAAAAGAATGGACCACAAGCTACGCACGAGGCCCGTGAACATGATTGATCCAGTGAAAGTATGTGAAAGTCATGGAACCCAATATTGCGCCCGTTATTGTAGGTTGCGCCACCTCACCCCAATCACCTTACAACCTTATCTTCGGCAACAAGGCGGGCGGGGGCACCCTCGCAATATTCATGGAGAAAAAACAAACCGGTATGTGGCCGACGAGCAGGCGGAGCTATCGTCTCAACCTATAAAGTGTACGTTTCCTTACGGAGCCAAGTCCAGAGATGTACAGTATCACAGTCAGCCATGGACTCGTCCACGGACTTAACAGTTGCGATTGCTCTCAGGCTCTTTTGCATTTACGAGAGTTGTTCCACTACTTTCCGAGTATAACGAGACAATTACGTCTAGACATACAGTACACGAGGTGCATCGCATGTCATCCTTTTTCGTCGACAAGGCACAAGGCTGTGCGCGTACCGAGGACTTGAACACGGCTGATAAGGCTTGCCAAAAAAAAAATTATTATTTCTATATGTCCCGTCCCCCCAAATCCTCAGAGGCAGTGAGGAAACGCACAATTTGGGAGTCGTATGCTGGTAAGCAGCATCTATACCATTTACACCGTGATTCAACGCGCCGTAGCTCTCCCTGCCAAAACCCGTCTCAACATTTCTCTTGCTGTCTGTGCCGTTGCCGTAGCGGGCATCTTCATATCCGACCGCCTCGAAAAAATATGCCCCCACCCACCAAAACAACTTCAAATAGTGCTTCATGACCTTAGGAACGAAGGAGAGCGGGCGTCATGACAGAACGGCGGTTTCTTGTATGGCATCTCGAGACATGTGAAATAATAAGCAGAAATCGAAACAAAACAAGTATCTCCTCTCTCTTCCATTCGATCTCACTCGGAAGCAAGGCCATCGTATGCATCTTCATCCCATTGCGTGTCCGACCCGCTAGGAGTGTGGTAGGGTCTGCTGTACGGTGTCACCCCATTGACAGTGCTGTTTCGTACTAGTGCTGGTTGCTTCTGATTCCGACACCATCCGGGTGATACATAGCCTGACGGTGTGCCCTGCGTGCCGATGTTCTCCCTGCAAACTGGCACGGGAGGAAATGTTAAACCGTCGAACAATGTGCCCTGGTCGGATCTCTGATCCACCAGCATATCACCTCCCCGTAATTGCGCATGAGTGGCGGCCGCGCCTTGCTGCGTCCGCGACGCTGGCGGAGACCCGAACGACGGGTATGTTGGTATGTTGTCCTCGACCTTGAACTCCCAGCTCCCTCGCTCCCAATCCGGCACGAGCTCTTCCTTGCCACCTCTCCGCCCGTTCTGACGGCGACCACAGACATCGCCCAAGAATCCCCACCACTGGTCAAAGAACGCAATGACGAGTATCGCCGTGCCAACTACGCTAACCACGATGACGGCGATTCCGATCGCATGCCAGTCAACTGTGTGTCCTCGGGCTAGCTCGGAAGGCGAAGACGATGAAGGAAGGCTCGGATGCCATGCGGGAATGGTAGTATTCTGGCTCGCACTGGCGCTCTTGCTTATGCTTATGCTCGTACTCGTGCTTGTTCTTAATACGTGAGGATGCTTCTCGCTACCTCCTGGAGCGGGCGTCGGCAGTTGTGAGGTCGAGGTTGGCGTAAAATGTGAGGAAGAACTGATGATAGATGTTGTAAGTCGCGTAGCGGATGTTGTTGTAGGTTCGGAGGGTACGGAGGTAGGGTGCTCAATGCGAGGTGGTGTGGAGGCCTGCTCCGTGTGATGTATCGTCTGATCCATAAAGGGAATAGGTTCATCGAGTTCTGGCACCAGAAGTCTGATGTTGTCAAGGTTTCCCTGAGGAAGGGCGTGTACCGCCCTGTTGAAGAACAGAGATGCGAGGCCGAAAACCCTCCCTGGCATCTGTTCTAGGTGACTCGGAGGAGGATTGTAAACCTGGAATCGGAAACGTCTTTATGATGTGCTGAGCGTTGGACCGACCTCAGGGTCAGCTTAGCCATTGACGCGTCTGCAGTCACATGGAACAATTAAGACATCACGTGGTCTCTATTCGAGCTACATCTTAAGTCTGGGGTAATCACTCTACATTATTTATAGCAAGTTGTGTTGGGAATGACCCATTTGTACCATGGAACGACACAGAAGAAGTGAGGGCGGAATCATGCGTTGGGATTCTATGGGTCCGCGCACTTTGTAGTGCGTGCGAACGGACCCGCCGGTGCCTCGTGGAGGTAATTTCCCGGGACTTAGAATCAGAGCCATACAGTGGCGCCAGATCAGGGTGTGGTGTTGGAGGTTCAACCTTCGTGGCCGTCAGCTTCGTGGCGACACTCTTCCTCACCACATGCACAACACGAATCTTCCTTGCTTGGGTAGGCCAAAGCAGAGTAGGAGAGCAGGAGAAACTCAGTGGCGTAAGGGTCTTCTCACCGGGAATAATCCTTCCAGTGTCTGTCCTTCTATCCCCAACGACATAATCAAATCTCCACGCGAGGAGGACTGGCTCGGCAGTGGAAAAAAGACGGGAAGTGTGGATTGGTTCAATCCCCTGAACGGTATATGGACCATTGGATTGGAGAACGAGATAAGCTTGTCTGGACAGATAATCATGATATTCATCCCCGTTGACCATGAGACGTCGCAGAACAGGAGGCGTCTCGAGGGCCGTATGGTGAAAGATAAAGGATTTGCGCTGAGCAGGCATGAAGTCAGCAGTACCCGAGAAGTAGCCAGCGAACCGGAAGATGGGTTGGATCACCCGATAACCCTCCTGGTCAATCATTATCTCCAGGGAGGTCGACTGTAGCCAAGAAAGAGACGCCGGAAGAAGAGGAAAACGTGCAACATCGACACCTGGTGTCTCTAAGTGGTCGTGGACTGCATCACAGGTGTTGAGTAGCCGGTTTGAGAAGATTCTGAAATATTTCCACTTTCAGACATGGACGGGGAAGAGGCAGGGATGTTTCGATGCGGTGCCATTGTGGCTCACGGGCCATAGCCTTCCCGAAAGGTAACGGTCGGTTCTTAATTCTGGGGTGCTTGAAAAATTAGACGCCGGCTGCGGAACTAACTCGGAGAAGGATTGAATGGCTGAGGGTTGTGGAGGGTGTCTCTTCGTTGGGCGAGTTTCTTCTTGAGATTGGGAGATTGGGTTTGTCGAGCTTCGCAAAGGACAGTGATGATTACGCAAGACCCCAGAGAGGAAAGACTCTCATCCTCGGGCGGTTTGGACTTGCTTGTCGAAGACACAGCTCTTATGTTGTGGTTCGGGACAGAATTCACCTCAGAAACTAAATCAAATGAGTCGATGGTGCTAGGGTCATCTTGTTCATCATAGTATGCGTGTTACCCAAGTCTCTTAGGCCAGCGTGCAAAATAATGGGTATGCTTCCAACTTGACAGCTCCCGGCCAAGTTATCAAGGCTTGACCACGAGGGAGGTGGGGAGAGTGTCTCGAGGGATCTGAGGATAGACAATGTACTAGGGCTCCGAGACAGACGTAGTGGGATGATAGACATGTCAAGCAAGCAGGAAACGATGATGTTACGGGTCTGTAATAGTCTGTGGCAGTGAATTGGGCTCGGTTATGGACTAAGACCTTTGGGGTTTAGCGTGGGCAATAATGAGTTGAATGTGGTTGTTAACTGAAACAAGATATAATAAAGAGTGACCTTGTTGGTGTCTAAGGCTATCATCGAGAAATCGGATCTAATAAAGGACAACAATGAACTAGTCATGTTATATAAGCCAGCATGGGCTGGACATATGGCCTGGTTCAGGGCTGCGTTCATTTCAAGAGACTATTCCCTTACTCTTCCTCATGTCTCGCCTGGATACAATCCTGAATCCCCAAGATAATGATATCGTCACGTTGAGGTTAGAACGTCGTTACATTCTCATTCTGCCTTCTTATTCAACTTTGACTATTTTACAGGGCAGAACGTGCACCGACACCTCGATCGAGTCGCTCATCACCTACATCTAGTGCTAGTGAAGCTTCGAGAAACTCGCATCGTGACAAGGATCACCAGGAAGCCAAAGAACATTGTGCCCATCCTACATGTCCGGACGCTCTTCGCTGCTTGCCCGACACCGACGGGCGCCCCCAGCATACCCTTCCAATCATTCTGAGGTGTGCAATATTGGGGAGTAAGATGAAGCGCCTCACGATCCGAGAAATCTATGCTGCTATGGAAGAAAAGTATCCGTACTACCGAACGGCAGGCTCCACTTGGAAGGTCCGTTCCTTCTCCTGTCTCGTTCATGGAACATAAACATATGACCTTCATCGATCAGCAATCCGTCCGACACCACCTGTCGCTAAACAGATTATTTGAACGACAACCGCGGCCGGTCTCTGATCCTGGTTTTGGGTCTTACTGGACCGTCAATCTTGAGGCACCTCCTGGTACGAAACGCCCCCGAAGCGTGGTCGCCCACAGCGGGAGGTTAACGGCGACGGAGAACCAGCACCTGCGAAGAAGCGTGGTCGTCCACGAAAAATGCCGGAGACGGAGAGCAGCAGGAGAACCGAACTTCGGCGCATAGCTACTCTTCCCATTCCAAGTGTGGAACACGTGGGGGCACATATCAGCGTTTCTTCAACACGAACTGGCAGTCGTCGTCGGTATGAAGACGAGGAGGAGGAGGATCCCAAGGTCCCTTCTGAACTTGGTGCATCGTGGTGTAGGGAAGAGGACCTTGAGAGTGAGGACGAGCCTCCACAACGACCAATTACACCGGCATATGATAGAGCGGTCACCATTCGCTTTTCGCCAAGTCCAATTCGAGAGACGGTCCATCCATTGCAAGATGATTACAATTCTGATGCGTTTCCGAGAATTTCATTGATCATCTTAGAATTCAAATGGGGATGCTTAGACGACAAGCATCGGAGGCTCGGGCGGAGGCCGCAAGGATGGCTCAGCAACTCTTGGAGTCTCAAGCTGAGGTATCGAAGGCCAGAATTGCTTTGAAGGTTGCAGAAGATGTGCTGGAGGCCGAAGTTCGGAAGAGGAGAGAAGCGGAAGGAGTTGCTGAGGAAGAGACACGGCTGAGAGAGGCTGTTGAAGATGAGCTTCAGACTTTACAAGGTCGAGAACCGGGAACGTTGGGCGGGGGCGGATGATGATTATTATGTTGTTCGTTTCATTCGTGTCTAATCTAATCTATGTGTTCCAATCTATCACGTGGACTAAACACTTTTCATGGACTTGAACGACCATCATCGCATAGCGTATGTTCTTTCCCTTTCTTTCATCTCCCCTCACATAACTCTATCACTTATTTTCAGCTTCAAAAAAGCCCGCACTATTGCGCCACTCTATACAGGCGGTCCCGTTGCAATCACTCGAAATGGTCTCGGCTTGATAACTTGCATCGAGGAGCAAGCCCTCCTCACCGATCTCGAGAGTGGCGCAGAGATATGCCGTTTTGCAGGGGTACGTACCGGTTTGTTAGCTTTCAACCTTACTGATACCGTGACAGGACACAGAGTCTATTACAGCACTTTGTACAACGCCATCGGGGAAGCATCTCATGATCTTTACAGCCTCCATGGCGCTTCGTATATACGGGTTACCCACTTCCGCCACACCAATCCTGAAGCCGATGTTGCCAACCCGTGTTGTCTCTCGCGCGCATGATGCACCGGTATACGTTTGTAAGGCTGACCCCACTTCCACTTACCTTGCGTCCGGAGCGACCGACGGGACCGTCAAGGTTTGGGACATTGTGCGAGGCTTTCCCACCCATGTTCTTCGTGGTCACGGCGGTGTCGTCTCTGCGATAGCTTGGAGCTACCCTCGCGCGATGGAACTCGAAACTCGCAAGATGCGACTTTTCACTGCAAGCGTTGATACACGAATCCGGATGTGGGACCTCACCCAGGGCGCCGAGCAGGCCGCGTCGGCAAACAGGTTAAACCTGAGGCCGTGTTGGAAGGACATGTCAGTGTACCCAGAGGTCTCGATGTCAGCGAAGATGGGCGATGGCTCGTCAGCGGGGGCGCGACCAGGTCGTACTGGTCTGGGATATCAGCGAGAGAAAACTCAAGAAGAGCAGGAAAGGAAAGGAAAAGGAGGCTTGGCCTTCCTTGGAAAATACGATCACTGCTCTTGAACGTGTCGAGGCCGTTGGATTTTAGACGAAGAGGTGGACGCCAGCGAGTCAAGTTCGCGCTTAAGACATCTCCGGTTTTTCACGGCCGGAGAAAAGGGTCTAGTAAGGATTTGGGACGGGAAAACTGGTGATGTACTTCGCGTGTTTGGCGAAGAACGGCACGCGAGCTTGGATCCTGCGGATAGAGAAGAACAGCGACAAATATTGGATGCCTTGTGAGTAACCCAATTAGCTCCTGGCATCCATATTAAAATTCAATAATACAGTATTGTCCCGTCGACATCTTCCATAGTGTCAGTCCACGCCGATCAAAACATCCTATTCTACTCCCTCGCCAGCGGCTCATTATATCGTCAACTTATTGGCTTCAATGACGAGATCATTGATACGGTGTTGTTGAGTTCCAGGCAGTCCTCCGATCACGTTGCTCTCGCGACAAATTCCTCCCTCATACGAATATATGCGACAGAGTCCTTCGATGCACGGTTACTTGCAGGGCACCACGATATTGTTCTGAGCCTGGCCGCCAACTCCTCCGGGAGGATGCTTGCGAGTGGGTCAAAGGATAACTCCGCTCGTCTCTGGGTACCGCAAGACATTGAATCAGGCTGGGGCTGTGTAGCAACATGCGAGGGACACGCGGAGAGCGTCGGCGCGGTCGTATTTGAGCGCGAGGACGTGCCTCGCTATCTGTTCACAGGAAGTCAAGACCGCACGATCAAGGTTTGGGATCTTAAACCTGTACCTGCTGAAGTGCACGCGTCAGCACCGATGCGGTGCAAGAGTGTCAGTACGACGCGCGCTCACGAAAAGGACATCAATGCGCTCGACTCGTCCCCTGGAGGTGCGTTGCTGGTGTCGGGCTCGCAAGACAAGACGGCAAAGATATGGGCGGTCGACCGCTCTAGCGGCGTGCTCAAACTACTCGGGACTTGTAAAGGTCATAAACGTGGTGTGTGGGGCGTGCGATTCGCACGCGCTACGCGAATACTAGCGACAGGCAGCGGTGATCGCACAGTGCGGTTGTGGAGACTGGACGATTTTTCGTGCTTGAAAGTGTTCGAAGGCCATGCAAATTCTGTGCTGAGGGTGGACTGGCTTGGCGGTGAGAAGGACGGACAGGGCAAATTGTCAGTGCGTCGGCGGACGGCCTCGTCAAAGTATGGGATCCCCGGACGGAAGAATGTGTTGCTACCCTGGATGGTCACGAGGACAAGGTACGTAGTTAGCTTGTTCACCCCACTTTAGCACCTACTCACCTACCCATCATCAACATAAAAGGTTTGGGCTCTGATAGTGAGTCGAGACAACAAAACGATCATCTCGGGAGCTGCAGACTCCATGGTGACATTTTGGGAAGACTGCACTGAAGAACAAGAGGCCGCAAGAGAGTCCGCTCGCGCGGAAGTCGTTCTCAAGTGTGTGCCGCTTGTTTCCGTCTTTGTGTCCTGCGTCGTTGACTTGAAGGTGTTTCTAGGGAGCAGGATTTCCTGAATTATGTCGCGTTGCAGGATTACCGGCGGGCGATCGAAGTCGCATTATCTCTTGGACATCCAGGTCGCTTGCTTCAACTCTTCAAAGAATTGAATGGAGGTTCAGGGTTGACGGGTAGCACTGCCGTTGACCGAGTCCTGCAAGAACTGCGTCCGCGGATCTTGTACGTCTGCTTCGATACGTTCGTGACTGGAATACGCGGGCTTCGAGCGCTCCAGTTGCGCAGCGCGTGCTACACGCCGTTGTGAAGCTTCGTCCGGCCGAAGACATTGGTCACGCATTCGAGACTGCCGATACGAGCGAAGAGAGGAGTGGTCTACACGAACTTGTGGAAGGGCTTATTCCCTACACAGAGCGTCACCTTGTGAGGATGGAACGTCTAGTCCAGGAAAGTTACGTCTTAGACTATGTACTCAGAGAGATGGATGACGGCTTGGCTGAGGCGGACGATGAGGCTATGGACGTTGATCCAGTACGCCACACTCATCCATTCGTCGATGTAGGCGCATAGCTGATTATTGACTCCCAGACCTAGAATACGTGATACTGGATAGATTATCTAACTTTAGTACATAATCCGACATTATCCCAAAGTGCACAAATGAAAGTTTGTAAAAGACACCCATTAAACACCCAACATCGTCATAAATATAAAACAAGTCGGCGGGATGTTGTATCGTAGGCCCCAGGACAACCGGTGAGTTGCATGGAGAAATGGTCACGGTTTGCGAAGGTGAGCAACTGCTATACGACATCCTTCAACCGCGTTGAATAGGAGGACGAGTTCACCCTCCTGAACGGCGTTCTTGCGGAGATACTCTTGTTCGTCAAGTACAATTAGGCCTTGTTCGAGAAGCCAGCGACGGGTTACGCCTCGCAGACAGCCAGTAGAGTCATGTGGAGTGACCCAACGACCTCGACGAAAGAGTGCCAAGTTGCGCACGGAGGTTTCCGTTAGCATCCCCTGTGTGTTCCAGAGAAGGACATCCGCGGAACCTCCAACAGTTGGAAGACCGAGACGAGCACGTGCTGCCGCGTAATGGCCACGATGGGTGGTTTTAGAAGCGGTAAATAAAGAGGATGGGGTGGCGACTATATCGAGAAAGAGGGGGATGGGTATCCCAAGGGAATGGGGGAGACTATCCAGTGAGGGCGATATTTGAGCTGCAAGCATGGGATCACCAGAGATAGGAGTGGTGGTCTCCATGGTTATGTTGATACCGCCAGTGCGTTGGAGTACCAGCCGGAGCTGTAAAGGCCCCGGGGGGGGCGGTGTTAGGGTAGTTGCAAGGGAGAAATAGGCGAGTCTGACTAACCTTGAAGGGACCACCTTGACAGACGTATCGTAAGGTTGGATGGCACGATGACAAGTTGATTGAAATGAAGGCCAAGAAATGGAGGTAAAGAGATCTTGCCAGCCATGTAAGGCAGTAGCGGCTTTGAGACGGTCAAAGTGGTAGGGGAGAAGCATGAAGGGAGATGGTTGACCACAGTTTACGGTAGTATTCCATGAGTTGTTGAGTAAAGCAATGTCATAACGAATTGTTGTTATAAGATCGAAGTTAGTTGAGGAGGACATACCTTGGCCAGTAGTCGAGTCAATTAAGCTGCGGCGCAGTTCCCGTCGAATTTATTAGTAATTATTTAATCAACAAGTCTTGTCTCGGTCCCACCATTTCCCTCTTTCTTCTCTTTCTCCTTTCACCATCATCATCCATCCTCGTCGTCATGTTCACAATAAAGGCAACTTATCGCTCTGAAACTCGCAAATTCTCTTTTCCAGATCCTTCTTTTCCTACTTTTAATCAGATTCATGAACAGGTAACCTTCTTCTTTTACCCTCCAATCAAATATCCTTATTATCAACCTTCTCAGCTCTACCGCGTCTTTCCTATTAGCAATTCCTATTATCTTGCTCGTCTCCTTTTCACCCAGTCTCCAACAGCTCCTCTCGCCCGCATACTCATTGGTATGGAAGTTCGCTCAGAGGAAGAGTTTGAGCGTCATGTCCGTCCTTTCCGTGGCCACGCTTGGCCAGGCGGTCTTCTTCGTTTCTCTATTTGTGATGACGAAACAACCCCTGATGCGCCCAGCAATGTTCCGGGCAATCTGTCCATCCACCAAGATGATGATGGCACCCCAATAGATGCTTCGCACAAGCATCCGCGCAAGCATGAATATCGTCATCCACACCATCACGGACATCATCACGGACATCATCATGGACACAATCGTGGTCGTGGTCATCACCATCGGGGTGAAGTTCCTGAGTGGCCTCGTCCGCCCTTCCCGTTCCTGACCCCGCCTCCACATCCACATCCACCCCCGTCTCCTCACCCACCTCCGCGTCCACCTCCAATGGTACCACCTCCACCACCACCTCCGCCGCCGCCGCCACCACCTTTTTTCCCTTCTTTCTACGTACCACCGCCACCGCCGCCGCCGATTTTCGGAACCCCCATAGCTGGACCACCCCGCACGCATTTCTCCCCTTATGTACATCCAGTACCTCCGCTTCCTAGTCTACCACACGCTCAGCCATTCTCGCATAACCACCTCCGACAATCTCCACCCCCCACTAGCGAGGCTACTGAAACGCCTGTACAGAGGCTATTCCGTCGTCGCGGCTTGCGGTCTGTTGCATCCGCCCCGGTGCTAGGTCCCGTCCAACCTCTACCTCCATCCCCCCGTCCAGTTTCATTATTCGAGGATGAATCGCGGAATATTGATTTTCCCCTGTTCACACATGTGAATAGTCCCAAAGCCTACGTTAGTGAAGAGATGGATGGGTCATACGAGGACGACGCGCATGCTCGTACCATGGGAACGAACGATAAAGGAAAGCAGCGTGAGGGCGACGTGGAGCATGCTAAGCAAGAGATCACCAATCTCGTCCGGACATTTAAGGCTGATGTCGATCGTATCCTTTCCCGATCGCTGGGTATGGACCCCACTGATGTCTGGAGCATTACCTCTACGGAGGAGCAGTCCAAGCGAGCATCTCCTCCGCCATCGATTGGATTAGAACGTGCAGCAACACCTCAAAGCAGGCCCATAGAGGCAGTACCCATTGCGGAGCCTCAGTTGCCTGCCTCTCCTGTGATCCATGAAAACATCCTTTGTGACATGTGTCACCAAGTGGTTACTGGGGTAAGGCACAAGTGCCTCGATTGTCCAGGTTTGGCTTCTACACCCTCTGCGTTGAAAAACCTTGACTTTCTGTGTCTAGATTTCGATCTTTGCTCTTCATGTCTCGCCGTTCAGCCGCAGAGCATTGGTTCGCATTCAAAGTCGCATGAGCTATTCGCCATTGAAGATGCGGGAGGGGTATGGGTACACACATCTTTCGCGGGAGAAGGTACCTCAGGACCTTCCAATTCTACCGCGATGAACGAAGGTCCCGTGGAGCTCCCAAGCACCACGTCCACAGAATCGGACGTTCAGAGGGAACGTACTGCCAATGCGACCGAACCCATAGTTCATGATACCATTTGCTCCCTTTGCGATTCTACGATCACCGGTGTCCGCTTTGTGAGTGTCGTTCGTAATAATTCATAGGAGATTTTACTCATGCTGTCGCAGAAATGCCTTGACTGCCCAAATTTCGACACATGCTATGCATGCTACGCGATCGTACCCATTCATCATCCCGGTCACGGTTTTGCTCGCCTGCATGAACCCAAGGACCTGAGTCTACCCTCACTTTCTAAAGCTATCCATCCTGCTCTATGCAACGGCTGTGGCAACATGATACAAGGCATTCGTTACAAGTGTATGCATCCTGCTTGTAACGACTTCGATCTTTGTGCCAACTGCGAAGCGCACCCGATCCCCGTTCATCCGACTGGACATGCGATGTTGAAGATTCGTAAACCTGGTGCTTACATTCCTACAGTCAAACGCTATGGAGTTTCCAGAGCGAGAACACCCTCAGTTGCGAGTACTCAGGAGGACCTCTCACAATTCTGTATCAATACAGACATCGGAGCCGTACCTCATGGTAAATATGCTCCCGTCGAGCCCAAGACGGCACCAACCCCGATCTCATCGATTAAGCATATTTCTGATGTATCTCCCAAACTCTCAACGGAGCTTGTAGACGTTTCCCTTCCCGAATCTGAGCCAACTAAGCCTGCCGAGAAAATGGTCTCATTGGCATTTGGCGCCCCAGTTCTCACTCGCGAAAGTGTCGATCCGCCTCAGTCAACACAGTACTCACCCACACCTGCTCCGCTACTCCCTGTGCCATCACCTCCCCCTGCTTTACCGACCGAGTTTATTCCTACCTTTCCATCTTTACACCAGAATGGCCAGTACACTCAAGAACTAATCACTGGTTTGCATGGAACCAGCGCACATTCTGCTCCGTGGTGGGGACAGAGCGCATGGGTTCCACCCACCCCTCCCGCCCCGCTTCCGTACCCCTTCGCACTCCTTCAACTCCTCGCCGTTCTCGGAGCCCTGAACCTCTGGTTCTCTTCGAAGAGCAAGGGGATATAGCTACCGGCCCTGCAGATACCTTGGTTTCCTCAGTAACCCCACCCCCCGAGTCAGACAGTGGACATTCCCACACATCGCTTCCTCATGTACCTCCAATGGACTTCAATGAGCTGTTTGACCTCGCTTCTCAGTTCCGTCACTTGCTCGAGCTTCCACCTGTGGTTACCCCACCTACATTGCCTTCTCTACCCAAAGAAATACTTGAAGGGAACGAAACTGAGCTCATCACAGTGGAGGAGAATCTGCCTATGGAGCTAGCGTCGACACATGTCGATGACGCGGGGACGCCATTGTCTCTTGTCGCCCTTCTGTCAAAACCTGAGAAATCTCCCCGACCTGGTGCACACGATGGAATCAGCCCCGGCCGTTTGTTGTCTCAATTGCTGATAGTTCGACCACATCACTGTCCTCCCCCATTGACAGCAACATAAATATCTCGGAAGATACGCCGTTGCGTGCCTCGTTTGTTGTGGACAATAACATTCCCGATGGCCAAATTTTCCCACCAGGCGCCGAGTTCGTCAAGTCATGGCGCATGCGCAACGATGGACCTGGCCCTTGGCCTGCAGATACAGAACTTGTGTTCGTCGCGGGCGATAAGCTCATGATCGACACATCTGAGCGCTTCAAAGTTGGCAGTGTGCCGCCTGGCGAAGAAGTTGACGTGTGGACCGGAGAGATGAAAGCTCCTGATGTTCCAGGCAAATATATTAGCTATTGGAGACTCTGCGACAGCAAGGGGAGACGCTTTGGACACAGCATCTGGATCGAGTGAGCTTTCTCCCTCTTATTCTTTTTTATCATTATCGATTCTAACTGTTTTTTAATCTCAGCATCTGCGTCGCTGAGCTGAGCAAGACTCCCTCACATGACGACGGTTGTGATTCGCTCGCGTCGTCGTCCGTTGTAATGCCGCACTCTGCGCCGTCTGTTCCAACTGTTCCAATTCCTTCGCATGATGAATCAACAACGGTCCCACCTCTATCAGATACTTCCTCGATATCATTGATCGACGTACCATCCGACGACAGTGATGACGACAGTGAATATCAAGATAGTCGCTCCCATTTTGGCTCTTCGCCAGCTAACGGTCAAATACTTTCTCCTGATGTTGATTATGTTGTTCTCTCCGATGGCTCATCTGACCTATGAGGACTGAGACGCAGTATCGTCGAACAAATTCTTCTATTGGACAATGCTTGTTTTTTTCCCCTCAGAGTCAATTTTGTCGTCGCGCTTAAAATTTTCAGTTCTTGCAATCACTTTTCTGTACGTTGGTGTACAATAGCCTTTTTTTCTCCTCGCCTTGTTGATGTCACACATCGTTTTTGACACCTGATTTTTCCCCTTCACACATTCAAGGTACTTCTTATGTGAAGAGCATGCGTTGGTACAGGAAAATGTCCTATGTTTCCCAATTTAATGGGTACAACTGTTAGCCAACGCGAACTGGAGATGAATTCCAAAGTCCCGTAGCGGCTGGTGAAAGTGAAAGCGAAGACAAGATATATCATTAACGGGCTACTAAAAGCGACGGGATCCCTGGAACAAATAATAGGGGAAAAGAAATTTTAGGTAAACGTTGGCGATCTCCTGCGACCTTTTGACTTGTTTGGCGATGCGGAAATCGTCGTGCCGCCGGGCTTGTAAGTGAGTGTGACATTTGCAGGACCTGTGCTTTCCCATTGCTCACACAGCGATGTGATGTCTGGGTGACTTGAACTCGACCGGATGGATGGAGATGGCACGGGAGTTGACGAAAGCGAGGATAGGCGCAAGTGACGCGAATTGCGACTGGCCGCGTGGTTGCGCATGGTTGGTGGATACTGTGCCCGAATAACTGATGAGACGAGTTGTGCATGCTCAAAGCTGTGATAACTCTGCACCCGTCTTGACTTTGGCGTGCGGAAGTTTGAAGGCCCCTGGTCCCAGTCGTCACCAGTGCGACGTTCATCCTGCACTTTGATGGCTGGCGTCGACTGCGAGCTATCCTCCTCGTCTGATAATGGCAACGACTCGTCCGCGCTGACATACGAGCTGTCGGATTCATCCTCTGTTGTATCGCTGGTGTCTTGCTCGGAATCATCCCGGACGTTACTAGTTGACGGCACTTTGTCCTGTCCGTCGCCGCGCACCATGTGGGCCCGCTCATTGTCGATTTCGTTCGCGAGTTCGGCCTCTGTATGATCATCAAGTGGACGAGGTTCCTCGGGATGGGCGAGAGCAAATCCGTCTCTCATGAAGGCACGACATGATGAGAACGCGTGGTGTGACGCCTCGAGGAAAGGAAATGCTTGAAACACGTGAATCTGTGTATCAAAGGCGGGCATTGCTAAGGAGAGGAGGAACAGTCGGGGATGTGCAAACTCACGGCGTCTTCGTACAACTCGTGCATGACCTGCACGCCAGCAAGGGTAGCCTTGTGGGCCAATAGTGTGACTTCATCGCGTAGAACCTCGGATTCACCAGCTTGTATGAGCAGCGGTGGTAGACCTGTGAAGTCGCCAAAGAGTGGACTAGCGTAGGGATGAGTAAGATATAGTTCCATGTTTGAGCCGAGGTAGCATGCGACAGGATCCATGTGGTCCCCATTAGAAGGGATCGGGACGATGTCAAATGGCGCGTTGCTATCCCAAGAATCGCAGCTTCTTGTCAGATCTGCGCTTTCAATCAGCGAAAAGAAGCTTGCCACACTTGAGAGAAGCACCCACCAACCCAAGGAGACATCAGGATTGCACCAGCTGGTAAGGGATAATTGTTATCACGAAGATACATCAGTACAGCTAGACATAATCCTCCGCCAGCACTGTCACCAGCGAAGAGGATATTGCTAGGAGGGATATGAAGGTCCTCGATCAGGCGGAAGTATGTACTGACGGCGTCATGGAGGGGGCCCGGGAAGCGGGTTTCTGGAGCAAGTCGATATGCGACAGCTATTGACGGTCAAATGGGGTTGCATATATAGATGGATGGCAGCTTACCGAATATACGAGCATCAGTAAATTTCGATAAAGGTATGGTTATTGACCTATGTGTGGACGGACTGAACAAATAATATGCTCCTAAGAGGATCGAAGGGGCGAACTCCGAATCAGACGGGCTTTGCTAAACGGAAACGCATCACGAGGGGACTGACCTCCATGGAGATATAGAATGATTCTTTCGTTATGGTGTTTACGTGGTGGGATAGATGAATCGGTGCGAGATTTTGTTTGGGACGCCTTCCACTCTGCCTGCAGGCGTTGCCAAAGCCTCTTTGTGACGACCCATTCGCCAGAGAGTTCACGCTTGCCATCTTCAAGCTCATCGAATTGAGCGAGAATTCCCCGGAGCCCTCGTTTGCGTACACGGAAGGTGACGGGAGTGACAAGGGCGTCCGGTGGGAGAGGCACTAGGCCGCCAAGTCCCAGGAACATCCGGATGGTAGCCTAAGCAAGGGAGTGTCGGAGGGTTTGACAAGAAATGAAGATAAGAGGTGATCTCACGATATTGACAAGATTCGAGTGACGCCCAGCGCCCCTCATGATACCAGCAAGAATCGTCATGGGGAGGCTCCACGACTTCTTACGTGGACCCCATATGTGATGTGAGACCACGTCGCCGGCCACCTCGGTAGCTAGGTCGAATGAAGCTTAATTGAGCTGCAGGAGGAAAGATGCACAAAAAGTGGGAGAAGTGGGGCAAGACATGTGACAATATCGCGTGTTACGCTGCAGTAAATTGCAGATAACTCGTGGACATCCGAGTTTGCCATACGGGGATAATGTGAAGATCCGGGCTACGAATACTCACCCTTAAGAGCAATTAAGCCACCCAAACTTAGAAGGTCACGGAGACTCATGACGTGCCCCCCTTGCTGCTGAAGGAGGGGGTCTACCCGCGCGAATGGGGGTGGTACACCAGGAGTTTCATAGTAGCGTAAGAGGGAGGCGATAGATAGAGGTCTTTTGACAGTCGATGTAGGGTTGACGGTGGGGTTGACAGCTCGCCCAGTGGAAAGGCGGGAAAGAGGCCAAGGTAAGGAGATGTTCATCGGTGGTGAATAAGAAAAGTAAACGGGTGGTGGTGGTGAAGAATAAGAAGATGTGATCAAAACATGAGCTATATGCAGTTCGTCCTCTGCGTGGTCGTACAGCTCGCTCAACAACCGCATTTATTTAGTACTTTATTTTTTAATCTTATATTAATCACATGAATCAATCCATAGGAATCGCCATCAAATCAAATCAAATCAAATCAAATCAAATCAGTAATCCTCTCCACGACTCACCACTTCCTTCACCGTCGGTCGTAATAATATCGTGTGTTCCTTAATTAATTCAGCTCATGTACAGTATTAAAGTACATTACTGTGCACTCACGAATTGGGCCGTCATCGATCCCCGAGCATCGCATAGCGGTGGATAATCCTTTACGATCCCCTGACTCACCAGGTGATTTAGCTGTTGCCGTAAACCGTGGGAAGTCAGATAATCACGCCTCCCCTGATACCAATCCTCAAAATTTCACTCACCGCTAAGAGATATTTACTCTCTCCTACCCGATCTAGGTATCGGCGACAGAAGGGCAATGACCCAAAATTTTTTGTGATCGTTCTAAGTAACGATTTCGCCGTCTGCAGTCTGTCCGAGAGCTATCAGATGTCTCAAATAACTACAAACACATAAACGTACCTCACTGATGCTTGGGACACATCGAAAATCTTCGCATAGTGCGAGACGTCTCCCTGCCATACCAATTGTCAACAACATCGGTCAGAAAAATGCCTTTCACGGTCTCTCACGCTGTCTACTACTCGCCCGCGACCCGTTGAACCAAATGTCTCGATAGCAAAGTACTCGCCCTCCTCCATTTTTGTCTGATCGTTGTTTTTCACCAGAAGCACTGACTTACTTCCATGAATTTTGTAAAGGTCGATCGAGTGTCCGCTCAGGTTCTCAATAGCCTTGACTACATAATGTGAGCAATGCATTTCGCATCGGATAGCATATCACAAACCTGGAAAAACATTGCCCCCCACCTCAACTTCATAGGATTCCATGGTCTCTTGTATCGCACCTGCGATCTCCCCAAGTCGTGCATCGATTCCGGCTTCCTGTAGCAACAAAGTGTAGCAGCGGTTAACATATTCCTCTCACGTGGCACGGATGGTTACCTTGATCCCAGTATTAGTCGCTGCCTTGACCGCCTCTAGGAGATTGTCATATGTCGGCTCAAAGTTGAGTGTAAATGCAGAATCAAGAATCCTTCCTCGAACATGCACACCAATGTCGACTTTCAGAACGTCTTCTTTCTGCAAAACTAGTATTGCACGGATACCGTTAGAGTTCGACTCAAAAGCTTTCCAAGTCAAACAGACCCACCGATCGTGTCGCCAGCATTTGGAGTGTAATGTGCTGCACAATTGTTCAGGCTGAGGCCAGTGGGGAATCCAATTCCTGCTTCCAGGCCATTCTCCTCAACCAGTGCACGTACACCATCTTCGATGCCATTCGCGATATCCGTCATTGTCATGCCAGGACGTATAAACTTGCGCGCATGTTTTCGAACTAGACGGTGCACCTCGGCACCACGCCGGATATTCTCATATGTGAGATCTGGATCCTCCATAGCCATTTTCTCGAGATAGCGTTTCTCCTCGGAGGTAGTACGCCATGCGTTGCTAACACTGAATGAGCTTCGGGCTACGCTGGGTGGTTTTGCGGGATACTCACTCATCTCTATACTCTTGAATTTCTCCAACAGGATATTTCCCATCCGGATACACTTTTGAAAGCCCTGTTCGAGGGGGGTCACCCTGCTCGACTTTCTTTTTCTTTTTTGGCTTTTTCTTCTTCTTCTTCTTTTTCGTCTCACCTGCACCAAACGTTATGAGAGAAGCAACGCATGATTGCAGAGTAATGTTATTGAGAGGAGCAGTAGAACTGACCATCAATTGCGGCTATTTCCGGTGCCCCCACTTCGTCACTTTCGTCCACGTCATTGTCGTCGTCTGTAGGCTTCGTCTGAGGCTTTTTTCGTCTGTGACAGAGGCAGCAGTCATCGTGAAGCACTGAAGAAGGATGACTCGGAGATAGGCAGTGCGCGCGTATCACGTAACTAAGTATTATTTCTGTGGGCGTGACTAACCACGACCTTGCTCGATCCAGTCATGCCGCGCTCCAGCTCTCGCGACGCACCGCACCATTCGGAATCATCGAACAGATATCTCCCCGGAGGTGCTGATCCCATAACTGAGTCCGACTACTTTCTCAAAAGTTCAGAGTTTCGTGTCTGGCTGAAAGATGAGAAGCACAAGGTATCTTTGAAGTTCGTTGAGTGATATCCCTTCAATTTCTGACGCTTTCCTCCCAGTACTTTGACGAGCTTTCAGGAGAAAAGGCACGCAAGTGAGTTTGCACGATCACTGGCTAAGCACCTCTCATACTCGCTCAAGATACTTCCACAAATTTGTGAAGGTACATCGCTTGTTTACTTCGACATAGATCCAATGTAGCTCATCATCGTTCGATCCGATCTAGGAATGGAATCGCGGAAAGTTAGATAGTAAGCCCTGTGCCTTTTGATCCTTAGTTGACGACTCAGGTACCCCCCCCCCTTCTGCAGAATCGCTTTACGCTGGTGTGGATCCGTCCATGCACTCGGCTACGTCGCAAACCGCGTACAAATGGGCCTTTGCCTCAAAACGTACCAAGGTGGACGAAGAAGCCTTGCAAACCGCCCGATCAGAAGTCGGTGCGGCCACCTACGGCATCGATCGTCAACCCCCGAAGTCGGGTGAAGGCAGCAGCAAACGCGTGCAGGGCCCGACTCTGCCTCCACAAGGTGACCGCATCCTGGCTCGTGAAGCTGAAGAGGAGAAAGCCGCGGCGGAGCGGGAATATCAGCGCAAACGCGATAGAGCGGAAGCTCGGAATCGTATAGAAGACATGGTTGGCCCACGGGAAGTCGGCCGGGAACGCTTGCTCGAGAAAAAACGAGAACGACGTGAGGGTGATCGAGCTTTTAGAGAAAGAGGAGACGAAGGATTGGACATTGATGAAGGGACGCTTATGGGTGGCGGGGACAGCTTCAAGGCTCAGTGGGTGTTCCCTATCATCACTCACGGTCTTGGGCTCATACATGTCATGCTTACTTCGACTTACCAGAATTGCCCGTAGAGACGCCGCGCGCGCAAGGTTTGAGCAGAAACGAGGGGCCGCACGCGAGGATAAGACGACTGCATCACACGACCGGGCAGTCGCTATACGTGAAAAAGACAAGGCAACTATGGATATGTTCATGCAGATGGCCAAGGCCAAGTATGGGTAACTAGCTGTCAACATCAAGTTCTCCAGTTGCACATCTGGATTAATGGCGAAACTACTTCTATATGCATGTCCCACATACCCGCGAAGAGATATCGCACCATACTGTAAAAGTACAATCGATTTCTGTGAACAAGTTCACTTGAAAATCACAAGCAACTGGCTGAAGGGACGTGATAGGGGCTATGATCACTGATCCACCGGTCGCGCAAGTTGAACGTCGTCAACAAATTGCGATCAATGATCCCTCGATCCCTCCGCCAGATCAGAGCTCTCATACCGGGTGAGTGGCCTATCCCGTCGGGCGTGCACTCCACGTTCAGCGGCAAGTTGGGCAAGTTGGAGTCGTGCCTAGTTTAAGCCATCAATCGACAAGTGTCGATAAAATAAGCAGGGTGGTTACCGCGAGCCGTTTAAATTTACGAGGCTGTTCCTGCCTAGGGAGACAAGCTCCAAAAACCGATACTTTCACAAATTGGCAAGAGTGGAGAGTTGGAGTAAGCAATCACGAGGTGGAGTTATGACGAGAGGGCTTCAAGCCACACGATCGAGTTCAGATGGGACAGGGAAGGTCGTCGCAAGTCGGGTACTGCGGGGTTAGACAGCCCCTCGTAATTACCATTGCCATTGATACAAGGTTGATGTGAACCGTAAAGCTTGAAGGATTCGGGGTACACGGGCGCACATGCTAAAACCGAATTACAGAACCGAAACCATAGGGATACTCAGGACGCTAGTTTGGTTCAGGAAAGGTCCCGCGGCAGCGGAGCCATTGTCTTCGGTTTCCATAGATAGGGGGAAAAGTACAGGGATGCAGACTGAACTAGGTGAATGTCTCTGGCTGCGACTGTATGTGAGATTGCATGAAACTGGGTTACAACCTAACACACCGCAGTGGGGTTAGAACCCTACTCGCCGTCTCCCTCATCACTACCTTCATCCTCGTCACTCTTTGCGCCCACGTCTTTTCCAAGTTCCATATTCCCGATAGCGTCCCTCCAGACTGTGAGTTCATGACCCGTCACTGTTTTTATCTCATCGATCGCGGCTCGGAGCGTATCGTAGTATTCGTTGTATCCGGTTGCACTAGGTACGATAGGGCGCGAATGAGATACGGAAGACTCGAGTTGTGGATGTGGTGTTCCCTCCGGAATGACGAGATTATAAGTGACTACGATGACGGGTTGTGCCATCTTACAGGACGGTCACTTCACGCACGCACGTGTACGTATTTCATTTTTTTTCCAACACAGCCACTCACTCACTCATCCTCCTACAACCATCAACTTTATCATCAAGATGCCTGTGTGTCAACAATAACAACTCATCACTCAACGCCTCGATTTCTCCTTTCTTATAGATCCTCAATCTTCCGTTTCATTTCATTTCCCAAATATAGAGCCTCTGTTCACTCCCTTTCTGTCGACTGGAGACATAGAGATACATAGAGCGTACTAGACAAAGAATAATTCATGGCCCGGTTTTCCAATCCCATCCCCCCCACGACCAGCCTCCCTTCTCTCAACCATCTCACTAATTCCTCTTCGGTTCAGGTATTCGATGCTCTAGCCAACCTCCGCGCTCTCTACTTCCCTTTGCCACTCGTAGAAAGCCTGCGGCCCCCAATAGGCTCAAAATCATACGTACATCTAATTCACGATCATTCTGTTCCTGATTCCGGATATGCTTCGGCCGAAGAGGATGACGAAAACACCCCCTCAGAGGATGAAGAGGGGAACGAGGCGTTGGAGCTTCTACGTGCAGACAAATTTGAACGTGTCTTTGCCATCAAGTGGTTGATAGGCTTCGCCGCGCGGTCCGATATTTGGATATCCTCTGTCGCGGAACCAGAAATGGAGGCATGTGCCTCTGCAATCGACGAGGCCGCCTCTCTTCTTGCACAGTTTACGGGGTCCGGACCTGAGCAACCAATCACCCGCAAATTTTCCTTCTCCACCCAGGATGGTCCGCCGGTTGACGTCGAATTGAATGACGCACCACTTCTCACCGAAGATCATACCTCCGTAGGCCTGCAGAGTTGGGCGAGCTCGATCCTTCTCGCAGAACGTTTATGCGCCAATCCGAACAGGTTCAACTTGGAACTTCCCCCTTGCGGCGAAGGTTTACGCATCCTCGAGCTCGGCGCCGGGACAGGTCTCCTCAGCATCACTGCGGCACGAATCTTAGCCCGTGAGCAAGTTGTCGGCAAAATACCTCCGCCACTTATCGTCGCCACGGACTTTCATCCAGACGTATTGGCGAACCTCCGACGCAATGTGGACACCAATGACGACACGCAAGACATTGTTGTTCGGGAACTCGATTGGTCTCGCCCAGACCTGGGTAGTGCCCCGTTTGACCGCGCTTTCGATGTCATCGTCGCTGCTGACGTGGTGTATGAGCCATCTCATGCGTTTTGGATAGCTAACTGCGTGATGGAGTTGCTTGTCCGCCCTGCGGGTGTTCTTTGGATGATCGTGGCCCTCAGGACAGGCGGAAGGCACGAAGGGTTATCTGCCACGGTCAGCGATGCCTTTTCACGCGAGGAAAGTGATGCCAGGCTAGCGATACTAGAAAAGGAGACCCTGCGGAGAATTGATGGACATGGCCGGGCAGATGAGATGGGTTACGAACTTTTCAAGATTGGGTGGGTCTAATGGATAGTCGTATTATCGTTACGGTATTGTTACGTGCAAGAATAGATAGCTTAGGCACAATTATAGACATCATCTGATCATGCGATTTTACGTCCCAGTCCGCACAGGAGTAATGCAGCGTCCATGAGCTCATTTTCTGAGTGCTTTGGCTTCTCCTTGGCGACCAATTTTGCTACACCACTCCTGCCGTCCCAGAAAACATCGCCAACTGTGTCTCCAATCAGACTGCCCATTGGAGTAATAGCCTCGTGAGGTTCTTCCTCGTCCGTTTCGTCGTCAACATCAGGACTCGGATGCGCCGCTGCAGCACGCTTTCCTACCAGACGAGCAGCTGCACACGCCCATTCGAGAGAATGCGTGTGCTTGTGCCCACTCAATGCAAACTGTACGAACTCTGGCTCTGGGGGGCTTGGTGGCACGAGCGGTGACGAAGGCATGTTATCCCATAAGGATTTATTCGGATCAGGGCGTTTAGAGGGTGTTCGTGGGGGCGCGGTGCGCAACTCGGAACGTCGTGCCATATCTTCGAGCGTCGGCCGCTTCCTGATCGGTGTCAGCGGTGCGTACGGCGAGGAAAGCGAGTGAGGAATCGAAGCGCGGGGTCTACGTGGGGTCGGACGGACGGACGGGGAAGAAGCCGAGTCTGCGTTGAGGGTTCTTGTCGTCGTCGTCGTCATCGTCGCTGCTTTGCGTTCGTTCTGGCGGCGGTTCTGGAACCATATCGTCACGACCTTGGGCTCCCTGATCGAAACAACAACGACAGCATAAAGATGAGCGCTCGCCGTCGAGCATCAATAAGGAGGAATCTCGCGCACAAATCAAGTTCCCGGCCGAGTGCTTCACGTTCTTCGAGCGATGGATGGGAAGTACGGTGAAAGAGTTGCTCGAGAATGGAAAGCTGGGAACCCGTAAAACGTTTGCGGGTGCGCTTTGAGGTGAGATTGGGTGTGGTGAAGATAGGTTCATGACCGTCAGAGGAGCCGAGGCTGAATGAAGATTCGGAACTGAAAGGGTCAGCACGGATAGGAGCCATGAAGCAAGGCCGAAGGAGCGGCAGAGCAGCTTTATAGACGACACCGACGGCATCTGTTGCTCCGTGACGCGACGCGACGCGCCTATAAACGAGACAACCTATTTGGTGGTATCACACGTGATCGTATTTCCATTTGGTCACGAGGAGCGATTTTTTGGTGGGTATCATTTTGTTTGTTTTTGTAGACCAGCTCAGTTGAGCAGTCACAGCATCGCAAACTGATATCGGGCACGGGCATGATGGAGAAAAAGGTGTGTTACATTTGAATAAGGAGTGACGTTAATAATTGCGAGAGTGACTACACGACTTATGTACGAAACTGCCGGCCCTGCACGTCCCACTGAGATGGAATGGAGAATATGCAGTTACCCAAGAGGTAAAGGGCACTAAGATGACCGATTTTTTCTCCGCCCTAGATTGGCACAGACCAGTCGTGGGTGGATAAGACCGATGTCTGTAATTTGACTTGAGGTGCGGGAAGATAAAAAGAAAATTGATCGATGACCCAACGTTTTATATGTGTGATGACACCACGTGGTAGATGAAACACAATTTGAAATTTAGCCGCGGAGATGTCGTCGTTTGATTGTGGCGCTTAAAGTACCAAATCACTCTTTGACAATGTAAACAATCTCAGGCAAGGCTACAGTATTGCCACCAACCGCGGCACTATGGTACTATACAACCATTCACCCTTATGGCATAAGCCCCGTAATAGTCATTCTCATTTCTTTCTTTGGTCGTCTTCGCTCCTTCTACCCACGCTCTTTTTTCAATGGCAAAGTGACGTTCCCTCAAAGGTTTCGCTCTACTCGCTCCGCTCCAGCCTCTCTTTCCCCCCACTCTTTCAGCCCAAATGCACCCTCTTTCGATACTCTCCTTCCTTCTACCTGCCCTCTCCTTTGCTCAGGACGGTAGTGTTACTGGTCCTACATCTAGTCCCCAAGCAGCGGGTTATTCTTGTGATCCCTCGCTATGCAAGCTTCCAAAATGCAATTGCGCTAGCACAAGCCCACCAGGTGGCCTCAGTCCCGTAAATCTCTTGTGTTCTATCTTTCCTTGTCGAAGTATTTTTTCTCTTATTATTCATGTCGGCAGTCTGAGGTCCCTCAATTTATTGTCTATACTGCCGACGATGCCGTGCAATCCTACACTCTTGACTCCGTGAACCAGTTCCTTGCCCATCGCAAAAATCCGAATGGATGTCAGCCAAAAATTACTTACTATGTCTCCCTCAACTACACAAATTATACCCTCGTCACCGACTGGTATGTCGCTGGTAACGAGATCGCCGACCATACGTTAGTCGCTTCCTGCATGTTCCATTCCACTGACCTAAATTTAGCCCTTCGTAGTATGACACATGTCGGTCCGCCACCCGATGATGAAGTCGATGGGAACCTCATTGCTCTCAATGCATTGGCTGGCATTCCTCTCTCGTCTATAATCGGGTTCCGTGCACCGTATTTGAACTACACCGCTGAAACCCTAACGCATCTGGCGGCTGCTTTCTTTACATACGATTCGAGTTCGACCTCCGCGATCCCCGTTACTGATCCGAGTACTGATGCATACTGGCCTTACACACTTGACAACGGAATGGCGAATGATTGCCTTAGCGTTCCCGGTATCTGTAAGGGACAGCCGAAGCTACCCGGCTTTTGGGAGGTCCCCATGTATGCATTTTTCGACAGCCGTGGTGTCGAAGGAATCCACCTCATGGATCCCTGGCTGTTGGTGTCAACAAGTCCGTCAGCTGTTCTTATTTCTTATTGACACGATTTGTCAGTGATGCCGCCAATGGCGCAAATACTGTCAATGATTCCGCGACACTCGAGTATATGCAGAATACTTTTACTGCACACTACACCGGGAATCGGCAACCTATCGGCCTCTATACTCACCCAATTCATACAGCGGTGCGGAGCTACAGGCTATACTTTATTCCTTTCCTTATTGTTTCCAGACCACGTACCCTGGCGTACAAGTATCGAATTCGACCATCGAGATGATAAACGCCTTTCTCGATTGGGCACAGCTGCAGCAAAACGGTGACATATGTTGCAATTAACATGACGATTTCACTCACTTTGCATGTATCAGTATGGATCGTCTCAACAGAACAGTTATTAGCTTGGGTTCAGAACCCTGTCCCTCTGTCCCAGTTGAATTCATTCGAACCCCTCAAATGCTCCACGCCACAGGTCGATCAAGCCATCTGTGATGGTATTCCCGCCAATGAGCAGGGTTTGCTCGACCGCTGCGACTTCCCAGATTTTCCTTTCTTTACATGTGTCAGTGCAAGAGAAAACGCCTCCGATTTTGGCTTTGACTAATGATCACATCATAGTACGGCTGTCCCCAGGTTGAACCTACGCCCAACAACCCTAATCCGGCACAGGATACATCCAACGGCCGGCGCTTCCGCTGTAAGTTGCACTTGCCCTTGGGTTTTGTCTGATCACCGATGCGCCGGGCCAGTGCCCGCGAATTGCTCGACTCCGTTCTGGGATCCTATCGCAGGCAAGTGTATTTGCAATTCGAGTTCTTGTCAGTTCCAGGACGAGTCGCGCCCTATCGGCGTATGTAACGTATTTCTCCCGAGCTAATTCATCCGTCTAATTTCCTTTTCTTTCTAGCCCAACGGTGCGAATCTCACTGGTGGTGGAACTGGAAGTGAATTCTCCAGCGGGGCGGCGTCCCCAACAGCCTCTTACATACCTTTCAATGGCAATGGCGAACTCTTGACTTTGCCTGATAGTATCTGGCCTGCAGTCACGCTTGCTTTCGTCGGTCTTGTTTGGGGGTTATACATACTTTAAATCTGGTTTATTGATGGCGAGAGTAGGACTTTCCCGGGGACTTTCCGGCGGTCAGATGTGACACCATTGTATTTGCAAGGACCTGCATAAATAATCTCGTTTGTTTCGCATTAGTACCTCCCAAACTTTATGTAGCAAGGACACTTCATCAATGTGCAAGGCCATCCCAATGCGACTCATTCTGCTTAACCATTCTTATAGTCTAAGGCGGAAAACAGAATACAATTGAGAGCATGAATGGTGGACAAACGCCATCTCCCGCTCATATTGTGGTCTCATACGGTACAGGCACAATAGTTTGCGGAGTGTTATCTGCGATAGAAACGGTATGTGCACCCCGAGGGAGGACCGGAACTCTCTTCAAGTTGACGCGCACTATAGACAGCTATACGTAAGTGTGGGATGGGTGCATCAAGAGGAGTACATACCCCCTTTTGCCTTGGCCTCTGCGTAAGCATCGTGGTTGCGTTTCACTCTGTCCAAGAATTCTTGCCGACATTTGGAATGCCGGATATGTTCCATGCGGATATTCACGCGCTTTTCAATGTAGCGATTGCCAACAATTTTGTTGACAATAACGCCAACGGCATGAGGGGTTACATTGTACACGATTCCAGTCCGTCTATGAGACGCATTAGAAGGCCTGGACGTCTGAGAGAGGTACTTCAGACTGACCCGTGGTAGAACTTGTGGGGCATGCCTTTTTGCTGCGCCGCATTTGCCTTGATGTCGACAATATCTCCAATACGGTAAGGGATCAGAAATGTGGAAATTTTGACAGGGCCATGTTCTATCCGGGGGAATCAAGTTCAAGAACTTGTTGTACCAGAAATGCACCAGAAAGCACAAAGACAATATGCACCTTTGAAACCCCTCTTGAACATATGGCGCGTACGCGCTCTGTAACCGAATGAGTGAGGCATTTCAAAAACTCTGCATCCAGTAAGATTTCAGACAAGCAGATGGGACAATGAAGGATCCGTACCGTGCAGTCGTTGACGATGAGGGCAAGACTGCACTCTTGAAGCTGCTTTGTTGATTGGATTTCCGGCTACTGCCGAGTGGCGACTTACTAACCTGTACAGTTGTGGCGCGCCTGTAAACCTTGTGTTGACGCTACTTTGGTGGTTCTATCGTTTCCCAAGCAAGGCGTTATCCCTAACTTCCTCAAGAACAATGCCCAGGTAAGAGTGATATGCCGTCAAAAGCATACTTTCTGACGCTTTGTATATAGGGCCCCAAGGAATCACTCCAAGACGTGAGCATTTTCTTCTTCAAGATCCACTTTGGTGGAGGGATACACGACGCTGATCACAGCCGTGCCCCATGTATTTGTGTGTAGTTACAAGGTCCCCCGTCGACCTTTTGGATCTGCACGTCTCGATGCTGAGCTGAAGGTACGCATTCCGTGATTATTCTTATGCATTGCTCATAAACCGAGGTTGGTGAAATAGCTCGCAGGCGAGTACGGCCTCCGGAACAAGCGAGAGATCTGGCGTATCGCCCTTGTTCTCTCAAAAATTCGTCGTGCTGCTCGTGAGCTTCTCAAGCTCGACGATAAGGACCCGAAGCGACTTTTCGAGGGCAATGCACTCATTCGCCGTCTTGTCCGTATTGGCGTGCTCGACGAGACGCGCATGCGTCTTGATTACGTGCTCGCCCTCAAGATTGAGGATTTCTTGGAGCGTCGCTTACAGACACAAGTGTTCAAGCTCGGCCTTGCAAAGAGTATTCATCACGCGCGAGTTTTGATCAGACAACGTCATATCCGGTGCGCCATAAGTCCGGACCTCTTGGTCGGTCCTAATTATTTTTATATGCGCATATACAGCGTAGGGAAGCAAATAGTTAACGTCCCCTCGTTTGTCGTCCGCCTCGATTCCCAAAAACACATCGACTTTGCCCTTACATCGCCCTACGGAGGTGGTCGCCCTGGCCGAGTCAAACGCAAGCGTGCAGCGGCAGCTGCTAAGAAGGAAGAAGGGGCCGATGAGGAGGAAGAGGACTGAGTTCAGTGACTGAGCTGATCTTTGTTGATTTCCATGACTACTGTACTGTTGTCACTTCTTCCATAGCTGTGAACCAAAAAAAAAAATTACGTCATTGATCGGTCGACCGTGTGAAACTTTAACTTGAAATAGGTTGACGTGGGTTATTACCAAATCTACCCGTTTCAGTCTCAGTCTCAGTCTCAGCCTCACAGCCATCAGTTCAGCCTCTCCTTGGCTTTTGATCCCCTTCTCCGTTTTAGAGTATGTCCCAGCAGTCTGTTTTATTGACAACCTCAGTAGCGGACGAAGGGCTGGCCCGCTGGGATAGCGCTACGGATCGTTTCGACCGGGACGGTCCCCATCATATCCAACAAGTAAACCAGGTTGATGACAATCTTGCTCTAAAGGCGGATGATGTACAGCAAGTTGACAAGACAAATCATCTACCGGCTCTAGGATCAACTTCTAGCGGCCCCTCTCCAATATCTGGTAGTCCTGCTGCGAGCATACGCGACTCGGCCAGCACGCATAGTCTCCCTGCAGTTCAAGTAACGGGGCCAGGGCCTCAAGATTCTCAGTCGCTTTCTCAAATGCTGGGTGCCCCTTCCTTAAGTGACGATGACACACCCCCAGTGCAGACAAATGTCGAGCCAAGTTCTACTGCGGCCCAACCTTCCCGGCGAAGAAGCCTCCGGGTTCGCCCAAATGCTGACGTACGTGTTGTGTTATTGCTATCTCTGTGAGGACCTTTATCATGAACTCAATCTTACATAGGGTCGTCCTCCTAGCCGTCTGTCTGGATTTCTCTCGCATTTAATCCACCGACGGGATCCTTTACCGCCCTCGCCTAGTACCATTGTCCATCAAGAACGAACAACAACGAACACGATCACACCAGAGGGTTCAGCCCTCCCTTCACGAGAATCATCCCCTGCGCCAGTGCCCCGACCTTCCACACCACCTCCATCCTTACCATCCCCTTGCTTGTCTGATTTAGGCCTCTCTTTGACCGTTCTAACAGATCACCTATCACCGTCTCATTTCAGTACCCCACCCACCAGTGGCGCATTTCTGGCGCCTCATTACCTCCTCCTCTGCCATTCCCAAGGTCTCGATGTGTTGCCACTGGTCTCGCCTCCGGCTTCCGCGCCGTACGCATTGATTCGTCGCGTCAGCTTTAAGAGCGTCCTCGTGATGGAGCACCGAGGTGTCCTGGTAGCTATTTCCGGTCGTCGTGACGGAGTACGGGTTTATGCTCTTGACGAGATAAAAAAGGCAGTTGAGTGGCGTTTAGACGTCGAGATTCGTCGCGAACGAGAGAAGTTACGCAGAGAAGAAGCAAAACGTGGGCCACCACGGGAACCTGCGCTGGGTGAGGTATTTTCCCTTGGAAAAATAGCTCTCTCTTATCCGAATATAGACAAGAATGTGTCCTTGCGTCGTTCACCCTCTACGCCTTCTCGGGGCAGGCCACAGCCCAAGAAGACCCAGACATCCTTTCAAACACCGCCACCTATCTGTCCTCCCCTTGACATAAATCATTCTTCTTTGGGTCCTCCCCCTTCTTATCGGAGCCCATCCCCTCCTCAGCCTCTAAGACAAAACTCTGCTTCATCTCTTGGCGCAGCTAGCGGCCGGGGCACGTCTGTCAGCGATGTCTTGAGAGGCACGATCTCTCGACGAGCGACCGAGGTTGTTGGACTTGACAACAATTGCAATGCAGACGTAAAAACTGATTGGTTGGAAGAGTCCCACAGCGACGATGAGGCGATCAATGTAGTTGCAGCCGGTGCGAGCGGTAGTCAAGCTTTAGACGAGCGGACGAGTTCGATGGTAGCAGCAGAATCCATGGCGAGCAATACCTCAGGCTTAGATGGAACAACGTCTCGCAGTGGTCGGCCACTTTCAACCACCACGCTTACTCCAGCAGGATTTCGGCGAGCTACACGTCCGGTTGATCTTGATCTTACCGAGACACGTATCGAGCCGGGTTTAGCCGTGCCTCCATCTCCAACCCCTACCCTTCTTACCCTCCGACAAGCGCTTGCAACATCTCCGTCGTCTGGCACTCCGCGGCTCACGGACTCCCCGATCCCTGACCTGGATCCCGATGACGATGATGAGAACGAGAATGGCGGTCACACACCTACCAATGATAACATATCATTTGCACAGGCACTTTTAGAGAGCCGTCTACCACATCTACCGCCACCTGGCACCCGACTTCCTCAGCAAGCCATCCTCATTACTCAGTCACACTCGGTTGCTATGGCCGACGAGGATGTACCTAACAGCCCAGTCTCCGTGACCGCGCAGAGCAATAGTGCTAGGCAAAGCGACGATACTCTCAGCAGCGGACGTCGTAGACGAAGATGGTCAGTGCTGGATGGACTCTTAGGTTCCAACGAACAACCGGAGGCTGCGACTTTAACGTCTCTTCAACCCCGAGATTCGCAAGATACTCGAACGCGCGGGGAACAGCTTATAGATCCCCCGTTCGGACCCACCACGCCAACTACTACCCCTCCTCATTCCCAGAGTTCAGAGACAGTGGTTAACGCCCCAATCCCAATCCCACCCCCAGTCCCTGCGCCTTCTCACTCGCGTTTCTTTTCGCGCATCATCGGTAACCCGTTCTCCCACCGCCGTTCCGAGGATAGTGCGGATTCGGTGCCACTTCGTGTGGATAGCGCTATTGGTGGTGCCCGAAAGCAACAAGGTCTCACCCCGCCATACGCCCCGGCACCGAAGCTCGAATATGTCAAATTACCGGGCACGAAGGGTTCCCTCATGATCAAAGCAGTCGAGACAAGTAGAAAGAGGCGAGTTGAGCACCTTTTACTACGTGCTACTTGCCTTGACGCCTCCATGACAGCTTCCTCGCTATTCTATGTGGAGATAATGGGGAGAAGGTCGAACTTTTCGCTGGCACCTATCGTACGGCACTCGGGCTGTCGCGCACGTTCATTCTACCGGATCCCCCACGCTCCCTGGAACTGCAGCTCCAGGGTGATGACCTTGTCGAAGTCTTCCTCGTCTTCTCACAGAACGTCTTCGGCCTTGAGCCTGCTACCGTTCGGGTGCGCGAAGTCCGGCTCGGGCGAGCAGAACGGAGAGCAGCACGCAGGCGGGCTCGCGAACTCCAAGTAGACGATATTTTTGGTCCAGAGATGGATCCACCGCCCACGATGGAGGGTATCACTGACACCAACGCCAGTGTTGGGTTTTCAGCCCCGTCGGTTTCTGTTACTACGGAGATCTCAGCCGCAGCGACTCGTGCCACTGGCCCCTCA
This sequence comes from Lactifluus volemus, assembly GCA_022376515.1. Lineage (NCBI taxonomy): Eukaryota > Fungi > Basidiomycota > Agaricomycetes > Russulales > Russulaceae > Lactifluus > Lactifluus volemus. The sequence continues at coordinate 1,435,468 of WTXI01000001.1, forward strand.
CCTTCTGCCTCACAGCCTAATGTGGCCCAACGTTCTGGTAGTGGGGCAGCGCTGAAGGCTGAGGATATTGCATCAACGACTTCCGGTCCCTATACCACCTTCCAACAATTATCCTTTTCGCCCAACTTCCCACTTGCTGCAATCGTAGACGAGTACATCATACCCCCGACTTACCCCGAATTTTTGCACTACCGGAGTACCTATGAACCGGAAATTAATGGAAATGGTGGCGTAGATTTGTCCCAGGTACAATTTTCGCCCCCCGGCCTTCCCGTTCCTCCTGTGTCGTCCCCATCACGATGGTTTTACCGAGATCCCAAAGGTGTCGTTCACGGTCAGTAATTGATTCGGCATGCTCTGATCAATTGTGTAGCTCACAACTGCACAGGACCTTGGTTATCATCACGCATGCACGCTTGGTACCGAGAAGCGCTATTGCCCCCTGACCTGCCCGTCCGACGCGAACAAGACACAGAGTTTGTTTTGCTGAAAGATCTACGACAGCATTGCGTGGATCCTTCACAGCCATTTGGACCTGCATCAACCCGATCCGTCCCAGAAGAGTCACCACTGAGCAACACATGTACGAGGAGGCCTCTACTCCCACCAATTTCTTTATTGTCACAGCCGAGACTTTTCGGCCCTCCCGCTCTGTTCTACTCCTCCAAAGGTGGTCACAGTACGACCATAGTCGACGGTCGAGGCAGGTCTGTCTTGAAGGACCGCTTTTTCTGGACTACAGATGATCAACATCTTGATGGGCAATCTGTCGGTTTTGGTCGTCTCGGTGATGTCAAGCGCCTGGAAGCGTTTGACGGTGTCCAAGGTCGTTCCGTTCTGGTCGCCATACGCCAAGGGGGGTTTGAGGCAGTGGAGTTGAGTGACGCCCTCTTACGACCAGCAGATGCCTCTCGTGATGTCCTCCCACATTTTACGGCACCTCCCTTCCAGATGAATCGCCGCAAAATCTTCACGTGGAGGATTGGCTCACCTGTTCCACCCACATCCCCAGCATTAGTGACCGTGACGATGCTCCCCCGAAACTCTTCTCGCCCTTCCCCTTCTACAAAGAAATCTAACGCTGGTTCAGGCAAATCATCGGCGCGGTTAGAGTTTGGGTACGCTGACGGTGACGGTGAGCAGACCCGTAATGAAATCATATTCCTTGGACGACGAGACGATAAAGTGTACATCTGTGAACGCGACGGTGAGACGTTCCGCGTTCTGCTACTTGCCCCTCTCGGCACCAACTAAATATTGGCGACGACGCGATGAGACAAACGGACCTGCACGACCCACTATTGTATAATCATGCATTCATTCGTCTTCGTTGCTGTATATCACTTGCCTTATTTTTTGTCTAGCTCATACATGCACAGCCATTTCCATTACCACCAGGTCATATATTTTACCCAACTTGCAGAACATTGTTCGATTTTATATTGCAGTATTAGCGATAACAAAGCGACAGCACCACCTTTCTCGGCGTGCATATGATGACGGTATAGTACATATTAGAATAGATTGCACATATATATATATTTAGAGCTTTGCAGAAGCGGCCCGTTTGCGCAGGACCGTCTTCATAATTTTCCCAGTTGACGTTTTCTAGTAGGATGGTCAAGAGCGCTCAGATAGGACTGAACGGGACGCACGGCAGCTCCTTGACCACGACAATCCATTCGGGTATCGCAAAACCGGGCAGACGTCCGCGTGCATGGGTCTTGAGTACAATGAAAACTCGGCGTGCTTCCCAGCCCAACGTTCCGCAGACTTGGTGTGGAGAATCACATAGGCCATCGGGCGCTCACCCCAGATGGGGTGCGTGCGCCCTACGACGGACACTTCTAGGATATCGGGGTGGCTCGCCAATTCTGCACAATCGGTGAATCATGAGGTAATAGATAAGGAACGAGTTTGATACTTTCGTACCTTGTTCTATTGCAAGCGACGACGCATTCTAAGTTTTTTTTTTTTAGGGGGGGGGTACACAGGGATGGATTAGCGAGCCGCAGGACCTGTAAAAACTACTGCACGCACCTCACCGCCGGAAATTATGATATCTTTGGATCTGTCCTGAATCTGTATGGAGCCATCCGAGTGCCACACGGCCAGATCACCCGAGTGAAAGTATCCACTGTCGAATGCGCGGTCGGTCGCGTCGGGGTCTTGGAAGTAACCTTGCATGACGATGTTCCCGCGCATGATGACCTCGCCGAGCGTTTTGCCGTCGCGGGGGACATCTACGAGTTTTTCGCCAGGTGATTTGAGGGGATAAACGACGCGGAGTGGGAAGGAGGTGGCGAAAGCGTGGCCCTGTCTGGCACATAGTTTGGCCGTTCGGAAAGAGGAAGCGTGGACCAGGAAGATTGTGGGTAGTTGCGAGTGAAGGGCCCATAAGTCTCGCTGAGTTTCTCGGGTGGGCTTTAATATGGACGCGAGACAGACATTGACGTACGTCAGGCCATAAACGTGTACGGGCTGGAAACCTTTAGATTCTAATTGGGCGAGTAGGTGTGCGGTAGGCGCAGCGCCTGCAACTATCGCCTTGACCGGGTGCGGAAGCTGCCTTGCACTTGGATGGTTTGTGATTCCAATCTTTGTCACGGAGGGTCAGAAATCTCTTGAGCAGTCGCTGGAGAGATAAGGTACCTGTACTGTAGGAGCTCCACAGTAGTGCGTGACACGGGAGCCCGAGAGATGCTTCCAGATTAGAGAGTAGTCCACTGTCCGCAGGGTGATCTGACCAAAAAGTTGAGATCTGGGGAGGTGCAAGGTAGAAGCGAAGAGCTCACCTGTGTGGCAAATGAGAAAGGAATTGACCAGGGAAACGTCCAGCCAGCAGCGTGGAACATGGGAAGAACCCTGTGAGAGGCAAAGACTGAGTCTGGAGCTCGAACATTTAAGTAGTGGCTTTACCATAAATAGGTGGACTCCTTGTTCATCCTGAAACAGTGGGTTGAGTGGCATTTTGTCTGAAAGTAAAACGGCGCCTACTGTGACTCGAAGGCGTTGGCGATGGAGGCTAAATATGTGCCTAAAAGCATTGCGCCGGATCAAGTCAGGTCCAGTAGTACAAGTACAGCCAGAACAAAGGCATACCCCTCAGTGTGGTCAGGACACCCTTTGGCTGGTTATAGAAAAGAATGAGAATCGTGCGTGGTTGAACATCGAGGGAGGCTCACACGCCCAGTAGTACCGGATCTTCAGATATAGTCAAGGACATGACGGAACGAGTCGACTCGAGGCGTACGTGTAGTTTAAGGAGAGAGGCTTATTCTCGTCTGAATCCATCTCAAGGCCGGGCCAACCTTTCTCTTGGCTGTACGACCTTCCGGTGGTCAAGAAGTCCTCGTAAGGGTCACCAGCGCAGCCAGTATCGTTGCACACGATAATACGGGCCTTGGCATCGCTGATGAGATATTTGTACTCGTGATCTACAAAAATGAGCTTTGCACCACTGTGTGCGAGAATGTAGTCGATCTCATTCTTTGTCAAACGCGTGTTGATCGTCGTTACAATTGCACGAGCGCCGATGACACCTTGCAGGGCCTCTAGAATACATATAAGGAATGAGCGCTGGAGTGAATAACAAAAAGTCATCACCTGCGATCATAGGTCTAGAATTTGATGAGCATCATACACTAATGTAGGGAAATCGAGTGGGACGTACGAATTGGGTGCTAGGACGGCAATTCTATCACCCGGGCAGATGCCAGCTTGAAGGAGACCATATGCGAAGTTCTGCACGCGCTGTGCCCTTGAAATGATGTATTAGAGGTGGATGACTGGACGAGTCAAGTCATACCAAATGGAGTATGTGTAAGATACGGGGAATGGCACATCGGGATGGACGAGAGCGATTTTGTGAGGGTATATTTGTGCGGCACGCAATAGAAACTCTAGAGGGTTCTACCGACCAAGATGTAGAGGAGGACTGTGGATGGGTGAAGAGAGACATACAAGAGGGTGAAAGTTGACTGCAAGACCCGATGGAGTGTTCAGGGTCAAGTTGGGTTGGATGGAGGAAGGCTAGCAGGTGTGGGCGAGCCTTTTATTATAATTATTATAATTATAAGATGAGAGTTAGATAAAGATATACCGAAAGTACTCATCAGAGGAACGAGTTAAAGCCAAACACGTGAGTATCAGGCGACTCGTGGAGGCGCAGTTTATTATTCTTCATCTCTCTTTCTGTCCATCTCTTATGGCCGACACTGCATCTGGCTCTGCAGACAAGTCCGTCCAAGTAAAGCTCGTCTTGCTTGGTCAGTCCTTCATACCTTGCCTTTCTTTCCCTCCTGCTCATCTATCATCATCATAGGTGAAGCGCCGTCGGCAAATCTTCCGTCGTTCTCCGCTTCGTATGTACAAATCCTTACTCCACTACTGTATTTTATTTTTTACACACACTTTCAACTCGGTTAATCCAGGTTTCCAACGAATTTCAAGCTAACAAGGAACCCACAATTGGCGCCGCTTTCCTAACACAAAAGTGCCGCCTTGATGACCGCGTCCTCCGGTATGAGATATGGGACACCGCCGGCCAAGAACGCTTTCACTCCCTAGCCGTGAGCAGCAGTAGCATCTGCATCCACTTGTTGATAGTACCATCCAGAACTGAAAGACGTGATGACTCCTCCCCATTCCGCAGCCGATGTATTACCGTAACGCCCAAGCAGCGGTGGTCGTGTACGACGTCACCAAGGCTGCTAGCCTCGAAAAGGCAAAGACATGGGTGAAGGAGCTCCAGCGACAGGCGAATCCGAATATCGTCATTGCTCTCGCCGGTAACAAGATCGACCTTGTTCAGCCGTCACCGTCTGCTTCAACAAGCGGTGCCACCACCGAGTCGGAAGACGAAGCAGATGACGCGACCGCCACTCCCGGTGAGGCTACCACCACAGCAGCAGAGGCGGAGAACCTGCGCCAGGTTCCCCGTGAGGAGGCACAAGCCTACGCGCAAGAGGCCGGGCTCTTGTTTTTCGAGACATCCGCAAAGACAGGCGAGGGCGTAGTCGAGGTGTTTACCGAGATCGGTACGTTGACCTCATCATCCTCATCATCATCACCATCAAAGTGGACTCATTGCCGGATCTCGGGGGAGCAGCAAAGAATATTCCTATCGAGCACATTCTCGCCTCCTCGCGCGGCGCTGCTGGTCGACCAGGTAGTGCTGCAAATCGCAACGGGACCCAAGAAGCTGTGAATCTGGACCCGAATCAAGCAAAGGGCAGGGACGCATGTAATTGTTGAAAGTTTCTCGCGCACGCTCGATTCTCTTACATACGTATGGGCACGCGTATGATGCCTTTCCTTCTCTTCTCTAATACTCTGTTGTTATTCTCCCGATTTATACATATGCTGCATTCCACCCCATCTTGTTATGTATAATTCCGGCTACCTCGCGTCTACTGGTCAGACAATCTTCGAGCTTTTGAACTTTTATTAACCTTCTAGCTCAACCCTCCTGAGGCGGCCTCAAATCAACGTATGGCGGCGGCCTCGCAACCTGTTCGTGCTCTACCCCATCAGGGACAGGATATGGCGGCGGTGCGCTCACGCGCGACCGCGTCGATACGGGGATGCCCGGTGGGATTTGAGGTGCCGGTAGATCCGTAGCACTGGCCACTGCCATGGCTACAGCCTGATGTGCGACGCCCTCTCGCGAACGATACTCGGAGTGTATGGATGGCGGTGGGTCTGATGGGTCGTCCATCGGAGGCGGTGGCGGCGGCGGCGGCTCACCCGTCGCGATTTGTTCTTCCTGTTGTAATGTAAGCTGTATCTGTTCAGGGACGTCAACGCTGAGCCCTACGAGCCCCGTCACGTTCGGATCTAACGTTGCCATCTCCACCGAGGGTGGTGGCGTAGATGCCCCTTCGTTACGATCTACATCGGTGTGTCCGCTGAATTGGGACGATGCCGAGAAACCAAAGAGCACGCCCTCTCCTTCGATGACTTGCTCGAGGAACGGCATCGGCGGAGGCGGCGCGGCGGCACTGTCTTCAGCGGTGGGAATGAAGATCTCTTGCTCGGATTCGAGAAAAGTGGGCAGTCTCGATGACGACGAAGGGAAAGATGTCGAGGAGAAGGGGGGCGGGGCATCGCGTTCTTCAAATGGCGGGGGTGCACCCGGGGATAAGTAGCTCGGGCCCGCTTCGCCTTGCTCGTAGTCGTAGTGCGGGGCGGCATCCGTATCATCGCGCCGGTTAGTTCTTGCTGGTGGACGATCGTGCTTCTTATGGTATGCAGAGTCCACGGATTCCTCTACTTCGGGAAGTGGTGCCGGAGAAGGCAGAAAGGTGATTGGTATGGTTATAGTAGAGACTCGCTCAGTGTGACGGGATGTGTTCCTGAACGTAGCGTGCACCCGAATGCGGAAAGAGACCGAGTGGAGGAGGGTGGTCTGAGTGATGGACGCACACTCTGCATCGCTACCCGTAGAACCAAAGTCCCCAGCCGGGAGCGGGTGCGTAGAATCTGACGGCGACGACGATGGCGATGATTGGTGTAAGATGAATCTGAGACGCACAGGGAGCGAGGCGTGGAACCGACACAGGGCACCGGAACGCGAGATCACGGTTCGATAAGCCGCAGACCGAGGATTGCTAGGGTAAGAAGTGGTGGACGAGGAAGCCATAGCATGTTTCTCGTGGGACGGAAGAGAAACACCTAATGGAGCGTTCCCGCTATGGCCATCCTCGTCCTCCTCGGGTTCATCACCGATATCAGACGGATCAACGTCAACTGAGTCGCTCTCCTCGGCTTCGGTTCCGTCCGCGACGTGGACGATCCTGATGAGCTCGGCCTTGATATTCCGCAGTCTGAGACCCTCTTCTACGACGAGCTCCCGACGTGGGGGCGGTATCGTCACGTAGATGGGAACTGGCTCGACACAGGTGAATGTGGTCCTGGGAATTTCGACTTGTACTCGAGACGGATTGTCGAGAGAACGCGTGATAGGTGAGACGGGTGTACTATTTGCGTGGGATATGAATCTTCTCGTATGGACGGTAAGCGTCTTGGAGAATGGCTGTGCAGCTTGGTCCAATGGATGGAGTGTGGCAGACAAGATGTGCCTCAGAGACGATTGCGGCGTATGGATGCATTGCGGAGTGTCTGAGGTAAGTGGAAGTGCAAAGGAAAACGACGACGGAAGGACTGTTTCCTTGTCGTCCTCGGAATCATAAAGGACAATGGTCGATTGGGAAAGCTCAATGGCTTGCTCGTATGCAGCCTCGACGGTACGGAGGTCCATCGTCCTTGAGGACAGAAAATCTAGACTCAGCAGGTGGACCGGAAGCTAGAGTTCAAGATTGCGACGGACACCTTTCTCCAGCGGACTGAGTCCGTTCCCTTGACCTGAAGTTCTCCTTCAATGGCTGCGCGTTCGCCTTCAGCGCCTAGAAACCCCTGCTGGAACCTTAATGAGTCCGTCGCAGGAATAATGAGGATTTGTGGCTCGGATTGAGGATCACTTTGAGGCATACTAGGGCCATGTTGAGCATATATGGGAGGAGGAACGGTAGAAAGGTCTGAAGACATTGTCGTCGGGAAAGAGAGAAGAGTGTGTGTCCAAGTACGGATACTGCATGTGTATGTGTAATACAGTACAGCTAGAGAGCAACAATAAATTACAGCAATCATCTCATCCGTCTCATCCCACTCGGACGAGACTTTCCAACTCACGAAACATGGGTTCGTCCACGTCCTTTTGCAACATGATGCCTAAGATCACGTCCTCCTGGAATCCACTCAAAGACCCCGTTCCTTTCTCCACGTGATCCTCACCCACCTCTCCATATCCAACACCGAACGACAGTGTGACACTTCCCGTATTTTGAGACATATCGAATGCGTCCTCTCCATCATCGACCACCTTCAAGGTTTCCACGGCCCGCTTCGCACAGACGGTGAAAAACACCCGCATCTCTGGCGGGACGTTGATAGTAAATTTCTTCACCAATCTGAGCATGAGCTTGATGAACCCCAACTGGTGGTCTTTCTTGAGTTGCTCCTTCATCGATGGCGGTGCTAGGAATGCGATGGCATAAAGCCCCATGATGACCTTCTCGATATAATTAACCCATGGCTCTCGCTTTGCGAGTTGGAAGTCAGCGTCAATAATGGGAAGACGGTGCATGAGCGCCTCGAATATTCGCCACAGCCACGCTTGCGGTACGGCTTTTGCCATGACCTGTCGGTTGGCATCCGGTTGACCAAAGCGACCGAGCACCTCCAATGCGACATCTACCAAAGGGGGTGGTTTTACATTAGGGTTGGCGCCCGCTAATACGAATAATTCATAGGGGTTGACGGTTTCAGATGGGTCGATTAAGAAGGATGTGATGAGCATGAAGGCACGCCTCGCTACTTGCAAGGCGGCAGGGGATGGTGTGCTGGCAAGAACGAGTGAAGGCGCAAGTCGTACTGAACCGGATAGGTTGATCAGGAGGTAGAGGACGTCCCGCCGAACAGCAACAAGGTCCCGAAGTGTGAGGGCACTGGAGGCGGCATGGAGGGTACCATCTTGCATTTGCTTGGCGGCACAAATTCGTAACAAGGTAGCTAGCAGGCGTTCATGATTCGCCAGATAGTCGCAATTGTCGGGGATCACGGAAAGGTTCCTCATTATGTTCACGATGGCCAGGACGATATCGCCGGGGCGTTGTTTCGGTCCCAGGGTGTCGAAATCCTTCATGCCCTGTACTTTTCTTAAACTCGCAAACGGTTTGCTTCCATCCTCCAGGATGGTGTCGACCAATTGCTTGTGCGTGATGATGGACGTCTCCATAAACGCATCATCCAACTCTTCCTCTTGGAAGCTAACCTCTAGCAACACGTCCAAAGCTTCGTCCATGAGGTCGGGGCAGTTTGCGATGGGGAACCCACTTGTCCCCTGACCGCGCATGATAGAGAGGAGTGTCAACGTGGTAAGTCCATACCCCATCTCGGTGGATATTCGAGAACGCAGGCTCATGGTAAGTGCATCGATATCGATATTTCCCCACTCGCTGAGATCGCGCAAGGCATGGCGTGTCGCTAATCGGTGCCGCTCCTCGGTGAATGCATTCAAGTCACGACCGCCTACAGTGTCCGACTCGCGAAGGATAGGAAGGTATTCGATCTTGCGACGCTGTCCTGAATCAGGCTGTTGGGAAGTAGAAGGAGCTGTTGTCGCTGTTGGTTGGCTATCGCCTCCGGAAGTATCCCCAGACGGAGGCGCAGATGTCCGATCGACGTTAGACTGTTTCTTCTTTGTTAGCATAACATGTGAGCTTCCGAACAGGAAAAAACGACTGACCCCTGCATCTGGTGAATCAACTTGAGGAAAGATTCTCGTAAGTTCCGGCCTCACCAGAACATCTAGATAACTGGGTTACATACCAGTTCTCTGACGGACCCGCTTCGCATCCACGTCTGGCGCACCCTTTCTTTTGCGGGTTTCTGCGTCAGCGTCAAAGGTAAGGGCTCCATCTTGGGCCTGCCCTTGAAGGCCTAGCTGCGAGCCATCCGGGGAAGTCTGGGGGAGGAACGGCTGAGATATGCTTGACCCTATTCCCGACAACATATCCGGCGACTGAAGCGAGGGGCCAGTAGGCAGCATATTCAGGCCAACTGGAGATTGCCTATAGACCTGTGTTTGCGAAGAAGTGAAGGGATGGTGCGATGGAAGAGTGGAGCTCCCATCCACGTGGGGAATCGTTGGAGGTATGACCCCTTGTGCACCTATTCCCCACCTGACATTTGACTGGGTATGCTATGCTGCACAACCTGTTGGGACTGTCCAGATTGCCCTTGCATGCCGAGCATGGGACGTTGCTGCTGTGCGTTCTTGCGAGTATATTCTTCAAAGGACCCGAGTATAGCCTTGTAGTATTGACCCAGTAGCGGTGCCACGGGGGTTGGGTTTCCGTTGATAGGGTAGGTCTCGGGGAGTTCGAACATCTGGAGGATAGTGGGCCAGAGTCGCTCTTGTGACAACTGTATTGATCCCTAAATCGCAAATTCCGAACGAACAGAATAGCGCTCACTTTAAGCCAACCACCCGCAGAGTTGACAGCCACGTATAGTTTGTACAAGTCAACAGGCTTTCCGGCCAGAATGACTGACCCCACCTCTGACGATTCTAAAGACTTCCATTTAGATTGGTTGATATCAAAGCCAGGAAGCGGGATGCCAGTGAGGGGAGGAGGGAGCGGTTCTTTACGGGCCAGATGAAAGTTATGAAGTCCGACTAGGAACTGTCTCTGTTGGTCTTGTGTTGAGGGTTGAGTTGCTGCTGGCTCTGGCGAAGAGGCTGCTGCCCTGCTGAAGACATGAAGGGATCTGATGACGAGGAACTGAAATTGGTTGGCTGGTTCGAAACGGGTTGTTGATTCAACGATTGTGCCTGGAGAGACAAACGGTTTTGGGATGACAACGCGGAAAGGGGATCGTGACCAGGTGCGGGGGACAGTGATTGTTGTTGATTAACGGACGGCAATGCAGCCCCGAGGAAAGGAGCCGGAGTGGAGCGCCAGGTAGAGGGGAAGGACGAGTTGATTGTGCTCTCCTAGCGAGACCCGCTGCGTTGAGAGCTGCAAATTGTTTCACGGCGTTCGGATTCATATTTCCATTATTAAAGAACGCGGATGGAAGATCCGTTGGACTGGGACCTGGATTCGGAGAAGCGGGAACAGGATTAAAACCGGTGGGGAAGGATTGACTAGTGGCGTTGGGACGAGCATTCTGGGGTTGTTGCTGTTGTTGGCTAATGAAGGGGTAAACGGGGATACTCGGACGGTATCTGAGAGACTTACAGCATGGACATGAGCTGTCGTTGTGATGTGCCCTGGTCCAAAAACCGTTGAATTTGCTGTTCGGCGTCGAACCAGTTTGGTGATGGTGAATCGGACATGTCAACAGGTGCAGCAACCGAAATCAGACCGTCTACCCACGGGTCCCTCATATGACCGCGACCACGACCTCGTCAGAAATCGATGATATATTTTCTCAAAAGCCTACAACCACTAAAACTTTTCAACATTCTCTTTCAAATCTTAAACAGAAGAAGCGGAAGCATAGGCGTTCTCAGACAGACCCGAAGCGCCCAACACCCGAGATTGTTCTCGATCGCTCAATAAAACTGTCCCATTCCCATGCGTCCACGCCCACGTCCAAAACTGTCTCACATGATCGCTCGGTTCGTCCGATGCCACCTAGTAAAAAGCGCAAACTAGTCGGGACAAAACAAGACCAGGAAAAGTTCAAAGACTCACGCGGGACAGCGCCCCGTAAGCGCTTTCCCTAACATGATTCAGAGCACCGCGTAGCTCAACCAACCTAGGCCGCAAAACAGAGGAAGGTTTGTGATATACAAAGAAAATGAACTCGGTATCGATGCAGAGGCTGGAGGTGAGTTTAGTCCCTTTCGTTGTCAACTCACTGACATCACATTAGGCACCCCATTATGTCCCTTCGATTGTAATTGTTGTAAGTGTCCTACTTTTGTCTAGTGCAAAAATTAATGCCCCAATGTAGGTTTCTGAATGATCGCTCGTTCTGTTGATGTGTGTGAATCTAGCTGAGCAGTGACAGCCATTCCGTGAACCCTGCCGGCTCAATCGAAGCCTTCTGACCGCTACATAGCAACGGTCATAGAGGTCAATGTGTAGCCAATAAGGACGCGCAAGTCCCTTTGCCTATACTTCCAGATGTTCTCAGTCCGGATAGTATCACAATCACCGTGGCCATAAAAGGGTACACCTCTTTTCTTTTCTTGCCCTGACGCTGTTCATCAATCAACCATCACCGATTAGCCCGATTGATGTATGCTCCTTTCCCTTTATTATGGATAAAGTAAAGACCCAGGTTGTGGGGGTTTATAAATTATTCGCTTCAGTTGTCACAGTTGATTTACGGCAGTGATCGGTAAGAATTTGGGCGTGGGAGTGAGACGAGAACGCACACGCTCAAACCATTTTTTCGAACCTCGCTCGGCAGGGAATGATGCTTTACTTGAGAGCGTCAGTGAGGCATCTGGTTCGCCATGCAAAAAGATTCAACACTCTTCCGCTCACTCAAATCTCAACGCTGTCACTCCAGATGACATCGCTCACTTTGCAAAATTTCTCCCTCAAAACGCTATCCTTTCAACACTATCCCCGATCTCGATAGCTCCATCAGAGATCGAACAATACAACACGGACTGGATGGGGAAGTATCACGGGAGTTCGACAACAGTCCTGCGACCGCATACGACCGAGCAGGTTAGCAAAATCATCAAGTGGTGTCACGAGCGTCGAATTGGCGTCGTTCCCCAAGGTGGAAATACTGGCCTCGTCGGTGGAAGCATTCCCATCAAAAATGAACTCATATTGAGCCTGAATAACATGTCCAAAGTTCGGTCGTTTGACCCTGTATCGGGTGCGTCGCGTGTATCCTCCAACGTCGGCCCTGGCTCAAATGCACACGACCTATATATTTGTATGATCTAGGAGCGCTTGTGGCCGACGCTGGATGCATTCTAGAGGCAATCTCAGAATATATCGCTCCGCATAATCATATTATGCCCCTTGACCTGGGGGCCAAAGGCAGGTGCATATGGACGCGTGTTTACATCGTGTTCGCGAAATTTTACGCTTCACAGTTGTCAGATTGGCGGAAACATCTCGACAAATGCCGGTGGACTCCGTCTTCTACGGTATGGCTCCTTGCATGGAAGCGTGCTCGGTCTCGAAGTTGTACTACCCGACGGCACTATCCTGGATAATCTCTCCACGCTGAGAAAAGATAATACCGGTGAGCTAACGATTTTGCCCAGATGACGTCGGGTACTCATTACTTGCTAGGATACGATCTAAAACAACTCTTCATTGGCGCCGAGGGCACGTTAGGCGTAGTCACTGGCGTGTCAATTCTTACACCAGCCGCTCCGCGGACGGTCAATAATGTGATATTTGCCCTTCCAACCTTTGAAAATGTGCTCCCTCTCTTCAAATTAGCCCGGCAACATCTCTCAGAGATTCTTTCGGCCTTTGAATACATTGACAGGACCTCATACGACCTAGCCGTGAAGCATGGCCAAGGTCGGGGCTTAAGCGAGGAAGAAATCGAAGATGCTCAGTGTTTCGTGCTACTTGAGACCAGTGGCGGCAACAAGGAGCATGATGAACAGGTTCGTAATTCGGCTATAGATACAAAAAGTTTTTGATCGATGTTGTGGCCGGAAGAAACTCAATGTCCTCCTCGAAACACTTCTCGAGTCCGATTCACCTATGATCAATACTGGTGTACTGTCTCAATCCCCTGCCCAATTTGCGTCACTCTGGAGGCTGCGTGAAGGGATCACAGAGGCTGTTTCCAAAGAGGGGAAAGTTTACAAGTATGATATATCGATCCCTCTCTCTTCTTTCAAGGAAGTGGTCGACGCAACGAGAGAGCAGCTACAGAGAAAGGGGCTGTTACACGAACATGCAGTAAAACATGTGCTTGGATACGGACACATCGGTGACGGTGAGCTCTAGGTTAACTCTTGCAAGTCTCATACTGATCGTCTCGGCAGGTAACCTGCACCTGAACATCGTGGCAGCAGCGTATACTCCAGAAATTGAAGCCGCTCTAGAACCTTTTGTCTATGAGCTCGTCGGTAAGTGACACAAGTGTGCAGTGTTCTCTTATACTCGGGGTGCTAATGTAATTTGTTAAGCGTCTTACAAGGGGTCAATTTCTGCCGAGCATGGGATAGGGGCTATGAAGACCCACGCAATCCAGTATTCGAAATCAGCGGTTGCCATCGATATGATGAGACGGATAAAACAAATTTTGGATCCTCACGGCATCATGAATCCAGGGAAAGTACTGGGATAGACTTAGTATAGCGAGGAGCTTCACAGTACTTGATAGTTTAGTTTTTATATTATTTTTTTTGAACCTCAAGGTCAATGGGTGTGGCTGCACCTAACCTTATTCTAGCTCCGACACAACCCCCAACCCCATTACGAGTGTTGCCGCCATTGCCCCCCTCGAAGCCCAGATGGTACTGTCCCTGTTTCCTCATGTACGATCCGTGACTGATGCCTATTGAACCTATCATAAGCCTATATTTCAAGACGGAAATGGTATAGCCGTCAAGTTCTTCATACAGAAGGACCTGCCCACTGAGCTGCAGGCGGAGCTCTGTGAGACGATCACAGTGCGAAACACATATACCATTTCTTTAACGCCCATATGCTCATTCAACTCCTTCTACAGTCTCTCGGTGGACGTGTTGAGGCCAAGGTTCCACGACAGGGCTTTGTCCTGATTCAACCAAACACTAACGAGGCGGAACGCCTCAAGCTATGCTGGGACAGTCCAGATCGGCCAGATAGGCACTTTGTTCCCTACACTTACGTGGAGGCGTGTAAGATTTCTGGGATGTTGTTGAAACAGATCTTTGTGGAGAATGGAGAAGCCATCAAGTTTCACATTGATTCAAGTATTGCTAATATAAACGCCCGTGCAGCTCTCAGTGCCAGGATCATGGTTAGTTGCTTTTGTTGTGCATGTGACCGAACGCCTATTGACAATCTGGCTTTAGCATTCTGGAGGAGATCCTAGCGCGTCTGCTCAGACGGCGCGCGTAATTCTTGCGGATCCAAACACCGAGATCTTTCAGCATCTAGTGAAGAACTATCAGGGAGTTCCTGGAAAATATGTCGAGTCTTATCTATGGGTCAAGAAGTGTGTCGAAAAAGGCGTTGTGGTATATACACCGCTCGTGTATAAAAATCCTGGTGGTAGACGACCGGGAGAAGAGTGCGTCATATACAAAATCTGCGTTTCGAAAACCAACGCGGACTGACTTGATTCTCAGGAGGACTCAGTTCACAGAAGAAGACGAGGAGCACCTCTGCAAGTGGATCGCTGCTAAGATTCCTTACAAGGAGACAGGTGGAAGGACCGGCAACAGGCTCTACCAGCAACTTTGTGATATGGTATGTCGTCGCTTCATCTAGTATCCTTGCCTCCTTTGTAAGGTAAATGCAGGCAAGCGACCCAGAATATGCATGGGTCACACGCCACACATGGCAGTCATGGCGCGAGCGCTACAAAAAGAATTCACAGCGTTTGGATGCAATGATTCAGGCTATCGTCGAACAAAAGAAGCCATCCCTTGGCGAGAAAGGCCAGTATGGCTACGTGCGTAAGCCTGAAGAGAAACCAAAAAGGGGAAGAAAGCGCAAGGACGATGGTTCGAGTGCATGCCCATCCAATGACGATGATTTCCTTCAAGCCGGACCTTCGCATTCAATGGCCATGGCGATGCACATCTCCTTGAGTGCCCGAGACGAGCATCCTCACCCCGGGATACCAGTTCCCCCAGTGCCAGTTGGCATATATCAGCCAACCCATCCACACATACACGGCCTTCCACCTCATGTGAACCAAATGCAAACACCTGAGACCGGCTCCATGGGTCTGGGTGTTCCTCAAGATAGCGTAGTCGTCGTGCGAAGAAGCCCCGCTGAAGAAGAGATGGAGGATGAAGAGGCCGAATGGGAGGTTAAGGTGGGCAACGACCCTCCTCCCTTATGGGGAAAGCGCAGGGCTGGCGAGGACCTAGATGGAAACGGGAAGAGGGTCAGGGTGAAGTGCGCGATACCCCATTTATTTTGACCAGATTAGTCACTAATCAACGTTTTCCAGCGAGGAAAATAATGGTCGACTGGCATCTGGTCTAACCCAGCCTGATGGCCCAATTCTTCACGTTGTGGATCAAAGTATCTTGGATATCGCCCGCGAGTTCCGCTTTACCGTTGAAGAGGTCCAGGAGTACTACGATCGTTGTGGTGCGATGGACCGGACAAGAGGTCGTTTTAAGAAGATGCGTGACACCTTGTTAGCCCTAGCAGATGATTTGGATCATGTCGCCTAATTGCTGTGGTGGTCGGATTACATGCCTGCTTGTGTTCCTTTTCTTGTATTTACGCGCAGTCATGTAACGCCCGCCCGATCGTTTTTAGCACGTGTAACTACAGTAAATTAATTTACGAGATGAGCCTTTGTCGTGCTACTGTGGCATAGGTACTGTATCAGAGAGTCAGACCTCCAAACCAAGAGTACCATTTCTCAAGCCCGAAATTGCGTTATTCCATATCCGTGAGTAACTTATGGCCTGCACCTCGAGCAGGAGCTGGGGGCGAACTGAGCGGTTTTCGACGTCTGAAAGAATAAACTTAATCATGAGAAGCGAGATACCGGATTCGCGTACCTTTCTCCTGCAGCTGCAGACGGGAATGAGCTGAACATGTCCGGGTGCTTGGGTGCCGGGGTCTCACTACAACAAGAATAATGAGCACTTGGTGGTTGAATTGTGAGTTGCTTAGTAGAGTCTTACGAAAAGTATGGATGTTGCAGCGCCTCCTCTGCAGATATTCGCCTCTCGGGGTCGTATGTCAGAAGAGAAGAGAGCAGATCGATCCCTGCTACTGTCAAATATGGAAATTTTTGGCGGAACTGGTGAGGTTGGGGGGAGGGCAAGCTAATAGTTTTCGCCAATGGGAGACTAGAGTATTCAGGCCACGAGTCGTTCGTTGGCGGACCCAAGAGCTTGAATATGCATGATAAAAGCTCAATCTCTGCTTTGGCCTGAAATAGTGGCTCCTTCAACAAAAGTTCTGCAAATATACACCCAACGGACCACATGTCAACGGCCGTTGAGTAGGTTTTTGCTCCTAGCAGGATTTCGGGAGCCCTATAGTTCGCCGCAGCATTAGAAAGGAGAAGCACTTTTGGCGAGCACACACACCGGTACCAAAGTGTGACAACTAGCTGCGTCATTCCCCCGAAACCGACAGGGTCTCCGTATCGTCTTGCAAGGCCAAAGTCTGCAACCTTGATCGTACCCCGATTATTCATAAGGAGGTTGCTTGTTTTCAAGTCACGGTGCAAAATCCAGTTGGAATGACAATGGGAAACGGCTGATAGGAGTTGGAGCATGAGGGTTTTGATTTCGGATTGCAAGAATGGGGAAGGCATGAGGGCCAGAAGGGTCTTCAGATCGTGTTCGATAAAGTCCATCACAATGAACACTCTGCGTAGACCGGCTGAAGTCAACCTGATACGCGCGCTAATCTTACAGAGCGTACTGAGTGAGTGTTTCGCCAACGACTACCTCGCGTATGCGGACGACATTGTCATGTCGGCATACCATGAGGGCGTTTATTTCGCGAAGGGCAGTGATGGGGAAACCATACTTCTCCTCGTCAAGCTTTAGCTTCTTGAGGGCGACGATGTCGCCCGTTTGTTTATCTCTGGCACGAAAAACGACACCGTAAGAGCCTTCTTCTATTGAATTGAGCTTTTCGTAAGAGTAGACGGAGCGAGAAGAGGTCAGGGGAGGGTGTTCAGTCCTTTGTGGAACGAATACACTCGTTACGGGTCTCTTTCCTGAAAGAGAAACATCCGAGTGATGCGAAACTTTTTGACGGCGTTTTAAGGGAGGTTGAGGTGCGACAACAAGTTCACTGTCTTCCTGGTTGTCCCATTTTGACCTCTTCAAAGCAGAGGCCATCGCAAAGCATACGGAGTTGGACGGACCGTCAACTCCGGCAAACCTCTTACGCGTTAACGCGAGCTTGAGGAGGGATCTCGTTACATGTTTTCCTTCCAGCCTACCTTCACTCAAGGTTTCATCTTGGGGCAGTTCTCAATCCTTGCCCTTCTTGCTGTCGTCCTCAAATACTTATTTTTTGACACCGAACATTCAAAAGAAGTACCCGTCTATGCGGAACGCGGCGATCCTCCCGTATGGCAGCCTACTCTTCCTGCCGTGCTTGAGGGCGAGAATCCTCTACGGGTCGAGTTAGAGTCGACAGAGTGGCTCAACACTATCCTTCACCAGGAAAGTTATGGCCGCACTTCCGTACTTCTCTGTTAACATTTGCATGTAGGTCGCAGATGTCTATCGCTCCAAGTTGAGGGATGATCTACAAGGCATTGAAGGGGATGAAATTCTGCGTGTGCGTGTTGAGAACTATGTCAATCACATGAGGCCTTCTGGAGTCTTGGTCAGTTCTTTCTTGAAATCATCACGCCGGAGACGCCAGACGCCAAACATCTCGTAACAAGGACCGGATACAGGTTCACTCCGTGTACCTTGGTGTTTCTGCTCCTCAAGTTTCCAAAGCACGTTCCAAACCTGTTACGGGCACAGGCTCGCTCGAGCGTGTAAGTTCTCCCTTTTCGGTTCATTGTCGTCTGACGGCTCACTTCGCGGTTAGAGTGAGTTTGATCTTACTTACAAGGATAATGTCTCCATTTCATTGTCAACCGCATACCTTTTCAACTATCCAACGATTGGTTTTGCTCGCTTACCAGTCTCTGTCACCATCTCGTTGTCAGTGTTCTCTTCTCATGTAGGTCCATTTAGCATCCTATTATCTTCTTACTAAGCTCTGTAGGTGCTCATCACCCCCCCTACACCCACCTCTCCTGCACCTGTGCTTACCTTTATGATGCTTCCGGATTTCACGCTTGACCTCAAGTCAACATCCCTGCTGGGCAGCCGTGCAAAATTGGCGGATGTTCCAAGCTGCATGAACTGATTGATAATCTAATCAGACGTGCTATCATCCGTCGCGGAACTTTGAAAATTGCACTTCCAGGTCTTTCCAATGTAGAGGACGTAGCCCAAGCCCAATTCGAGAGCCTCTTCAAGCAGCACTAGCAAGCAGCACTAGAAAGTAGATTATGATGTTACATAATTGATGTACTAACCATAGATAAGTGGTTCACCGATATTCCGAGTTCTCCGGTCTCCTTTTCGCATCCTCCTTTCGCGAACAATGACATCACACCGTTCTTCATTGGCCACGCCCGACTCGGATCTCAGGTTCAAAATCAGTCCGTCAGCCTGAGGATGTTTGCGCGCACGAGCGGTTTGCTGATTAGAGGGGTATTATTTTTCGCCCCCTTTTCCAAGTCTCACCGCTACTGTCTTGATGGGTCGCAAATCAACATCAAAAGTTTCACTACGACATTCTCTAGCTTTTGTCAAGCCCGCAACCCTTGGACAAGACGATGTCCTTGAAAAGCTAGAAGGGAAAGGAATTCGTTACATCCGTCTCCAATGGGTTGACTACACAAACATCACCCGCTACCGTGTTATACCCGTTGCCATCTTTTGCAAGCTTCTGTCTGCCCCTCGCCCCGGGATAGCGCTTTCGAAGGCCGTCCTTGGGATTATCGGATCGTCATTGGCGCCTGGATTTTCAGGTACCGGTGAATACTTGTATACTCCTGACCTGAGTTCTACACGCCTATGCGGCTACGCTCCTGGGCATGCGAGCTTGATGGGTTGGTTCGAAGAACGTTGCCCATCCTAGAAAATGTAGGGAATGCTTTGACTCAGAAAGTGCCTCTCTGCCCTCGATGGCTTCTCCAGGGCATCATAAAGTGAGTGAGCGTGAACTATCACTGGCACGCCAATATTTACACAAGGAACCTTAGCAAGGGTAAAGTATTGGGCGTGGAATTTCTCGTTGGATTTGAGACGGAATTTATCCTCCTCAAATCCACACACCCTATCGAGGCCGTGAACGACGCCCCTTGGTCTGCATCGCGTGCAATGCTATCGGGTTCTGTTCATGCAAAGTGTCTCGAGGAAATTGCCGATGCTCTCCAGAATAGCGGAATCGAACTCTTGATGTATCACGCCGAGTCGGCCCCTGGACAGGTGTGATCTTTCACTATTTATTGGTTGGCATGCGATTAACAAACATTCGGGTCGGTAGTACGAAGTTGTCACGGGACCACTACCACCTCTGGAAGCTGTCGATGCTGTTTTATTCACTCGCGAGACGATTGTCAATATAGCAGCAAAGTATGGGCTACATGCTACGTTTTATCCCCGTGTCAATGCAGACAACTGTAAGTTTTCCACTTTCCACTCAGATCAAATCGCCGAGTCGTGTCGACTACAGGCGGCACAGCAGCGCATGTTCACATATCTTTGCATCCCACATCTCAGCGGCCCACAAACCCGCCTCCTTCAAACCCAAATACCAATCGTGAAACAACAATGACGCCCCTAGAACGATCGTTCCTACAGGCTATTCTCGAGAACCTTCCTTCCACTGCTGTATTCACGTTGCCTACGGTAGCGTCGTATGATCGCGTCCAGGATGGCATTCGGTCGTGTGGCACCTACGCTTGTTGGGGGGAAGACAACAAAGAAGTGGCCGTACGCCTCACAGGCCCGCCAGGCTCCCACCATTTCGAAGTGCGTACCATCGATGGGACTGCAAACCCTTATATAGCGTTGGCCTCCATACTCGGACTGGGTCTCGTTGGTGTAGAAAATGGCTTGGAGCTGAAAATCCGAGCAATAGACAGCGCCGCGGTATGGTTAAACGCGGAAGAGCGTGAAAAAAGAGGTATCGTAGCGTCCCTCCCGCGCACGCTTAGCCAAGCTAGGGATGTTGTGCGGCAGGATGCTACGACCATCGCCAACGTTCTTGGACAGGAATTTGTGCAGAAGTATCTGAGCACAAATGAGGTACGATTTGTATATGACGAATGAGGGTCAACTGAAGCTGATTCCGGATAGGCTATGGAGAAATTATTGAAGGGTAGTACCGCCGAGGAAGACAAATTACGGAGTGTTCTCAACTATTGAGTTATGATAGGCAGGACTTTGTGAATAATGTCGGCACCACCTTTCCGCAGACGTTTCTCATCTCGTGCAGTAACAATTGTAGACATGACCAGCTTCTCTAAATATGTCCTATAGCTATCGTCATGAAGCGATCTCCCTTTCTCATCATGTCATCAACATCAAGGGTTGAATTTCGTTTTCGGAGCTACATGATCTTTAAGATTCGCCTGAGGTTCCGAGTCATGCTGGCAAGCCAAGAATGAATTCAGCACTACAAGTTTCCATGCTACTTTTCCACGTACTATCGCAGTTAAGTCTGAAGGCGCGCGGAAAAACGGCCCGAGTTATCTAGGTTTAGATTACACTGGCGCGGCAGCCTTTTGTCTTTCCCATGGCTTCATTGACATCCAGCATCGTTTTCGATGACATTTTTTCTATCCAGAAAATTAACCCTGAGGGTATAAAGTTGACAGAGGTACGTTGTAAAATACGAGCATCCACTCTTGTAACTTCTCAGGTCCTGCCAGTTTCCCGACTCCATGCCAAGTCCAAAAATTATGGCATGGAGCTGACATTAGACTATAACTCTGAAATATTTCCCCTAAACGTTGGCCAGGACGTGGCTCTAGCCTTGGCAAGCTCGTTGACCCGCGGACCCGCGGCCTCGCAAGACGCAACCGACGAAGAAGATAGGGACCGTGACGTCTGGAGACCTGACAGTAAGGGTCGGCGAGGGCTGGAAGATGACTATGGCTATGTGATGCACGGAAGGGTGTATCGCTTCGACCCTGGAACTGGGGAGGTCGTGTACGTCCCTTTGGTTCTCATCTGCCTCACCCTTATAGACGCACCATACATTCTTTCAGGACTGCATACGCATCATTCGGTGGGCTTCTCATGTCTTTGACAGGGTCCTTCCGTCACATGACGAACATCGTGCTCGGCGACCCTGTGTTTCTGTTAATGCGAAAATAGTCTCGTCTGGGATCAGAGACACGCCTGACGTAAAATCAGCGCATCTCTTCGTTACGCGTATTATTTTTTGGGCGCGCTTCAGGGGAAATAACTAGGCCCAGGCCATGCATTCGTGAAAATACTCGAGGACGGACGCATTTGGGGTCACTTGCGTAGAATATGTACCACTGCAGCAGATGTCCACCTTTTCATATTTAATGCATTATCATCTAGTCGTATCTCACGGTATATACACATTCGCCATACAAATGCGCTTGTTTAAAAGGAAACTAGTCATACACGAGCTGTTACACCTCTTCCTCTGGGTCTCCAATCCCGCTCGGAAGAATCGCAAATGTCGTTTCTGATTCCGGTAGGCAAGGTGAGTCGTAAATTCTGCAAATTCGTGTATTCGCGCGGCCCTTCTTGAGTTGCAGACTGAAAATATTCCATTAGCACCACCCTCAAACTCTGGAGAAGGACGAATACACACCGCGTGGTAGAAGCATGTGCCAAAATATTTCCACCGATCGGCTTTTTCTCGTTGGATGCATACGGTCCCGCGGTAGCATCCGGACTCGACATCACCTGGTTGGAGAATACCACTGCAATACCAAACTGAAGCAAAACGTGAGGGAATGCCAACAAAAGTTGCACATGCCTTACAAACCTCATCCGCTAATCTTTGTAGGGTTCGAAGGAATTTGGAAAGGTGGGCCTGTCTAGCCGCAAGTTCTCCGCGGCCCACATAGTCGCTGCGGTACAGTGCTGTCGCCGAGTCTACAATCAACAAGCAAAATCTTGACTACCAGCGTTAGTTTGAGAACCTTCGGGAGTAATCAATGCAAACCTAGACTCGGACATCAGAGCACTGGCAGCTGTAAGGAGCTGGCACTGATGGTCTGCGTTGTATGCTCTTGCATATGCAACGTTGTCAAGGACTTCTTCGCCGTTCAGGCCGTAGCGTTCTGCAACAGCGAGAAGGCGGACAGGGCGAAAGGTACCTTCGGTGTCAATATATAGGCATTTCCCTTCCCCTCCGCCCATGTCGACCGGTAACTGACAGGTAACGGCCAAAGTGTGGCATAATTGAGATTTCCCTGTCCTAAATTCCCCAAAAAGTTCTGTGATCGAGCCTGTCTCCATGCCACCTGTGTGCTCGAAGGTCAGAAGGAATTTTCTTGGCCTTGAAATCACCCGCGCACCTCCAAGGAGGGTATCAAGATTCTTAGAGCCTGTGGTGATATGGACGAGCTCAGATCTCCGTGCATGCACCTCGGTCGCACTTTGAAATCCCAAGGGGACGATCTTCTGTGCTGGACGTGTGTAAGCCATGGCAAGGGTGTAGCATAGATTGGCACCAACCTTCGGCAAGATTTTCTCTGCCTTCTGCTCGGATATCCTTTGATACTTATGAGGTTCTTTTTTGAAGTGTATGCGACAGCCTCGACGGTGTGAAAGCCAGCATCTGTGAGCTTTTTGATGTCTTGTTGATGTATGCCAGACTCCTGAAGTTTCTCAACAAGCAACGGGCCAGAAACTTGATACTCCTCTTCTTCTTGAGGTGTTTGGGAGTCTTGCGAAGGATGTGACATGGAAGACAAAACAGACAGAGATGACTCGGCGAGTTGCAGACCACGGCAGTCACGTGATCGCGTTAGTACTAATTATGTAGTGTCCGCGCGCTGCTAAGGACTACTTTTCTTTTGCTGAGCTGGTGCTCAAGCCATTGCACAGCCTCTACATCCAAAACCACATGCGGCCATTTCACTAAATCATATACCCCCACCTGCTGTACCGTCGTGGTGCCTAACTTGCGCAAGTTTCCAGTCGATCGCATCAACCCGGAAGGCACAACATCCTTCCCTGTGACGAATAACGTCTTCTGGTCCCAAGACAGTTCGGCTAACCTCCGGACCATATCCTTAGTCTTTGTACCAGGCCAATCAAGGGTCTCGACGATTCTTAGGCTGTGTTCCTTGACTCGGGCACTGAGTGCGACACGCATGCCCATTTGGATGACTTTGCGTGGCAACTTGGTAGCAAAATCTCTAGGCTTGGGGCCGAAAGCAACGCCACCGCCACGTAACATGGGGCTTTGTCCATCACCAAGACGCGCCATTCCCTGACCTTTCTGAGGGCGGACCTTCCGTCCCGATCCACGGACTTCTCCACGTGTTTTAGTATTTGCAGAGCCTTGTCGGAGGGAATCCAGATGATGCACCACACAGAGATGAAGAATGTCGCGCCGAATTGGGTGAGAAAATACAGTGGGATCAAGCTCTGCTACTTGTTCGGAGGATTGGCAGCGTGCTTCGAGCGTATCAGAGACGAAAGAGGAATATAGACTGGTTGTTGCAAGGGCGAGGCTGAAGAGGCGTAAGTCTCAAGATGTACACATAGTTCGCCAGTAGGGTGGATTACCTTGAACAGAACTTAGTGGTTCGCCAAGTGTCTGCAGGGATGGGACCGTGACGCTGGTGCTCACGACATGGCCACGAGTGTCATTTGCTGGACTAGCTGTCACGTAGGTTCGAAAGACTTGGGTTCGTAACTGGGAATAAAAAAATAAGACGTCAGAAAAAGAATTAGACGGGTCGTCCTTACAGTGCTTAATCTAATGGCGCCGAATCCCACTGAGGGCATGCTAGGTGGGTCAGAAACACGGGAAGCGTATATTATATAATCGAGAGGAACTTGTCAAGCCCCGCTTGTTCGTCCATCTGACCATCAACAACGCCGTCAACGGCCTCAAGAGAGGTAAGTCTCGTTCAAATTATTGCTCAACTCGTTCTTCGTAGCTATCTCCATGCCCAATCATAACTCTTATGTTGGAATGTTCATGCGAGTGGTGGATTCCATCGACATGTTTCGGATGACCTTAGCTCAGGATTGCGTTGATTGATCCTCTTTGTTTATTTTAGAATAAAATTGGCAGGCCCGCTTGATATTCATAATGGCATCTTCTATCAAGGCCGTGCAGACTTTTGGAAAAAAGAAGGTGCGTTATAACGGAATGCCTAACCCGTGCAAGTTGTGTACGCTCCCTGCCCCCAGACCGCGACCGCGGTCGCTCATGCTCGCGAAGGCAAAGGCTTGATCCGTATTAATGGTTCACCCATCAACCTCGTTCGACCCGAGATTTTGCGGTTCAAGGTTTACGAGCCTGTCCTCGTCGTTGGCGAAGATTCCTTCTCCAACATCGACGTCCGTGTGCGTGTCAAGGGTGGTGGACATACTTCTCAAATATATGCGATTCGTCAAGCTATTGCCAAAGCTGTTGTTGCATACTATGCAAAATACCTCGATGCATTTAGCGCGATCGAGTTGAAGAAGAAGCTTGTGGCATACGATAGGACGCTCCTCATTGCAGACCCTCGGCGGATGGAGCCGAAGAAATTTGGTGGTGCTGGTGCCCGTGCGCGCAGGCAAAAGAGGTGGGTTCAACCGATTTTCCCCAGATCTATGGTAACAAATCTATCTTCTCAGTTACCGGTAAAAGGCTTGGTATGTTGCTGTACGCTTGCCTCGCCGAATGTCGCACTTTTTTTTTACCGCTCTATTTCAATGTCATGCCTTTATGCAATGAACCATGTCATCGGTACATCCCGCATGTACCTTGCGGTCTTTTTGAGAACCATATCCTTTATAAGGATTTGGTTGACTGAATGTTCCAAGTGCCAACGGGTGGGTCAGCTGAATCAACAACGCACCGCCTAGAGAAGCAACATGCACCAGCTGTTACATTCATTGCGAGCGGTGATGAGGACCTACATAGCAGGCTGAACACGAACGGTGTAAGATGCGTAGAGTGCCTCCGTTTCTGCTGTTCTATGGGCGCAGTGGCCATCCATAGGTTCCTTTTCTTCACTCAATTACAACAGCAGAGGTGGCAAATGAAGGACTTCATCCCTCGATAGTAAGTCAAGGAACTTATCGCGGTGTTATATTCCATATTCCATAGAAAACATAACGGACATTGGAGGGTAGGAACTACTAGTATAGGCGTGAAATACAAGATGCGAGTAATGAAAAACGCAACAAAGGAAACTCGTTGGTTGCGTGGTGTCTATCGCTCAATACCCCGTTTTTTGGATGCTCTTGCTTCATAGTGGTCGTCTTCGTCAGTTAAGAATAGCAGTTTGCGCTTGCGTTGAACGGCGATTGGTGTGCCTGTCTTGAAAGATGGGTTCAGGCCGGATAGTTGACACACCCCGGTAGACTTGTAATCTCCCTCCAACGAGGGATCAAATACATAAATACACCCAGGAGCACGGAATGAGGGGGTTTCGACTTGGGGCAATACGTGAGCTCCTCTGGGGAAGAGGGATAGCGAGTTGTCCCAGCTCCTGTCAGATGTATCGGTGCTCGAAACGCTGCCGTCAGAAGACGAATCCGAGGTAAAGTCAAGTTGGGGGGGAAACTGCTCAGGCTCTTCGACTTCCGGGAATGAGGGGTGGGGAATGTACGAAGCATAGCCAGGGGCTGGTACGTGTGATGGCACCGCAAGCGACGTTGATGCCCATGACGAGGACGAAAAAGCATTGATGTCACGGCATGAGAGCGACGAGGTTGACAGCTGATTTGGAAGAACAGCATAATTGGAGGAGGGTTCAGCAGACCGTGTGACATCCAAGGAAATGGCTGCCGGGCATGACGAAGCGGACGCGACATACGACGGGAGAGGCTCAAGAGGAAGCTGTGAGGTTATTAAGCTGGTACTGGCGACAGGTTGTTCTCGTTCCGACACTGAGATGAGATGTGCATCGGGAAACCGATCCGCGGTGCTCGTTATGCTTGACTCTAGGCAAGCTCGTTTGTAAGCGAGAGAACATTCAACGCCAGAATTGCCGTCGTATTCAAGACGTTTTCTCTTCATAGCGGAATGAGGATGGGACAGAGAATGTGATGACTGGGTGTCGTCGTTGTCCACTTGGGCGGAGTGACCCTGTGATGAAGTGATCTCAGAGCTTGTGTCGGTGTGAGGTTCTTCTTCCACTGGATAATTATAGAACAAGTCGTCTACACCCAATGGTCTATCGATCGCGATCCAGGATACGGGATGCATCGAGATATCCGGGGCGTTGGGAACGTAGAAAGGAAGTGTGGGTGGGCGGAGGTCTTCAAGGGTACTTGCATCCCATTGTCGAAGCGTAGTCTCAGATATCGGTAACTAATATGCGGAGGTCAGGTTCATCCGTGAATGAGCTGTGAAGGCCAGAGCATACGGGAGTAGTGACTCCTTCATGAGGGTTCAGTAGGGTTGCGTAACGAGGCTCCCTTGCAAGTCGATACTCAGTCTCGCGTGCGTCTTGGAAATCGAGTAGGAACTTGACTTGGCGCATTTCGAGTTGAAATTCATAGGTACTGCAGCCACTCAGCCCTATCTTCATAGCTGGTGGAAGACAAGATGCATGTCTAAAATTGATGATTGTAGCCTTCCCGTCACGGCCTGTACTCCATTCAGAGGGAAATGGTGCTTGTAGCGCGATAGTAACGTACCAACAAGCATATGTCTTAATGCGACATCGCGGTGCAATACACCACGAGCGTGTATTTGTGTATATGCCTCGACTATCGCACGCTTTTCACCGGTCGGGAGCCACCTGTCTGCTACTCGCCATGCGTGCGGGTGCGGAGGCTCCATTGCCACGTTTGCAAGACCTTCAGACGTGTTAAAGATGCCAATGATGCTAGGGACGCAAAGTCCCTGAAGTGGTCGCAAATGAAGTGGGTGACCGTATAGATAAAGCTATAGAATGAGGTAAGTCGATGAGGTGACCGTTGTGACGAAGCTAGTACTTCTTTGTGGAACCCATCCCAGATGTTCCATCTGATAGATTAAAGGAGAGTCAACACTAAGCCATAAAAGTGAGAAGGGGCATTCACATCTTTGATACTATCGCGATAGCTTGGACTCCAAGAGTGGCCTTTCTGAGATAACACGTGGTGGCCCTTCCAGCTAAACTGAGGGATTGAGGAAAGTCAAGGCTTGGGTTGAAACAACTGCTCACCTCGGAGCATGACACCTTTCCCGAGCCATCGCAGTTTCCGGCCGAAAAGCCGGGAGTACTTGGCATGGGGCACGTACAGATGATTGAGACAAGATGAGACATCTACCTTGTCTTCACCATGCGTGATCAGAGATGTCACCAATGTTTCTGGTAACGCGGATGTAGATATTGCCGGTGGCATAGACGTGGAGTGAGACAAAGTAAGTAGGAGAGTTGTGTAAAGACGAAGCTGCGACCATTGATGATATATGATGGCGACGGCTAGTTGGGTCGTCAAGCATAGTTGAGGTGATAATAGCCATCCGTGAACAATTGGCTGGGTTGTGTAACAATAGGGCAGCGAGGCTTAGCTCTAAGAGCGCACCGCCGCGCCATCTTTTTGTCCTAATGGCCGCTCAAATTCCGCTTCCACTTACACAGGCCAGTGAACAATCCCCAAACATTTTCGTTGACCTTTCTGGTTCTCCTCTCTCAGTTTATCTCGACGTGAATCCAGAGATCCTCTCTAGACCTAGGCTCATCCGTCTGCTTCGTGTGGGTGTTCTCTTCACAAGTTTTATGCATGTCCCGAAGGCCTCACGCTCGAAACATCTCTTTTACAGACATCAGGTGCTGATATATGCCATAACCCCTCAGCTTCCAATATCCTTCTCATCAATCCGGACACCGAATCCGGTCGCAAGTTTGTGCACGATTGGAGCGCAGACTCACACAAGATAGTCCTAAACTATGGATGGATTCAGGCTTGTATTCAAGCCGGCCGTCCACTGCTCGAAATAGACAAATGGGGCGGTTTTCACATCCCACACACAAGTGGATGTATGTATAGTGAAGATGAAGGTGACGAGGATATGGAAGGCGATTGCAATCACTCACGGTCGGTCTACCCTCCGACCTATTTACAAGTTCCTGCTGACATTGCGACACTCTCCTACTCTAAAGGGCAATTCCTTCATCCCCTTCCTCTAAGAGTAAACAGCCACTAAACTCGACTCGTCCGAAACTTCCTATCCAGCCCGCTTCGACCGAGCCAAGTGTTAAGCTTAGCACGCGCGGTCTTGCTCGCCGCTCCATGTCTTCCAGTCGTCAACCATCAAACTCTCTACCTATACGCTCTCCTCCATCCAAGTTAGTCTCCCCTACCGTGTTATCACCGAAAGCTGCAACGGGAATTAACACACAAGACACCCCCACGGATCATTACAAACCGACGCTCCCGAAATTTGTGTCGCCCCAGCAAGCCTCTCTGCCACAACCCCATCTATTAGCCCAAGCAGCCCATATGCCACCTCCGGCGCTCCCCCTATCACATTCACCTCGGCCATCCATGTCCCAGAATTTTCCTATCACCATGGGCCACTCTGGGCCACAGCAGCCTTCTACAGACCTAACGAACCTATTGCATGCATTAAATTCCGCGTCTTTACTTCATCAGAACACTAATACCCAGACCTTGGCCCGAGTGATTGAGACGGTCATCGCGGTTGCGCAGGGACAGGGCATAGACACTAGTGTTTTTCAGAACTATCTTTCCACCTTACCCATGTCCTCGTCGTCCATTCCGCCTTCCCCCCCCTCGGTCTCTCAGTCGTCTCATTTACCAGACTTTACCTCTCATCCCCTGGAGGAACCACCAGGGCCTTCCGTTTCTAACTCGTCTTCCGAGGTCGTAGGGCAAAGATCAAGTAGCATGCGTACTCCCCGACCCTTATCTTTCGAACCATCTTCAACTACAAAAAGGAGACGATCATCTCCAAAACAACCTTCCCAAGTTAAGAAGGTTCCACGACAGAACCTGTCGAGAGTAGTTCATCAATCCTCTCAACCGGCAGGAGGCGTCTTTTCCACGAAAAATGGCCAACCCATCCTGGTGTTTGTACAGATTGATACCCGGGGGCGGCATGGAATTGTGCATCTTATAAAGGTTAGTCTTCCAAGTCTTATACCCTCGACATGATTCAGATGCTCGCAGAAAAACGGCGGACAAATTACAGCAGACATCCCCAGAGCGGCCTTCGTTGTCCTGAATCCACGTTCTGTTTCCTATGCTGATTTGAGACAAGAGGCTGAAGATTCAGAGAAGGTGATAGTGCGGATCGCGTTCATCACTGATAGCATTGAGCAAGGTCATCTCGTGGATCCGGGTGATTATCTACTTGAAGACGCTGGCATGCCAAGGAAGCGCGGTCGGGGACAACCTCCTAGTTCCCTCCATGGCAGACGTTCATTTGAGAGGGGTCATGAGCTATCCGAGGCTCAAACCTCCGACACTATCGCGCTTGCTCCCTCATCCATACTCTCGCATAGACGTTCCGCCACTCCTGAACCCCCGGTGGCTGTGCAAATAGGAAATGGCTACAAATATACGTCTGCAGAAATGACATACGCCTGGGCCCTGATTCGCCGTATGATAAGTAGGGACCGGCGGACCAGCAAAACCGCTGCGGCGAAGGCTCTACATCAAAAGGTGTGTCGCGCACGTGGTTCATCTTGACAGTACCTCGTCCTGCTCACACCACTGGTTGAAGATGCCACACCACTCCATAGCTTCATGGTCTATCCTGTTGAACCGAGAGAAAGAGACGTACGAAGAGGTTAGGGTGGAAGCCCTTCGTTCTACCCCTTCTTCTGGTGCACATCCATCTACCGTACGGCCGCATCAAGGCGCACATCATTCCCGAGATGATACCAGTGATGCAAAAATGGATGAAGCTTATCGGGAAGCAGAACTGCTTGAAGAGCTTCAAGTGGGCGCGTCACTAGTCCCAGCAGAGGGGGAGTCCATGTACGACGATGAGCATCAGCAGTCCTGGCCCGAAGATCCAAACAAAGACGGGAATGAACCGGATGCATACACGCAAGATTTTGAAGCTCTCGTTGAATTCTTGGCATCTGCGGATGCTGACGGCGGAGACGAGGATGAGATCTTTGAACGACTGGCAGCAAAGGTCCTGCTTATCTGAACTGCCTTTTTGATTGATGAAATGTCTGACTATTCAGTTACAGAGCAGCTGCATTACGGCCCCAAGCTGGCCCGACTTTCTGGAGCAACATGCAACCACTGTGGCGGAAGAAGTTGAACGGAGGTACACGACGCAGCAAGCCTCGTCGATCAATTGAGAGCCTTTGAGCTGGCAAATATCCCCAGACATTCTCTATTCACTAGGCGCGAGGGTAGTCATAGTTATACTATTTACATCCTGTAGTGCCTGCTATGGACTGACTTGGGACGCGATAATTTGTCCCAGAAGCCTTTAGCCAAGGTGATACCACTGAGCAATAATGTAATAATTATCAAAACAACGGTGGCGATGAGTTTTGCTTGAAGAAGCGTTTCCTTTTCTCTTCATACGACAGCGGCTCTGTATCCCCTCGTAATGATTGGCCAGCACTGTCGAACGTCCCCATCGCAGCTCCAATGACTGCGCAGGATGCTACGGCTATGGGTAGGGAACGGGCTGCACGCAAGGTTCGACACAGATGGCTCGGAAGACGCGAGAGCGCGCACCTCTGATACCGGCCAAGAAACCAGCCGCGCAACCACCTGCTACGCCGTTCAATGCATCCTGCTTTTCCCGTTGGTTTGCGACGATGGACTCTGTGGCAGCGAACGTTGCGCCCATGGCAGCTGCAAAATCAGGATGGCAGTACCTATCAATGACTGTGACTTCCACTTTTAAAGACAGATCTGACCGAAAAAACCGATAGTTCCACCCGTCCTCGATAAGAACCCAGCTGCACCCTTGGAGTGGGAACCTAGGGCGTTCTGCACGCTACTGACGAAAGCCCCAACGAGGGCAGCTTGCAATGCGACCGTCGCAGTATAGTGTAATGTCGGTCTTGGCTCAAAACTTGGCGTATATGCCGGCTGGTCGGATAATTTTGGAGAGGACATGTCGAACCAGGACCGTGACCTGGCGGGGTGAGACAAAGGGACGGCCCAAAGGACCGGCCGGAGTTTACATTTTTGGACATATGTCGCCGCCGGTGAAATGAACCATTTCGATATCTTGATCGGTGCTAACAACATCCCGGACCCCCGGCCGTCGCCATGGAGGATGATGGTACAAAGTTGCCCTGGTATAGGAATAACCAAGCAGACCCCCCATTCCGACTGACAACCTGTTTCAAGGTTCGCCGGGCGCATCATTTTATGCTGTATGCCTGGAAACTGAACGCTCTGAATTGATGTTTAGAACCTTCGTGGGCCCGAATACAGCTTTGTGACTTTGTTTCCATGGAACCACCATTCTTTGCACTCTCTTAGAGATCCATATATTAGTCACTTCAGTAATGGTTGGCCTAAATTCATAGAAACTTATGCGGGGTCGATGGTCCTTGGTGGCACGGAGGAGCTATATCTGATACGAGCACTTCAGTCAACTGGCAAACAGAAGAAGCAAATCCGCCTCGATGCTGCCACAGTAAGTCCTTTCAGCCTTGGCTAGTGCCCAGGGCTCAGCAGCCATGGCAGAAACTTCGCCCTATTACCGCTGTGGCCTGGGCTCTGAGTAGAAACCTCCCTCTTGATCCTCTACTCGTAATTGCAATGTCAAGCGTAGTATGCGTGTATAGTATCGGGCGCGGCGAGCCTATCGCTTTCCTACGGGGTCATGGCGGAGTATGCTTGTACTCTTACCCCGCAATCCCTTTAGCTGACCTAAAGGTAGCCGATCACCTCTATCGCTGTTCACCCGTGCATGCCTTCCTACGTTTGCACCACTTCCTCAGATCAGACAGCAAGGATCTACGTTCTTGACGATTCCAGTTCTCCAGAACCGAACCCCTTTTGGTTGCCAGGGACTGGTCCCAGCAAAGGTGGTGCACCCCACGGATTACGGCCTTCTGAGAGGGAAGTATGGGGCGAAGGCCTGTGCATCGCTGTCCTCGTGGGTGGCAGAAGCGGAGGCCATCTCGCGGCTGTAACGTGTGCAGCATTCCATCCGGCATTCCCCCTCATCGCAACAGGCGGGGTAATTGTCCCAATTTCCGTCGTGATACTTCTAGCTAAGAGATGGATGTTGCATCCTCTGTACAGATGGATCGCGTGGTCAAAATATGGCGCCTACACGATTACAACGGCCACCTTATGCGTGAAGATAAGCCATTGTTCAGCAGTACCCTTGTACATCGATCTGCAGCTGCGTCCGTGGCTTGGTGCGTAAGATTATTCTACCCGTGTGCATGTGGTTTCTTCCCCATACATGATCAGGCTAGGACAAGATACACTAATCACACATTGCACTTACACGCCTTTCTCGACTCACTTTGTATTGGAAGAAGATGAAGAAGATCTTATACAAGGCGAAGATGACGAACGTGAACTAGAGTGGTTTGGATGCCCTGGGAGGATTGTTATTCTGCGATGGTTGGGATTCAATCGGTTTTTCCCACCAAGGGACTCGGAGACACCAAAGTCTCAGATTCAAAGGGGATGTATATCTGTGAGTTTCTTTGCATGGTGACTGATAATGTCCAAAAGAGCATTGACGTGCATGCTCGAGCAGGATTATCAGGAAAGTTGTATGTATGAACAAATATGCAGCAAGTCCTATCCATTCTGAACTGCGCACACCATCTAGCATCCTTCACAATAATAGCGTCCATCCCTCTCCCATATCATGAGAAATCCCTTACTCCACATCTTCGCGTATTTGGAGATGTCTACCACGATCACATCATTCTCGTCGCACATCAAAAGGCTATTCACCTGCTCAACACTTCACATATCTCTGGTCTCGAGACAACCGAGTTTCCCACGGACCGTGAACAGCTTCCCTTGTCTTTAATGGGTCAGTCGAGACTTCGCGTCGAGGCGAGTATAGATGCAAAATGGCTCCATGAAAATCGTTGGCCTCGTGACTTGGGCTGGCGCATCGATCTTGACTCTAGATTTGCCATTGACGAAGATGTGCAAGCCGTAGACATGGGATTGAATGGGGAGGTGATTGTCGCAGTTGGGAACAAGGGGAGTATGTGGGTATGGATGAAAGAGCAGTAGAATTATTCGCGTATATTTTGTCTCCGAGTCTCCGGCTGAGCCATAAATGGAGCTCTCACTCTGCTGGTGATTCATGTAACCCATCTTCCCCATTCAATCAATTTCTTTTCGAACACGACTACGTAGGACATGGTACCTCAAGCGGAGAACGGGAATAGAATGAATGAAAAACAGTTGGAGCAGAAGCCCGAACCTCTCTACTCCCAAAGTGAACCCGAGCCCCAGGCGCCAACACACATCAGTTTCCAGATTCGTAGAGTTCGCTAACGCATGGGGAGATATTGTAGGAACTGACTCTGGGATTTAGCGTTTGTAAGGCACGACAACGCCATTAGGAGCCTGTACAGCAACCTCCTCTGGGATTTCAACTTGTCGTTTGTAAGGTACGACAACGCCATTGGGAGCCTGTACAGCGACCTCCTCTGGGATTTCAACTTGTCGTTTGTAAGGTACGACAACGCCATTGGGAGCCTGTACAGCGACCTCCTCTGGGATTTCAACTTGTCGTTTGTAAGGTACGACAACGCCATTGGGAGCCTGTACAGCGACCTCCTCCGGGATTTCAACTTGTCGTTTGTAAGGTACGACAACGCCATTGGGAGCCTGTACAGCGACCTCCTCTGGGATTTCAAGTTGTCGTTTGTAAGGTACGACAACACCATTGGGAGCCTGTACAGCAACCTCCTCTGGGATGATCTGGTCACGTTTGATGTAAGCCAGGATAGGACTAAAAGGTGACAGGTCACGCTGAATCGCATGCTGACAAAGCCATTAAAATTAAGTCGTCGCTTCTGAATCAAAAATAGACAACAGTACGCACATCGATCTGCGACAGTACCGGAACTGCCGCAACGTTGACAATTAGAGAAAGCCCCACAAAGGC
This sequence comes from Lactifluus volemus, assembly GCA_022376515.1. NCBI lineage: Eukaryota > Fungi > Basidiomycota > Agaricomycetes > Russulales > Russulaceae > Lactifluus > Lactifluus volemus. The sequence continues at coordinate 1,469,946 of WTXI01000001.1, forward strand.
GAGCACTACCAGGCGCGAGAAAGGCATCGAAAGAACGTTGGTGGTGCGAAATTGGAGTCGAAAGTAGAGTAGAATCGGGCTTTAAAGGTCGACCTGCGGCCTACACGAAACGAAAGTGAAAAAGATCTACATACAAAGAGGTATTCAGGTCAATGGATAGCCGAGCACAGATAAAGTTACTTACTTACGAGGGGGAGTTGAGGGAAGCGAGGAACTGAAGTGGAAACGCAGGTCGCTTCACTTAAAAAGTAACATGGTTTCCCCTCGCAACCAACAAACTGTCGTTGCCCTTACGACGGCACGGGATCACATATCCCGGAGCGCTCTCCATCACACGCCCTAGACAGCGCGCAGACTGCGTGTGTGTGGCGTCTAGTGAAACATCCAAGGCCGGGCTTGGCCGTGAGCCGGGCCCAGGACGGCGCATCGGTCTGGTTGTCACTCTGGCCTAACTTAGCAGGGTGCAAAGCTGAGAGCTGGTGGCCGACGGGCCGTGGTTTACAACCAGGTTATTAGTACGTGTCAATGCACCTGTATATACCTAAAAGCTCTTATCGGCCTAGCCCGAGAGCGGGCCTACTAGGCCATCTTCTGCTTGCTGGGCCAATAAAATCCTTACTTGATTGTTAAAAATGTTCCCAAATGGATATGCTTTCGGTAACATTGTCCGCCACTGCGCCTTCCACAGTAGAAAGTAGAAAGTATGTGCGTCTCCCGCCGTGTCTCCCGTGCACTCACCCAGCCTTCTAGCCCGTCCAAGAAGAGACCTCAAAAGTGGTCCGCTGTCCCGTCCTGTGCATCCACTTTTGGCTCGTTCCCTCTCCCAAGACTGTGGAGCCCGGTCGCTCCCCTCACTATTCCGCCTGGCCCGCCCCTTCTTCCTGCTGCCAAACATCGTCTACCTTGCCTCCACCCGTAGTTTCTACTGCATACTCTGCTGTCCGCTGCTGCTTTTACTGCCAGCCACTGCCTAGCCCGCTGCCTGCTGCTGCTAAGCTGCCGCCTGGCCAATCATCACCACCCCCTCCTGCCAGCCACTGTTGCCTGGCTTGTGTCTTCCCTTGCTTTTGCAACCACCTAACCTGCCACACTTCCTTACTGCCACCGCCTGCCATCTGTTGCTGATACCATAGCTTCATACTCGGCCTGGTTGACAAGTCCAAGATCGTGACCCACCCTATGGACATGCCCTCCCAGAGTTTTTAACTTTCACAACAGATCAAAATATGCCGTCTCCAGTAGTAGCCGCCGTCTAGCCCGCTCCTACTGTTGCTGCCATATCCCGCCCCCAATGTTGTTTGTGCCACCGCCGCCGCTTAGCCCAGCTCCTGCTGCCGCCACCTCGTGGTCCACCTCATCCTGCGTTGTCGCCACCAAACCCTTGGTTGCTAACCGTCTCTCTGCAGCCCACCCACCCTCACTGCTCCTGCTACCATGTGATACACCTCTTTCTTATCGACGTGTCTGGTGCATCGACTTGACCCTAGGTTTGCCATTGATGAAGATGTGCAAGCCTAGTAGACAAGGGTTGAATGGGGGAGGTGATTGTCGCGGTTGGGAACAAGGAGAGTACGTGGGTATGGATGAAAGAGTGGTAGTAACGCAACTTTGCATGTATATTTCAGATGTCTCCGAGTCTGAACCCTAATAGAGTCTCACTGCCAGTGATTCAATCAAGTCATCATTGTCCACTACCACGACTTCATCACTTGCAAATAACTCAAAAACTACTCATTCAGTTTCTACAAAACTTTAACTGTGTGTCCTAGACAGCAATTACCATGCATTCCATAATTTTTATTCAGCAAAGTGGCCAAAAACATGCATTTCATGGAGGATGTCACATCTGTCGGTTGAGCGGCATGTCGGAGTTTAGAAAACAAGGGCGTAAATGGACACAAAGAGATGGTAACATCAAAGTGCTGGGCAGTGGGGCACGGCCTGCCAACAAGTTTCTTCAGCTCACGCATACGGAATCACCACGACCACACCTAACGTTCTTCACACCAACAATTGTGGGGAAGGAGCAAGTCAATGCACCCATTGCGAGCAAAAGTGTGAATGTGACCCTCAACACCCCATCTACACTGGCTCGTCTTTGCGCACAATCATGTCTTCCCCCAAATTGATTGAATTTTCATCACCATGCTCCCCACGGTCTCCTGCACAGAACCACACAAGGCGCTGGACGCCCCCATCTGCAGGCCTTCCCACGCTACGATCTGATAGTCCAATCTTTGCTTCTTCATCTAGCGACACAGAGGCTGCACAAAGCACGGAGTCAGATGGATGTGAGATGCCAACAAGGCCGGTGAGTGCGATGAGGTGCCCCGATCGTTGTGTCCCGCTCGCCCATGCATTCCCGGCCGTCCGAGCGCTCCTTTGGCACTGGCGACTCACCACCCCTCATGCTGCCCTTTGAAGAGTCTACATGCGCCTCCATTGCCGATTCGGTGACCAACCACTCTGTCACATCGAGCAGCATGGCCGAGACTCCAGTCCATCTTCACGCATGGTGTGTTTTCTGTCCCCTTTGTCTAGTTCATCTCACAGCATGCAATTCCTATGCTACCTGGCTTGACAGTACACCACATTACCTTGCTCATCAAAATTATTACTATGCTATTCATAATTCTCCCCCATGGTCATTCGCTGTAGATATATAGATGAATTCACTACTAGATGATCCAACATTGCGCGTGCGTGTTCACTGTACTTGGAGCTTGGCCTGCTTAGCGGACTTCGAATTATTTTGATCGGAGTGTTTGACCTGCGTGTGACACTGCGCGACACTGATGAAGTCGTGGTAGTGACGATGACCTGATACAATATAGTAGATAACTTGTCTTCCTCGTTCAATCCATTTCCTTCGAGCACAGCTACGTAGGACATGGTACGCGAATCAACGCAAACGGTGAATGTGAATAAAATGAACGAAAACAGTGGGTGAAGCAGCCCGACACACTCTACTCTCAAAGTGAACCCCGGGCCGAGCCACTTTCTACTCTGCGATCTGGCGTTTGTAGACGCTGACGACACCGAAGGGAGCCGTTACGGCTATCTCCTCTGCGATCTGGCATTTGTAGGTTAGCTCCTCTGCAATCTCCGCTGGCGGGCCCAGATATGAAGGCCAGGCTTACGGTACCGCTATCACGTTTGACGTAAGCCGCGATAGGATTAAACGGCGACAGGTCACGCTGAGCCACCGCATGCTGACGAGCCATCAACTTCGCGGTTATCAACATAGACTCAGCACGCACATCCATAGGCAATGGAACTGCCGCAACGTTGACAACTGCAAAGAGCCCTACAAAGGCGAGTGCTACCAGGCGAGAGAAAGGCATTGAGAAAGTTGATGGTGTAGTCGAAAAGTAGAATCGGGCTGTAAAGGTCGACCTGCGGCCTACAAGAAACAAAGGAAAATATCTATAAACAAATGGTCAGCACAATGGATAACATAGTGGATGAGATGATTTACTGCGGGGGAGTGGGGGTTAGAAAAAAAGAGGGGGTGAACGTAGAAATGGGAGAGGCCTGACCTTTAAAGCATCGTGGTTTCCCTCGCAACCGACGCACCTCACGGCATCACACATTCCGGAGCGCTCTTAAGCGAAGAGGAGAAGGCATAGATAAAGTTGAAGGTGCTAAGTTGCAGTCGGAAGTAGAGTAGAATCGACCTCCGGCCTACACAAACGAAAGAGAAAAAGGTCTGTACTGTATAAAAGAATAGTCAGCTCAATTGATAACCTAGCCAGAATAACCTAGCCGACAGAACCACTTACTGTACACGGGGGAACAAGGGTAAGAAAAAAGATGAGGTGAGGTGGAAATTCATGTGAGGTCTATATTAGGGTGACTGTACTTGTCACCGCTAGTCGGGCGTCATGCGGTCCGGCGCAGAAGTTGATTGCTGTATTAATTCATTCCCATTACATAAACGTGAGGAAATCCAGGCGCTACACTTCTCACACACCACTCTAACAGCACAGCTTCACCACAATGCCGGATTCACGGTTTACTCGTCTCAAGACCGATCCTCGTTTTCGCAGCCTTAAAAGATATGAAAATAAGGTTGCAGTAGATGACAGATTTAGTTCTGTGTTCTCTCAGACCAAGAAGCAGTCAAAGATTGGTATGGGATTTTTTTTTTTTCTTTTCGCTCTGATGCAAATGTGCATCATTTTAGGACGTGTGGACAAGTATGGTCGCCGGTTGTCTGACACTCAAGAAAATGAAAGTTTGCGTCGATTTTACCGCATTAATCCAGAGAACCAGCTCCCGTTCTCTACTGGTCCTGATTATGCTCGCGGCCAAGTGCTACTTGAGTCCTCAGACGAAGAGGAGGATGACAAGGACATTTCGAGCAATGCCCAATGCAGCGATGACGAGCACGGCGAAGGTATTGTCACAAGTCTTGATGTTGACAGACCTATTCCTGTGCCAGACGGTGAAGACGGTGAAGTTGACCTCGATGAAGATGATTGTGCAAGCGTGGAAGCACATGCTACATTGTCTTCGAAGACGGCCCATGAAGATGGGCAAGAAAGCTCACATACGACACGTCGTATTGCTGTTGTCGACTTGGATTGGGACCATGTCCGCGCTATTCACTTGTACAAAGTCTTCAGCTCAGCTATGTCTCCCATCAAATCGCCCCCGTCTAAACCAACCGTTGTGTCTGTTCCATCTGTACGGGGTAAAGTCCTCAGCGTACGCATTTACCCGAGTAACTTTGGCTTGGAACGTATGGCTCAGGAAGAGGATGGCCCACCCATTGACCTTTTCAAGAAGAGGCAGGTGATCGACACCGAGGAGGTAAATGAGAGGACCGTCTATGAGACTGGCGATGCGGACGAGTACGACGAGGACGCGCTTAGAAGATACCAATTAGAGCGCTTGAGGTGTGTCCATCGTCCTCTGTAGGTGCATACGACATATATATGTGAACAGATACTATTATGCCATCGTGGAATGTGACTCTATTCAGCTCGCCTCATATCTCTACTCTGAATTACATGGCGCTGAACTTGAGCGATCGGCAAACGTCCTGAATCTGAGTTTTGTTCCAGATGATATGACGTTCGAAGAAGAGTGGAGGTCATCTTGTCTCTAGTTCTCTCTTGGCCAACAGCTCATTGAATTGTGCTTCACAAAACAGAGACCAGGCTACCGCTGCGGACGAAAGCACAAATTACCAACCACTCGACTTCTCGACAGATGTGAGGATATGTGCTGTAGGACGTTTGCCAGCTTAATCACGCCTTATATAGGCTCTTCGACACTCGAAAGTGAAGCTAACATGGGATCAGGATGATCCGGAACGCGATCGTGTCACACGCAAGGCTCTCTCCCTCAAAGAGATCGAGGATAACGATTTTCATGCATACATCGCGTCTTCCTCTTCCTCCGACGATGGAACAGAATCGATGAAGAAAAGTATCGACCATAACGAATTACGTGCACTCCTACTCGGGGGTGGAAGCAATGACTTGCCCGAAGGCTGGGCCGGTAGCAAGGCAGTAGAACTGGACAAGAATGGTGGTGATGTGGACATGGAGGTAACCTTCCGCCCTGCTCTTAGTGGTGGAAAAGACGAAGACGAAACAACACTTGGGAGGTACCAGCGCAGAATGCGAGAAAAGCGGAAGAAACGCAAGCGGGACTTGAAGGAGAAAATAAAAATGGACAAATCGCCTGTGGACGACTTTTTTGCCCGAAGTGAGGGAGAGGAAGACAGTGACGGTGTGCCAGTGTCAGCCAGGAGAGCCACCGGGGTGGAGCAACGAAGCGCAACCCACAAACCCTCCACCAAAGAAGAGCTTTCGTTACTTGTTGCTCCAGATCAACCCGATTCGGAACGAAAACATTTTGACATGACGGCAATCATCAAGGCGGAGAAGAGCGAAGGAAAGAGGCTCAAAGGAAGGAAGAAAAAAGCGGGCGTTGACAATGACAATGAGTTGCAAGACGACTTCACTATCGATGTCACGGATGAGCGTTTCAGGGCGTTGCATGAAGACTACGCGTTCGCTATCGACCCTAGTAACCCCCGGTGAGTGGCCGTAGACGAGGTTTCCAGGGCTGGTTGTAATATGGTGTTTTAGCTTCAAGAAGACCAAGTCAATGTCGGCGTTGCTCCAAGAGCGGTCAAAACGGACGAATCTCGGGGGTGAGAGCCTCACAACTGAGCTAGTCCCAAAGAGTGGAACTGCACAAAGTTTAACAACTTTAGTAGAGAGGGTTAAGGGAAAAAAAATAGTCAGTACAGGGGACGCTAAGCGGCGAAAGCTATGAGGTGGCTTATACAAGTACTGTACTTCGAGACAGGTGCATGGGTTACTCGGCTGTGTTGCCAGGTACAAAAGTAATACATTGGGATAATTTCACAATTCTGTAGTTGACTTGATTCAAATGCTCGTCAATCCCTCAATCCGCTCAAGAAATCTTTGCTTTGGAGAAATCCAGCTCCGGATGGGCAAGTTGGAATTTCCGTAAGGCCTAGGATCAAATTCGAAGCCATCAAGGAACGGCTGACGGATAGACACGCGCGTTTCGTACCTCCTGCTTTTTAATCTCATCAGATGTGGGCTTTCCAAGTTGCTAGGGAGAGGGAAATTCAGTAATGTCAGAGGATCTCTAACAGATGGCAGACCTTCTGCTGATTATCGAACTTCAGGTAGGTAAGCATAAGCACGCGAATGTTAGAGTCAGTCTAAGACGAACCATCATCTTCTCAACCATTCCTCTAGGGTGTTCGTCAGATGTCGAGGCATGTAAGAGATGATTAGGGTTGACTGACCTTGTCTCGCCATCAAGATCGCTGAGTTTACTATTCTCCGGTTGGATTTTCTTCGTATCGACTTTGGGATGATGTGTGAGGACATTTTCCCACCACTGCATCTTGTTCACTTTCTCGAGGTGAAGCTCGACAGATGACTGGTCCTCTGAGATATGTATTAAAGCCAATGCAAGCTTTCAGGAGCGAGTGCGCTAACCGAGTGTCCAAGTGCTCTCTTCGATTTTGACGTCTTGACAGAGCTCACCAGCCATGATGGGATCGTTGCCTTTAAGCCCAACACTGAGATGCTTCTTTGCGATCAGAACGGAAAGTTCACGAGCCCTCGTCCCTTTGGGAACGGGTACCACGATGTCAACATCTTGCAGAGACTGTTTCCAAGAATAGGGCAAGGCTAGGAAGGGTTTCAGTGGGAGGATAGAGGCACTGTAGAAAAACTGGATCTACCTGCTTGCTCATCTGCCTCACGCTGACGGTCAGCCTTGTCACGAATTTCCCTTTCCTCTGGGGATAATTTATCGTAATCGTCTTGAGTATCTACAGATGACATGTTGGCGGGTGAAAGAGTGGGTCACGTGGGTGTTTACTATTGTGTATTTTCCCAAAGCCCAAACGCCGCCCATCATGGCAAAAGCAAGGTCTGCCGTCTCATCCTGTCCTCTGCCTTTGTCATGTCTGCCACCGATCCTTGGGTTGATTTCGAAGTATGCTTCCCTCTTTCCTTGTGCATCCCACGCACTATTTTGATCATCACCTCACAGACTCTCAAGGTCAATGTAAGACTTAATACCGTCGACAGACTTAAGCAGATCATCGTAGGATTCAATGATGAGTGCTGGACAATGCTCAGCAAGTCTGGCAAGAAGCAGGATCTCATAAACCGCATACTACATTCTCTCGATGAATGGCGCACGTCGAGCAACATAGAAAAGTGGAATAAGGCTCGAAGCGTCTTATACCAAGTCCGCAATTCGGGCATGTGAGTTGAACTACCTCTCATCATCCTTGCGTGGGGTTGTCCCCTTGCATTTTTTTCCGATATCTCGCCCATCGTTAACTCTCGACTATGTTCCTCAGGTGGAGGGGCCATGCACATTCTGCTTCAGGGCTTATGGCTTCCCCATCCGCGAATTCTTATCCCGGAGCTCCTCCCGTCAACCGGCCCTATATGGGTACCACGGCTGGCTCGAGCAATCCTCCTCGCTACGATTCCTTTACTTCTTCCTCTCGCAATCCTACTCTTCCTATACCAACACCCGTCCCTCATACGAATGTCCCAGCAGCTCCACCCAGAGCCGGTAGATTCCCTTTTTTAAATTGTTTAGGATGCTGCAAAGTCACTAACTTCTGTATTGTGTAGCCATCCGATTCAAACCTTCACCATTCTTCCTCGTTGACCAGCCCGTGTCGACTATTGCAGAGTGTCCCGGTATGTCCCGCCTCCTTGCCAACATTGCACGCCCCCCTCATAGCCCCCAGAGTCCTCTAGTTCCGGCGACCGTCGTCAGCAAGTTCTATTATTCGCCCTTAACGCTGATCAAATCGCAAAGCTGAACTCATCAGAGTACGTCCCCATTTCCCAAGGATCGTTATGTGCGCCTTTTCATTTGCGTTTCAGCCCGAAGTACGAGCTTCGTCTGTATTGCACTTCTTCCTCGTACTTTGCTCGGGGTTCGGCAGGCCTTCGTTTTGGAGGCAACCCTTGCCCTATCGAATTTCCTCCTACTTGTGAGATCAGGGTCAATCAGGTTCAGATCACTGCAAGTACGAAGGGGTTAAAGAAGAAGCCGGGAACTGCACCTCCAGCCCTCCTCGGAAAATCCGTCAGAGAGTCCATTGGACATCAGAATCGCATAGAGATGGTCTATGTCAATAGCCAAACGAATAGCAACCAGGCTCCTCCTCCTCCGAAGGTGCGTTTTCCCCTTCAGTGTACGGGCAGCTGATCACATGTTTCAATAGAAGTATTATATAGTCGTCATGTTGGTCCAGGTCACTACCGTAAATCAGTTAATTGAGAAAGTCAAGAAGGGCAAGTTTAAGAGCCGTGAGGACGTCCTAACCCAACGTGCGTGCCCTCATTTTCAATATAAGCCTCGTACTCAACCTACGTAGGGAAGCAAGCTGTAAAAGTCGAAGAGGATGATATTGTCGCCGGTCCTCAAAAAACGTCTTTGAAATGCCCTGTAAATGTTCCCGCCATTCATTGAGTTACGTCTTTAAACATTCCACTTATAGCTAAGTTATGGCCGTATCAAGACGCCATGTCGTTCCTCGCAATGCGTTCACGTACAGTGCTTCGATGCCTTGTCTTGGTATTCTTTGAATGAGCAGACGACGACGTGGTCCTGCCCAATATGTGAGAGATCCATCAATCCCGAGGAGTTAATAGTTGATGGGTATGTCGATTATGCCATCCATATCTCCCCTCACTGATAAGTGCGCAGATACTTCAACTCCATTTTGGAAAGCACACCAGACACCGTTGAAGACGTCATTGTGGAGGCGGACGGAGAGTGGCACACATCTGATGACAGATACGCTTCCGGTGCTTGGAAGAAAAATCACAAATCTGCACTGTCGCTCGCTAGTCCTACGCCCCAACCAACAAATCAAGCAACACAGCAGCGGCTCCTTTCGGTCATGTGTATGACACCCTGGCTCAGGAAATGAGCCAAAATCCGGGGGATGTCGTTGTCCTAGATTCTGAGGAAGAGGACGAGGGTGAAGTTAAACGAGAATTGTCACCATCACGCCCCTCTCCAATGAACGGACTTCTGGGCACGCAGGTGATAGACCTCACCTTGGAATCCGATGAGGAGAGCGTATCAGGACGGAGTTTGGGGAGGAAACGGAAAGCAGAGGTCGACCCGAACTCCCCACAGATGATATTTGGAAGAAATCCCGGATTGGAGACCCGCTAAATGCTTCGACGGTGACACGGACTATGAATGGTAATGTCACCAATTCTGCCTCGGACGTCTTTGTCTCGGGTAGTAACTATGGTGCAAGACACTATGTGAACGGCGCTTCTTTGCAGCATCGACCTGATGGTGCACCATACGCGCCCGTTTCACACACTAGTTCGCCGTACACAGCTCCTTACTTTCCCCAGTCCTCACGGATGGTGACGCCATCTTCTGGGCAATTTGGACCGCAGGTATCACATAGGGCAGGGTATTATTCTTAATTTGAGGAAATGTTATCATAGGTGTCCTGTATGTAGTCGTGTGAAGTGAAACCAAAAACTCGGAGTTTTTCGGATTTTAGGGAATTCCCGGGTAGCCGGAGACAGCCGTGGCCAAAGAGGCCAAACGAATCTTTTTTCACAGCTTGCCTTCAACTTGTCCCTCCCCATCCATCATCGTCATCACCTTTCTTTTCCTCTCCTTCCTCTCCTCTTTATAATAACAAAAATGGCCGATGCCAAGAAGGTCAAGTCCCCTAAGGATTTCGCTAGTACGTTTTCTACCTTGCATCTTTCGCCGTTGCCAGTTGCTTACCTGGCTTTTTTCCTCAGTCGACTTTCTTATGGGAGGTGTCTCTGCCGTACGTTTATCCCTATATTTCTTGTAACCTCATGCATTTTTAAGTTCACCCCCTCTAGGCTGTGGCCAAGACATCTGCTGCACCCATAGAGCGCATCAAGCTACTGGTTCAGAATCAGGATGAGATGGTTCGTCACGTTTCCTACTTCCTTATTCGCCTAGCTCACCCCTCCCCTTTTCTGTAGATCAAGCAGGGTCGTCTCTCACATCCATACAAGGGCGTCGTCGATTGCTTTGCCCGCACGTACAGGGATGAGGGTCTTCTCTCATTGTGGCGTGGCAATACAGCCAACGTCATTCGTTACTTCCCTACGCAGGCGTTGAACTTTGCTTTCAGTGCGTTGTCCTGTCCTTCGTCTAAATGCCTCTGACGTGGCAATGTAGAGGACTACTTCAAGTCCTTATTCGGCTTTAAGAAGAACGAAGGCTACTGGACGTGGTTCGCCGGCAATGTTGCCTCTGGTGGTGCTGCTGGTGCATCCTCGTTGCTCTTTGTTTACTCCCTCGATTATGCTCGTACGCGTCTTGCGAACGATGCCAAATCAGCTAAGGGTGGAGGGGCTCGTCAGTTCAATGGCCTTGTTGACGTCTACAGGAAGACTCTTGCATCAGACGGCCTCGCTGGCCTGTATCGTGGTTTCGTTCCCTCGGTTGTTGGCATCATTGTGTACCGTGGTCTCTACTTCGGTGTCTATGACTCCCTCAGTTCGTGTTATTTGCTGTTGTTCACTCATCTCAATACTAACCTCCGGTTAAGAACCTGTTGTTCTTGTCGGTGCACTTCAGGGCTCATTCCTGGCTTCCTTCATGCTCGGCTGGGGTGTTACTATCGGGGCTGGTCTTGCTTCGTACCCTCTGGACACCATTCGTCGTCGCATGATGATGACTTCAGGATCTGCCGTACACTACAAGTCGATGTTTGATGCTGGTTCACAGGTTTGTTCTGTTTTGTAGTTTTGGCTACTGGGCACCTCATTAATCTGCTTTTAGATCATCGCCAAGGAGGGTACCAAGTCACTCTTCAAGGGTGCTGGTGCCAACATCCTTCGTGGTGTTGCTGGTGCTGGTGTGTTGTCGCTCTATGATAAGCTTCAACAAGTCATGTTCGGCAAGGTTTATTCTGGTGGTATGTAATTACGTTTCTGGTGTGGCTATCCATCTCTTAGTTTAAAATACTTTTTCAGGTTCCGGTTGAGCGCCCAGCCACTCACAAAAGCAGGTTCTTTCCGAGAATCGTCACTAGTTCTCTTTTTATATTGCATGACTTTCATCCTAGAGTTGCGATTATATCTTTTCTTTAGTGACGTACCTTAGTTTTGCGTGTGGACACGCTATCCTCGTCATCCGCGCAAATACACTTTGATTGGCCCAATCTAAAAAATTCATGTTATCTACCCTTTTAATAATGAGTCGTGTGATGTGACTGGTGAAACTGAACCGATGCATGTGGACCACCACGACAAGACCGATCCTATTTTGTCGTTTCTCTCGTTTACTCACGACCCAGGCCTCACCGTTGACGTTGCGTCCTTATCAGGAAAATTGTCTCAAGGCGTGTCTAGATGCGCACAACTCGGGGGCAACACGGATCGGAGTGTCTCTACCAACCGGAGCAGGCAAGACAGCGGTTTTCATTTCACTTCTTTCCTGGTTGGAACCGAGGAAGAGTAGGCCAGATGCAAAAAGGTCGTTAGTTATCGTTAACAGCATAGAACTGGCGAGGCAAGCTGCAGCGCAGGCAAAGTTCCAGCGGCCAGACTGGACAGTAGAGATAGAGCAGGGTGGCAAGCACAGGGCATCAGGCAACGCTGATCTGTGAGTCAGCTCGATACTTCTGACTATCTGATCGTTCAACGTCTACAAAGAACCGTCGCAACGTATCAAACTCTGCTCGAGCCTGGACGCCTGCCCAAATTTCCTCCGCAGCATTTGAAGGCCGTTGTAGTTGACGAGGCCCACCACGCTGCGGCTCCGTCGTATGTCTGCATACGTTGTCTGCAATGGACTGAAACGTACTTTCGCGGCTTAGATACCGCCGAATACTGTCTTTCTTTCATCCAGAAATTCGGTGCCCAGAGAATTATACCCACACTCAGTCCTCTGGAGATGCTGTTCCAATCTTTGGATTTTCTGCAACGTTCAGCAGACACGACGGACTCGCACTTGGCTCGGTTTTTGAAAGAATTGTATATCATAGGGACTTTCTGGACATGATCAAAGAGCAGTGGTGCGCCGGGATGTCTTCACGACGTTGATGTGTATTAAACTTTGTCTCGCATAGGCTCTGCAACGTTCGTTTCACAACAGTGAAAGCCAACATCGACATGAAGGGCGTAACTATCAACAGCCACAGTGGTGACTTCAGCCCGACTAGCCTTGCACATGTCATCAACACGGAGACCCTCAATAAGCTCGTTGTTCAAACGTGGCTCGACAGAGCAGGTGAGTCGATACAATCATCGCCGCTTGCTATGCTAAACGTTAGAGGGACCCTGTACAGCTAGGGATCGCAAATCAACTGTCGTATTCGCTGTCACCGTTGCCCACGTTCGGGCGTTGACAGAAACATTCCGGTCAGCGGGTATCGATGCTCGGTACTTATACGCGCGAACGCCCATCGTTGAGCGCAATGCGCTAATCGAGGATTTCAAAGCGGGACGTTTTCCCGTCCTTCTGAATTGCGGTACATTGAGCAGGCCCTACATACTTTCGGAGTACCTCTCACGTTTTCTTGCAATCGTACAGCATTATTAACAGAGGGTACCGACATTCCCAACATCGACTGCGTGGTCGTGGCACGACCCACGAGGTCCCGGAACGTTTTTCTTCAGATGGTTAATTTCCGATGTGTTGGATTTCCACTGTCTTCTGAGAATACTCACAGATCGGACGCGGAGTGAGGCTGTCCCCTGGCACGGGGAAGAAAGACTGCCACGTTATTGACTTTGTTGATTCCATGAGCCGTGTCATCGGCATTGTTAGTGCGCCGACCCTGTTTGGATTGGACCCGACAACTGTGGTTGATGGTGCAATCCATTTGATTCGTTGACTTGATCGTAAAAGGTACTGATACTTTGGTTTAGGTGAAAGTATCCAGGAGCTAGAAATGCGCGCAGATTCCGCCGATGGGGAGTCGAGCGTAAATGACCCATATCCCACTGGGGACAATCGCCTCAACCTACCAGACCCAAAGACTGTCACCTACATTGATTACGACAACCCCTTTGTTCTGGCTGACCAGAATGCTGGAAAATTGTCTCACATAATGCAGCTTAGTCCGAATGCCTGGGTTGACTGTGGTGAGGACATATACGTTCTTGAATGCTTCGGTAAAGGCCATGTTCGAATCGAACCCGTATCAGGAGGTGAGCACGATTTGCGGCGATGTCAGGCCACATCTCCACGCGACTTACCCTTCCGAGATTCTGGCAGCCACTTTCGCGCACACTACTCCCCGACAATTCACTCCAAGACTGCCTCCGCTTTGAACGTATCCAGATTTCAGAAAAATAGGAAGGTCCTTGATGCGAGCAGCCTCGCCGATGCCGTGCGAGGTTGTGATACCTATGCTGCTGAAAAGGTGCTGAGGGGGCCATTATCACACGCGTTGGTAGCTTTTCTCTCGTGTGGTCAAACACCTCTACTTAACATCGACCAAGATTACGGCGCAGAGCGAAGTGGCGGCAAGGGCCGGCATCTCCGGCTCAAAAATTGGTCGTGGCAAAGAGGTGGGGATACGTTCACAAGTCTGTGAAAGTTCTCCAGGAGGCGGGAGATGGAACAGAGTTCCCAGAGAAATTGAGAAACCTAACCAAAGGCGATGCTGCATACATCATCACGCGGCTAAAACACGGGTCACAGGTGAGTGGATTCCGAATCTCGGCTAAAATTTTAGAGGCATGTCTATTTCCAATAGCGTCGGTATGTCAAGAAACTCGCGGCTCATCGGAAGCTTGAGGCGATTCATGCGAAGGAGAAACAGCGCCGGGCCAGAGAGCACGTTTGCGTTGGCCCGTTGGCTCCAGAAAAAGGGTGACGGGATATGTCCATAAATGATTTGTCAAGGTCGCGACAATCTTAGCAGCCATCGCACGATCGCGGCGATGACTCGTGGTGGGCATGGAGATCGCTGCGCTTATATTATTACTATCCATGGTTCATGTATTATATAGAAAGTGAGGGAGACACTGCTAATGGGCTCTGCAGAGTTTTGACCGCCGCGGATTGTGCCAACTCGATGACACCATCCAGTAACTCTCTGTTATTAAATGCGGTCGGGTTTTGCATCAGGGCTGCGAGGATGACTCCCACTAAGCTATCTCCTGCACCTGTGACGCTAACAATAGACTGAGGGTCTAATGCATGGGCCGGATAATGCTTTAAAACAACAATTTCGGATCTGCCATGGGCGACAATCTGCCGTTGCTGGGCATCGCTCCGCTCTTCCGTCCATCGGGTCGGTTTGTCAGCGGGCAGGCGCATCGTGACCAACACGCCGAGGTCTCCGCATTTGATTACAAGGTGTTGAAAGAATGGGAGAAGGTTTATGGCCATTTGCGCAACGCCCTTGTCGACCAAGAAGGACAACGTCTTGCCGTTTGACCCGACGTTTTGACGCGCCAATCGTTCCAGTGACGAGCGAAATTCGGCTCCGATCGAGAAATTGTCGATGGTTTGCCACCAGTAGTCGTACCCTGTTAACTCCCACGGAGCCGCACTAGCACACCTGTAGAGTTCCGCTAGTTCAAGGAGGTTCGGGGAGGCAAACTTGATCGGGGAACTTTGAAATTTTTTGGATGACTGCAAGGCCGAGGAGATGGCGGGCAGAATGGACGTGGACTTGACCACAGAAGTAGGCTCACTGCTGTGCATCAAAGAGGGAACATCGCGACTTCAAGTCATCATTCAGACTTACAAAAATGCTATCAGAAAATAGATTCAGTATCTGTGAATCGTAGAAGGGTAAGAGGGACTCACTCGTGATATTCTTGGCATTGCAGTGCTGAATCACCGCCCTGAGTACATCGGATGAAAGGTTGGCGTCCATTGCGACAATAGCTGGATCATGCTTGGTGATATGGGAGACGACCTGTGCTTAGCTATTAGCTCTTTCGCTTCTGGGTGTCATCAATAACGGTGATACCTTCTCGGGTTCAATCGACTGATTAGATCCATATCTGCAACGCCCCCGACGAGGTTTCCTGAACTGTCAAGGACCATGCTACACACGGCGGATCGCTGATGACTAGTCATGAACCCGTCCGTTCGCATCCCTATCCTTCGCATCTCTTCCAAAAGTAAACGACCCAAAGAGTCATCGCCCAGAGCAGAAACGAGAACCGTCGCTGAAGGCCGTGCCCCGAATTTTGACGTCGAGATTCGGTATGCGGCTTCGGCAACATTTCGGCCGACACCGCCCAGGTGAAGAGCAACCGTTCCGGGGGTCGTCGAGTGTCGACCACGGGAACCATCCGTGTCTAACGTTGCACTCGCTTGTGAAATGACATCAACAGCGGCAGAACCTACGACCAGAAGTTTATCTGCGGTGTCATTGTACTCAACCCCGACCCCGGTTGGGGCGCCTCCCTAAACAAGTGACGAGCTCGTTTCACATTGAGCGCAGCGCGCAATACATTATGGTCTCACAGCTGTTACATGCTCTAGCTTATGTTGCCCGATCAGTTTAGCGTAGGCAACTGCTATCTGAGCCCCTTTTATTGCCGTGTTCTCGATCAATGCGACATCTGTTCATATGCAACAATAGTTGAGACAGAAGCGACACGCGGAAGAGCACTCACTACTCGCGAGGGATTTTCCCGAAGTCAATTCTCTCACTCTTTCGAGTAGCCAAGGTGTGAGCTCTTTTCCTCGCTTGTCCATACCATTCGCTTGAGACTCATGAACAGCTTGCTCAACTGCTTCCTGCAGCTGTTTCCCGACAGTGGCGTAGGATTCTGGGATCGGAACGCCGAATAACACACCATTTGTCATCTCTAGCCCCCACTGGGTGACTTGCATGACCACAATCTTCAGAAAAGGGCGACGGGAGATCGTGAACGACGTACAAAGAATGTTGGCTGCAGAAGCTGGATCATTTACTCGCCAGGGGCTCTGGATCGCAAGGAATCTGAGCGTGTTATGACATTTGTGCGGGAGACGACTAACTTTGAACCCACTGCTCGGAGAATAGAAAGCAGGGAAATCTTGACTTTCTCCGTACGTGACAACCGGAACGCCAAGAGTTTCCTGTTCAAGTTGCATAAGTAGGGGGAGAGATGACCCAGCCGAACAAACCACGAGATATTCTAAAGTTCTGAAAGGTTTTATTCGTGAGACTATCCGTTCGTTGAATGTCAATGCGAGATCAACCTTCCGATGTCCAGTATTGATTTTACTCCGGCGGACACCAAGCCCACTGGACATCTTGCGAGCTCCTGAAGGTCGGCAGAAATGTCCATAGCTTTCGAAACGTCACGAGAAGTCGAGTGGTTATCGTGTAGAATTAACGTACAGTCCTGTCCGCCACGATGTACCCCACCCAACCTAGACGGACACCTTAGAGAAATGGCAATTACCCAAGAAGAGTAGAGTAGCTGACCCTCCTGTAGCAAATACCTAAGCAACGCTCAAATGTTTATCAACTACGAGCGAGAATCTGTCGATACCTTGATTCCAGCAAGCGCTGCGAATATGAGGGTTGCGCTGCAGGTTGTGCCACCATCCCTCTTGAGTGCCAGTGCAGCTGCTATGTCTCTTCTAGAGAGCTTCTCTAACCCGTGGTTCGTGCGCACGCTGGCATGGGCCAAGTATTCTAACTGTGCAGGATCAAGACCGACCTTGACCCTGCCCTCAATGACGCCGATAGTTGCCGGAATAGCACCTGCAGAGCGTACGTGCCGCTCAACAGACCTCGCAGTCTCCAAGTTGACAGGATATGGCATGCCATGTGTGACGATGGTGGTTTCCAGAGCTACCAAAGGACGGTTTTCTACGAGAGCTTGTTCGACCTCAGGATGGACATCGATGGGAACCCCTCTCTCGCGCGCAGAGACTAGAGAAGATGGAAGGTTCGCAAATGTTCTTACAGAAGATGAGGATATTCGGGTGATTGAGCGTAGCATAGTCAAAGCTACAAGTACAAGTTGAAGCGGCTATGTCTCCGTTCGGAATTTACCGGCATAACCGAGAATTACGAGTATTAAGATTGCATGAACTAGTCTACTTTCCACTCCTTCGTGATGGCATCGTCTTCGCCACTCACGAGAAGCTCAATGCTCCAAATCACAAGTGTAAAGAAAATGTTCATCCACCGCCACCATACTTGCGAGGAATGATCGAGGACTACAGAGATCTCATCTTCAGAAGGCATACTTGGGCCATAGACGGGTACTTACGGAGGAGGTGTGAATAAACAGTGACCAGGATTGATTGACGGTACGTCAAGAGGATATGTGTAAGTTTTGATGTCTGATGGAATGTTAGACAGTGTCGTCGAGGTATCTCTGTACTCACTGGTCGACCATCCCAGCCGTCGACTCCGCCATAGTCTGCCTCCCATGAATCTGCGCCAATAGATGGGAGTACGCGAGCGGCGCCGAGTAGAATTGTCAGACGATACACGAGTGTGACCAAGACAGGCTTTGGTAGCGTGTTAGTGACGAAATTTACAAGGGTTTGGAGGTGTGGCATTATGTTGGACAGCAAAGGTGCGCTGGGGCTGATGATGACGGTAGAGCGACAATGATATGAAATCACGACGTACTATGAAGATGCAGGGTCAGAAAATGACTGTTTACCAAAGCCGCACAGCCAGAGGTTGTAGGCAATAAACAAAGCCAGTCCAGATGATTCTATGACGTTCGTCCGTCGTAAACCGAATCCGATAAAAGTCAGAAAAAGGAACGCTGTCAATGCGGCACCAATGAGTGTCGCAGACAAGGGTGACATGGCGGCCGCGGGATAAGCCTGTCTCAAACCTGTTAAAGCACTGTATGAGAAGGGTTGAAACAAACTCACTGCGACAATCCACCAAGCAGATGTCACGTATGCCACTGCAGACGCAATAAGAAGGACAAACTGATACACCTCGCCTTCTCCAACAAGGTCTCGTCCGACTTGTCCCAACTTTTGAACCACAAGCAGGCTGGAGACGCTTTCAAGGATGATGAAGAGGGGACTGGAGAGGGTGAGGACGGTTCCCCACCACGACGCCAAGTTGAGAAGTAACGGATTCACAGATTGAGAGAATATATTGAAACAGACGAGGAGAAGAAAGGGTTGTATGGGAAGTTGCATGGCCGGCAGCATCGGGGAACCCCAGAGCAGCTGCAGAGTCCCATGAACGAGTGATTGAAGGAAGATGAGGAGAGAAAGGAGAAGGAAAGCAGATTTTGACAAAGTGGATAGCGTCAATGGAAGGAACAAGAGAACCTGTAAGAAATTAGACAACCTTGGTCCCAGATAGTCAGGACGGGATCCACCATTAGCAAAGAAACAGACTTACGTTGCGGTGCTAGAAAGTGCACGCCATAGGAACGAGGAACTCATGGAGGTGATTGAAAAAGATGGGTCGTGTGCTCGACTCGACTCGACTCGTTCCAGTCGAGTACGCGAGCGACGTTCACACAGCTGACCGAGACACGCGAGGAGTGCCACCAAATTAAGGATCCCATTTTCAAGCGTGGACATGGTGAACAATTTCTCTACAATGAGAGACTAGTATTGCTACAAGCACTTTACCATCTCGCAACAGTGTGCTAGTACATATTGAAAAAGTACAGCTCCCCCAATTGATAACCTATAGTACGAGAATGAACGCCAAAAGGTCATAGACGCCTTTAAGCTTGTTGCAGCTGCTTTGGGTGCGAGTAGTATCCTTTGGCGACGGCCAAGTCAATATCACGAGATTGGGCAGTCGGATCTGACGGTGACACGTAGAACTTGTCGATAATCGGGATTACAACACGTTCATTTTCCCAGTCACGACGATCATGTGATTCGTTTTGATCTCCATCCAGTCCGCTAAGCACAAGGAAGTAAGCAAACAGCGTTGTATCAACCCCAATTCATCATATACCTTTTTCGAAGGTAAGGGGCTCGCTTGCATCTGAAAACAATTCCGTCAGGTGGTGCTCGATAATTTCAGGATCAGGAACTAACCATGATGATGTTCTCGCGTTTATCTGCCTTGGACATCTTGTAACGTCCGCCTTCCTCACATTCACTAAAAGTCGTCCCTGAAGAAAACCACTGGAAGTCGGCATGAGATCAATAATTTAGGAAGGAAGGAAGGGACACAAACTAATGAAGCCGCTGCATCGTTCCGTGAGGAGACATATCGAGTCGCAACGACGCTGACACCATCCGTGACACAAAAATTCATCAAGCTTGGCTGTGGTGTTGTGGCGAGATTAAAAATAAAAAGTTATTCGACCTTTTGCGCACATACCTCGCTCACCCCTGCCTCTTCCCCATATTGGTTAAGGGATGCGATAGTCTCGAGCACCGCCCGTTGAAGCTCGACGTGCGTGAAGGACTGAGCATTGGGATTTCGTAGCTGTGGTGCAACTCGCATGAGCGTATAAACCCAACGCCGTGAGGAGTACCTTGGACAAGAACAAGGCAAACGACCACTCAGAATCTGTGTTCCCATTCACAACATGGAAAATCTCATCAGGTAGTTGTTGTTGCAATCGCCTCTTGAATTTAGAGAATTGTTCGATACTTCCGTTGTGCATAAACTGGGCACGAAACCAACTTAAAGTGGGCATGAATACAGCAGTAGCGAAGCGAACCATGATCTTCCCGTGAACAAATGGGTGGCAATTGTCCAGGGATAAGGAACCTGCGGTCGTCGCACGGACGTGAGCACTAGCCTATCCTTTTAGGAAACGGCAAGTGAGGTGTGAATGGAAGGAACGGACAAAACCAAGGGCGATTTAATCTTCTCGGCGAGGCGTATCAGGTTTACATTATTCCAAGCCTGTCCTCAATAAGTACACGGAGCTAGGAAGTTCAGAACGAGGCAGCTTACCGGTGTTACGGAGGTAAAGATACAGGGTTGATTCCCCAGCTCTTCATCATATGTAGAGTCGTACCAGCCTGTCTGGAATATAGCTCACAACTTGATGATAGTGGTGGGAACCTTGAAACGCACCCACGCCAAACCCGTCTCCGTTGATAGGTCGACGCAAATCTACTCTCAGCCGGGAATCAAAAGCCTGGTTGATGATCGAATGAGCGGGTCGCGTGAGAAGCTGCCGCAGTCCAGTCAGTGGGTACTTTATATTGGTGACGAGACAAGCAAAACACCTACGTGGGAGAGCTGGACGGGCGATGTGCCTTTGTAAATGAGCAGGCGGCACATGTATTGGTGGTGGTGGGAGGAATAGTGGGACACGTAGACTCAGTCTCGTGGCACATCGTATTCGGATAAATAACGTTAGACATCCAACGTCGCTAGTATACAGCATCAGTATAACAATGACAGCATCAAGCCAGAGCAGCCTTTTTGGACATTATACAACCATTCCTACATTCATAATTATACTAACTTCAAAGGAACTCCTTCGGGCGGGAGCCAGGGTCACCCCCAACTCGTCGTAGACTAGACCTGCCACACGAAAAGCGAGTTCTAATCTTGTATTAGCACAAGCACTATGATCATTTGATAAGAAGCGCTACGTACCATCCGCTTGAGACTTAATAGCAGCCTCGGCATATACACGAACTACATCTTCCGTTCCACTAGGTCGTACGAAAGAGCGTCCTCCATCGTACCGTCTTACCAAGTCATCGATTTTGTTCTGCAGTCCTTTCGGGCTCACCAAATGACGCTCGGCGTCCTCGGTCTGAAAGGCATGTCTATCTTCAACTACCACTTTGACTAGTCTGTTGGGCAAGTCGACATAAAGTGAATCCCATTCGAGACCGGAATATGAGCGATGAGCGAGCACAGTTTCGACAAGCAGGATATCCGAAATTGCATCACCGACGGTCTGATTGATCAACTGAGTAAGGTTTAGCAGATGATTCAATGCGGTCGACTGAGCGGGGGTGGTTGGTTCGTGGGAATTGAGGGTCTCTAGCGTTCCAGAGGAGAAGAGGACTGTCCCGTGTCCGTTCGCTTCGAAATACACGCCAACGTCGAACCGCTCGGCGGCGTGGTGAAGGTGTTTCACGCCTGTGGGTACACAGCGTACGGGAAGTCGCTGATACAAGTGATTAGTCAAATGTCGTTGTACGATGGAAATCCGGCACCTCAGCCAGATATTTTGTAGAACTTCCGTTTGCATACGCTGTTTGAACGACGCCCACTTTGACGTCGGAATCAAGACCGGCAGTTTTGACCAAGTCAACGATGAACCCTGCCACAAGAGCAGCATTTTATCTCCGTCCAACATACGAAATTGGTTCCGCTCGTCAATGTAGAAATACATTAATCTGTCCGCATCACCATCAAGGCTGCAGCCTCTCTGGCCGATCTTAAGATGATTTGATAGGGATGGTGGCAGCTTCTGCGATGTTTTTACATAGTCGGCCCCGCATGAATTGTTGAGAGCGCCGGGAGTAGAGGTTGCGGTGTTATGGGGTATAAATTTCAGGCTGTCTCCAAGTCGGGGTGAGATCTTGTTGACGGCATCTGCTCCGACGCCGTTGGCACAATCTACAATCAACGGCGGAAGGGATTGTTTCCCGGCCTGCGCAGTCGTTTGTTCCACAGAATGCTGATCAGTGAACAACAACTTACTATCAGTCTTTTAAAAGCACCGCTAAGCTTGTCAAAGTAGCCATCTTCCGAGTCGTCACCGTAGGCATCTTTTGTACCCTTGGTATTGATGGCGCGCACGAGATAATGAAGGATTGGAGTAGTTACAATCCCAGCGTCGCGTGCCTCGGCTCCTATCCCTGCCAGACCATCCCGAAGGGATGCAACCAGAGCGGTTCCAGAGGGGCGCGTGTCGCGACCATACACAACTCTAGCTGGCTTTGATAAATCAATCTTTGCAGATCGAACGAGAGTTTCGATGGCTTCGACAAGGTCATCTGTTGTGGCTGCGTTGGCCAACGTGGAGGCGTGTGCCTCCCAAGATGCTTCAAGCATCTCCCCACGCGGGTCAACGAGTTTGACACCATTATCCTTTCAGAAGAGGGACCGTCAGCGAAAGATGAGGGTATGAAAGGGCCGATACGAACAGCTTCAGGATTATGGGATGCAGTGACCATCACCCCGATAGTCTTTCCGTCCAATTTCTTACTCCTTAGTCCTGCCAGAATGCCCACTCGAAAAAGGACCGAATCCAGGACGGATCCTCTGCGTGAACATCTTGGGCACAATAACGATTGATGGGGTCAGGGTGGACGCACAAGGTTCTAAAGCCTGCAGTACCATATTGGTACCGTAAATGTGTTGGTTTGGGGTGGGCATCTGAAAGACGAGCGATTGGTAGCTGATTGGACATGGTCTGGTCTGGTTGAGCATCTCAGCGTCGGCGTCTGCTTTTAGATAAGGCTTGATTATGTCATCCTTGCTTACGACGGCCGCCGCGCGCAGCTCACTTTTGATCCCATCCCCACAGTTGCCAATGCCTTCCAAGTCACCAGCTCAAACACTATTGGAAAGAGCCGATAAGAAGGCAGGCTCTTCTTCCGGCTGGTTCTCTTCTTCCTCTACCAAATTTGAGGAAGCGGGAGACTTGTATCAGCAAGCAGCAAATGCTTTCAAATTGGAGAAACTCTTTAGAGAAGCGGGGGATGCTTTCTCCAAGGAGGCCGAGTGTAGAGAGAAATGTAAAGAGACGAACGATGCTGCTAATGCCTGGTGGAATTCTGCCAAAGCCTACAAGAGAGGCTATCCTGATCGTTTGTTAATCGGTTACGCATCTTATTAAATTGCTGAGGGTTCCCTTTCCTCCAGTCGCAATTCAAGCATTGTCACAAACTATCGCTCATCTTACTCAAGCCGGTCGCTTCCGTCAGGCTGCTGATCGGGAAAAAGAGATTGCTCAAATTTACCTTCAAGAGCAAAATGATCTCCGCCATGCTTGTGAGAGCTTTGAGCGTGCAGGTGATTGGTATGCTCAGGAGGATGCTGCGGCGTACGTTGCGTTCTTTAACGCCGCCTTGTTGAGAAATTTTACAAACACATACACGTCACAGTACTGCTAATGCTTGCTTCAAGGATGCAGCAGACCTTCATGCCGAACTGGAAGAGTATCAAATTGCCATATCTCGTTACGACCAGGTGGCAAATCACTCACTCACCTCGGCTCTGACCAAGTATAGCGTCAAAGATTACTGGCTTAGGGCTCTCCTCTGTGCCCTTGCATTGCAGGTATGTTGCCATTTTATTTGTATACTCCGGCTTCAAATGCTCCGCTAGGACTATGTGAGTGCCCGGCGAAATTTGACTCGTTACGGACAAATGGATGCTACATTCCCCTCCACGCGGGAAGCGAAGTTTATCTATGCACTCCTCGAAGCCCTCGAACAGGGTGACGAAGAAGCCTTCACGAGGGCGGTGTTCGAGTATGACCAAGTTACGAAGCTGGACAATTGGAAGACGGCGATATTGTTGAAAATAAAAAAGGGAATTCAGCAGGCTCCGGGGTTAACTTGAAGGCTGAATACCATACTTTACCTGATTCACGTGTGAGATTTTTAGTTATATTTGAACATTGTTCCATGTAGAGTACCGAAGCTGAACGGAGGAGGAGAATGCCCTGAATTTCATACACTGTATGGAAGCGGATGAATTGGCCCCGCCCGGCGTCCATTCCGTGAGCCGGATCATGCTCGCTCCAGCTCATCTATAGATAGCCGACATAACAGCCCTTGTACACTTCATCCTCTCACCGCACCCTCTTACACACGGGTTGGCCATGGCCTTGGTGGCACTCCTTTTCCTTCGTGTTCTCCATTTCTTATATTCTCTCTTCCTCGCACTCTTGTCCATTCGCCGTCGTTACCTTCGTCCCTCTCCCAAGTCACTGACCGCAGCAAGAAGCAAAATTCCTTCTCATCTTGCTCTGGTTCTCGCTTCCCAAGAACCATATTTGTGTACTTCCGATGCGCAGGAAGCTTTCCTGAAGTGCACAGAGAAAGCGATAGTGTGCTGTCGAGCTGCCGGCATTCATTGTCTCTCCGTGTATGACCGCCAAGGTCAGTAGCGTGGTCTTGACAGCTTTCAGTGATCTCAATGGTTCATATAGGCATTCTACTCGAGGCGTTCGATGCCGTTAGTGAACAATTAGAGAAATATCTTCCTCCCGCACAGGGCCAGCTCTTCCTGGAGGAGGCGGTCTTCCCTCTTACACCTCCCCAGTCCGACGATTCTGACGCTTCGGATGGATCCCATTACAAGGGGAAGGTATTCGTGAAAACACTGTGCACGGGAGATACCACAGATAAACGAAGAAAATGGAGCCGATCTGGTATTCAGCGTCACCGTGAGTCCAATAGAAGGACCACGGCTCTTGGATAGCTGAATCGAATTACAGGGACGAATGGCCCATCAAGTTCTGGAGCATTCACTCTCCACATAGTCTCTCGTGACACTGGCAAACCTACTATTGCCACCGTCACCAACAGCCTTCTCCACAGTGCAGCGCACGGCATTTCTATTCCCGTAGATGGTGATGCAGAAAATTTTAATCTCTCTATGGCCGACTTGCAGTCAATTCTTGAAGGTACAATAAAGATCTGGCTGTATGTTGTCTCTGCTTATGGTGCCTCTTCACCCCAGGGGACCGCGGATATAGACCACCAGACCTCATGATCGTGCACCATGTAACCATCCCAAGACTGCAATGCACACCGCTGGAATTGTACTCGTTTCCGCCCTGGCAAATTAGACTGACAGAGATTTAGTGAGCTCTTGTCGTTCTTCGAAGTTTGGGCGTTGGCTAAATTTACAATCCAGTCACAATGGATTCGTCAGACTCCGGGACTTCTGGCTTAGAGCCAAGCTACGTCGCCGTGCTAAGACGTGGATGATGCTCAGTGAACAGGATTTCCGTAGGGCCTTAGATGAGTACTCAGGTGCCGAGTTCCGGCTGGGAAAATAACCTGAGTGAAGTATGTTGTATCCCAAACAGCTTGATAATGCTTTCTTGTCACAAGAATGATGCCCTGGACTATGTCATCTAATGGGTCCTCTTGCAACTGGCTCTATGAGTGTTAGAAGGACAAGCGCGGAGAAAAACTGGCGTTCGTGAATCGTGATCGGGCCCTGGCAATATGAACTGGGTAGCCATGACGCATCATTCTAACCGCGTGTGCGTGAAGACAGTCCCTGATTAGAGTGTCCTTGGCATCCGCGCAAACTACGTAGGATGGACGCCAGTGTGCTTCTCGTTCTTGGTCCGAGTCTCTGATGAGCTTTCACTGCTACCACATCCAATGCCTTCTACTTAAGCGGCAATTACACGGGCAATCTGTTCCCTGGTGTTTTCTACATAACTCCCGCCTCCAGATCCATCCACCGCCACCTCCATATAACTTCACACTCATCGCCAATGACTCAAGATACAGCCTCGAAAAGACATAGCTTGTCTTACACCCTATAAAGGTCCGGCACGGATATGAATTCCTCGTCCTCGGAGGTGAAAAAGAGAATGGTTGCAACAAGAATAAGTTGAATTACAGAACCAAGCAACTGCAAGGACATAGCAAGATAGAGAGGTGATTAGCCAGCGATGGAAATATTTCAATATCCCCTTACGTTATTATGGGCCTCACTCCCTGCAAATATCTTGCTTTGTGCAGGCGCAACTAGGGTGAGTCTTGCGCATTATGCACAGGAGTCTCTACCGTGACTACTGTAGTTGCCGAAATTGAAATATTTGAAATATCTGACTTCACCTCACTCGTTTCGACGTATACCGCCTGTATGATAGCGAGGTCATTATCATTGATAACAGGATCTCATGGTTCATAACGCTGTGTGGCTCAGCCTTCTCAGCCTCGTTGCAGCTTACTTCGTGGACTACACATGGTCATCTAGAACAGCGTAATGTCTGGTAGATCGTGTTCTTGATAACCTCGAATCTATACGCGCTCATATCTCCCCCTTTGGCGTATGCTAATCCACGCTGTGGTGACCTTAGTCTCAAGTCACGGATGAGAGCATACAGCAGTTACTCTCTTAAGAGTAGCGTAAATAAGGGTTCAAGCGGGCTTGAAAATAGGCCCCTGCCACGTGATTGGGCGTCTCGAGATGGGCGCGATTATGAGACCGAATCAGTGCTACTCTATCTCACTACTCTATCTCAGAATGTCAATCAATATGGCTACGGACCATCCTCAAAACCTTCCAAGTATCAGTCGGCCATCATCTCGCCCTTCTTCCAGTCACCCACACACCCCTTATCTCTCGTCACACAAACGACCTGCGTCTATGTTTGAAGAGCGCGATATGTCCAAGTGAGAGCGATTACGCGCGACGTTTGATATAAAACTTGATTTGACTATTTAAACAGTTTTCCTGCTCCCACAAGGGATAACAATTCGTGGTACCACCCGTCTCTCGAAGGCCCATCTAGTGACGAGGAGGAACCTATCGATGTCGCTAAAGGAAATTGGGGTAGGAAAACAGCAAAAGGTGCTAGGTGGCTTCGAAAGGGAAAGTTAGCTGCATGGGGTCCCGATATGGAAGAATGGGAGGTGCGCCTCGGCCTTCTTTCTCAGTGTTCAATGATTCAAGGTTTGTTCTAGGCAGATGAACGAGCTCGAAAGCGCGTCAGATCTTTGCTTCCCCCAAGCAATCGTTCTCCATCACCACCCATATTGCCCCATCTTCGGTCCCCCTCTCCCCCTCTTATCGCCCTTATGTGACACTTCCAACTCAACACCTCAGCTATACATCCTTCGTGATGGATAAAGGAGTCACACACTCTTTTCGCTCTCTGATGTTAGAGGACCTGGAGCGTGCCACGAATGGTTTGATCGAAGGAGAGGCGGGTATGAAACGTGCATTCGGCCGACTTTGGGAGGTTCTCTCGAAAGACCCCGATCAGGTGCACCTCAAAGATGCGGTCATCCCAAAGCGAGAGGATGAGAGCGAAGATCCAACAGGAGAAGGCGAGAAAGAGAGGAGGATTGCGCGAGCACCGGACCTCACCCCTCCGACACAAAAGCTTTTTATAGTATCCTACCCAAATGGGGGTTCACCGGTCTTTGATCCCTCCCACTTTGTTCACCCGGATACGCAACGGGAGAGCCTTGAAAAATCGCTCTCGACGCTACGCGAGCTTCAAGATGATGTCCGGGAGTATGTGGATCGTTTAGAGGAAATCAGGGAAAGCTTGGGTGATATTCGGGCGCAGCGTGATGAGGTATGGACAATGGTGAGGACGAATGCATTACAGGAGCTGCAGAGGGTGGCTGGTGGGGCAGCAGTTCCGTAATTTGCTTCTACCAGTGGAATTGTCTCAATACAGCGAGCGCCCAAGTGTGGTTTCCGTTGATTTCATAATCCGGGACGTCTTGGGCAATTATCAACACAGTACTTCGACTACGCTTTGCTCTTCCTTACTTTCCTTACCATCTCATCTTCCTTCACAATCGATACATTTTGCCGAAATGACTCCCAATGAGGCTTCCGCGACTTCGCATGATCCGGGACCTCCGTTCATAGAGCATGACATAGATCACGCTTCTGATCGTTACTTGCTCAAACTCAAGTCATATGCAAGGGCACTACCCTATTCCATCGAGGCAAATTCAAAAATCCAAGGACTCTTTAACTTTATATGCACGCGTATTGTTCAAGCTGTTCAAGCCGGAGACTATGACCCTGGCTTCTTGCAGTGGGACAGCATG
This sequence comes from Lactifluus volemus, assembly GCA_022376515.1. Classification (NCBI taxonomy): domain Eukaryota; kingdom Fungi; phylum Basidiomycota; class Agaricomycetes; order Russulales; family Russulaceae; genus Lactifluus; species Lactifluus volemus. The sequence continues at coordinate 1,498,110 of WTXI01000001.1, forward strand.
TTGACCTAGTGCGCTCCGCGATACTCTCGCCTGTATCAGAAACTGAAAGCGTCCACTAGTTGGTCGTACTTGAAGTATCCTATTCCCAAAGAGAAGCGTATTCTTCTAGTAGACTTGTACTATAGCATGTGCACCACGCCCGGAATGCCGCTCCATATCGTCGCCACTTGCTCCGATGGCTTGGAAAACATGACAAGATCCAAGAATAAACTAAGTATCAACGATATCAGACTTCCTTGGTTGCCTATATTCGATATCCTCAGACACGACTTGTTTCTGACCAGGCGCCAGTTTGAAGTCAGGTTTGTGTGATGTCCAGAGTTCAATTTGCAGTTGCTTACTGATGCTCACTTCGCACAAGCCAAATGTCTTACTATATGGGGGCAATTGCGAGCACCGTACAGAGGTTTTTCCACCCGGCGGCTATTGACCAAATGCTTGAAACGTTTGTACCATTGATAGATGGCACCGATCTGAATGTATGTTTATAACGAGCGTCTTTGTAGATCATTCTGGTACTAAATTTTGATTCCAGAGTCTCTTATCCTCGCAGTTTTTCATGTTGACGTTTCTCCCACAAAGTCACCCGCAATCCTATTTGCCTATGCTTTTCCGCTTGTGGGAGTCTGTCAATTCTTATCTGTTCGATGAGCGCATGCTTCAATTCCTAGCTCAATTATCGGAAATGCATCTGGACCCCACAATCAGTGATCCTAAAAGAATCGACGAGATATCTGATGATGCGAGGTCAGAGAATGAAGGCAGGCCGAATTGGGCCAAAAACGACCTCAGTAGTACCGGACTTTGGGCTGGAATTTACAAAGATGTCGGTATTTTTGCTGAATACGACTGGCATTTCATTATGTGCAAGTGCTTGGCGTCGATGGGTTGGTGTTTCCCTAAATTCTATTCGACCAACTTTTCACCGGAGCCTATCTTCAGAAATCCCACTTGCAGACTCGGGATCCCTTACCACGGGCCCGTCTGCCGACCATCAAGCCGGTTTCGAGATTGGTCGCCTTCCGAAGCCGACTTGGCGAATTGGTGGGTCTGTTTCAGCTCGTGCGTACAGTACGGTTCTGATTACCCCCAAGCTTCGCTGGCGCGTATCATTGTCTATTCCATGACTCCTGATGGGCTTCCTGCTGCGCCATCCAGTGCGCCCACCCCTCTTGGGACACCCTTCGCATCCGGAATGAACACCCCTCGGCACCAGGGTGGCTCTGTAGGTGACTACCTAACGGCGTCTCTCGGGAAGCTCCCTTTCCTGAGTCTCAAAAGCTATATTGGGGGCTCCAAAGCTCTGGACTCACTGGCGAAGCTAATCGCCTCTACTGAAAGCTTTTTCCATCCTTCAAATTCAGGAGCATGGACCGCTGACGTATGTCATGTTCTATTTGTCACGTCAAGATTTCTTTTTTTCGTGGGAGGAGCTGTCTGCTGATGTGTCTACACGCAGTTGACTGCATTCATCAAATACGTTGCATATGAGTTCCAGAAACGTAAGCTTCCTTTCTCAGCCTACGCTCGCAGCTTACCTTTAATACCCAGGGTGGCATGAAGAGCAACGTCATGATTGCAAAACTCCAATGGTTTGTTTATTCCCTCTTCTAGAAGTTATTGACTCGCCGTTGATTTGTTTCTCAGCACCGCCGGCTTACGCGGGCCATGAAGCGCGAGCTCGTGAAGAGCTTTCGAACTGTTGCGCTACTGGCAATGTTCTCCGAGGACTCAACAACGGCCAACAATATTTCTAGTTGCCTGAAATGGATGAGTCTTATGGAACCTGACCTCATACTATATCCGATATTAGAGAGGGCGGTTCCTTCACTCGAGGCTTTAGTCGAGGCAAGTGCCTTGTATGATAATGATAACAAGCGTTCTCAAAACTCTGAGAGCAGACACAACGTACAATTGCCGTGATCAAGGCCTTGGGTGCCATTGCCCCAGCACTCGTTTCCAGAGAGGTCTATTATCCGGGAGCGAAGCATTTGGTTCCCATTCTACAGTTTTGATACCGGGTATTGATCTCGTACGTGGCCCACCAAAAAAACATTACGGCACAACATACTGACGAGTATGATAGAACGACCCATCGAAGACGGTAGGATGAGCCGCTTCGAGTTTGCATACATATCTTGACACAGACATTGCCAGCTTTGCACGACCACATTCCTTATAGAGATTTCCCAATACATCAAGTTTGGAGATTTGACGTCCAGAAGCATCACCCTGTCGGCCGATGTTGATTCCAGCACGCCTCCGAATGTCGACATCCCAATGGACTCTCCTCCATTACGTTTTGTGATATCCACGTTGAATCCGAGCTGGGCGATGACCTACTACCATCCAAGGACGAGGAAGACGCCTTACTGCGGGAGTCGACGGCAGGTTTCCCAGATTGGATTGCCAGCTTCATTCGGAGGGTTATCCTACTCTTCGACAATCTACCCGAAGAAGCCGGTGGCGCAACCGAAGGTTAGTTGTGTGTCTTCTCATTGTGTGTCGACTAAAATGCCCTTTATTCCCAGTACAATTAGTAGATGCCGTCACAAATGCCTGCAGTCAAATCTGCATCCATTTGTCCGATTCCCTCTTTGATCTTGTTCTCAATATGATCTTTGATTATGCAGCTCTAACGTTCGAACAAATGCGGTTCGAGCCGTTCATCAGCTCGTGGAATGTGTTGCGAATGCTAACCCAGCAAAAACTTTGGCTAAATTTGTTCCATTTTGCACACATAATATCGGGGTTGAGCTCGAGAATGGAGCAAGCTCAACCCGAACAACATCGACCTTCTCAACCCCACTGCCTTCCGACGCGACTTTTCATTGGAGTATGGAAAATATTTTATCTGACCCGTCCTTTGATTGACATGCGTCTTTAGACCTAGCCGTGTTACGAGGCGCCATGTTCAAGTAAGTCTTGTAGTCGAGGTGTAAACTTAATATCTAATCATGATAAATAGCGATGGCAAAGCAGTACGTCAAAAGAGATCCCCGATGTGATGGAGGCTGACGCAATTGAGGTAGATCATGAAGCACAAAGATAGCTTCATTCCTCTGCTCAAGCGTCTTCGTGACAAGACATTCTCCAAGCGGGGTTTCTCCTGGAGCGGCAAACTTCTTTCCAGCCTGCTTCTGACCCTGACGCATACGTACCCACTAGAGGATAAATTCGTAATCGTGACGAGTGGGACAGCGAAGGTGGGCACAACCGATGTAGGAATGTATGGTAGCTGGACAACTACCCAGAGTTTCGTTTCAACCACCACAAATACTGGGGAAGACTGTATACAGCTGAAGATGTCACGGTAAGTGCGCATGCTACAGACCATAGCCTGTCATATGATCTGTGATAGGTTTCTTGGCACGTCCCAGACGAAGAAGAGCTGGCTTTTGCTTTGGAGATATTTCGAGAGATTGTCGAGCCAACTCTGGGAAGGCTAGAAGCTCTTCTGGAACCAGGTGCATCTTAGTGTCTTGCATTGGGTTGAATTTAACTCATTATATGTTATAGATACCCCCAGAGATAATCTATGGCGAAATGACTTTTGTCGGTCAGTGACAGCAGAGTCTCTTGATTCCGATATGAGATAACAGAGGTCGATTAGGTACCTGAGCTTTGTCCGCAACGCGTTTTCAGGAACGCCCACGTTAGTCGAGGAGGTCCTTTCCAAGAAGGACCAACAGCACAACCTAGATACGAGCGATATCCTGTAAATTTTGCTTCCTGCTCTATGATACTCCCTCACTTTTAAACAGTAACGAGATTCCAGAAATGATAGCTTCCATAGAGCCTCTTGAATCGGGCTTCGCTATCACGGACCCTCAAGACCCACGCGCTGAGTACTATGTAGCCCTGCGACAACGCTTTGGAAAACTTCTGCACGAGGCATCTGTGTCGTTACGCCAACAAGGGGAGGAAAACACTGTCGACGCAGTTCACGCTTTGGTGCGCTGGACACTACCTGTTCACTGCTGACCTTCCTTCTTATTTGATTCCCCAGATACAGTCCATCCGTACCTACTTACTGGACTATGGTGACAGCAAGGACAGGTTGGATTTGTCCCACTCGCTCCCGCACTCTGGTTGCTGAGACCTTTCTAGCTATTACGTCCAATTAGACAGGTATGGTTCTGAATTGAATTACGCTCGACAATACTCGCGGCAAAAGGAGTGGCCAAGAGCAGTCTTTATTCGGCGTGCACGGTAGGTGTAAGTATAAGACCATGAATTTTTTTTCTGAGGTCCATATCGTTCCCAAACAGACTGTATCATGCAGCTCGGCTAAGGTGGAACACCATTGAAAGGAAACGTACACCCGCAATTGATCATCTCATTGATGATGTTGCGGAATGGGCACTTTGGCACTATGCTACTGGTGAGTGGTTATGACGAGGCCTCGAGTGGGTACTGATTGTCCCTAGTGCGAGAGTACGGATATATCTAATTGCCATGAGTCACACTAACGGTCCCTGTAGGTCTAGTCAGTCGTTATTGGACTCTCTCTGTGGAGTATGACTATTTCCCAAATGACTTGTTAGTACTACTGACCTTCTCTTGAAGGCCTACGACGGAATTCGCAGTCGCTGTCTTCCTCGGATATATGCGGCGTTGGAACCTGGAACAGAAGATGATCGGATGAAAGGGGCGTTGTGGACGCTGAATTCTAGCGCATTTGGTGAGTGTGTCGCTGTTGAGGAAAATGTCTAGCATGGGCATTGATACATTTACTGTTCAGTCAAGTATGCGATGGCTGGCAAGTTCTCAATACTTAGATGGTTGCCAAAATGATGTCTAAATTTTTATCAGAACCTACACTGGTTCCAGGTCTAGTCAAGAAACTATTTGGATGTCAGGCTAATGAGAAGGTACTTCCTCTCTGGTACTAGATGCCGCAACACTAATCGAGCATACTAGCCATCAATACAGGGCGCTGTTTCATCCGTTTGCGAAAACGGTAAGTACCATTCTCTCCCCTCGGGGACCGTGCCTCATCACTTTTATAGGCTTGAATAGCTTTGTTGAACCGAATTTTCTCGTCTACGAAGTCCAATACCCACGCCTAGTCAAGTCATTGGCTAATTTTCGATCCATGTTGTCATTTGGGGTAGAAGAGGATTTGCTAGTGACGCGTTGCAGAGAGGGAAGGATGAGTCGAATTCGATTGAGCGAAGAGCGAGTTAGGGAGATGGTTTGCGGATGTTCTTTTCCTGAGACAATTTATACTGATAAAGTGTTAGACTTCGCTTGTTCTCGAAATCGCTCAGGAGAAATCCACCCATTGGCGCTATGCCATCTTCGCTACTCGATGTTTGCGGACTTTGGTTAGGAAAGATTCGCCAATATCTGCAGCACATGTGAAATATTTTCTGGAAAAGTGTTACGACAATCACCCGTCTTTGGTATGTGTTTGCCAGCTGTCTTATCTGGGAAGCGCAAGCTCAATCAAATTCTACTACACAGCGATATGTAAGCGAAATTGATGTCATTAGTGCGTGACCTCTGATGGGCTTTCTTCTAGTACTCCAAAGAGCTGTGATGAAGGCGATCCGTCATATAAAGTTACGGACATTTGCTCACGGACCTATCGACCTCGTCTTCGAGCAAAACAACAATCCGCTTAAGCAGTCGATGGCAATTAGGGAACCGTCCCATGATTTCACTCGCGAATTTTTGCTCAATTCCAAGTACCCGTTGACCTCATAAATGCTGGATCAAATACGTGAGTATATTCCTTAAAGTACTGGGCGTCAGTCGAGTGATTCACCTTGTTCCAGTATCTTGATTGAAGACGTTGATAGCGGATGGCTTGCCTGGAAACATTCAATCTCTACTTACGCTTGCCCTCATGTCTCCAAGCCATCATTGACACCATGGAATTCGGAGAGTCAAGAAGCTGTCTCTGTCGTAAGAGATGCTGCGAAGGACACGTCTTTCTGGAAGAATTTATCCGTACACTTTAGCTCTGAAACTCACTCTGAGGTTGTATCTTCAGACAACGTCGCTTTGATCAAGTCAATAGGTAAGTCAACCGAGTCGTCGACTGACATCGGGAGCTGACTTCAATGTCTCAGTTCAGTTGTTAGAGGACGAGCCATTTACCCCTCTCCAGACTCTAATAGAGGAGTTGATCGAAAATCCTGACCAGAACAAACAGAGGGGAGCCGCTGAGTTTCTGGGAGGGCTGTTGAATGGTAAGGTAGATTTATTGTTCGAGGTACTCCTCTCAAAGAGTTCAGGCGTCAAGCACTGGCCGATGCAAAGTCAGAGAGATTTGTGGGATTGGGCCATGCCATTACTCAAGGCTACATTTGGCGGTAGAATCAAGACCGATACTTTACCTATATGGATGTCGTTCTTGGAAGTAGGTCACTGGAATTGTACCCCCCTCTTCGTTTCTGACGGATGGCAGTATATTTTCTATAGACGAGATCCTCGTCGATACCAGGCCCTCATTAACTACCTTGTGCAAGAGTTCTATTCTACTGATTATAACGGCGAATCCTCTCTCAATGCTGTCAAAGCCCTGTGCTTTTTCCGGGCCTTTTACGAAGAACAAAACCGGAAGTTCTCACCCTGGGTGGATCAAGCAATTGACCGTGTTTGGGCCGAGCTATCCAGCGAGCACGATGAGGCAAGACAGCTACTAATATCCACTGATAAGTGACGTTAATGCCCCATGTTACTACCCTAAGGTCCGCGCGTATATCAGTGAGCTCCTTGCTTTTGCGAGTAAGATCAAGGTGTGTGAACCTATGCATCCCCGGACATAATGTTCACTTAGCGATAGCGTCAACCGAAACCGTCCGTTCCCACTGCCGAGACCTTTGTGCGCGAATGCCGGACAGCACCTATTGACTTCGATATACTAGGCATGCGGGAGATCTACCACCGGGAACGAGTGCAAGAACTAGTGCAACGATTTCCAGAATGGCGTGCCGAGCGACTACCAGGGTCCCGTGCCTTCCAATCCACGTATGACAAGTCAGTCTTTCCGCTTGCCTTCAGGCGTTCCTGTTAACAAATATGGACAGAGTGGCAACCACCATTTGTCGGTGGCTATTCCAAACGGTGCATGACACAAATGCGATAACAGCGTTCGACTATATTCTGCCGCTCATGGTACACAGACCTCGATCTGACTTTGTCTACTACTCATCCTCTATCATAGCCTGAACTATTTCGGTTCACCGAAGGTATCCATACCGGAGCTACTATAGTGGGACTCTAACCTGAATGTGCTTCTTTAGTGAATGACAATGACGAGCTCTTGTCAAGAGCGCGATTGCTTCTCGTGCGCATGTGCGGAGTAACTCCGCCACGTCCTCTTATCGGACCAATATTGAATGCTATCTTCGATACCATTCTCAACTCTCCAGTTAGGCTGTCTTAAGCCCGTCCCGAAACCTTACTTATTCTATTCTATAGTCATGGAAAGTCCGAATGCAAGCTCTGCCTTTGGTCCAAGGTTCGTATAGCCTGGTTTCGTACTCACGCGGAAAACTAATCTTTCGCCAGTATTTTACTTCCGACAAGTACCTCTATTGAGTGACGCCAGAATCACGGAGATACTTGAGGTTGGGAAAGAAAATCTCTTAGATAGAGTAGGCCATTGACGCTTGCTAGATGCTTTGCAAATGTTTGGATGACGAGGTGGTTGAAGTCCGCGAAATGGCTGCTACGTAGGTTCAGCGCGGTCCCCATGTGCTTGTCTCATTCTGCGTCAGAACCTTGTCTGGTGTCCTTCGTCTCTCCCCACGCCGTAGTCAATTGACACTGAAGGTACAGCTCCCAATCTGTTCGCCTTAAAGAAAAGACTTAACCTGTCTGCAGGACCGTTTCGTCAAACTTCTACGTCGGTCACCCATCCCTAGCCGGCAGTCGCCGGTCTATAATGCCGCTATTCGTCAGCGTCATGCAGCGATTCTTGGTATCTGTGCCCTCGTGGATAGTTACCCGTACACTGTTGAGCGTTGGATGCCTGACTTGCTCGCAAACGTACTTGCAGAACACGCTTATGATCCTGTCTGCCCCCCTCCCTCACTTGGAGACTCGTCTTATTGATGACACGCCTTGATGCAGATACCAATTGCATTAACAGTTCAAAAATGTGCAAGTAACTTCAAAAAGACACATCAGGATACTTGGCACGAGGATTCCAAGCGGTTCACCGAGGATCAACTTACAGCGCTATCTACGTTGTTAACGGGCTCATCGTATTGTGTGTAGCGCTCCCCTCTCATTCCGTCAGATCTCTTACCTGTGCGGGGGTCGTGCAGATGCATAGATGCCATTTGCGAAATTTGTGCTGGTTCTACAAGCCCAAACCCCTTGCTGATTTCGATTTCAATGTATCTTGCTTATCTCAACGCCGCTTAATCACAGAATTTACGTCTCCAGGCTTACAGTAGTGGATCATCATGAATCTATCCTATAATGTTCAGATTGTCAACTGATGCGACTATGAATTAACCATCGTAACAAAGAGAAATATAGATGGAAGGTAGGTATTTTTATACTCGAGAGCTTCAAGTCCCATGGGAAGGCGGAGACAAGGTCACGGAAGGGATGGGAGGGCCACCGGAATGTGGCCGTCCTTCCTCTATGTCCGAAGCGAGTGACAACTCCGTTGTCTCGCGTCCGTTGGCGGTACCAGCTCTGGCTCCTGCATCTGGTACAAGATTTATGGGCGCATCTTGTCGGTTTCCATATCCAGATTTGACACGGTTGTTTGACACTGACTCGCTGTCGAGCATCACAGAGAAAGTCAGGTAACAGCATGATGTTGTTGTTGTAAGCCGAAGAGTCCGAGTCCAACACTTACCGAATTTCAGCAATAAGATCATCAATATCGTACCAAGCAAGGGCGCTGTAAGCGATACCGCGGAACCAACCCAATTGGTCGGCAGGTGCAATGAATGCATGCGCATGCAAGTGATCCGTCACGGGGATTTGCGTGTCTCGAAAAGGGGGGTGATAAAACCTATGCGAAAATTAGATGGACGGGCGCATGGAGGTTCCAATGCGGAAGTCAGCGGTGTAGGAGAGGTGGGCGTTGAGAGGGGCGTCCCCGGTTTGAGGGGAGACGAAAGTAGCCTGATAGCTATGTCGCGGATGAAAGAGAGGAGAGGTAGATCACTTGAAGACTAAACAGAGTACCATGTGTCAAGAAAGATGTCAGTTTACGAGAGTGCTTGATTGACGCACCAGCATGTAAATGGACGGTACGTGCAGACTGATGGGTGAATTGTGAGCACGAGAACGAAAAAGGCGTGTAAGGATACGGCGACCGACTTGAAAGCCACGACCAGATGTCCTTTGCTTGACACCGGGTTCATCTTTTCACGGTAGATAGTGAAGTTGTCGTCGCGCCATAGGACATCCGGTTGGGAAGCTGATGGTGGTGCTGGTGGGACGGACGAGTCGGGATCGCCGCGTTGACGCTGGGCTTGTGCGACAATGCCGCACATTGGACAACCATGTTTAGGGGTAAACGACATGTAGGGCTGGTTTCCAAGCGATGGGCCGTGGAACGTTTGTTGTCGTTGTCGTCGTTGTCGTCGTCGTTGAGACGCTCCAGGCGTTATCACGTGTTCACTCACTTTACATGTCACAACCAACATCCTCGGCTTTTGAAGCATTTCGCGAGCACTTGGATGATCACTGTGATAGGAGAGAGCGAATCATAAAGGTATCAACTTTCTTCACCCCTGAATTTTGATCCTGTTGAACATGATAGGTGAATCGAGATGTATCTGTGGCCTCCAAGAAGGTCATCTTCTTGTTGCATCGAATTTTAAACGAGACATCCGATGATGACCGCGCTCTTTCCCTTCGCGCTGCCACCGAGGCAAAAAAGAAGTTGGCTGAAATTCGTGGCATGCTAAGCAAAATTACCCACGAACTTGATGGATCTCGCTTCTGGCGTTATGCTCATAACCTATCTGGTGGTCTTCAAGAGTATATCGAAGCTTTGAGCTTTGTTCACTATATCGAGCATGGTACACTGTGTCCTATGAACAAGTTCAAGCAAACTTGTCCATCATACGGGTCAACCCGTGGGTCCCGCTTCAGCCAATATTTCACCGTAACCGTTGATGATACGTCACCTCGGTGTAGCTATTTCCACTGCCGTTGTCGGACTATATCCTCGGAACGTGTGACCTCACCGGGGAGTTGATGCGTCTTGCAATATCTTCGATTACCAAGCCCGAAGGTCGCACGAAAGCTTCGCAGATTTCCCTATTTGTCAGAGGCTGCAAAGCTGGTGAATCTGTTCAACACCCGGTAGTTGAATTCTGCAAACCTATCTCTTTTAGATTTCGAGACTCTCACACCTTACATCCCTGACCTGCACAAGAAACAGGCAGTTACCGCTCAGTCGCTTCGAAAGGTGGAAGAAGGTTGATTCGTTCTCTACGGTAACCCAGTCAGTTTTTCCCTGATTCATACTTCTCAGCTGCCTACGCGATCGTCATACGCAGCTCAGAATATGAGCTTTCTTCACGGATCCTGGATACCATCGACGGTCGTGTGGTTTCTGGTAGCAAGGAACCACGGGAAGAGCCTGATTAGCCTTCTCGTCACCTTCGTGACATCGGGGGCCTAGGGTGGTGGTAATTTCATGATTCACACGTATCGAAACAGGTGGCCTCGATAAAGTAGTGATCCTTCACAGTGACCGTGTGCAATATATTGAAACAAGCGGAATAAATACATACATGCAAGACTGTGTGATGGTGAACAAGGTGTGATGGAAGTAGGTCGTCAGAATTACATTATTGTTTGTACCATGTATCGATGGAGCATATATAAGACCAGACAAAAAAAGTGAAGGAGTGTGTGAGCAATCTCATGTGTGCGAACGTTTTTCACGGGGCACTTCCATTCCAAAATGATGTTGTCGTACAGTTAATTTCCACTCTCCCGCCGTGGACGTCCTCCTTTGTCTGCATGACCGCCCAGCCATGGTCAAGGGAAGTAATCTTCAAGTCAAGGCGTTTGCCATCAAGCTCAACCTCAGGGTAAAGGGACTGAAGCTTCTCGTCACCGTTTATGGAAAGGTCTGCGTGCGCCAACAGCGAGAAGGGGCCTTTGGGGATGAAGACCATTGATGATGGCAATCTTTCACCTCCCACCGAGGACACAACTTCCGTCGCTGAATCAGACATGGCTTCATCAGATGCTTCGCTCCGCTCGGATGGGACATGCTCTGATTCGGCGGCCCTGCCTTGGATTCGCATCCAATAGCCCGACTCGTGTCTTGATACGATCTTCCTTGGGACGTGATGGTCGCAGGTACGAAAGGAGAGGCGATACGGGGAGGCCAATCATTGCAAATAATCGCATGATCAACGCGCGCACGAGATAGCCGAGCGTGCGCCAAAGTAACGGGATGAGGAATTCGACGGTACGACGCGGATTGACGGTGGTAAGCGTTCGCGGCTTCAACGGTGATGGTTTGATCTCCTGGTTCAAAAATTCGGTCTCGGAATCGTATTCTAGCTCGCTCTCTTGGGACTCTACTCCAGCCACTGAGGCACCGCCCTGCTCTGGCTCTGTGGCGAAGGTATGCTGAGTCACATACGCGATTCCCCACGGAGCTTTACCAACGGGTAAGGTTCTGTTGGAGGACAAAGTATACACCGCACTGACGATGCATGAACCACCAGATCGCCCAACGGACAAGGGCAACTGATGGGTACCCGTACCCCAGTTGTCGGAATCCGAGACACCGTTGGTCAAGGGGACGTATACCACGAAACGCTGATGCTCCGCCAAAAGTTTGTGTGAGGTGAGGTCGAGGCTGACCGTTTTCGAGCGTTTGATGGGGTTGGTATCGATGGATAAGGGCACAGCGTACACGCTGACTGGCCGCTCAGGCGCAGCTGAGGCGATGAACGCGAGGCCCTCCTTGACACCAAACCAGTGAAGGTCGAGCGCGGGAATCGCACACGATAATTCGGGTTGAGACGTGATGGCGGTGTATACGCGAGTGGCGGTAGATGTATGACACATCACGATGCCCGATGGATCAAGCTTCAGACCTGCGCCATGAAGAACGATGGGTTGGTGCAACGCAAACGTGGAAGGTCCACGCCTGGGAACTAATACGAAAAATACCGCCTCGTCGTCTGTACCCGTGCCCTTTGAATAATACTTGACGCTATGTAAAGCAGACGGTCAGCTCATGTGCGGGTGTGGTGATGGTCGGCAGGATGCAGACCTCCGTCGGCCAATAGCCCAGCAGCCCCAAGGCTCCTTCATGGTGATGGAAGTGAATGGATGGGATACACTCCCAGAGGATTGATTTGGCGGTGCAGGAGGAGCAAGCCAAGGGTCCGTCTTCTTGAGCACGCAGTGAAGGTCGCGGCGATAATAGCCCAACCATCTGATCTTGCCATTTGGATAGAGTAGCCTGTACGTGAGCAAGAAGTCCGTCTTGGTTTGGTAGCGAGGCAGATGCCTTAGTTTGAGTGTCAAGAACAACGTGTAAGGTTCTTCAAGCACGTTGTCCTCAATTGGGGGCGGGAGGGAGAAAGGTACGATCGGGTCATCTGAGTTGACTGGATTCACAACCGATGCCTCCTCAAAGTTGTATGCTCCCCATTCTCCCTCAGCACGGTCATCATCAACGGGAGCATTGGTCCACGCTTGAACCTTGACACCATCATGCTTGAGTTGTTCTAGGGCAGAGGCAGAACCGGTGCGTGCCCTGAAAAGTAGAGAGACACCGCCTGCATGAACATTAGACGGAACATCGACAAAGACAGTAGAATCAAGTGGGGGGAAGAACATGAGTGTAAGTGAATGAGGAGAAGAGGAATGAACGCTACATAAAATACAATTTCGAAACGTGGTTAAGCGCACCGAAAACTCGAGGATGTCGCGTTTTCGTTCATTCTCGTCTCCTCCTCCGCCTAGACCGTCGTCCCCGAGACCCTGATCCACCCCTACCGTCATGACGTTGACCGTTGGCACGGCCTTGCATTCTATGGCGATTAGCCTGATGACGATGATGATCACCCCTCCGACGGCCATTCGGTTCCCGTGCACAGCCACCACCTCTTGTTCGCTCTCGCTTTCTGAGGCAATACCGCCTCCACTTTCCTCCTCCCCCTCAACGTAGTCTGACCCTCCAGAACTACTTCCCCGCGTCATATATGGCGCAACGAGGCGTAACAGGTTTGTCTTTACGCCCTCCGGGAGGCCTGTCTCGTGGCAGAGTCGCCTTCCATCTCCTGTGTGTGCGTAAGCGAATAAGAATGATTTGATCAATGTTTTATGCTCACGTCTTTCTCGCTTGCCATTCCGTAATCTTGGCTCCGGCATTTTCCCAACCCTCGATCCTATTCATCCCGAGCGCTTGGACTGCTTCTCGACTGCGTTGTCAACTGCAAAATTGGGTATCATCGGAGTATCTACAGAGAGGCTAGCCCGACAAACTGCACACGAAGGTGCCTCCCTCTGCGGTGTGTGAGAGGCGACAAGGAAACGTTCAAGGGAACCCACGTTTTTCTTAATCCAGCGCCAACCACATTCACCGCAGAAAGTGTGCCCACAAGGGTTACCGAGATGTGCAAAAGCGCTGCGAGGCAATTCATATCTGTCGTATGAATCTAAGCATCCCTTCACTTACAAGATGTCACAACATCTAAAATTGTGAATGTCAGAACGGGCTTGTTATCAAGATGTATTACCGATCCTGACATGGGACAAATCAATTCATCTTCCAGATTGCTCAGGTATTCCTTCAATTTCTTCCCAGAAGACTCGTGCTTTCCTTTGTGTTTCTTCGGACTTGATTCTCGGGTTGGAGGCGAAGATAAGCGATGGACAATCTTGCGTGGCTTAACTTCTGTTTCTGACGTTGGCCGAGGTATCTCCTTGTTGGCCTCAACAGTGAATCCGTGCCATGGACTGTTTCATTTAGCGTGCCTGATAGGGGGTAACTTTACATATGTCCGTGTGAGAAGGAATGGGTTGCCCACCTCGCAAGCCTTGAGGTTCTCTGTCAGCATGACCACCTTTTACCGTCAAAATGTGCGAACTGCAATATCAATCACAACATATACTCACCAAGGAAATATCGGGATGTCAACTCGCCTCCGGTATCCGATGCCTCCTGGTTCCCGTCCTCGGGTGTCAACGGGGTTTCCAATCCCATCCCTCGGGGCTGTAGTAACCTCCGTTCCACTTTATCTATCTCAGCTAGGAATGCTGCATCTATATCTTCGCAAAAATACTGAAAGTCTTCTCCATTTGCTAGCGTAGGCGTGGAGTGCCCCGGTCCAGCTGAAATCTGACCACGAGATTGGGACGTAGGTGGGAGAATAGAGAGTCCAGGAACAACATTCCAGTCAACTTCCGCAAATGGATCAGAGAGTTGGTCGTACTCGTCTTGAGACATGAATAGTAGCGTGCATGAGTGAACCCAACAACCACGCCCAGGTGTTGGAATTGTCATGTGACCAACCACAATCCTGACCAACGACCACATGCAACAAGAATCTTTATCTTTCGGAGCTCTGCGTAAGGCACAGAGGACTCTCGATCGTATACATGGCGAATCAGATTCAGGAGAGGAGACGGATGCGTCATACTCGAACCAATATCCTCCGACGAGGAGAGTAAGCGAAAAGATGATTCTAGCGTGAAGGACCCGAGGAGGAGAGGGATTGATATCGCCGCGCGGAGAAGTAAGAACGCGTGAGTCTCGCGGTACTATAGTATCCATCCTTGCGCTTTCTCTAAAGCGACCTTTCAGCCCGACAGAGGTCACATCTAAACGACCAGTCTCGCGTCGCAGGTTGGTCGTGGAGGTGCAAAAAATGGCAAGCACCTTTTCGTTGTTTTACGCCTCATATGTCCAGGCTACATTGCTCTCTGTTTTCCAGGAAGCTCGCGATCCACGGTTTTCTCAATTGAGTGGCGAGTTTGATGCCTCCAAGTTTCGAAGCCACTATAAATTCTTGTCGGACATGCGTCAAGACGAGCTCGGGACGTTGCGTAATAATCTCAAGCGTGCTCGCAAACTTCTCGCTTCGTCTCCTCGACATCTTCGCCCGGAGCGACAGGCAGAGGTAGAACGGCTTGTACTTGCTGTCAAACGAGCGGAGAGCTCCGTCAACAGCGACAAGCGTGAAAAGGTAGAACAGGAAGCTTTAAACGCATTAACAAGAGAAGAACGACAAAAGCGGCAAAAGGCAAAAAGGCGTTTTGGTTAAAGAAATGTGGGTCTTTTCACTATCACTGATCCTGGCTGCTAGAAAATCCTGCTCGAATAGCCGAGAAAAAGAAGTTGCTCCTTAAGGCTCGATATGATGCGATGGCAGCAGAAGGTGGCAAGCGAGCTGTGAAGAAAGCTATCGAAAAGAAGAGGAAAAAGCTGAGCCAAACTGAAACAAAATCACGACCCTTCTCTCGAAACACTGGCATGCAGTCAACTTCGACACCCCAGCCACCAAGGAAACGTAGGGTGTCGGGAGATGGTGGCGCGCGCGCAAACAAGCGTCAAAAATCGGCATAACCTCCTTACGGAGGGATTGACATGGTCAGCCAAATATATCCTTATTGTCCGTCTTTCATGTTGTCTGATAGAACATAATGATCCTCTTCCAGATGAACGTCCAAAGCTACTCCCGGTGACCCGCTTCCTGTCCTCCAAAATGGCGTCAAACCCAACCAGACGCCCAATTTCGACAGGAGATTGCGGCCGGGTGCCTTCTTGACCAGAGGGTCACTGAGAATGCCCTCCCAGCGAAACACGGGTCGGGGTCGTATAACCGAGTCATCATGATCTGTCCCACCTCCGGTGCCAAGAGTAGAGAGGGGAATTTGTGTTTCAATGTCAATGTCTTCCATGTCGAGCTTACGCCCGTTGTAGCCGAGGTGAAATATGTTGGCCTGCATGGAGACTCAGTTCTGGAGAAGAACGCAATACACAATACTTACTTGCGAGATTGTCGGAAGACGATATCGTACATGCGGACGTATACTTTGTTCAGAAAGCCGTTGTCAATGAAGTCGCCTCGTTGTGGGTTTTTATGAAGTAAGCCCCGTTGTGTGAGGAAGCTTTCCAAGGCAGGGCGGGGTAGGGGTGTATACGCGATTGATGATGGATAGTGGGGGTTGAAATCTGGAGCATGAAGTTTGAGCTTGCTGATAGTATCCCAGTTTCTTCTCCAAAAATCATCCTGGGAAGAACAGATCAAAACGCTGAAACTGCGTATAAAATCTACACAGACCCAAAAGATGTACCACCAGGTGGCGAGTTGCGTCTTCGACACAGCGGCCAGTCGTTCATAAGTTATTCGGAAGGCTGCCTCGTTACTAACGAGCAGCTGCCTGACCCGAAGGTCACGTTCATGCTTGATAGTGTCGCTTGCTAGTTCCCCCGGATCCCTTGGATGGTCATAGACTCGTAAAAGAAAGTCATATGTCAGAGCATCCGCCTTCGTTTTGCATTCCCGTTGGCAGGACTGACGATAGCTCGCTAATAAAGATTCGATCCCGCCAACCCGGGAATGGGCAAGCGCACGGTTCAGGGTAAGAAACTCCGCGAGCGTCGAGGTGAGATCGTATTTGTCATTGATTCCAATGGTTCCTCCATCCACGGTGACGTGTTTGTCATAGATGATTTCCACATCAAACCCACTTCCAAGTTGCGTTCCCTCCCACATTAGATATCCCTTACGTTTGATATTCAGGGTGCCATATTCGTAGTAGGTTGAAGTCTGAGCTTTGTATCGCATACCTCGACAGCAGAGGGAGACGCGCGAATCCTTAGCCTGTTACAATCAATACATTATCATGAATAAACCAAATAGAAACTAACGTTGACATGGAGATACGGCCAATGAATCTTTTGACCATCTAGAGAGCGGAGCACAGTGCGAATTTCTCGCCGTCGCTGTATCTCCGTTTCGGAATTTTGCTTTACGTACTGCTCAAAATCGGACAAGTCATTTAATACGGCGAGAGGACCATCATCGTAGCGAAGGACCTAATATGAAAGGATATGAACACATGGTTTTTGGTTCCTATTCGAAACAAACCAGGGTAGGCGGGAATGGTAGCCACCACGCATTTCCGAAAAACCTAGTAAAACCTGGGGACAACAGCCTAGATGGGCTTCTCCAGTAACAGTCAGGCCCAACAAAATTTCTCTGGATTTGCTCTATCAGGTGCAAGAGACGAGTAGAATTGAGACCGCGTGAAGCTGCTATAGCTTCGCTGTAACCGACTGTGCCAACTTCCCGTAGAATCTTCACCAATTACCAACATCAGACACTAACAAGTAGTCGAACAGCCTCAACGTACCTTGATATTCTCGACGTGTCTTTCTCCCGGAGAGCCTTGAAACTTCAAAAGGTACGGTGGGAATTCGGAATCGCTAGACAAAATGTAGTGCATGGGTTGTTTCTCGGGGATCTTGCACTCAGGACTGGTTAAGAAAAGAGCTGTAATAGTCTCTTGCCAGATGCGTCTTCTCGTGTGCGGTGACGACGATGAGATGTCGAGACTAGAGGCAGGTCAGTATGCACGCGAGGAGTGGCGTAAAAAAGACTGACCGGGGAGAAAATATATCTATACCTGTATTGCGACGTTAAGCTAAAACTCGGTGGACACGGCGACAGGACGCACTGAAATCGATTCGCATCGCCAACTCTTTCGAAATGGCTTAGAAACTACGTCAACCAATGAGTGATAAACTTACTCTTCACCAGACGTTGCATTACACCCAGATTAATAATCGCAAAATCTGTCATCTTCTCTCAGTGAGCTCCAGGATTAATTTCGTACAAGACCCACACGCTGTGAAGCTGTAAGTTATACCATATATTCTGCAATCATGATCGCGTTCAATGGTGATGTAGTCGCAGTGTTTCTTGAGACTCACATGTAGAGTATCGGACCCTCGATAACTGTCTTGCCAGGCACGTTAAGAGCAACAAGTAGAGCGACGAGCGACGTCAGGACATAATTTAACCTGGATACCCACTCGCTAGCATTATTAACTGGGTCTCGGAAGGGCGAAAATATCCATTGGAGAGAGAAGAACACAAGTGTTACGACCAGGAGAAGTACTTGGCGAAGGACAATAACCCACGTCCTAGAGAATGAGCGGAAGAAACAGTTGTCGGGATTGATCAGGGCAACAATTAGCAGCGCGCCAAACTTCATAAAGTGATAGATGGGCTCGTAAGTTCCCCATCCACGCCGGAAGCCTACGCTGTAGTAGTGGGCAGAAGTCATCAACACTGTGCTACGTGCATACCCGAGTATATAAAACCGAGAGGATTTTGATCCCGCTCAAGCAGTCGCTGGTATTCCCGGTTCAAGTCACTGACGCTCCTTGGCTTTCCGAGCTCGGTAAACCTGTCGGCGATGGGGACAGATTCCTTGATGAGTTTTCTCAAGGCAAGTGGGTAGTAAATGGTAAGCTAGGGGAAATGAAAATTAGGGCGGTGGTATGGTAGGGTTGGAATGGTGGTTAACACACGGTGCAAAGTGTCATGATGGCAAGAACGACAATTACAGGTGCAAAATTAATTGCGTCCTTTTTCATCGTAGTCGTATAGCAGAAGTCTAAAGGACCCCGAAATAGGTCCGATGGCCCCAAAGGCGCGACGACAGGGGGATTGGTTGTGGAATTTACGTAGGGATTGGGAACGGCCCAGAGATCATCGGACCAGGTGACGACATGGATAGCCATAGTGCTTAGAGGGAGATATATGACGGTTAGAAGAAAGCTTGTGATAACAGTGCTTCGTCCATGACTTCGGTCCGGCTCTTGGAAACCCTCCAAACGGCTATAGCGTTTGCAAGGGATAGTTGAGACATAAAAGCCATACAATAGCAACGCAGCGAGTCCCATAAAGATAATAAGAAGTATCAGGGATTGTATGAGGGTCGACGCGAAATTGAGTGCCAAGATATTTGGTCTGAAAAATCTCGGTTTGAGCACCACTTTACCCACTCGTTTGGGGACACTGACATCGTTCCCAAGAATATTTGCCGCCAATCATTCCACGCCTTGGAGCCTTTGTGTGGAACTAGGAAATGACATGAAAGAGGTGACGGAGTGACGTGCTGGTTCACGTACCAATCGTCGTCAAGATCAGGGCGAATATCTGGACAGTGTTAAACAAGCCTTGCAAGCTGTAATATGTGGCGAGAACACTAGACCCCTAAGACGCATCTAGCACAGCGCAAGCAACCGAACGGAGGCCACTCACAGTGATTCCAAGTACTATACTGACCAACCCACTGAGAATTGAGCTGCAATTTCTCCAGGATGGTTTCGGTTTATAGTTCATTTCGAGATATTCGATGCTCCGGCCAGTGGCCGCAAGGCGATCTAGTGGTACGAACATGTTCACACCTGCTGCAGCCCTCGAGGGGGGAGCAAATGCAGGGGGAGTCAGAAAGGATATATATTCGTCTAGTTGAGGTAGAGAAAGTGGAGCTGCATGACGAGAGAATACAGTGGGCGCAGCAATGGGGGGATGACCCCGAAAGTTAGCTGCTTGTTCGGAGGAGATCGCGCCTTGAGTGGGTGGATAAGTATGTGGGGAGTGTAAAGGAGACAACAGGTGCTCTTCGTGGGCTCTGAGGACGTCCGCACGTATGGAAGCTTTGGCCTTGCGCGCATTTCCGGAGCCTTCGCGAAAGTGTAGGCCAACCGGGTATGAATCAGATCCGCTGACCAGCGTCGAGTCGGTTATAGAATCCGCGTTGATACTAGTTGAGTGGCCAAGTGGTGTGAGAAGGTTGGCAGTGGACCCAGAAGGGAGGAAATTAGTATTCCAGATGCTTGGCCAGATGTCCCAGAATTGGGAAAGAGGTGAGCCGGTGAAAGCGGGTCACGCAGGTGATTAAGACCGGGCGCTTGAGCGTTGAAGATGATTGACGGGGAAGTGCGCTGAGATCCGAGGAGGAACGCGGTGGATTGGCTTCATTACTATCGAGTGAGGTTGATTGACCTTTCATGACTACAGCTCTTCATGGCATCTCAAAGTGAGGTACGTGGTGTGAAAGCCTGATCCACTAAATCTGGCAGAATAGCTCACGTGCCAGTGGCATAGAAAATACAAGACAACTAGTACAGATACTATTCCTAGGTACATAAACGGGTCAAACACCCACTCTGCCAACACATCAGTGATGTCAAACTTTACAAGCGAACGCGGGACTGACCTGTGGACGACCTTTTTCTGTTTGACAGCCTGTCAGCTGACGACAATCAACGCAAGCACTGCTACTAACCTGACCAGAAAACCGGATGATTTCACGCTTTTCGAGCAAGAAGAGCGTTCTCTCGAGAGAATGGTTCGAGTAACCTTGTTGGGTAACAAATTCTCTCACAAGGCTTTGATAACTTGTACTCCACCCAATGGGAAGCCTCCGTCGAACCTCCTTTTCAATCCTATTAACTTCTTGATTAAGCTCGCCGCGGGAGAGGCCGTCTACTGAACCCGCAGAGACAGCATCCATTGTAGAGAATCTGAAAAGCCGAATTGCCTCCTCCACATGGTACGTCTGTACTACGGGTGACAGTGTCATCTTGGCAAGTGACTCTGAAATGCGGATAATTGCTTCAAGTTGTCTACCACGACGGCATCAATAGACGGTAATGTAGAGCGTGTTGAAACTTGACTGACCGGATAGTGATAGGAATGGAGCTTCGTTCATCATTATCTTGCTCCACTTGCTGAACTTGCTTGCGAAGGCCAACAAAATGACTGCTGAGCATTTCTTGGGAGTCTGGCGACAGTCGAGGTGCGCACTTTCTGAGATTCAATCATTTAGATGTCACGAGCTGGAAGGTGAAGAGTTACTCACGATTTGCAGTATGAGATATACCGTTTCATCTTGTCGATATCGATTTCGCCTATCACCTCACCATTCTCGGCCAAATTCGAGTTTGGTCGGTTCATGTGGATGTTCATGACATGTTTAGCGATTGTCTGGAGGTACTTAGATCATCTATCGAGAAAGAATGTGTCGCATTCTACTGACCCTATCACGCTGTTCGTCGTGCACATCCTTCACGATAAATATCATATCGAATCGGGAGAGTATTGTCGTTTGAAAGTCAATGTTCTTTGACGCTATCAGTGTTGACCGGCAATAACCACCGATCTAAAGCTCACTTCGCCTGGACTTCGACCCTCGTCATACCTGCCCCAAACTGGATTGGCTGCCGCAAGAACACTCGTTCTGGAGTTCAGAACGGTCGTAATGCCTGCTTTTGCGATGGATATGGTTTGCTGCTCCATGGCTTCATGTATTGCCACGCGGTCTTCGTCGCGCATCTTATCAAACTCATCGATACAAACCACGCCCGTATCTGCTAAGACCATGGCGCCGCCTTCTAGATAGAATTCCCGCTGGACAACGAGTAAGGGACAAGCTTTCAGAACCTGTTGTGGAGACCTACAGAGATCGTGTCGCGTTGGACGGAAGCCGTTAGACCTGCAGCGCTGGATCCCTTGCCTGATGTGTAAACAGCAATGGGCGCAACCTACGAGGAGTCGTCATCGTATGGGGACGCGAGGAAACGAAATCTACCTTTTCAACAAACTTCAAAAGCTGACTCTTGGCTGTTCCGGGATCACCCAACAGCAAAACGTTGATGTCTCCCCGCAAGCGCATACCATCTGGTAAAACCTTCTTCGATCCACCGAAGAGAAGACAGGAAATGGCCTTCTTGATGTCTGACAAGAAGTGAGCCTGGCGGGCGAAAGACTTGCAACCAAGTGGTACCTAAACTCCCAAAGATACTTGGAGCAACGCTCTTGGCGAAACGTTCATAAAACTCTTCGCTCCTGGCCATCTCGTTGAACTCTTCCTCTTCTTCGGGGGTGAATTGGACGCCAAAGGGGTTTAGACCACCTGTGCCTGATGCAGATGGTGAAGACAGTCCAAGATGGACCACTCGAAGGTACGGCGTCCGTAGTGCAGATGCACCAGCGGATTTCTGCGTTATATTGATTAATCCAAAGTACACAAGTTAGAGAGTCACGTACATTCTTTGATGAGTTGAACGTGGAATAAATCCCCGTGGCAATGACCCTAGAGCCTGGGACGACCTGGCCGGTATTGTATCGATCTGCCGAGATAATTATATGTCTTGGGAGCTCCCCAACGGGTACCATATCCGGTGCCTCCTGGAGCTTGAGTGTTTGATGGTCGGAAAATGTTGACTTTGAGTGTACGATAAGGTACGGATCCATGGGACAATCCTTCTTCTGCCCCTCAGGCTCCGGGGCATCGCAGACGCGAGGGAGTCCTCGCTCCGCTCCTCCACCCAGGCCGCCCAGCCCAGCCCCAGGATAGATTATCTTTATAGACCGACAGCACGACACTGTAGATGCAACTTTGTTGCTCGGGAGGAAAGCACGGAGGCAGAGATGACGATACCCGGTATCCGGATAAGCTTGTTCATTGTGTCGGCCGTAAGGTCACGAAACTGAAGCATGTTCAAGCCAGACCTGATAGATATTTGAATTTTGGGAATGGAAGGAGCGGCAACTTCAGAGCTTTGATCGAGACCATTCTCAAGGGGAAATAGAATGGTCCGAGACGCTTTAGTAGCAGCATCCTCAAACTAAAATGGGTCAACGGATGTACATCACCCAAAGCAACAGAACGCACCAAGGGTAGAATGTCAGCGGGCTTATTCTGGATCAGGTGCGCAAGTTCATCGTTGTAGAGACTGAGATGGCGTAAATCGACATCTAATTGGTAGTGTTTCAAAAGCAAATTGGCTCGAAGCTTGTCCCTAGGCGTAGCACATCAGTGAGAGACGAAAGAGGACGAAAGAGACACGTACCGGTACGTGAATTCACCCCCTAGACGGTACTGGAGAAGGAAGTCAAGCAAAAGTTTCTCGGTTTCTGAAGGAGATTCTGTAGAGTATGATGGAGAGTTTTGGTGTACAGATATCGAGTATACGCGATCCGCATCAAAGCCGGACATGTTTAAAGACGTGAGGAGCAATTAAGAGGGAGACGCGATTAGTAGCGCGATAATTTAGGGCAGGCCTTGACGCGTCAAAACACGTGACACCATCGCTATCCTTGCATTTGTCGATTCTACCCCTCGCTCGGGACCAACTAACTAAGATGGATACTGTCGTCCTACCCTCGAGCACTACATCAAGTCTCTCACTTTCCCTGTGAGTCCTATAGAACAAACCGGAACTGTTGCGATCTCTCATTATGGCATCGACTAGACATCCTCTCCCTATCTTAAATATCTCGGAACATCTGACTCGTCTAAGACTCCAAACAAATACTAGCCTCCCTTTCGGTGCGCATATACTTTCCTACATCTTCTGGTCTCATTCTTGTCTAGTCCTCGGCGCCCTCCTCGGCACACAGAATGGCCGTGAGGTCGAGATTGTCAACACCTTCGAAGTGGCCGCAGAACAAGACGAAAGAGTCGACCACGGATCCTTCAATGTGAGAAAGGAACAATGTGCGCTCGTACCTCATATGTGTAGCGCACGGCTGATAGCCCTATCCACAGACAAGCAGGTCTTCCCCTCGTTAGAATTCATCGGGTGGTATACCGTTGCTTCATACCCTACGTCAAGGCACATTGCTCTTCACGAACAAGTTTGTTTCACATTTCCTCTTTATAGATGCCACGTGACGCCTTCCAGTTCTCCGCATATTGTTCGAATCCTCTCCTATTGATCCTGCAACCCATCCACACACCTGGTGTTAATGTGACACCGGGACACCTGCCTATCAAGGCATATGAACCGACAATCGAAATTCGTGACCGATCTTCACGGTCTGTGTACATAGAGGCTTCTTTCACAGTCGAGACCGGGGAGGCAGAGAGAATTGCTGTCGACACGGCTGCTCGCGGGGGGGAGCGCGGTACTAGCCGTACGTATTGTCCACTCGCCTCATTCGGTCTATTTCTGCGCCTTGCTTCCTAGTTGAATCCCATCTTCAAACACAACGGGCTGCCGTCAAAATGCTACATGATCGTATCATAGTCCTCGTAACCTATCTCAAAGATGTTCTCTCAGGAATGTCTTGTAACCCTACAGGCCAGGCTTATACTTATTTCCCCACATTTCCAGGCTCTACACCGAAAGATCACGCTACGATACGGTCCCTGGCCGCGTTGGTGGCTTCTCTTCCAGCAAGCGACAGCCAGGGTTTCAGAGACGAGTTTGAAACTGTCTCTACTTTATCTAATCCCGCGTCTTTGTTGGCTAACGGTTCGTAATAGGAATATGAAGACGTTCAGCTTACGGCGTATTTGTCCACTCTGACTAAATCTGCTAGCATCCTGAATGACGTACGTGCCCTCACCCTCACGATGTGACGGTGTCCTCAGCTATCTATAGATCGTCGATAAACACAATGTCCTGCACTCCAGTGGAAGGGAAGAGCGCCCTGCCAGCGGGTTAATGCCTAGCAGGAGGAGAGGGTTTCCTGGGCGCGGGTTTGGTGGCCCTGGGGATTGGGATAGAATGCATTGAAATTTTGTGGTGTAGAAAAGATTGTATTTTACCAAGGTTTCACACGCTCGCAGCTGTACCGACTACGCCTCCGAGTCTTCCATCTATCTAACAACATGTCGCCAGACCGCTTGACATTCAATACACTCCTCAATCTTTTCAATCTCAATGGTATTTACACCCTGGGCTTCTCGTTCATTTTGGGATGTGTGAGTCCTCGTGATAGCCAGAGTTGATTGAGACCATTCAATTGCGTCATTCAGCGCTCTGGGTCACATTCATTGGAGGTTAGGATATTTTTCACCTTCTCGCGCTGCTGATGTCTCTTTTGTTCACCAGGTGTACTTGCCTACAAGGCACTCCGTAAGTCCTCCCCTGCCTGAGCCTTTCGTGCCTCTCACAACCGCTTTAGAACGGCCCCAGTTTGCTGCCCTTCAACAGCGCAGCTTCCCAATCTACTTTCAACTTAACACCTTCATATCCGCCTTTCTCCTCCTCTCTTGGGTTTATAATCATAACTCGGCCATTGCGCATATTGCGCATCCCACAGTCCCGGATGTTGCCCAGGCATACGCCCTTGCTCTCGTCTCTTTCTCGCAGGCCTTGAACCTCTTCTGGTTTGGCCCTGCTACGAGCAAGTATGTGATGTAGTAGCTCAACTTATCGACTCCGCCTTACTCGCATCACAGAGTTTTGGCAACTCGACTCAAGTTGGAGAAGGCGGAGGGCACGGACGCAGACAAGGATAACGTCAGTGTACGCCCGATAGCTGTCGCATACGCACCACTAACTCGCACCCATAGGTTTCGGACATGAAGGCTCTTAATGCGAAGTTTGCGAGGTTGCATGGGTACAGCTCGCTTGCTAACCTCATCGCATTCCTCGCTCTAGCATTTCATGGGTTATGGATCGGGAATTATGGAATCACCGCCTGACAAGATATAAGCCACCCCGTGGGGGGAGGGGGGAAAGTCCTGAAAGTCTGCGTACATAGTCGTGTGATTGACGTGCGTAGACGTTGGTGCGGCACGTAAGAAATACAGAATGATGACAACTATGCCCCCACACTCTCCATGCTGGGCAGAAAACCTTCCTTCAAGCTTCTCTCCAAGCGTCGGATCTCCTCTGCTGAAGTAGCTTTCGCAATGGCCTCTCTAACCTTGTTGGCCTCATCTTTGGTTAGAAGTCGACCAGCCTTTCCTGGTGCAACCGCAGGACGAGGCTCTTCCGCCACTGTGACGTTCTTTGCCGCGCTTGTCGATACGGTCGTTGATAACGTGGTAGCGAGGGAGTTCATGAGTCCATCCACAGTCAAGAACAAGCCTTTCGCTGCTTGTCTCTCCTACAACGCGTATTGAATCTGAATATCCGCTCTGTACGCAGAGGGAGGCGCACCTTGTCACGAATTCTCTGGAAATCTAAAACTCTCAGCCCTGGTAATCTCCAGGCAAGCCATTCGCGATACCATTTTTTTTCCCTAACAGGGTTCGCCAACAGGCTTAGGTACTTTAGTCCCTTCACGTCCTTGAGTGGTTCGAGGTCGCCTAATTCCGCGATATTATTATTTGTAAGGACGAGAGTCGTAAGATTAGGGGCAGAGAGATGCAAAGAAGGTGAAATGGTGGATATCCGGTTGTTTGCCAGAAGAAGCGTACGGAGTCGACTCAGAAGGGGTAGGTTGCCTAGAGCGACGAGAGAGTTATCCGTAAAGTCGATAGCATCGTGTTGGTCCTATGGGTTGCGTGTTGGTTGAGGTGTGGCATAGGTGAAAACATATAGCGTGCGCACCTTGGTCACACCAAGGTTTTCAATTGCGGGTATTTTGTATCCTGGAAATTCGACCGACACGACAAATGATGAATGGTCTTGATAAGAATTTTAGTCGACTTACCGCGAAGGTCTAGCTGACGCTCTTTTACGGGATTGAGCGCAGACGGAGCCTGAGCGAGTAGCTCTGGGGTGAGCTTCATGGTGCGTGCGAAACAAGCGTGGGCGGCGTGCGTAAGAGGCACGAGGGTCCAACAGCACTTTGCCTTACCTCTTCAACAATCCACCATGAAGCCCGTTCATGAACGTTTGAACCTGTGAGTTGAATCCCTTCGAATTCCCTTGCGTCTAAACAGAGCGAATAGGTACACCAACAACGATGAGTCCTATATCTTTGTACCTGCGGAACCTCTAGGTGCAACTCCCCTAGTGGTCCACAGGCACTCTGGAGACATTGTACTCGACGGTGAGCTTTTATATATATATACCTGCATCGGTGATGGCTCATAATCTTCGCGACAGCACCCAACTTTACAATTCCCTCTTCAGCTAAGCGCTACAAGAAGACGATCTATGGCATTTTTGGCCTCATATCCCTATCCCAATGTACGTACCTCCTCCAACTATTTGCATACCTCTCCGGCTAGACACGAACCTGTAGCAGAATACCTCATCGTAGTTACGGATCGACAGGTACGAGGACACCTCTTGGGACACCCTATCTACCGTGCCGTCGATTTCGACATCCTCCCTCTCGACCCCGGTGTTTCAATTTCCAAACCCTCACATCCCGTGGAAACACATCTACTTGCACTTGTCCGCTCTCATTTGAGCAGTGGCCACTTTCTATATAGCTATGAATTCGACATCACACGGCGTTTGCAGGCTCAGTACGTAGCAAAGGAAAACGATGTCGACAAGGCAATGTGGGAAACAGTACGTGCTCCCCTCTCCGGTCTTGACTCTTTCTCAACTTTGGTATCAGGCAGACGACAGGTTTTTCTGGAATAAGTGAGCTTGAATGGCCAGAGAATACAAGTCAGCTCACGACTTCCTCAACAGGTTTCTGCATTCGAGGTTCATGGATATATCTATATCGGACCTCAAAAACGATGTGAGTCGTGGTGGGACATAAACGTGGCTGTTCTGATTCGATACACAGCTTGGCCCATACATCCTTCCCATGATAAACGGAAGTGTGTACTCCATCCTCATGTCTAACACGTGTGGTAGTGACATTCTAACATGCTTTTCAGCTTTCGATACGCGCACAGTGATGGTTAACAGTCAGAAGCTGCAGCTTTACCTCATCAGCCGACGTTCTCGTTTTAGAGCCGGGACGAGGTACTTCAGGCGTGGCATCGACCATGATGGTCACGTTGCCAACTTCAACGAGACAGAACAGATTGCCATTGTTCCATACCATGCTGATCCAAATGAAGCTGCCACGACGCTGAGCTTTGTCCAGATCCGCGGAAGCGTACCAGTCTTCTGGGCCGAGATCAACAATTTACAATACAAGCCAGATCTCCAAATCATGGACCTACAGGACTCTGTAAGGGTTTCCCTGAGAGTCTCTTCCGCTGTGGACTGATCTAGTCATCAAGGTGGATGCAGCGCGCCGCCACCTCAAAGAACAAGTCTCGTTGTACGGGGATCAGAATCTCGTCAATCTCATTGACCAAAAAGGACATGAAAAACCAGTCAAAGAGGCCTACGAGCGCTACGTTGAAAAGGTGTGTCAAGTACTTTTTTGGTTATTACCTTGCTAATCGTTTGTAGGCAAATGTCCCTCAAGTCAAGTACCAGTACTTCGATTTCCACAACGAATGCAAGCATATGCGTTGGGATCGCATCAGCCTTCTGATAGACAGACTCTCTGATGGTCTGTTGCAAGACGGGTGCGTCTTCTATGAACTGTCATAAACATGGTTTCATATTGCCGTTCAGCTATTTTCATATCAGCGCAAAGGATCAAGAACCTTTGAAATGGCAATTAGGTGTCGTTAGAACAAACTGCATGGATAATCTAGACCGCACCAATGTTGCACAAGCTGCCATCGCAAGATGGGTGCTCGACTTGCAGCTAAAAGCCGCGGGCGTCGTAGCGGAAAAGGATGTGTTAGATCAGCACGAGGAAATTGACGTTGCCTTGCGGGAGAGTACGAAAAGGATATTTACTCTTCGATTTTCCCACGCTGACATTGACGTTTCAGTGTGGTCAGACCACGCCGACCTCATTTCCAAAGCGTATGCTGGATCCGGGGCCTTGAAAACAGACTTTACACGCACGGGCAAGCGTACTCGCCAGGGAGCATTTGATGACTTCAAGAAGTCAGCGTTCAGGTATATCAGGAATAACTACTTTGATGGCGCCCGTCAGGTGAGGGTTGGGAATGTCTGGTGTGATCTCATGCACTTACCTTGGAAAGGACGCGTACGATCTTATGACGGGCGCCTGGATCTCGCGAAAGGGACCATCGTCTGCGCTGTTTCTGATAACAGATACGCGGCCATTGATACTGCGTGCCGTACGTTTCTTGTCGATTATTGCTTGGGATGTCGCTGATTATCGTCCTAAGGTTCCATACATTTTGAGTTTTTCGTTGTTCATGATCTTGGCTGGCCTCACTTTGCCTCGTACATCTGGTATGTCCGGTGCTGATGTGCCTCGGTCCGCCCACTGACAAGATTTATAGACTACTCGCTGGTATACTACTTTACTCTCTGGTTCACCTTGGTCGTTCTCTCCACCATCTTCATCTTGATACATGGCATCGACTATGTCTCCTGGCCCCGTCTTATCCCTCTCACGGGTGTCATTCACTACAATGGCCCGGGTTTCCGCTCTGGTTACCACGGGACGGGATTCGGTCTAGACTTTGGTAAACTGAAGTCGGGGGCGAATGCACAATGGATGACTCGTGGCATCCGACGCGTAGATAAGCAAATTGAGGAGATTGAACTAGGTTCCAAGAGACATGTTGATTGAGAGTTATCGTCTGTTCTTCCTTTTTTGTCTTTTTTGCGCACATTTATTTACACTATAAGACTTGTTATATGAATATTCCAAAATCCTAGATTTTTAAGCCGAGTGTTCGGTTAAAATTCCGACCAATTTCGCGAGTTGCCGTTCATTTCCGGCTCAACAACGCAACACCTGTCTCAGTATCTTTCCACACATCATCCTTCGCTTGTCCCATCTCGTCATGGCCAGTGGTAAAAAACGTAGCTCGCCCGGTGCAGATACGACAAAAAATGGCGATCCATTCGCCGAAGTTGATATTGGGCCTGAAGAAGAGAGCATCTTGACCGAGTACCAGAAAAAAATCCAGCGTGTCGAACTCATTCTTGGTGGGTACATTTATCCGCATTTCTGCTATCCACAACAGTGCTGTACCTCCATTACTCATGGATTATTCGCAGAACGTCGTGCTCAGGAGCAGCTGACTCCTGTATACCAACAACGTCGTGAAGCGCTTAAAAACATTCCCAAATTTTGGCCTGTTGCGCTCTTGAAGCATTCGCTATTCGCTCTCCAGGCACAACATGATGCAGACCGGCTTGCACTGAGCTATTTGGAGGACGTTTGGGTGGTCCGTGATCCTCGTGAACCCAAAGTTTTCACGTTGGAGTTTGTGCGCTTTGTTGGCGACGGTTGAAATATATTTGACGCTAACTCGGGATCGCTTAGCACTTCAAAGAAAACCCTTATTTCAGCGACTCGGTGCTGAAGAAGGAATACAAGTTTGAGCCATCCAATGCGGCTGGGGATGAAGAGCCCGACGCGGACGGCATCACACCATCAATGCTTGAGTTTTCATGGGAGCGTGATGTGTCGGCGCAGGTCTGTTATATCGGTCGTCGAATTGGTGCAATTCTTACGGATGACTCAGGCCACAAAAATAAATTGGAAAGACGACTCAAAAAATCTGACGAAACTGTATCCACTCCGGGTCGATGAGGATGACGGTGAAACGTTGGCTGACCCGGGAAGCTTCTTCAACTTTTTTGAGGTTGAAAGGGACTATAATGATGTAAGTCTATTGAGGTTATATCAGAACTGACTTTGTGAATAATCGCATGAACAGCTCGGGGTGGTGATTGCGAATGAAGTATTCCCTGATTCGATCGAATACTTCCGAGGAGATGCCGGAGGGGATGAGCTCTACTCTGATGAAGAAGACGAGGACAGCGAGGATGAGGATGAAAACGAAGAGATTGACCTTGAGAAGCCACGTGCAAAGAAGGTGAAGCAGGGATGATTTAAGGGAGAGTGATTTATGGGTAGAGTTACAACCACAAGGCAGTACTTTATTCTATTCTCATCCATCCTACTAAATCTGAGTCTCGAGTCTATGTCCTGCTTATCAGTCACATTAGGTCACATTACTGTAAGCCATCTAGTGCTTTTGCGGATGGGTCACCGGAGTGAAGGGACTCTGATCGGTGCGAGTGTGTATATTGTATAGTGTTTTTGATCCATTTCCATCGCTATTGGTGCCTCGATCGTAAGATAGCACTGATGAGGAACTAGGTGTGATCTAGGCTGAATGAGAATGTTATATTGAGGGGCACTGCTAACCGGTTTGTGATAGCTTGGTACATGGATTCTACATAACCGAAGTTCGAATGAATGTCCAACGAGAGGGAAGGGGTACTGTAGTTGGACTCAATACTGTGTAGCACATGTACGAACGCTTGCAATTTCCAAATGCGGGTGATGAATGAAGCCGACGTCGGGAAAATACGTAATATCACCTAACACTTAAGCGGTGACACCGCAGAAGCGAGCGGCACTGCATAATTATTTTGTGGGCTTGTACCCGGAGACGAGCAAAGTTGTTGATCGAAACCCTGTCGGTCGAGAAGGAGCTGATTTTTTGTGATTGGGGAGAAGGGACTCACGCGTAGAGGAGGAGCAGGACAACCCGGCGGACGCTCCCCGTTATGGCCCGGGGTTGACGCCGGACGATACCATCACGAGGCCGCGGCTTCAGACCGAGCGTACCGCGGTGCAGCAAACGAGACGAGCGACTTGTCTCGTTCTCATTCGTTTCTACACATATTGCTATCAGTAGCGATATGAGTAGTTGCTATGGGCTGTGACTTATAATAAATACATGAATGGACAGTTGTAAATTTGCCCCTTCTCTTCCCTCTCCTCGCGTGAACTCGCACTCTCTTGACTCCAAGTCCTGATTTCCATTCCAGCGAGTCCCTAGTGTAGAATTCCTTGTGAGCAATTTCGTCCGAGAATGGGACAACGACCTGGGGGGAAAAGAGAGGTCTCGAGGGGCGCTTTTCTGAAATGTATTGGGATGGTGGGGTTACTGTACCCGTCTATCCTAACAAGGCCCAAATTTGGCCAAGTTGGTAACTCCGACACGGCAGTTTTCGGCATATGATATCTCAGCATTTTACGTTGAGAGTAACTCCCGCGCCTGCCTCTTTTTTCCATCCTTCACCTTCTCGGATCGAAACCGACGCACTCTCTTTTATTTCTCACCGTCCTTTCCTTTTCTTTACCAACTATGAAGCTATCTTTAGCTCACTCACTCTCTGTCCTTTCTCTTTCTGCCTTTACTTTGGCTCATTCTCATCATCATCTCCCGCGCCATCAAATTCGTGCTCCCGTTTCCAGCACTAGCACCACCAGCACCAGCACCGGTACCAGCACCACCAATGCGATTGCCAGTACTGGTGTTCCTCTCTCTTCCCTCATTTCGTCCGCTACAACCACTTCGTCCCCAACCGTTTCTGTTTCCCTACACTCCCAGAATCCAACGGCTGTTCCTCTGGCTTCCATCGTTGCCAATGCCAGTTCTGCCCCTGCCCTCCCAATGCCTACCGCGTTTTCTCCAGGGATAGTTCCGAGCTCTCTTCCCCAAGCGCCTGGCCTTCCTGACAGTTAGTATTCTACCAGTATCTTCGCAGGAAACAACTTGACTCCGCTTCTGTTTGTAGTTTCGAAATTGTCTGCTAGCAACTATCCTCCGATGGACCAACCTCCGCCTACAGATTCTCCTGAAGTTCAGCAGTGGATCCAGGATGTCATCAATTCGGGGGTCCAGATCCCATCCTTCAACCCTACCACGCCTGGCGGATGCTTTGCGAACCCTGATGCAGTTGCTGACTCGAGCCGTTGCTGGTGGACGTGTGGTGGTTGCACACGCTCAACGGATGTTACTACTTGTCTCAACAAGAATACCTGGGGCCTCTCGTATGATGATGGCCCTGGCTACCATACCCCGACATGCTAGCCTATCTAGAGCAAAACAACCTTTTGTCAACTTTCTTCGTCGTAGGCTCTCGCTGCTTGGAATTTATGCGTCTTCTTCAGAAAGAGTACCTCGACGGCCATCAAATTGCTGTTCATACGTGGAGCCATCGTTACCTCACTACGCAGTCAAACGAGGAGATCATTGCTGAACTCGGGTGGACTAAGAAGATAATACAAGATGTTACCGGTGTTACCCCTATCTATATGAGGCCTCCTTATGGTGACATCGAGTTGGTGTTTTCCCTCGTTTTATGGATTTATGGAGCTGATCGTTATCTCCACCTTATAGCGACCGCGTCCGTGCTATCTGTGAGGCCATGAACCTGATTCCTGTTATTTGGACCCGCGTCTCTTCTTCTGTGACTTTTGATACTGGCGGTGAGCAATGACTCCTTATAATTCAACTCTAATTGACACGTGTGTCAAGACTACTACCTTAGCAGCGGTAATGTAACTGCTGCACAAGTCATCAATAACTGGGGGAACATCGTCCAGAGCGCGTCAACCCTTAACACTGGCTTCATCGTTCTCGAGCACGATTTATTCCTGCCGGCCGTTGAAATCGCCACTGGCTATATCATTCCGGATGCTCTCGCCCACGTGCCCCCCTTCAATATCACACCAGTTATCAATTGTATAGGCCTCAACCTTGCGGATGCTTACGTTCAAACTAACGATAATACTAGTCACCCACTACCAGTTAACCGTGGGTCCATTTTAATTTTGTATATTACGATTTACTAACTCAAACCCTCTCAGCCGACGCAGGAGGATCTGGACGAGGGTCAAGCGGGAAATCCAAGAACGGAGCTATGGTTGGACCTGTTACGAATGCAGGTCATCTCGTAACTGTTGCCATTGCCGCCGTTCTTGGTTCCATGGCAGTCATTCCCTAAGTTCTAGTTCCCCGTCCATTCACTCGCTATCTTATCATTTTCGTGCTTCTGAACGTTCGTAATAACTGTAAATGGCTGTCATCTTGCGAGTATTATTGTTGGGGTTGTGGGCAGCCATTTCGCTGACGTTCAGAGTTTTGACTACCAAGTTGTAGCCATATGAATGATGCTGGTTGAGGCAAATGAGAATACTTCATGGTTGGAATGCCAATCGCTTCCTTGAGGAACTAATTACTGTACCGTTCACAAGTACAAACCGTTACCCACGTTATTGAGTTATTGACATGGCGTTGCTTTGGTTAAGTTGCTAGTTGCTTTTTGCCTTTCAATAGTCATTCCGAAGATCCATGATCCCGGTTGTTAAGGGACTGACATATTTGATACATAAAAAATTATCTGGTACTTTTTTTTTTCTCTGGCAGGACGCAAGACTGATCGAAAAAAAAACCTCTCAATTGGAGTGCCGTCCCGCTGAGCGGCAATCTAAGTCAGAAACTTGATGTTTTTCCGGAGAAACAAATTATGATATACATTGTCGCGGCTAGATGACGTGCGTTATACTAACCGTAAATGCATACTGTATGTACTTGATCGTGATACGGTATTCTTCACATTCATTCATATAAAAAGTCCGCGTGGTGAATCATCACGGCGTGGCCCTTTCCGCGTCGGAACACGTCGTTGCGGATAAAAGTGGTTCGCGCCCGTTCCGTGCCTTCGCTGCGCTCGTGGACCTTCGAATGCGGCTCCATAAGCTCGGACTCGGATCTGGAGACGGGAGTTCTCTCGGAGAGACGGGTGAGACTGGGAAGACGGATGGTGGAGCTACCGTACATATGGGGGACAATGCAGCTGTGGTCAAAGGATGATTGGCAGACATGGATTCGACAGTAGCAGCCGGACAACCAGCGCTAGCGCCGGGCAACAGGTTACTAGGGGAGCACACGGGAGAGGTGGCGCTCCGCGGGGCATGAACGTGCTCTCTCTCAGCACTCGGACTTTCAACCTCCGGTCGGGCGTCATTGTTCATCTGTTCGTCTTGTTCGTCTTGACTTTCGCGACTGTGAAGACCTGCCTGCTGCAGGCGACGGTGTACAGTTTGGGTTGGCGAAGGAGTAAGCAGCACAGTTGGAAAGTCCCACGAGTCGATCGTTCCGTGCAAAACAAGCGTAGGTTGTTTTCGGCGTTCAAGACGCCGAGCCAATGGGGGAAGATCACCTGCATATTGATGTCAGGTGTATTTGAGCTTAAAAAATTCATTTTTAGGTTACATACTGAGTATGGCACCAACGAGGTAAGAAGGCCTCTTTGCGTTCTTAAAAAAAGGGGTTTGCAGGAGCTGCGCGGCTGAGGGCCTGCAACCCCAGAAGTGAAATTTGAGTACCAAGAATACTAGAAGGTTGGAATGCGGACCGGAGAGAGGGATCTTTCACGAGGCAACGCTCCACAATTTCCTTGAACGCTCGGGAATACTTGTGCACGCCACCTTCCCGATCAAGGTTTGGTGGTGCTGCTTGCACACTACGACGGAAAATCAGACCCTAGATTGTGGACAGGAACACACAGGATCACTCACATGTGCAAAAGGACATTACGGGACGATTCCCGTGATCGAGGAGCACGCCCCTGAGCCAGCTCGAGGGCGGTGATGCCGAAGGACCAAATGTCAGCACTCGAGTCATACTGCATACCGGAGATGATTTCTGGTGCCATCCAGCATGGCTGACAAGAAATGGTGAGTGGGATTTTAAATGTATTTGGGACGAAACAAACGAACGGTGCCAACGAAAGAACGCCGTTTGCCGATCCGGGAGCGACGTGGGGCATGCTCAACATTTGGATCAAAGATAACGCCTCGGGAGGGGGTGGCGTTTTCATTCACATGGGTGTGATCCTCATCCTGCAAGGGAGCGGCGACGCCTAGATCACCAAGGAGGACGGTACCATCATCATCGATGAGGAGGTTTGCCGCTTTGATATCCCGATGAATAAAGCCATTTATATGCAGATAACTGTTCATACAAATGGAATTGAATTAAGGAAATAGATAGCGAAGTGAGAGAAGAGAAGGGGCTTGCTTGAGACCCTCGAGAGCTTGCTTGAGGATACAGCGGATAACATCTTCTTCCATCCCGCCTGGCCATGCAAAGTGCATGACATCGGCAGCACTACCTGCGTTCATGAGGCGAAGAGCAATATGTAATTTATGGCCATCGATCCAGCTTCCTCGTACACGAAGAACATTTGGATGTTTCGAAAGAGACATCAACTGAGTTTCCCATTGAAGAAGGCGTAACGAAGCCTGGGGAAGTCTATCTAGGTCTAGAACCTTCAGGGCGCATGGGATTGGAAGTTCCTGGTGGGAAGACTTCGGATGATAGGTCGCGCGATAGACTGTAGATGAAGA
This sequence comes from Lactifluus volemus, assembly GCA_022376515.1. NCBI lineage: Eukaryota > Fungi > Basidiomycota > Agaricomycetes > Russulales > Russulaceae > Lactifluus > Lactifluus volemus. The sequence goes on from WTXI01000001.1 coordinate 1,533,959, forward strand.
ACCAAATCCAATGGGTGGACCGAGAACGTAATCTTGTGCGGAATCACTGATTTAATAATTTTTTTTTAAGAATTGGATTAAATGAAAATTAAATGAAAGAAAGAAAGGGACCTAAAGAGGGACCATTCATCTTTAACGGCACCTATGAAAGATGCTGTCGACCGTGAGAGGTTGGTGGTGGTCATGGGTAAGCCGTGGGTTTATCAGTGAATACTAAAAAGGGTTAAGTCTTATCTATTGAATGCCTCACCTAAATCGTTCCCCTTCACTCGACCTCCCATGTCCCCCAAAGACGAAGAATCTCCAGCAGACTACAATCATGGTGGTTATTTACAAGTAAATGTCAATGATTCCTTCAAAGATGGAAGATACATCGTCGTCAGGAAACTCGGGTAGGTTCTCTTCTCCCTTTTCGGCCCGTGCATAACCTTGAATTTGCCTCTTCAGCTGGGGTCACTTCTCCACCGTCTGGCTCGTCAAGGATTCTTTGTACGTCTCATCATATATTCCTCCCCCCACCATCTTCTCCTATTTATCCTCACGATATAGGGAGAATCGCCACTCTGCCTTGAAGATCGTCAAGTCGGCCGGTAGATATTCAGAGACGGCTCGGGATGAAATAAAGCTACTCCGACAAATCGCCAGCACTTCCCCGTCTCATCCTGGAAGGGCACATATCGTCGATTTTCTCGACTCTTTCACTCATACGGTCTCTTCCATCGCCCACATATGTATCACCTTCGAGCCACTCGGTGAAAACCTTCTCTCCCTCATCGAGAAGAACCGCAAGAAAGGTGTTCCCCCCTGTGTCGTCAAAAGCATTACCAAACAAGTTCTCCTCGGTCTGCAGTATCTCCACGAGAAATGCGACCTCGTTCACACAGATATCAAGCCCGAGAACATCAGTCAGTTCACTCTTACTCTCTTTCGAGACCTCAACTAAACTATTCCTAGTGATGTGCATTCCAGAAGTTCAATCACACATCGCCGCTCAGCTTTCTTCTTCTCCACCACCCCAAACTCATCGGTTACCGGTCCCTCCTCCTAATCCTCGCAGTCGCCGCGTGGCCACATTCTCCTCCCACGCACTCTCGGCTCCGAGCCGCTCGGTCCAGATCGTGGAGTCACAGCCTCTATCCACACCCCCCGACAGGCACCGCCTTCACTCCCGTCTTGGTTCCAGTGCCAGTTTAGGTGCTAGCAGCGACGCCGACTCTTTACTACACTCAGGGTCCCCCGTTTCCACCCCAGCGACTAGTCTATGCAGTGCCATGTCCAAGTTGAAGCTCACATCGCTTGAGCGTTTAACAGGTGCATCCCTTAAGAATGCCCTTCTCCCCACCGAGGCAGAGGAACAAAATGACTCTCCTATCCGAGTCACTTCCGCAGGGCCTTCATTATTAACACAAACAGCGCCTTCACACCTCCATGCTTGTAACTCTCCTCGAAATGGCTCAAACTCTTCGTCAGAGTCTTGTTCAGCTCTGCTTTCTTCCCCCACTACATCCTCTCATCCCATCCTTGTCAAGATCGCCGATCTTGGCAATGCGACTCCCTCCAAGCGACACTATACTGAGGATATTCAGACACGGCAATATCGTTCACCAGAGGCCATCGTCGGCCGGAGCGACTGGGATGGTAAGGTTGATGTGTGGAGCATTGCCTGTGTGGTGCGTCGAAATCATGAGCTCCCACTGGTACCTACTGACCGGGACTTGATCAGGTGTTCGAGATGTTGACTGCGGAATATCTGTTTGAACCACAATCGCAAGGCCAGGTCTTTTCCAAGGACGATGACCACCTAGCACAGATTATTGAACTCTTGGGCGACTTTCCCCCATCAGTAAAGCAAGGCGGGCGATATAGCCGTGAGCTCTTTGACCACACGGGGGCACTGCGCTATATCAAGCACCTTAAACCGTGGCCCCTGAATCGCGTCATGCGCGAGAAGTATCTGTTTGACCCTGCCGAAGCAGACGCGTTCTGCGCGTTCCTGGAGCCGATGCTCGCGCTCTCGATGCGCGAACGCGCCAGCGCTGGTCAGATGGCCAGCCATCCATGGCTGGATGTGGATTGGAAAGAGGAGGCTATTACGCTCGAGAGTGTTGTGTGGTGATGTATTTATGAGCTTATGACAGTGCTGGCACTTCGTTTTCTTCTGCCCATGACCTAGATTTTACGTTTTGTTTCTTCCCCCTTCTGCTTACTACCATATTGGCCGTGACTACTAATAGTCCTCCATCACTGTTACTATTTAGCAATGCCCCCCTCTCGAACGCTGGATTCGCGTAGCTCTAGTTCAGGCTCATGTCATGTATGTCAATAGCATCATAGTTTATAGAATCTGCCCCTGCGCGTTATTCCAACTGAGTCGAGTCTCCATAGTGTCACACCGAGAAGTAGATGCCCGTGGATGCAATAATAATTCTATGGATTCAAGTGCAAAATACTCCAGTTTGATTACTCAGAATAGTATCTCCGTAACTGGATGGGGCATCTAGCCGATGACAAGCTTGCCTTCTGCCTCATTGAAATCATGTACAGGGACTTCGAGGTTGAGCTGGAAAGAGATGATGATCGAACAGGTGCAGCGTAGCGACAAACTATACTCACAGGAGCGGGGCCTTTGCGGATGCGGCCAGCTGAGGAGAAGTTGTGTTAGCAAATGCAGTCACAAAGCATAGGATACGAACAGATATCGTAGTGAGAACCATGGCATGGGCAGAACCTGAAAAGAAAAAAAGAATTCGAGTGTTCAAATGTGTGGACAGACCGCGAAGGTGATTTCACGCACCATCCTCCGAAATCGCCCGACTCGCCGATAGGCACGCACCCGAGGTGGGTGCACACACCGAGCATGACGAGCCACTCTGGTTTCTTAACGCGCACCTCGTCCGACTGCGGATCGCGCAAACCTTTCCAATCAACCTGGCGCGCCTCCTCAATCTCGTCCGGAGTACGATGACGGATAAAGACGGGCTTTCCGCGCCACTTGATGATCGCGTTCTTGCCCTCCGGTATGCTCGCCAATTCAATCTCGACCTTGGCCAGAGCGAGCACGTCCGCAGAGGCGGACATCGTACCGAGAAATTCGGTCACCGTAGACTTGGCGACTGAGGCGGAGAGCACGCCCATGGTGCCGATCATCATGTAGGATAGCGCACGGTTGGCAGAGGGAGAGGAGGCTTGGTAGGCACTCATGTCTGGTACCTCAGGCGCGTCGCTGCGTGGCGCAGAGATGTGCATGGTACGTTGCTGGTGCAGGACACCTGTACTCGGGACTGGTAATTTGCCATGTGCATACATCGCGGCGGTGGATAAAAGAATATCACTCGTGAGAAAAGGTCTAGTTTTGGTGGATGAGAAACATACCTGTCGCGAAGGACTTGTTGATCAGGCCACTGGACGAATGTCGGTATCCACCGGCCCATTTTGGAGGTGCGTCGGAGCGAACTGGGTGATGACCATGCTTGCATCGACAGGGCGTGCAGATAAATTAAGAGAAGGAGCGTTCGGGACGCCTGACGCGAGGGTGCGAACGGTTGGCGGGAGAGTAGCGTATTTTTTTGCGGCTTGTAAGGCAGCCATTTGAGAAAACGAATCAACTTGAAGTCAGTTTCAGTCTTGGTGGCGTGTTAGTGACTGGTCACATAGTGTCACGATCACATCCGTCCTATCTCGAACACTCTTTCCCTCAATTTTGGTCCAAAATTTTCGATCTTTTTTGCACTTATGGAGATCATACCACCGTATATTACAGGGCAGCAGATCGTCTCCGGCTTTCGGTGGGCCACAGATCTCACTGCTCCTTGCGGTTTCGAGTTGCGGCCTTGAAGTTGCCGCGTCTCAGCTCAGCTCATATCTCTTGTCTCATCCGCTGCTCCACCTCTGGACCCTGGCGGGAGAGCCACAGCATCGGGCCTGTCGGATCTTCTCTGATGCTTCCTTCGTTTAGGGGCTTTCTCTCTTGGGTTCAGTGCTGACTTGTCAGCCTGGCTGTTTTTAGCTGCGATACCTTGACTCTGCTGTCTACCTTTTTTTTTACCTTGCTCTGTGCTGCCATCAGGAAACCTGAATACCTCGTACAAGTAACCTAAATTTTACCCCAAAGTTGCATATATTTTCAACCGTTAATCAAGTTGTAAAAAGTTTCTATTTTACAGCCAGTTACATGAGTGAGGAATATTACTGTTTTACTTGTGAAAGTTGCAGAGTTTATGCACACTTTCCTGATGTACTATCTCTTGTCACGTTCGGCGCCTCCCTCTTCTGCATCCTATCTATTTTCCGATTACCTCTTCTGCGTCTTGTACCTTCCGGAGTCCGTCCATGTCGCGTTGGCACCCCTCTCTCGATCCAAATAAAACTTTAGGGGTACTAATTTCACTCTCCTCGGGCTATCTTCTAACGTACCCGGCGTACGAGGGATGCCAATTCGGTCACCATTAAAGCCCATGGGTCAGCCTGACCCCCTGACGACATTTACGATGGACATAGGTCTGTAGACTGCTCAACCCTTTTCCTCGCGATCTATTCATCCTCTTCGTCAGGCGACGGCCAGCACTGTGACAACCTGTACTGCGACGACCGGCACTGCGACTACCAGTACTGCAACGACAAGTGTATCGAAGATCAGTACAGCGAATACCAGTACTATTCGTCGTACAGTGAAGACTCGCCCAGCGTACAGCGACGACTCGCCCAGCGAAGGCCAGTACAGCGACGACTCGCTCAGCGAAGACCAGTACCGTGACACGATGACCAACACATCCAGTACCTCCACCACGCACTCATGGAGGCAGAGAAGTCTGTGCCTTCACCCACAGCCTTTTGCGTGGGCTGCCTCCTGGTCGCACACCACCCTTTCATCGCCGAGTCGCCTGTGATCCTCGCGACAGGCTACTCACGTGAGCTTCCCGGAAATACTCACGCTGAAGCCAACGCCCTTGAGAAAGCACGCAACCTTTCTCCCGAGCAATCTCCGACTTTTTCCGAGTGTTGGGCCTAAACCCAGCATCGACGATGTGCTAATGCACACCGATGTCTATACCACCCTCGAACCCTGTTCCGTGCGGACGTCTGGCCTCTCCCCCTGTGCGGATGCATTGATTACCGCTGGAATTCGCCGTTGCTTCATCGGGGTCGGTGAGCCAGATGACTTTGTGCAGTGCGAGGGAGCACAGAAACTGAGGGCTGCCGGGTGCCAAGTCATATGGATTAAAGGACTTGAAGACGAGTGTTTAGCGGCCGCGAGGAAAGGCAATCACGAATGTCTTTCGACATGCTAGGGCCTCGTCTTGCAGGATAACACTCCCAAGTTCCACCATCTTTGGTGTTATGTGATGATTTAAAAACGTAGCATTGAATTATTTGAATATATTACAGTAGTACTCGAAATCGAAAAAAATAAAATACAGAGGTCCAGTGCAACACAAATTGAGATTCAGTGGACCCCCGAACAGAGATGATATGGGCGAACCTCGGTCCACGAGTGTCCGAGAAGAAAATAGCAAGGGTGAAGACAATCGGGCGATTGTGACGAGATTCTGCTGGCGCGAAACGACGGATCACGACGGTGGAACCATTTAAACGGAGAAATTGAAGAGCCGGAACGAGAAAACTGGCGGCGATAATTTGCTGCGTTTCTGGAACATTTTTCAAAGTCGAGAACGAAACGCGATTTTGAAAACGGGCCTTGACACGGACGTAAATGAACAGAACGGGGATAAAAATCACGATTGAAAGGTCAGCAAAAAAATAAATACGAGCAAGTGAGATGATAGAGCAGAAAAAGCTCAGGGGTCTTCTAGAAGCTTGGAGCACAAGAGCGATACCGAAATTAAAAATAAGTTTACGAAGTCAACAACCAGAGGGGAACACAAGATATTTTTGAAGACACGTGCACCCTCAGGAACCTTTCATAGGACGTTCGGTGTTCCTCGAAGGGAAAAAAAAAGGCAAAAGTAAAAAGTCTAGACGCTGTAAACGACAAAGGTAGAACCCAATCATAGAAGATTACCGTACTGGGCAAACAAAAGGGAGACTCGAGCGATTTATCCAAAAGGGGAGTTGTGAGACATGAGGCGCGTAGTGGTAGATACCGAGGAGATAGAGAAGCACGAAGTGTGGCCCGAGGCCGCAAAAGCGCTCAGCGGGACTATGTCCGAGGAGCAAAAGCGTCACAGCCGGGATGACAGCATGGCTCGCGGGATGGGACGAGAGTGTGGCCGGCGACTCCAAACTAGGATATTTACGAAGAGGTCGGAGGCGAAGGGCTCCGGAGAGGACAGGAAGGCCCCAGTGTCAATGGGTTACCTTGACCACATCGTTACCGCCTCCTCCAAAGAACGGCAGAAATTTATATTCTCTCTCTGTCGACAGAGACTACTCCCTCCTTATCTTGGGGAGGGAAAGCCAAAGCCTGCTTCACCAAAGCCATGCAGGCCTGCCACCGGCCAGGCCAAGACGAATCAGGGCGACACTGTCCTGCTGTGGTAGTAGTCACGAGGACAGCATACTTGTAATAGTCACACGTAGCGAATTCAAGTGAAAACGTGTCGAGTCAGCGATATTCCTTAGATCATTCTATTTCACACCGGCACCCTTGCTCTCCTCACTATCGCATTTGACGTCAGCTAATCCGATATTTTTCCATTCGTCTTTCTCCATTAGCCCACTGCCAAAGATTAGCATATCCACCGAATCGTAGGATGTGAAGACAAACGGACTTTTGCATCCTGCAGTTGAGATAATCCCTATTCAAGTGCCGACATTCGGAAGAAGCATTCGAGTTTCTGTTCAGACATTCCAGATATCGAGTCATGAATTCTTGCATTCTCCTAAGAAAATTATTAGCTTGAAAACACATTTAATTAACATGAATGTAAACCATAGTGATCTAGAGGGAATGAACCTCTGTTGGGGGGAGTGACTTGAAATCCGGTAGAGATAGACGGAGGACGTCCAAAAGACATCAGGCACGCGAGAAGCGCCCGAGTTAGGTTCCTTCTTGTAATTTCCCATGGGTGATTGTAAACACGTATAGACAAATCTAAATATCATCAGGTAACCCTCATTCCCCCCTTCCCGACTCGTTGGGATCACTCCCCTCATCTACGCTGTCATCTGTATCCTTCCGCGAACCCTGGGGCCTTGATGGTCCTGCTTGAGGATCACCTCCCCTAACCCTGTTACTCTTCAACACGACGATCTCTTTTAGCCAGGAATTCTCTCTTCTTAGATCCGATGCCTCCTGTTCCAATTCATCAACACGCCCTGACAGATCAGACACCGTGCGTTCCAGGTTTAGGGTTTTGACCTTTTTCTTGACCCGGAAGCGTGCTATGAGAACATATGGAAGAGTTATGGCGTGATACAACGCGACGTGTCCTACTTGCACACATACCGGACGCGGCAGTATTCCGTCTGCGCTTCTCCTCGGCAATCGCCTCGGTGTCGAGCGCCGCATTTCCTGGCTGTGCATTGCTGTGAACGTTTGAAAGCTCGATTCTCCAGGTACAGTGCTAATCGGTGCGGATAACGCGGGAGTTGGATAGTGGGGACTGGGTGGTGCGTAGTTGGGTATAGCGAACCAAAGTTTGGCGTGAACGGCGGTGCAGGTACTCCAAGAGATGTCGACGGCTGGCTTGACAGCCACGGCGGCTGCGAACTCAGTTGCGGAGGAAAAGCTGGTGGAAATTGATTGGGGTTGGGGGCGAGGCCTTGTTGATGCATAGACTGAACCAGTCGGGGATAGGCATCTTGTATTGTTCGTAAAGCACGATTCACATCTTCATGGTTTAGTGGCGCGTTAGGCGGTACGGGAGGTCGTTGCGGTGGCCATCCTGGGACCTCTCCAGTGTGACCCTGATGAGTGTGGATAAGATGTAGAGTTATTACAACAACACCTGCACATTGAGGGTGGAGGACATACACTACTAGAGGGGGAAGCAGCACCAGCTGGAACAGGCTGTGTACTGCCAGAGCGGGCGCGGCTGGATCTACCCCTCGACCACTTCCAGCTGGAGGCAGAGAAGAAGAGTGAGAGTCCCTATTCATGTCAAGAGAGGAAGAAAGAGGTTTCCAGAGGTCTAAATCAATCCGCACAGTCGAGCTTAAAAGTGTGAGGTCCCTGTCTGAAGACGGCTCGTTCTTTACGTCGAGCATGTTAGAGAAGGCTATACCATCTGGGTAAATCAGAAAGATCAGTCTCTGTTGTGAACGAGACCAAGTGGATGAGTGGGTAGACAGCCATGACGAGACTGGTGTGTCACGAAGTCGCAATCGAAACACAAGATGGCGACAACCATTGGATAAGCCAAGTACCGGTGCGATCTATCCGCGCTGTCCAATAACATCTTCTCCGATACCAGCCACCCCATCATATGGCTATGACTATGATAAATGCCGGGAGCTGTACGGATATTAGTAACAAAGTAATAATTGGCGCGACAGGTTCTGAAATTGAAAGCACGTGCCATGACGCGTCCGCCGTCCTCACTTCTTATCTCGACCTTCACCATGGTACGTCACTTTTTCTTGTTAACACTCCTTTTCTCAACACAACTAGCTCGTAAGAATAAGGTCTAAAGATGGAAACTTTCGCTTCGAACTACAACCTACATCTGACATTTCAGACTTGGTGGACAAGGTAAGAATGTCTTCCAGTCTCTGAATACAGTCAGTGTCGACTTGTTACTCTAGATATTAGAAACAACTGAAAATGCTGATCCGGTAACCCTGACAATCTCTAATCAACCAAGGGGAAATGAGACTCTTGTCTCCGCTTTGAAAGGAAGAAGTCTCAAATCGTTGGGAATCAGGCCAGTAACCCCCATTGCCCATCGGCGTCCTTTTCTCATAGAGACATTTAAGACACGGTGAACTTATTTTGTCTCATATGCTCAGCGGTCTATGTCAGGTGCTTCTCAAGAAGGTCCCCCTGACAAAGCTTTCACCACCAAGGGCGCTACCTCCCCAGCAGGCCGGCCTTGGGAGAATGTTAAAGAAGACGCCGTAGATCAGTACTGGCGAACCAAGGATGGGAAGATTTCCAGAAGTAGGGACCTCAACTTCTGCAAGCACGGGGCTAATGCTATGTGTGATTACTGTATGCCCATGGAGCCTTATGACCGGAAATTCCACCAAGACCAGAACATCAAGCACCTTTCCTATCACGCCTACCTCCGCCAACTCACTCCAAAGACTTCTTCCGCTGCGGCAGCCGCATTGCCACCATTAGTAGAGCCAGATTACCGTGTCAATGTGCCTTGTCCCTCCGGTAACCATCCAAACTGGCCAGCAGGCATATGTACAGGGTGCCAGCCCTCCGCTATCACTCTTCAAAGCCAGCCTTTTCGCATGGTAGACCATCTTGAGATTGCCTCAATGGAAATCATCGATAGATTCTTGACGGCATGGCGCACCACGGGGTTGCAGCGCTTCGGCTGGCTCATTGGTCGATATGAGCCGTATGACAAAGTGCCAATGGGTGTCAAGGCAGTAGTGGAAGCTATACACGAACCGCCACAGGAAGGCGAGCTAGATGGTCTATCACTTGGACTGCCGTGGCAAGGCGAGACACACGTGCGAACGCTATCAGCGTCTGCTTCGACCCCACTCACAATCGTCGGCTACATCTTCACCGACCTTGATCCGACAGCGGAAGACCGCACGAAGAATGTGTACAAGCGGCATCCAGGGTCCTTCTTCCTCTCATCCCTCGAGGTCCTCTTTGCTGCCCATTTGCAGGCACAACACCGTACCCCTTCACGCAGCTCGCCGTCCGGATACTTTGCTTCGCGCCTCGTGACAGCCGTGCTTACCGGGACTGAGGACGGTGCTGTGGATGTGGCTGCGTATCAGGTGTCAGAGCAGGCGGTCGGCATGCTGCAGGCGGACATGATTGAGGCCAGCGTTGACCCAGGCATGATGCGCGTCAAAGAAGAGAGCCGCGGTGAGGACGGTGGGTCAGCGAGATACGTACCTGACGTCTTCTTTCGTTACCGCAATGAATATGGCATCGAGGTCAAAAAGAGCGCCAAGCCCGCATTTCCGGTAGAGTATCTGCTCGTCAATGTGTGTCTAGTCTCTTCCCCCTTCCCTTCTAATCCTCTTTTTTTTTTTAAATCCTTGTTCTAAAGGTCACCCATGGCTTTCCACAAAATCCTTCGCCTATCTTCCGTTCAAATCACTTTGCGATCGAGAACCGTCCCGGGATCGAAGATCAGACGATCGAGCAGGTGATGCGCTCGCTTAACGAACTCGGTGCGCCGGACGTCCAAGTGAGTAAGCGAGGTGGTACCGTCGCGCACCGTCGCGTCGAACTCGCAAAGTGGCTCAGTGATTGGCACCTGATCGCCTTCCTCGGGACTTGCGGGCTTCTCTCCGAGGTAAGTTTCGTGTCTTGGGGCCGGCCAGCCGCCCATACTTACTGGGAGGATGCGTTCCCCCCCGGTAAACGGATATCTAGGATGACACGAAAGTGTTGGTTCGGATCGCTACTGCGCAGAACCTCGACGATCCAGCCGTACTCGACCCGCTATTGACGACAGAGAGCTGGCAGACTGTCGCCACGTTTGCACGCGAAAGTGACCGTACGTTTATGCGTGTCCCACTTCGCCTGTCGTCGGTATTTCTACTCAATTATCTCCACTCTTTTGATTGTAGCACCTCGTCGTCCAACACAACCTGCGCCGGACGGTCCACCAGTGCATGCCTTGGACGAGGACATACCCCCCGAATTGTTCGACGAAATTGCAGCCTCTACACGAGGAGTTGGTGGCGACAGCGGCAGATCTGCCGGTGGGCGGGTGTGTCCGCATTGTACGTTCGAAAACATGCACGGTAGAAGCGATTGCGACGTGTGCGGGCTTCCCTTGTAACGGGTAACGGTTCGGGGATAGCAGCATCCAAAAAGATAAACGAGGTTCGATATGACAGACTGTTATAGTATGTTGTAATAACATGAGGGATAGAAGTGTACATTTTGAGTAACTACGAGAGGGGTTGGGTTGTCTGTATGTGGACGTCATAACACCCATCTGCCCAAGGCCACCTTGGTGAATTTATGGAAAAGACTGTAGGGTGTGTTAGACGTGACATGTCATACTCAGAAATATAAGGACAGGGCATAACATGAGGGATAGAAGTGCAAATAACTATGTGAGAGGTTGGATGATTCTGCCGGAGTGAAGTTCGTGTTAATCTGGGTCAAGCTTCCTAGTCTTTCGGCGCATCTAGCATCACCGAAGCATCCACCAAACGGTAAAAGTGATACTACACAACACGCCAATTGCACGCAAAACCAACACGACGACTAGCGCCTTGCGTACGGCAGCGTAGAAAGTCGTCAAGGCGCACCCGTCCAGTTAACTCTATACACAAGCACAACATATGAGCATTTGGTAGGTGGACAGAGGAAACACGTAATGGTGACTTACCGAGTATCACTCGTGCCACCTACACGGAGAGACGCCTCCCAATTGCGGATGACTTGACGGTAACGTTTTCCAAACACCCTGCGTGAGCGAGGCCATAACGACCAGATTGTCAATAGGAAGCTCTTCTGGTCGAATACCAAACATACCAAATCCAAAAATTGACGTCCGGATAGGAGAACCGAGGAAAAACGCTCGTCAAGCTCGGAGGGGCATTAATCCTCCCTCTAACGCCTTTCTTGTTACCCTTCTCGTCGCTATCCTCCTCTATAACGTCCTCCACGCCCATGAGCTTATCAGAATCCCAGGGCGTAAGGGGCACACCAGGGGTGGGGGACATATAAGACAAGAGGTCGAGGGTCATACCAAGCGACAAACCCCAGAGCTTGAGCGCCTGGGGCTCAGCATTGTTGACGCGCGGATAAAGGGATGCAGAAGCCGGATGGAGGGCGGGATTGAGAGTACCTGCTTCAGCTTGGAGTGAGCGGTGCAAAAATTTCTCGTCAAGCGACCCAGAGATGTCCGAGGCAGTATGGAGAGGACGAGGGCAGGGAACTGCATGCTGCCCACAAGGACACGCATAAGGGGGCGTAGTACACGTGAGTGCCTCGGGGTAAGTCGTGATGCCGTGTCAACTGTGACGGTGGACCAGAGAGGCCCAGAAACGGTATTTGAGCCTGTGCGGTCTGGATAGAGTGCGTTCAATGGCACCCAATGGAGGGTTGTTTCGGGAATTGGCTCGGTGGGTGTTTCAGTCGGGGTGAGTTGGAGAAAAACTTGTAAAGGTGAGTAGAGATATGATGAATGAAAGTTGGACTGACCGAAGGGAGAAAGAATCATAAGGAGACGTTTACCAAGGGAGGTGGTGATCTCGCGGTCATCAAGTTGGCCCACACAAGTGTAATCGCTTTCAGCAAGGTCAAGACCGATTTCTTCCCAGTTTGACGCATGGCTAGGCAAGTACGGGTGGGTACATACGGTATGAGTGGGAGAGGAAGGGCTCAAATACCAGTATAAAGACTGCCTTCGTCACCTTCTTCTAAGCGACCACCCGGAAAGGCGACGTGAGCATCACGAGTATTTTCATTAATATCTGCGTTATCTGGTTTTTGACGACGAAGGAATAGGATCTCTGGACGGGCAGCGGGGTGTTTCACCCAGTCAAGGTCGAAAAATTGGGTGAGAGAAGGAGGAGTAGTAGATTTTGGAGGAAGAGGAAAGTTGGGTGGTGGGACAAAGCGTATGATGAGAGCTACTGCAGCACGACGGGGCTCTGAAAAGAAAGGAATTAGAATAAAATAGAGAGATAATAATGAAAATATAAATTACGCGTTGGGGGGATGCGATGATCCTTGGAGGAGTCGAACGGATGCGGTGAAGAGCCCGGGAAAGAAGACAGGGACGGGGAGGAATGTTTGTTGTATTATTATTATCAATGGACATGGTAGAAGCGTTGACAGCTTTAGGGTGGGGTAAAAGTTATTAAAAAGTCAATTGAATTCGTTGGGGTTATGACGTCATAGTTCTGCCCAGCCCGATTCATCCCCAGCCCGACCACCACCAGTGAGCACCCCAAGCAGGAACACGATCCCGCCCGCGCCGAGTCTCATACTCAGACCCCGATATAGTTGCCCTAACCCCGTCTTTCGCCAAATGCTCACGTGCTCTTCCTCTTCCTCACCTTCCTTCTCTTTCCCTTTATCTCTCTTCCGTCCCTTTAGTCCTCGCTCGACTGGCAAGTCTGACCGCTCCTCGGTGAGAATATGCCACAATGCGTCCACAACTCCGTTATATGCTATCGGCCGTTTCTCTACGCACGTCTTCAATGGTTGCCCACGTCCTCGCACCTGCACCTGCAGTCGCCGCCTCACCGTCTCAAATGGTAGCGTTGCGAGTAAACCGATGCAGCTGCTAGTAAACTCGACCACTCCCCATGCGACCGGACTACTCTCAATCGAGACGAGCGTACCCGGGAATAATCGTGCCGCAAGTAGCGGTGGTAACCCGAGCGACATTAGAGGCCGAATCGTGCTGTCTAGGAGCGTCGGAATGAGTAGGTGTGGGTGTAAGTACAGCCCCCACACGCCCCCTTCATCTCGCACGACTTTCCGCAGAGCGTCGATCGGCCCTGTGTACGACCTATGTTGTGGGCTGAATGATTGAACGATAAGACGTGTCCGGACGAGATCCAGAGGAGAGAGAATAAACCCGGTGATGAGATGAGAAGCCACCGGAATGAGCAGTGAGGTAGAACTTGCAGGAAATATGTACAGCGTGGCCAATGTAGGAGCGAATATACTCTGCAGGGCATTGTGAATCAATGGCTGCATGGTTGAAGAGAGCATGTCAGTGATACACTCGGTCAGCAGCCCTTTTCGCAGGGAAACAGCCGACGGTCATCAGTATCACGTTCAATTAGGTGAAATGTCCGAAACACAGACCTTTCCACAACGCGAGCCAGCCTTCACTGCGGTGCCGCCCGAGCATCTTCATCATGGTCCACACCCATCTACGCTCCCGACAGGAATGACATAATCTGGGCGCGTGCTCTCCTCCATGACGTTCTTGCGAACAACATATCCGCGCTCGTCCGCTGGACGTGGCACCGGATAACGTGACGGTCCTGAGCCGAGTGGATCGGTGAAGTACGATTCTTCTCCAGATTCATCGTCACTTGTCTACAAATAATGAGTGGTATTGAAGAGGGAATGGAGAGCAAACGTGCCTCTTCTGCAACCTCTTCCGTGGTAGGCTCGGCATCATCTACTTGCCCCACATCTCTTGGAACCCATTGTACCTGTAAGAGACACTTGCCGACTTCCCACGGCATTGCGATGGCCGTAGTGGTGTAACCTAATACGGCACTGGCGACGAGCGTTTTGACAACAAGTCCGAGATCCAACCCTCCAGGGTCTGCTAATCCCGGAGAGAGTTCAAAGATGGAGTTTTGCACTGGGCGTGACGAGAACGTGTGAGAGGAAATGGTTGAAGATTGTGGCGGCTGCGATGCGCCGGAAGATAGACCAGTCGAGTTTGAAGGTGGAGTAAAGGACCATGTCGGTGGATTTGTGTTGTAAAGATCTCGGAGGGAAGATGGGTTGCTCATGGGTGAAGAGAGCGAATCGGACACTTGAATGGTGATGTAATGAACGTTTGCCCGGGGGCCGCTTGTTTGGTATTGTTTGTTCTTAGCGCGTCCTATCCCTGCGCTATTTTTAGCATGGGTGGTTTTCAACCCACTGTATGAGCTATTTCTCAAAAGGGGTTTAGGGTGTTCTTCTGGGAAGCCTCGTTGGAGGCCGCCATTTTGGCAATCGCTTCTCAAAATGTGACGTGATAGGCAGGGTGAAATTGAAGTTTCTTAATCTGGATAACATGATATCAAACGCGGAAACCATGTGTGGAGGTGGCGAAACTGTGAACATGGCGTAGTGGACCTAGCCTGGCCACCCATAATTCATATCAACAAGGTTCAAGACGTCACACCCTCCTCTCAACTCCCACCTTCCCCCCTTTTCCCCTTCGTTGCCCATGGCTTCCTCTCTACCCCCTAATGGTCTACCCTCGGCCAATGCAATACGTACCCCACAGGCCCAAGCTACTGACATCCTCCAAAAGGATGCCGCAAAAGCAAATGTACCAGTTCACTCATTTCACCCCGATGCCTCGCCCGCCGAAAAGGCCGCAGTAGCTGGACAAGCCGCGACACAATTGAACAGTCTAGCTGCCGCGTCGGGAAGCGTAAATGATGTTGCTCGAGGTACGCCCTTTTTCTACATTGAGCTTGCAAGACCGTACCGAGTCCTTCATGCAGAGCTCCCTGTCGACACGGGTAGCGAGGCCACTGTTCCAACCATCACCATCGAAGATACTGACAAGGAGCAGGCGAAAGATGCACCTCAGCTTCCAGGTGACTTGCTTGTCTCAAAGGCCTCTCAGATACCCGACTGGTATAAAGTCGGCTGGCCTGCATTTACAACGCCCGAGATAGTTTCGGAAGATGCGGACCAGAAGCAGCTTCGTTTAATGAATGCCTGGCTGTCCGATCAATACTACGGTCAATGGTACCATAATGCCGCAATCATAACCTTCGTATGTCACTTTAGAGCACACTCATCCGTATCACACTAACATTGCTGTTCGCGCCCCCCTCCTTCCTCCGAACTGAATCAAGGCCGTGCTCGCATCTCACTTTATGACCCGTTTCAACTTCGGCTGGGGTTGGCTCTTCCTTCTCTTAGCCTTATGTAGTACATACTACACCACTTCCATGGCCCGTGTACGACAGCGTGCACGTGATGACATTCAACGCGAGCTCATCAAGACGAGACTGGTATCAGAACATGAATCCGCAGAATGGATAAACAATTTCATGGATCGCTTTTGGCGCATTTATGAACCTGTCCTTTCTGCGACGATCGTAGCGACCGTCGATCAAATTTTAGCCGCAAATTGCCCACCATTCCTCGAGTCTCTTCGTCTCACTGACTTCACTCTTGGCAACAAAGCTCCTCGGATTGACAAAGTCCGCACATTTCCAAAGACAGCCGAAGACGAGGTCGTGATGGATTGGGGCTTCTCCTTCACTCCTAACGACCTTTCCGACTTGACTCACCGCCAGGCAGCCTCTAAGACTAACCCCAAGATCGCTCTTAATATCCGAGTAGGCAAGGGTCCAGCCTCTGCAAGCTTCCCTGTCTTAGTAGAAGATACGGCGGTCTCTGGCCTTATGCGCATTCGCCTCAAGCTCATGACCAGCTTTCCTCACATCCAAATTGTCGATGCCTCCTTCCTTGAAAAGCCCTTTATTGATTATGTGCTCAAGCCTATAGGAGGCGAAACCTTCGGTTTTGACATGATGAACGTATGTGTTCCATGTGCATCATCCTCTATCGTGTCTAAGAATGTACACATGCATGCAGATTCCTGGCTTATCTTCGTTCATTCGCGAAATGATCCACTCAACTCTTGGCCCCATGATGTATGACCCCAATGTGTTTTCTCTTAATCTCGAACAGCTTCTTGCTGGGACTCCAGTGGATGCAGCGATTGGTGTCATCAAAGTTACCGTGTACGGTGCACGCAGCATCAGTGCGAACAGGATAGCTGGTGGATCACTCGACCCATATGTTAGTTTCAGTATCAACAACGTTAAGGAATTGGCTAGAACGAAGTACAAGAAAGACACGTGAGTGTTTAGGTAAATCCCACATGCTTTTCTTCACTGACGTCCCCCAGATATAACCCAACGTGGAATGAGACCAAGTTTATACTCGTCAATCATCTCACCGGCCACCTCGTCCTTACTCTGATGGATTATAACGAATTCCGAAAGGACTCGGAGCTTGGTGCAGGATTGTTCGAACTCAGCAAGCTCGACGTGGATGCTACTCAGGACGGTCAGTCTCTCCCTATTTTAAAGGATGGGAAAACAAAGGGAGAACTTCGCTGTGATGTGGCCTATTTCCCGGTACTCAAGCCCCTCGTCAACGAGTCTGGAGTACAGGAACTGCCTGAATCCAGTAAGTCGCGTCTATTATCGGGCGATCTTCTGAAATCTATACATTACGCCTGCAGACGTGGGCATTGTACGATTTACGATCCATCAGGCCAAGGACCTTGACTTTGCCAAGGCGCAAACTGCAGATTTGAACGCTTACGCCAAGGTATTCCTTGGCAATGCTTCTACGCCAATCCACGCTACTTCCATGGCCAAGCACACGCCACAGCCCGTCTGGGAGTCGTCGACCGAGTTCCTGTGCACCGATCGCGGGTCTTCTGTGATCACTGTAAATATTGTCGACGGCCGTGGTTTTGCCAAAGGTTCCGTCTTGGGTCACCTGACAGTGCGCCTCCGAGATTTGTTAGAAGCACACAAGGAAGTGGACCGTGACTGGTGGCCGCTCATCGGATGCAAGTCCGGTCGCGTGCGTCTGACGACAGAGTGGAAGCCGTTGAACATGGCTGGTAGTCTTCACGGCGCGGACCAATACGTCCCTCCCATTGGAGCCGTGCGATTGTGGCTGAAAAAAGCCACAGACGTGAAGAACGTCGAAGCAACTCTTGGAGGCAAGGTATGCAGAAATAATTGAGATTGTAGTTGCCTCTATTCACGCGATGTTTCTCACAGAGCGATCCGTATGTCCGTGTAATGGTGAACAACACCATTAAGGCACGGACAGAGGTTATGAACAATAGTGCGTTGCCCATGAGTGGGTTGTGCAACAGCGATTGTTTACTCTTCCTGTAGATCTCAACCCTGAATGGGATCAAATCATCTACACCCCAGTACATTCCCTGAAGGAGACCCTTCTTCTGGAAGTGATGGATTATCAGAACCTCACCAAAGACCGATCTCTTGGCACCGTCGAGCTCAAAGTTAGCGAGCTTGCCCGGGTAATTGAGAAGGGCGCGGGTGGCAATCCACTTTACTTCTTTGAGTCTACAGGGAAGAAGGACAAATCAGAACCGATCCGCCTTGATCCTGGGAATCAATACAAGGGTCAGCTGCATTACCTTGCCGAGTTCCTCCCTGCGTTTGCGCTGCAAGGTTTGAAATTCGAGACCGACTCAAATGGATCAGCGGTCGCAGGCGCCGACGGGGAGGGTGACGATGTCGAGGGTAACAGGGAACCTGTGATGATCAGGGCACCAACGACCAAGGAACCGATTGGCATGTCCAAGGAACAAATGAAAATCCAGCAATCAGCAGACTCAACGAACTCTAATGAGGTCCCGAAAGCGATGGGAAGCGCCGAGCTATCTCCGACACGTGAAATCCACAAGAGACAGGAGAATGAAGGAATCAAGATGTCAAAGGACGAACTTCTCACATACCGTACGTGATGATCATACTCTTTTGCTCGCCTCTTTTGACGCTCCCCTGTCACAGAGTCTGGCATCATCGTCTTCTACGCCAAATCTGGAGACCTTTCCAAGAAAGGCCGCTTGGAAATTCTCCTTGATGACGGGTATTGGCCTGCCTTTAGCACTATCCGTGCCCCTAGTCACCGGGCGGAGTGGAAACATATTGGCGAGGGCTTTATGAAAGAGCTCGACTTTGGGCGGGTGTGGCTCCGGCTGAACGAGGCCGATGAAGGGGACAGGGATGACGTCTTCGGTGAGTGGAAAGGTGATGCGAGGCTATTCTTGTCTCAAACATTGGTGCGTTTTTTTCTATGCTTTTCCTCAACCCACGAATAATCATACATCAACCCGTAGAATGCTCCTACTAAGTTCGAACTATCCGACCAAGACGAGAAAGTCATGGGAACGGTTGAGATTGAGACCCGTTTTGTTCCAGTGCCTGTGGAGTTGGAGCCGCGAGAAACTGTCAACAGTATGTCAATCCCCTGCCTTTAAAATGACATCCACACACCTTTCCGTCCTTAATAGATCAAGGTTCTCTCCGTGTCACTCTGCAAACTGGTCATGACCTTCGTGCTGTCGATAGGGGAGGCAAATCTGACCCCTTTGTCGTTTTTACCTTGAATGGAGAGCGAGTATTCAAATCTCAGGTCAAGAAGAAGACGGTCAATCCTGAATGGCATGAAAATTTCACCATCTCTGTGGTAAGTATCCGGATTGGTAGAGTGAACAGTTACAATAACTATGATGTATCCAGCCATCGCGTTTCGGCTCAAATTTCCAGGTCGAGGTCCTTGACTGGAATCAATTGGAACAAGCGAAATCTCTTGGCAGTGCCAGGATCGATTTAGAAGCCATCGAGCCCCTCACGGCTGTCGACACCACACACATTCTATCTACAGAGAAGCACGGTAACAAGGGCGAGATCAAGATCAATATGGTTTTCCGCCCTGAAATCATCATGAGGTCCCGCAAGAGCACGTCTACATTCTCCGCGGCTGGGCGCACTATGACGGCCATTGGTTCCGCGCCGATCAACGCAGGAAAGGGTGTTATACAAGGCGTCGCATCCGGCGTCGCAAACGTCTTTAAACTTGGCAAGGATAATGATGAGGTTCGCGGCCCTGTCGGTTCGGGTGCACCAACAGAAACGAACATCCCAAGGACTCAGATTTCCCAGCCCATCGTGGATGGGGAGCACTTGGAAGTTCCTGTTGTGTCCTCCTCAGCCACGAATGGATATTACGTTCCTACAGAGCCCGTTGCTCTGAAGGTGTCAGTCCTGGATGCTAAAGATTTGATAGGGGGCCCGGATGTCAAGCCGTACGCTGTCGTACGTATTGGTGAGAGGGAATACAAAACAAAGCATACTGGTAAAACTGTCGCCCCGGAATGGTATGTATGTTCGTGGTTATCTCAACTTTCCTCATTCCGCTCCTAGGAACGAGACCTTTGAATTTCATGCTGCCCCTTCATCCCCCAAGCTGTACGTTTCCATCTTTGACCATAAGACCCTTGGGAAGGATAAATCGCTCGGAGAGGCTGAAGTTGACGTATGTCATATTATACCCTTCTCTTCCGGTCTGCGGCTCAAGTCGCTTCTAGATTTGGCAACTCATCCAACCAACATCCAACGGTCCTGTCGATGTCTCTGCGGAGATGACAAATGGCCATGGTATTATAAAGTTACGACTCGCCTTTGGCGCCGCCGAACCTCTTGGTCGTAAATCAAGTGTTTCTTCTCCAGATCATAACGGTGCCGGTACTCTCACGTCACCATCACGATTCAGTTTAAGAAATCGGCGTCTTGGTTTGGATAAAGAGGAATAGGCCGCTCGAACACGATGATCAAAATGCTATTTATAACTACCATACTTTTGCATACTCGTTGTACTATAAGCTCAGATGTTTTCCTATCTTAACTATGTGTATGATAGAGAATCTACTTGATCTATCGCTGTAAGAGCGCTATTCATTCGGCCAGGCGTGATTATCGAGCAATCCGTAGGACAAACAGGTGCTCACGACCGGCTTTGCGTTGCAAAACAATCTATGGCTTAAAGTCAGGAGGTAGAGTACGGCTGGGAAAAGACAACCATTACCTCACTCTGCAGCGAGTAGGCCTCCAACATGAATTCACGAATTTTCGGAACACCATTTTGCTTCACAGTGACAAGATAAAATCGGCCCCGGGGCGAGAGCAGGCCCTACAGAAATGTGGCAGGGATGGACTGAACTACAGAGGGAACACGAACATCTACCAGGCGCAGGAACGCATCCGTCACCTGCATGCCGTCAGCACCCCCAGCCCAAGACCCGGCAATGTTAGCGTCGCGTTGTGCATCGTCGAGCTCGGAGTCGCATGTTGGCACATATGGTGGGTTGAACACGAGAACGTCAACTGCATTCGTGAGGCGGGATGTCAACGAGTGAGCGAGTGATGCGAGGAGTGGTTCGAGCGGAGTCTATGCAAAGGATGGTGTTTGTGGGGGGGGAGGTGTTGAACGGTACGGTTTGGTTCATAACTGAGGATCAGAAGAGAAACATGGGAGGGGGGGAAAAGTGGAATGGATTGGATACCTTATTTTGCGATCCGGTACGTGCAGTACAGGTCGTTGCATGCTCGTTGATGTCCGTACAGAGAAATACTTGGGAAGATGAGTAAGTGGGGGGGGGGGGATCAGAATTAGTTTCTTTTGTTTTTGTTTTTTTGGGGTGAGAGGATATTTGTACGGACAAGCGTTGGAAGGACCGATGATCTGTCCGAGGAAGCTGGAGACCACACCTGTTCCCGATCTAAAGATGAAGGGAAGAAGAGTTTTAACGATAGGTGAGCAGGAGCAGCTCGAGGTTGGACCCGCCCTATCTCTAGACAAATACGAGGAGAAAGACCGCGGATGGCGTCGGCATCTGCTTCGAGTGCGTCCAAGAGGGCGAACGTGTCCTCTGTTGGATTTGCTCAGTCACCGACGTGGTCCTTGGACCATGTTCTTTCGAGAGTCGGATCCAGTGCATCTTACCTGCAGGCTCATAAACAGTGTTATAATCATCCTTCGTCAAGTGTGATAGATCAGGGGTCGGGATCATCAGCACGTTCAGTCGAGCACGTCTAGGAATGGAAGGGCACTAGTACGGTTGACTAGTCTAATACAAACGGCAGCGGTCCGCGGCAAACGAAATCTACCCCAAGTTACTCCCTACTCCCGCGCGCCATTCGACGGATATTCCTCCCATTCTCAGACTTTGCAAGCTGCTCTTCGATACCTTCCTCGGTGTAAACTGGCTTGCTACCAAGTTGTCTCAAGGGGTGACGAGCCTCAGAGAATGTCGATTATACAACGCTGAGAGAAATTACTCACCGTTTCTTCTTCTTTTGTCCTTCGCCTGGTTTGGCATTTGAGACGATGGTAGTCGAGTCCTCCTCCTCGTCCGCCGCTGTCATCCTTGTCGACTGTCGGGTAGAACGAGTTGACTGCCGCGGTGTCTTTTCGTCATTAAGATCGAGCCCTCCAAGATCACTAGCCAAACCAGAAACGGACATCTTAATACCATGTCGGGCTTGGGCGCGTCCCGCCTTGACTTCGTTTTCAAATATGGGGGACGGTGGCTGAAGGAGGTGAGGCAATGGTGCCTTTTGTGTGATTGCTGTTGTGGATGCGGGGCGGCTTGATGCGGGGACCCATTCATCAGAGTCACCCAATGCGGTGTTTGTCGTTGCGTTCCCCTCGTCATCCGTCTCGTTGATTTCCGAATGGGTAGGCCCTGAAGGGGCCACAATGCTTTTGTCTTTTGATACTTGGGCCTTGCCACGACCAGCGAGCGGTGACGCTGCCCGAGAGCGGGGGATCGGTAGGTCATTGATGTGGTCATGTTCCGACGCATCATCTTCCCCCGGCTGTTATACAGCGGCGGTCACTCGAAATGAACATGACAATTGAACATCATTCTACTTGCCTCTGATCCTAAGACTCCGACGTTACTCCTACTAGACTTGTGTGCCCGAGGACCTGTTTGACTGGGTGCTTTACCCGCCGTGCTGGAGCGATGAAGCATATCGATTTTGGCGTCCATCCTAATCTCGTTTAACTCAACCTGTGGATACCAGGTGAATATTTCTGCCCTGCTCAGTAGGACAAGCGCACCTCATTCATCAGTCTCCTGGCAAATCGTTTCTCCATTTCACGGATCCGCTCTTCCATTTCGCCCATGACTTCTTCACGGGTCTCTGCCTCGATCACGACACTACGCATTTCCGACTCGAGTAGCTGGGGAGTCGTTCAATAAAAGTAAGTTGCTACAACCCACTTATAGAAACTGACCTGCAGTCGAAGGCGCTCAATTTCGTCGAACAATGCCTCCACAAGGCCATTCAGAGGCTCCTCGTCAGTTTCGTCATCTACATCTTCGTCCTCTGAATGCACCCTGAGCCAAACTGATAGGTGTGTATATAAAGTTATTACCTTCAACAACATCAAGCTGTGTCTCGCTGGCTTTACGTTCTCCTCGCCCGTTGGTGGATAACACCACCTTTCGGCGATGAGATTCACTTAGTCTTGATGGCTGGAGGTCTTCCGTTGTCGCTGGTGTCTTCGTACGTCCTGTTGGTGGTACACGTTGGGTTGGGGCCGCAATCGATACCTCTCTAGCCAGAGCAGCAAACTTCATCACATTTGAATTCTCGTCAAAGCCGGTATCATAAGGATTGATGTTTATGATCATCGTCTGGCTGAGATAAGTTTCGTGGACCTTAGGGAAACAACAAGTGACAGGCTTACAACTCGACCTTCACCGGTGAGATAGTCCGTGAGAATCTCGGTCAGCTTGCTATGTCTGAAAGGCACGACGGCTAGGGTTTTCTTGACGTCTCTTGTATCGGAACGTTGACTCTGCGATGCACCAAGGCTCTGCGCTACTCGCTTCTGGTTGGCACGCATTACCTCGATGCATTGGCCAAGAACCATCAAGGACTTGTTAATACTGCCCGCCTCTTTGAGGCGTTCGCCAGTAGCGTGAGTGTTCTTGCTTCTTTCTGAGCCAGCTAAATCGATCAAAGTAAGGCGTGAAGTCATGTATGAGGAGGGATCCTGAATAGACGTCAGCACAGGCGGGAAAATCAGGATATAATGCTCACATCTTTCTCCCCTCTATGTTTCCTGAGGAGCTTGATTGTCACAATTCCGTGGCTACGGCTACTTTGACTGTTTGCCAGCGTACCAAAGACTCGCCGATGAAGCTGACCCAATTTAACCAGCTTCTTTGCCTGCTTTGCGTTGTCTACGCGGACGTGTGTCAGTCCTGAAATGTATTTTCCGACGGGCCCGTCAGTATCGGGATTGTCCGAGGGTGGAGCGGGTTTCATAGCCAGTGCCTTCCGTATGAGGAGGATGGGCTGGGAGCGTGAAGAGCCACCGACATCCTCTACATTGGTGAGGAGGTCATAAATTTTCTCGTTGTACACTTCTGCATAAGACAACCATATCGAATACTCGTAGTTGCGGTCGACTCTGAGTGTCGTAGAGTCATGATCCGCTTCGATGACCGCAGTACTCTCAAAATGTTCTGCGAGAACATCACTCAAGACTTGTTGCTGTGCGGGCAACGTGAAGTTGTCCAAAGAAGTTGTACGAGAGAAGATTGACGATGCATCGTTCAATTCAATTCCGTTCAAACGAGTGGGCCTGTACTGCAGACGGAAGGTGATCAACGTAATGCGAGGTAGGGTAGGTGAGATTTACTTTAGAGTTTCCCTGCAAGCCTTCAACGCTATTGAAGAGTACGTCCATCGTACGGGGCAAGATCCCCGCAGACGATTCCTGAGAACCTCCTTGCATGGTGTACGTTTTGCCAGAGTTGGTCACGCCATAGGCAAATAACAAGCCATCTTCGCCATTGAGGAGGTTTTCCACAAGCGGCAAGGTGGTTTTAGCAAAAAATTCTGGTTGCTGCGTGGCAGGGGGAAAGACGTGACTGAACGTATAAAGTGAAGATGTGGGTGCAGCTGAGAGACGGAAGCGGGGGATGCCTGTGTAACTATGTGGATCATCGCGCGATGGATCCATCATCCGAACGGCTGTGTCTGATAAGCTCTCCAAGTAAGGTGTCTTACTTGATCCATCCCCAACAATATCCGGTCTTATCCTCAAAAATGCCTACCGAGAAGGGAAAAAATTAGTTTGATCGAACCGCTACATGCGAATGACACATACCTTAATTGGTTCTCTGTCATCCCCGGAGGCAATCACTGCATCGGTAGCTACTCTTGTTTTTGCGGGAGCTTTCTTTTCAATCTGCAAAGATGGATCAGTGAGATTACATTTTCAAGTAGTGGGATTCATACTGGCCGTGAAGCTGGCACACGAGATGACGACTTTGTAGTCGCAGTACGTGCACCGCGAGTATTAGAGGCATCGATTTGGGATGTAGTCCTAGATCTAGTCGTTCTCTTGGACATTGGTTCAAAGATAATTAATTACTGTAATTTAACGTTTACGCGTGCTTTCTCATGGTTGTCATGTGATCGCGACGCGTTCACGTGCACTCAGATTGGTTGAGTCCCACGACGGGTATTGCTCGCTTGCTCATAACAATGTCCCCATCTCCCAACCGTCGCAAGTCTATTGCCGTTTCTCATCAAGTGAATAAATCGAGACCCACTCATAAGCGTAGACCTCACAGCATAACACCTGGAGATTCTGTCCTCAAGCAGCTCAGTCCTGTGTCAAGGGCCCGCCGATCAATTGTCTGTCATTGTGTGAATTTTTCTCAACATACACTGATGCATATCTTTTAGGGTCCTCGGAAAAGTATATTAAAATCGAGGTCTTCTCTTGCTCCCGAGGATGCAGATGATATCACTCAGACTATGGACTTCACTCGTGATATTCGAGCTTCAATCAACGAGAACGCGACTCGGAAGAGCTTAGGACGGCGTGTGAGTTTTGCCTCTCATGCGCAAGTACGAGTATTCGAAAAAGATCCAAACCGTGCCGACGTGTCTCCCTCGGCCGTTCGATCGAACCATTCCGATCCCCCATCCCACTCCGGAGCTCCTGTCAACGATGAGAACGATTACCCTGGTATGTCGTCCTTGGCCCGCCGGAGGAGTTCTTTGAGACGTTCCGTGGCCTTCAGTGGGAACGGAGAGTCATCTATGGATATGGACTCGGAGCTAGAGTCATCTCCGCTTCCTGATGGTTTCCTGACACAAGGGTCTTTTCTACAAGACGAAGAGCCAAGCGATGTGTCCGGAAGCTGGGAAGAAGAGGATATGGATCTTACAACAAATACAGTTGCAAGGAAGTCAAGGAAATCTTCCCTTGGTCTTTCGTCTCTCACACCGTCCGGTCAAGTCATGGACCTCGATGATCAACCAGCTTCCGAAGACATGACGCAGGATTCTACGGGCGATACATCTGTGGAACGAGCCGAACCGACCGAGTTTACTATTCCCCTCAGCAAATCTCTGCGCAAACCAGAGCCCCCGAGCGCTGAATGGCTCGCGCTGCGTGCCATGACACATGCAGGGGCAGATAGTCCCTTCGAACCTCCTTCCAGCATGGATGAAGACGAGTCATTTACTCACAGTCGTAGTGTGGGCCTAGGCGAGGGTGACATGGACATCACCGAGGCCGAAACCCGGCTCAGGCGAATGCGCGAATCTCTTGGCCTTACAAATGCTGTACAAGAGGGAAGCTTCACAAGCTCAGAGGAAAGCTCTATTGGCGGTGACGATTACGATAACCAGACTGTTAATTTAACTAGTGTTTGGCGTGCGAGCCTCGGGACTGATTCAAGCTCCGTGATGGACCTGACGAACGTCCGGGGCATCTCTGCGGAGAGGATTCCAGATGCGGCTGCCAACAGAACTCTCCCACCCGCGTTTTCTCTTGGGATCTACCCAATCCACCAAACCAACACAACCCTCGTGCTCAACCTTTACCCTCTGGATCAACTCCCACACCATCCCTCACGACCATGAACGGCATGCCTTCCGACACTACAGCCTCACCTGCACCTTCTGTCTTTACTAAACCTGGCCCTGTATTTTCAGCGCCGAAACAGGCCCCTCCTTCTCCTTCTAAATGAAAGCTCCTGGGTCACTTCGCAAAGGAGGCACTGCCGCCTTTGCGTCACCTGTTGCACGTCCCCAACCGAAGAAACGAGGGGTGGAGGGTGAAGACTCGCACCACCTTGAGAGCCAGGGAAGCCCTGTCAAGAAGCAAGGACCGCAGGTCTCTCCTTCGAAAGCCATGCCAATCACTCCTGCGCTTGTAGGGTCAATATCGACTTCTGCGGCTACACGGCGACCTAGTGCGGCAGGGCTTCGTGGATACTTTGCCCAGCGCAAAAGCCTCGGACCCTCTGGAGTCTTGAACGCTCCGCCGTCAACATCAGCGACAACGAAGGTCGCCCAAGCGAGAGCTAGTATAGCTGACATTTC
Organism: Lactifluus volemus; assembly: GCA_022376515.1. Taxonomy (NCBI): domain Eukaryota; kingdom Fungi; phylum Basidiomycota; class Agaricomycetes; order Russulales; family Russulaceae; genus Lactifluus; species Lactifluus volemus. The sequence goes on from WTXI01000001.1 coordinate 1,560,704, forward strand.
CGATCTGAATCAAGACCTGGTATTCGAACGGGAGAATGCTGAGACACCACTATCTCAGCACCATCCCCACTTTCCATTACAAGATGTCACGAAAGCAACCATCGTGACAGGGCCGGATAATTCACCACTCTCGTCAACACCCGTGCCACCTTTCGCAGACACTTGCACGGTCACATCCGCTGGCCCAGAAGCCGTGGCACCTCAGATAACAATTACTTCTGCGGAAGTTGATGCAACGGAGCAATGGAGAAACAACGTCCAAGTATCCAGCTTTACGGAAGGAGATGAAGGCGTAGGACATTTCTCACAGTGACTCGTGGTGTGATACTGAAACTTACCTTTGCATAGCCTCCCATATCCATCGATCAATTTTTTAACATGACTGGTATCCGCTTCCTGGATGAGCTTTCCGCGCCGCGGCGCTCGACCATCCTTCCATCTCAACTTCTGTCCTCGCAACGACCAGCTGAGACGACATTGAGTGATTATGTTGTTGCGATGATCATTGATGCACCACAGCTCGAACTATATTCCCACGTCGCTGCTGACTTACAGAGATGGATCGAGCATAGCAAAGAAATTTACCGTCAAGCGGAGGAAGAAGCTACGAAAGTTACACCCACGCTGTTTAGGGAATACTCGATGGCAGATGAAGAAACACAAGCAGAGTTGCTGGTACCCTCCCCTCCCCTCCGTGTCCTGTCAAGGAAACTGATTTGTGCCCCTCAGCAACAACTCAAGCTCATCAAGGCCAACAATCATGCCACGGCGAGATCGCAGTGGTATGACTGGAGGTTGCAATGGGTAGAACAACTGCATGACATCGCTAATCAGGGCTTCGCGGAGCTTGAGCAAGTAAGATCAGCCACCAAAGAACGCGTAGCGGCTCGATCTGACCATCTTATAAAGGACGCCCGTACATTGGAGACCATAATTCAGCAAGCAGAGAACCTCTTGCCGTCGTTGCGGGAAGAGCACGCCCAGGTCACCAAGGAGTTCGAACAGGAACAGGTTATCGTTGCCGAGATCGAAAACTGCGACCAAGATTACCTGAAGGAGCTAAAGGGTACTCTGGCAGAACAAGGGTAACCCATACAGACCCTAATAGCAGTTGACAGACATCTGATGTAGTCAAGCAGTGTTGCACTGGACGAGTTTCGCGCCGAAGTCGCAGAGGCAAACGCGAAGCTCGAACGCCTGGAAGAGAAGCTACGCGATCTAGAAATAGAGGAGTCTGAGACCACGGCATCCATCGAAGCTTCTCAGCGAACGTTACACATCCAGAAAAACAGCACTCAGGCAGAGGCCTTTAGGTTGAAAGGTACGCTCTCTCCGGAGGTGGACTTCGATGAGATTTTCTCACCTTTTTGCCGGTGTGCAGATGAACTCGCCGCCCTGGAACAGCTTCACCTTTTCCACATTAGCAGAGTCAATGCTGATGTTTGGGAATTCGTCTATGCCTCCCGTTTCCACGTTCACATTCCTTGCGTCGACTTCAAACCATTGAAGGACCAGATCCGAATCACAAAGACAAAAGAGATGCTCTTAAGAAAGATCAGTTTCCGCGTTTTACCGCCTCACCATCGAGGTCCCTCAGCAACGGCTTGCATCGTCTCCCCTCAACCTAGGCATTAAACAGGTCAAGGGCTTTACCACTACGTGGCTCACACGTGATGCCAGTTATTGATTCGTCTTTTTCAGATTGTTCGTAATCTAGGCGTTTATTGGTTGGGGTGCGCGAAACTGCGCACGCAATTCACGTTCCTCTCCATTAAGTATCCTGTCTCCCTTGATCCATACCCTCCGCGGGGCGATGACGATCATCATGGGCTACAGGCAACAGCCACCGTCCTATTGCCCAGCGTCAAGGCGAAACTGTACGTATCATTCATATTGGATGCCGATACCTTTTGGGGCTGGCCTATGACGATCGGGAATGTCGATTGTGAGATTAAGAAGTCCTACGGCCCTGACATTGAGTATGCCTTCATTTTCCTTTTTTCCTGCAACTTTGTGGCACTAGCTAAGCGAATTCGTTTAGCATCCAGAAGATTCGTGCCGCTATCTTACAACGCATGTCAAGATCTACGCCTACCGATAACCACGCTTGCTTTTTGGATGCCTGCATCGAAGCCACTTTGGATTATAAAGTTGTCGAATGATAATTCACGCTTGTTATGATCTTGCTATCAATCACACACTAGGAGATATGTCACAGGATTCGTATCGTGAAAGTTTCATACATATATACCTAATACATTACAATGCCGAAAGTAAAGAGGATATGTGAATAAGCCATGAAAATGCATAAATCGTATATCGGGGCCGTTCATTGGGGATGGCATCGTTAGATAGACATGGAATAGATCGTTATCGTAAAAATCATGGCACTGCAGTCATCCCTAATCAACAAATGGATGGACGAAATAGAGGGGGATACACTCACTCATACACTCATCAAATGGCAGTTCCGGTCCAGGCTCATCAAAAGAAAGTTCAAAGTCTCGCGCTGGGCCCTCACAGACTCCAGCTCACTCTCTGCGACTTCATGGACAAAACCCCATGACCTTGCCGCAGTATGTGCCGCATCTACAATCTCGCATTTCCGACGCACAGCTTCCTCCGTAGACGACCTGAGTCGTGCACCATCCTCTGCGGCTCTCTTGACTGCCTCCTGCACAGCAAGCTCTTTCGTAGCCACCGCCCCGCGGAGTTGTTCCTCGAGTCTAGCGCGCTCCTCTGCAGCACGTTCACGGCTCTCGAGGCTGACGTGCATCTGCTGCTCCAGCGCAGATACTTGCGCCGCGAGGTCGGCAGCCTCACGCATGCGTGCCTCCTTCGCAGCGCCGAGCTGCGCCTCAAGAGTGGTAATTTGACTGAGACGCTCCTTTGCGATGTTCTCCATAGACGCTAGTTGCAGACGCAACATCACCACGAGTGATGCATCCGCGGCGGCATGTCGGCTATGTTCAGGGGTGAGCTGGAGTTGCATGTGTTTGGCTGGGCCAGGCGACGGTGTCACGTCAGGTAGAAGGACTTGAGAAATCGAACCATAGCCAGCAGGCGAAGGGAGGGTGCTAAGCGAAGGGCTCTCTGGTATGGCCAACTCGAGGTCTACCGTGCTTGGAGCGGGAGAGAACGGCGCGGGAATGTCCGCAATCATATTTTCAACTTCCCCTTCACCCAAGGTCTTATCCCCAACAGCAACCAGCTGATCCCAGGAGAGCAAGGAACCCCTGTCATGGCCAGCACGCATCACCTTAAGGGAAGAGGGGCCGGTACGTGGAGGAATTGGCGAGAGGTACGAGAGATCGGCACGAGTAGGGAGGCTAGACCCGCGCGAAGGTGTTTGCGGCATGTCACCATGTTGGCGTCGGACCTGGAGACGAGGCAATGCTGGTGTCGGCGCGGAAGGTGAAACAATCGAACCGAGCATGAGCTCGATATCATCGGCGCTGTCTCCTTCTGTGAATGCAGAACTCGAGCCCGACTCGGAATACGATCGATTAAACTGATCAACTTTCACAATCTTCGGGATGGTGTCTTGTTTCATAAATTTCCCTAAAGGAGACTCTCGGGACTTATGGGTTGAGTTGCGTGGTGATGCTTCACCTTTAGCAGGAGAACTATTGCCCCGGGCCGTATGCCGAGTTGGTGTGCGAGGAGTGGGCAAGGAACTCGAAGACGACGTAGAGGACGGGGGTCTAGGAATGGCTGAGCGACATGGTGTGCTAGGCTTCGAGGTTCGGTCTAGCTTATTTGGGGGAGGGGTAGTGGTGTTCCGTACCGGCGAAGACGTAGTACGAGGGGGCTTGGCAGGCGGGGAAGGTAATGAATCGGTAGAGGGATTGGTCGGCAGCGCTCTCTGGGGAAGTGGGCTAATGGGTCGCGCAGCCTTCTCGTGTGTTGTAGTGTTTCCGGGCCTGAGCTTTGCCGAGACGCCTTCCGCTACATCCTTGTCCTCATCAGAGCTACTAGCCCGCTTGCGCGTGCCCAAGCGAGGAGGGGAAGGTGGGATGGTATGTGATTCAACGAGGGTGGATCTTGGACGATATTTAGGTAGAGCAGAGGTATTGCCGAGAGGTCGTGGTCGCAGCGTAGACCTCCTGGTAGGGGGAGCTGGATTGACCGGGATGCTTCCTTTGGTCGATGCAGCCAAAGGTGGGAAGATGTAGGCTCCTTGTGGAGAGCAGTACGCCTACGAGAGGTACGAGTGATGGTTTCGTTTGGAAAGCTGTCCTCTTGGGTGACAGGTCGCTCGCCGATGGAACTGCGCCGGTCGGTGGTGCTATTCGAAGCAAGAGATGTAGCGCTTTCTCTGCGGAGGTTATGAGAGTTGTCCCTTGGCTTCTTAGCGGAGCGTTCACGAGAGGAATCTTTGATATCTTTGTTCATTACGTCTGCAAGCGCTTTACCGAGGACGTTGAGAGAATAACGGGTTGCGGACTTTCTAGTGGGAGATTTTGGTGAGCGGACAGCATTTTGAGGTTGAGACATGGGTGGTGTCGCGTGGAAGAGGGGAAGGGGGAAGGGGATAAGGGTAGCCGAGACGCGGTTCAATTTCTTTATTTGTCATTGCTTGCTCACCGCGTCGCGTCGCGTTAAATTAATTACGTCACACACCGTACTACCACTACCACTACCACTACCACTACCACAAGAATCTTCCAACACCCTCTCGCTCTTTGTACAAAAAGATATACATGGTACCCGCGTTAATCACCCCATACCAAACACATTCTAACAACAATCCCCACGTCCGTACATCAACAAGCTGCGCGCGCATCAGCACATAGGGAACCAAAAAGTAGCGAGGCTCCAACAGGGGCGTCGGAAGTAGGATCGGAAGTGTGCATAAAGGCAGGAGCAGGGTCTGTAGAAGCGTTTGGTCGCGCCCTAGGCAACCATGAATATCCCCTCGATCAACAGGATTATTTTACGGCATGCATTACGCACCTACACGCAGGAACCATATCCATGCACACGCAATGTAGCCCGGGATGAGCAAGTACGGGACAATTGGGTGCAACAAGAAAACCCGTCTCCAAACATAGAATGTGTAATGTCGATTGTCCGAGAGAAGAAAAGGATGATGGATTCTAGAAAAAGGCCGGGTGTTGGTGACCCTTTCAATATCACAAACACTGGCACCTACGTGAAAAGTTTAATCGATAGTCCCATGGCCACCGAGATGGCTACGTGTACCATGATGCGTCTGTCAGGGATCGATTTAAAATCTCACAACATGCATTTGCAATGAGGACAGACCTTCTGGTGCCAAGTACCCTATTCTGGACCTGACCCAACAGCATCTTCCAATCCTCATCCCCGCTAACCAGCGCAGGCCAGCCAATCATTGTCGCAAATGCGATAAAGTAATACAATTGCGGTATGTGAAATGAAGGTATATGATTCGACTTGTCACCTGAAAGTAGATGAGCCCCGACTTGACCCAGCCTAGGAATTGAACATACCGAGCACGATGCCCCCATTCCAGATTACGAACCCCCCGAATGAAAGGAGTGTTAGAGCATACGGAGTGAACGCCGGTAATATCTCAGGTAGTACCCCGAATGCGCTGCGTACTGATCGGACAAGATCCCCTGAAAAACCATCCGCTTCTGAGTCCCCGATTCTAGAAGGGTGAAAATAGGACCACGAACGGGGCTCTGCGGCCAGCGCAGGAGGGTCATGCAGCTTTGCGGGTTCTGACCCCCCGGTGGTGCACGCCGAAAGCGCAAATAAGTCAGCTGGCTGGACCCATATGCATATAGCACCCAAATGATGTTTGTCTGGCGAAACACGCAGCTAATGATCCCTAACTGCAAATCTAGCTCTGCCTGGCCACTTTGCCTCGAGGGGCACGCTCATCACGTACCAAAGCAGCAAACCAGTGCTTGCCCTGCGACGCCGCAACGACGGTGACTATAACCGACAACAGGCTAGGCACGTCCGTGTAATATAAAAAGCCGAAGAACCATGCGATTGGAAAGGCTGAGAGCACTACGGCGTCGAGGATCGGCGTGAGCACAGAAGGTGGCGGGCGGACGCGTTTATGATAGCATATGAGGCGCGTGGCCGCCAATGGGAGAAGGAGGAGGGTAAGCAAAGGCGTCAACCGAAGAGTTGGGAGCCTGCACTTGAAGACGAAGACGGTTTTGAGTAGAACGGTTAGAATGTAGCTAGGTAGGAACTGTGAGCGTAGACGAGCAAGCGGATACTGATAGTCTTACAGTCCGGGAGGGGTTGTGATTTTTGGATCCCAATAGGACCAATCGCCATTACAGTATGCTTGGACTTGAGGGACGTGGAAGGGCTCATCCTGAGAGATATTCTCGAATCAGATATACCAACGGTTTCATTGGCCGACGACGGACCATGTACGGTTCGGTTACTTGATTGTTGAGCTCTTTCAACGTCATCACTGAGAGTGTTCCGAATATGACGAAGGCTGTCGCGCCTAATGAGGACGACATGGTAGTAGTACTAAAAGAGGAAATACCATGACCGCAAAAAGATCTCTTTCGTCGTGAGAATTGGCGTCCCTTCGATGATATATAAAACGACCAACGACCATTATCCATCTATCACTCACACTCCCAACATAAAATGACTAAATACGAGGTAGAGGTACTTGTCATCTCACCGCTACCACCTCTCTCACCAGACCCTCAGACTGGTGACCGCGTTGAGTATAGGCCCATTGGTGGCGGCACCGACAATGTTTCGCACTCGACTGGCGAAATTGTCGACGTCACAGACAAAGATGGGGTTTGCTATTCTCTTGTCTCATCGCTATCGCCTTTGCTTATGGCTTTCTTAGGAAGTGCACTATGTTATTCAAAATGACAACACCCAGAAGAAAACTACCTATCAGGTTTGTCTCTTGGTGCTTTGCCTTCGAGCATTATAACTGATAACGAGTAGGAAATGAACATTGTCAAGAAGTTGTGAACTCTGTAGTTGTACTCTAGAAAGTCGCGCTGAATGGCAGCTTTGTTGTATGTATGTATTTGTTGAGAAGCGAAATTGCACCCACGTTGGTGGAGGGGCGGATTCCATCCCGGTGAGACACAGAGTCACGACATAACTCGAAGGTTGGACTTAAAGTCGGCCCAGCCAGGCAAAACCGTGACCTCGCGCCTACCGTATAGGAAGTTCACTTCTGGTGGCGATTCAAGAATTTTGCTTCTCTGTTGTGAACACCGCCGTGACAGCTTGGGCGGACCCGGATCCTGAACCCGACGCGGAAAGAGTACGCTAGCTATGATACCGACAAAGCCGAGGCTCCGAGTCGTAGACAATAGTCAACCAAATTAAGATGTAGCATCGCCCGTTTCCCTGTGACTCACGTGGGTAGTAACGATGGTTGTTTCCATATTACGACCGCATGGTGAGTCCATTGGCGCATGCTTTATTGTCTATGCTATCAATTCATTGTTGTAAGAAGTCCAGATATCTCACGCAACCGAGCGGCTACGGGAACGGCGCGACTCACCTTGACTTGTCGCATTTGAGAGTGGCATACGACGAGTGATTGGGGTACCACCAATTCACGTATAGTGTTTCTTCAGAGCCGCGTACGACAGGATGAACGGTTCAATCCTGTTCAACACCGGGCTGGGGTGGTGAGCGCCACAAGTTGGTCGCCCTTGAATAGATTTCAAATTTCCCGGTTAGGAAGACAAAGGGGGGTAGATTAGATTAGATGTTCATTATCGCTATTGTCCCTGAGACAATTCGCGCGGCAAAACTCACCTCATCATCCGAGTCCCCCGTGGTTACCTTTTGTCTAGGTCAAACTTCTTCCCATCGCCTCTCCAATTGTTAGATTTATTCATAGCTTGGCGGTCACTATAAGACATCATGTCAAAGAGTCCTTGGACCTCATCACCCACTCTCCTTACCTCTCGCACGACGGGCTAGTTTAATCGTTCCCTTGTTTATCTTGGTTTATCCTATGGAGGACTTTTCAAAGACAGACTCTCCAAGCGTATTTGACACCCCCCGTCTTCATCATCGCACAACTATCCCCGATGTCCCACAAGATATTGATATTGAGGACGAGTTCATGCTCCATTTCAATGACCCTAATTGGGACTACCAATCCAACTCGTCGACTGTGTCGACATGGACAGATAGTGAAGAATGTCATCCGTCTACAAACCTCTCCGTCGACATGGATTCTACCACGCAGTTTGATACAGAGTCTCCGCTGTCATCATCTTTCAAGCCGGGCCCAAAAGCTGACGAGGCGATAAATTTCCAGTGGTGTTCCCTCTTGACCATCTTCGTTGCATCTTTTCATCCATTTTGTTTTATCAGAGAGTCACCATACGCCGAAGTCCGGGCAGCCGTCTCGAACACCGATGATCCGACCATGGCCGTGAACACCTTTCGAGTGTGAGTATGTTTCTTATCAGGAACAGTCGATTGTTCACGTACTCTTTGCAGGTGGTTTCTTGGTATTCTCTTCAGTCTAATCATATCCAGTTTCAATACTGTCATCTCAATGCGATGTTCGTGTTTCCTCTGACCGCTCTGACTTCCCGTATTGATTAACATTACAGTTCCCACTGTCTTTATCAATGTCCTCCTCGCCCTAACCATCACCTATCCCTTCGGCAAGCTCTTGGAGTGGACTCTCCCCAGATATCGGTTTTCCGTCTTCAGATACTCGTTCTCATTGAATCCTGGACCATTTACCATCAAGGAACACACTCTCATCACCATCATGCTTAACGTCGTTATCCTGGGTTCACCGGTTACAGACATCTCCGCTGCTTCTCGTATCCTCTACGGCCAGAGGTGGTCTGTTGGTAATCAATTTTTGCTAGGATTAACCTTTCAACTCTTTGGATTCGCTATCGCTGGTTCTATTCGCCAATTCATCGTTTGGCCCTCAAGTATGATTTGGCCAGGCGTCCTTGTTCGCTGCGCGTTTCTCAACACCCTGCATTCGAACCACGGCAAGAGCAGCAGCAAGCACATATCAAGGCAGCGCTTCCTTTATATCGCAATGGCATGCAGCTTCATGTACTATTGGTTCCCAGGGTATCTCTGGACTGGACTCAGCGTGTTCAATTGGGTGTGCTGGATTGCTCCCAACAACGTCGTTGTGAACAGTCTGTTCGGTACAGTGAGTGGTTTCGGAATGGGCCTCTTAACTCTCGACTGGGCCCAGGTGACCCTAAATGGTAGTCCCTTGGTAATCCCGGTACGTTCCATTCATTCACACCGGGGACAGAAAATTCACTACCTGGCATAGTGGTGGGCGCAGCTCAACATGTTGGGCGGTTTCCTGGTGATCATATGGTTCATCTGTCCCATTTTGTGGGGTATGTATATTTTTCGTGCCATCGTTTTGAGCCTGTTCTTTACACTCCAATATAGCCAAGAACGTGTTCTACTCGCAATTTATGCCGGTGTCTGTGGCCACAACGTTCGATAATACTGGTGCCCCGTACAACCTCAGTGCTATTCTCACTAACGGCGCCTTTGATCTGGCCAAGTACGAACAATATTCTCCGATGTTCTTACCGATCACCTTCGCTATCACCAACGGCACAATATTCATGACGTTTCCTGCGCTTCTAGTTCACACATTCCTCTGGTACCGCAACGATATCTACCTCCGTCTCCGCAGCAGCTTGAAGGACGAAAACGATATCCATTCTTCCTTGATGCGCAAGTATCCTGAGGTTCCTCGCTGGTGGTTCGCCGCCTTAGGCGTTTTTAGCATTGTCATTGGCATCATTGCCATCGAAGTCTTGCATATTGGGCTCCCAGTCTGGGCGTTCATATTTTCGAACATCCTTGCCATAATTTTTGTCATCCCCGCGGGCATAATCCAAGCTATCACCGACCAGTCAACCACCGTGAACGTCTTGGCTGAGCTCATTGGAGGCTATTCTCTCCCCGGCATCCACTCGCCATGATGGTGTTCCGATCGGTTTCAGCGGATATGGTCACCCAAGCCCTCGCTTTCAGCAGCGACCTGAAATTTGGACACTATATGAAAGTACCCCCGCGCCTCGTATTTATCGGCCAAGTCGTCGCCTCAGTTGTCGCCCTCTTCAGTTCAATCGTTGCGCAGCAGTGGGCGCTAGACAATATTCCTGACATCTGCGATCCCCATCAAAAGTCGTTCTTCACCTGCCCGTTCCTTAACTTATTCAGCAGCGTGTCGATCTTCTGGGGTGGGATTGGCTCGAAACGTTTTTTCTCCCCGGGTGCAATGTAGGTACCTTATCCACTCCTGGTGATGACAGATACTGACAGACCTCTTTAGCTATCACCCTTTGCTCTGGTTCTTCCTGATTGGGGCAATCCTACCCATTCCATTCTACCTCCTTGCCTGCCGTTATCCTCGATCAGTCTGGCGCTACGTCAACATCCCCGTCGCGTTATTTATGGCCAACGCCATCCCGCCCTTCAATGGCGTCAACGTTATAACGTCGACAATCGTCGGTTCTTTTTTCCAGTTCTTCATGCGACGCTACCACATCGGTTGGTGGGTGCGGTACAACTATCTGCTTTCCTCGGGACTTGACGCGGGCGTCATCGCCAGTTCCGTCATTCTCTTCTTCGCCCTGCAATTGCCGAAAGGCGGCTTTACCGTCAATTGGTGGGGCAACACTGTATGGCAAAACACGGCCGATTCGAATATGACTGCTCTTAGGACAGTCCCTTCAGGTCAATTTTTTGGCCCGAGTACATGGACATGATTTTATTTATTTTATTCACGGAAAAACTGAAAACTGATGATACAACTTTACACGGCTGTTTCTCCATTCTTTAACCCCCGCCCCCCCTTTTTTTTTTCTTCTTCTTTTTGTCTAAGCGGCGGATTATTGCCACCCCAGAACTACTACTGTATTGTACAACACATGTTTCATGCGCACACTGAAGGACTTGCGATGCGCAAGATGTAACGCATGAAACAATTAGCTACAAGGTTGGCTATATCAATGTGACTGCCTCTTGTCTCTCCAAACGCAATTTTGGTACAACTCAACGAGGGTGGCGAGTCCATAGTAGAACCAACTGAAAGGATGTCATTATTGCTACCGGATCCGAAGTTGCACCATCCCCAGGAGGTGCCAAAGAGATAGACAAAGAACAGGTGGTTGGCTCGACTGGTGCGCTATCGCTACTACAGAAGGTACCGTCATTAGGGGCGATGTCATCGGTCTCGAAATGAGTAGTATATGGAGTCAGCTGGGTTCCAAAGTTATTGTTGTTGAGTTCCTGAGCAGCATCGGAGGCGTAGGGATCGATGAAGAAATTTCGTGCGTTCGCTTCGCCTTTGACTCACCGGCGTCCGAGTCTGTTTTCTGATTATTGGCATGCATTGGATATTCAGGAAGCAGTTCCAAAAATTGTTGACTAAGCAAAGTTTCAAGTTTAAGATGAGCACCAAGGTACCATCTGCTGAGAAGAGGGGCGAGAAACAGAAACTTCAGAGTCACATATACGTTCCTTGTTGCTGATCTATGTACAAGGATGAGTCACAATCCGATTCGCGGCCGCAAGTGCGATTATGCAGTGGAGACAAAATAAGTGAGATAGAAGCAAACGACGGTCTTTACAAAAGGAAGACATTGTTAAGAACATTCATTCCGGGAGCCCCCAAATTCTAACATCCCTGCCAGTCGTCCCCCAAATCTCCTTACTCTCGGGACCAAACACGAAGTCAGTGACCTCACCGCCCTCCTGGAATTGCACAAGCTCCTCCCAAGTCTTGTGGGCGAAGATACGGGCGCCTTCATTACCCACAATACCGAACAGCTGGGCGCTGTAATCGTACCTGACCTTGTTCACCTTGAAACTGTCGCCTAGGGATATAGAATGCCCCAATTTCTGCTTGCGTAAATCCCATATGCCGACAGAGGATAGCGAGCTAGGCGCAAGGAGATGATAGCCATTCTCCGAGAAGCTCAGACTGCTAACGGTGAAGGGGGAGTTGTCAGGTGGTACGAGTGTCGCAGCAATGTCCCCGGAGCGCACATCGTAGACGTGAATGGTAGACGATGGAGTGCCCGCTGCAAGGATAGTGCCATCTGGGTGCACAGCAAGGGACGAATATGGCTCTTCTCCAACGGTGGAACGGTAAAGTTGGCTGAAGTTGTTCAGATCGTGCATAGAGTAGGTCTTGTCCTGGGATGCGAGCAGGAGCAATGTCGACGTGGGGTGGACTGCCAGGCCAGTGACATCGCCTTTGTGAGTTTTGATAATAGTGCGCGGTCGGTACTCTCCTGAAGCAGAGTCCAAGGACCACACGCGGGCCAACTTGTCCGCACCTGCGGACAGGAGAAGCGTAGGTTGCCCTTCGCGTTCACGGAAGGCGACGTGGTGAATTTTTTTGGAATGGCCCTTTAATGAAGCCAAAACCTTATCCGTGCTTCTGTCGTATAGTTGCACGATCCCATCATTTCCACCGGTCAAAAATTGTGTCGGGTTCGTACTTGAAAGTGCGATAGATGTGATTCCAGCAGGGGAGGCAGAGTGCAACGAAGGCACGGTATGCTTTGGCGAATATGTTTTGACTTGCGCTGGGGTCGTGTAGCCTGGTGGTACCTTGCGTTTTTTGCGCACGGCGGAGAGGGTCTGATGGGTCTCATCAATCTGAGCGATGACTGTTTCAGGGAGGACGTTGCCCGACGGGGCAGTTTGATCAGTCATTTCAACATCGCCGCCAGGGGCAGCGGAGATTCCCATCGAGGCTTGGACATTGGCAAGAGCTCTGAGGGCATGGTCTCGTTGGCTCCAAGGAGTAAAACATGGGTGGGAAGACATACTCTCGTGCAGCGTCGCGCTCTCTCATGAGACGTGCAATGACGCGACTAGCGGCGTCTTGACTATAAAGGGCATAGCTCAGCTCCTGACGAGTCGAGTTGTACTGCTGTTTGAGGGTAAATGTTTCGAGGACCAGCGCGTCCCATTCGTTTTGCAGGGCAGTTAAGAGGGCGGGTATGGATGAGTGCGTAGGAGGTCGAGGGGCCGCTGCACCTGGGCCTGGAATAAAGGGTACCTGGTCAAAGTGCTGCAGTAGGACGGGGAATAAGTTCATACGCACCGGCTTTGACAGAGACCAAATCAGACTCTTCCAGCTTTTCACCTGTTACAGGGTCTGTGCCATTCTCTGTTATATATTTTTGTACGAGGCGACGCTCATATACATGACCCGATTTTACAGATACAACTGGGTCTTGTGGGGGTTCACCGGAGATGGCACAAAAGAACGACATGAGAGCAAGTCAAAGGGACGCGACTCCGCGGGCGGGTTTATTGTCGGTCGTAAATAACCGTCAACATTGACCATTTCTTGACCACCTCGGAATATGTCTGAAAAGCAGCAGCGTCTCGTCCTATCTATCATCGACTTTCTCAACCAATCTATCAGTGATGGTACTATTCGGGAGGAGGACAGGGAGAGTTTAGATGTAGCTGGTACTTTAACTTCTTATCACCCTCCTTACATCATTCATCAATCTTCACCCCGTCAGTTCAATGTATCGGAGAAGCTTTTGGCGTTGATCTAGCAGACCAAGAGCAGGTGAATCGCTTAAGTGTGAAGCCTGCAACCCTTCAGACCATCTTCGACGTCTTTCTCAAGACCAAAGAAAAGATTGGCTCAACTCCCCAAGTGCCCCCCACAACAGCTCCAGAGACACCTGTGCCTGCCTCCGCGGAAGACAAGGCTCAGGCGGAGAAAAATAAGCAGGCAGGGAATTCGCTTATGAATAGCAAGCAGTATGACAAGGCTATTGACGCGTATACGGAAGCTATCAAGCTCGACCCATCCAACCCTGTCTACTACTCCAACCGGGCTGCAGCTCATTCCAGCAAGGGCGACCACCTATCTGCTGTTGTAGATGCCGAGAAAGCAATCAATGTGGATTCAAAGTTTGTCCGGGGCTATTCTCGTCTAGGGTGCTCGGCTGCCAGCTTCCGAATGGGAATTTCCCTTCTAACCGTCCTGCATACAGACACGCCCACTACTCCATCGGTGACTACGAGGGTGCAGCAGCTGCATATAGACGTGGTCTAGAATTAGATCCCACCAATGCTGCCATGAAAACGGGACTGCAGAATTCCGAATCCCGGATCGTGTCTGACGGAGGAGGGGATGCTGCGGCGATTTCCTCGGAATCTCAACCTGAATCTAATCCGGGGGACTGGGTGGAATGGCTGATGCGATAAGAAATATGGGTGGCGGCGGGATGCCAGACCTTTCCGGCATGATGAACAACCCAGCAATGATGCAAATGGCACAGGAGATGATGGCTAACGGTGGACTAGAGAGACTGGCGTCAAACCCAGCCGTAGCTAACATGGTCAGCTACATCGAATCAGGTTGTGTGTTACCTTGCTTACTTTGCATCCGCAGATGAATCGGTTGAACAGTGGAGGCAGTCTACCATCCATGCAAGAGCTCATGGCTGATCCAACATTACGAGATCTGTGAGTCCAATGATTTACAGAATGTTTTGTTGTTTATCCCATTTCTAGGGCCAATCAGTTTGGAGGTGGTCAGAGGTGACCATTCTCGCCATTTTGATTATATACACTTTATGGTGTCGCGATGACATTGGTTTGGAGGACGGAAGACAAAAATCCTCGATTTGTATGCCTCGATACTGATAGATCAAATTAAACCCAACTTAACCCAAAAATCACCGCCCGGCTCGCCGTGTGAAGGAAACATGCTCTCATCCAGGCGCTCTGTGTGACTCCAGTTGCTCTCACATCTCTAGACAAGTCCTCGGCAATTGTTCGGAGCAGTTCCCGTGCCTGTGCCACGGACCCTTCTGTTGAAGTACTGGTGTTGGCTGTTTCACCAAATCCATTCCGCATATCAGGAATACTTCTGCTGATCGTTATGGCCCAAGGAACCTGTTTCAAGTCCCCGCCGATACCTTGGCGTGGATAACACGAGAACCCTGGAAGCATGACGACGAATGTTGGCACTAAAATGCGCGTATTTATTCCCGCATTATTTTCCCGAAATCATTATCAACATAGGCAACATCTTCGTTGTTGTTGATCGATTTTGGGACCCTCGCAGAGTAATCACCCCTTAACGCGAAGATTCTCCTCTCCTCATTATGATTATGTTGGCGGGTGAGTTCAAAAGCTAACAGTCGCTGAGCACATATGGTTTCGGACAAGTCAAGAAAACATAAATAGTTGTCGGGTGGAGAAAGAAATCAAGATTAACACTTCCTCACTTAACATATGGGATTAGGGTAATTCTATGGTATGAGGCGACCTTTAAGCAGTTGCGGCTTGCCGCTGTAGTTTCTCCGTAACCTTACGCGCGAGGGTTGGGGGCACGCTATCAAGCTGTGCAGGGGATTTATGAGAGTGGCCCTGGATATAAGCATACATTTGAGCACCATGTGCTATATCCAGGTAGAGGTAGACTCACGTGGGATAGATGATATCTCAATCCGCTAAGCTGTTTGTATACCTGTGGGCAATTTGCATGCGGACAGGGATGAGTCTTCGCCGGTCGTTTCTGCTTCCGAGATGCACCCGATGCTGTAACTTGGGCGGTGGAAGGAACTGCAGAGGCGAATGTAGTGATGGCCTGCAAGAAATGTGCCCTCGAGCTAATTCAAGACATTTTAGCTTCACCAAAATATCAATAGATCTGATTGGTCTTACACTTGTAAGTGATATTGCAGACCATTGATGCTCTAAGACTATAATTAGAAAATCTACAGCAGAAGAAGAATATGAACAACCCACCTTCCAGCTTTTGTTACAACCTGGCAATCCACATCGATATGGCTTGTGATCGGGGAATTCATCCGCAGCATGATCAGTTCTAATGTGATCAGTAAGTTCCTTCGAGGTAACAAACTGGATGCCAGTGGTCGAATCGTTGATCAAACAGCGTTGATGGCCACATGCGTATCCTTGAATCGATCGACTAAGACATGAAGGTTAGCATACGAATAAGCTTGTCAGAACGTTGCTCACTCAGAGCTGGTCGCCAGCGTCGAGGAGAGCCTAGGAAGCCTATGGTCCGCCGTGCTTATTTCCATTGGCTGGGCTTGTTGCGACGACCTCTCGACTGGAGAAGTGATGACCGGAGAAACCGGCTCAGAAGGAACGTCCTCAGGAGGCGGCGAAGGTAACCGACAATTATCATAATCCGATACAGCGCTGTCGAGATTATCAAGGGGGGGCTCGTTGATGGTAAGGCTTTCCTCGTCGTGTGAACCAACATCAAGTTGAGTTATTATTGCTGCATCCATCTCGACGTCATGTTGTAATGCGGAAACTGAGCTAGAATCGGATCGTGCATCGAGATCAGAAGTAACGTTTGTCCGAAGTTCCGGTATATCAGCTTGTACGTGCATCTCCGAGGGCTCAGCGTAGTCTATGCCTTGAGTTGGTTCGAGAGTAGTGAATACGTGGTCAAACGAAGCGGGATATCGATATGCAGAGACCATCGAGGGTGTAGTACGAAAGTCGCCGCCTCCAGAGGATGGTATTGGCACAGCTGCGCGAGGTGTGTGGGAGGGTGGCTGGACCTCCAATTGTTCCACGGATGGAGTCAATCCTGGCAAAAAATCGAGGGAAGTCTGGGCATGCCAATATTGACATGGATCAAACATAGGCCACGAAGATAAGTCTGGGGCCGGAAGAGACTCAGAACGGGAAGAAGCATGCTGGAGACGGGACAAAGGTGACTCTATGGGTGTTACCTCACGGATAGCTGGAGAACGTTTCCTTTCAAGTAGTCGCCATCTAGCAATCCCGTCAAGCGCGAAAAAGACACACGGGAAGGGCGCCATGCGGACCTGTTTCGACAGCCCAGACTGCTGCGCTGAAGCTGTTGACCAACCTGTACCCACTTTCCGCCTAATTGTGCGTAGAGCTCAAGCAGTTTGGCATCTTCGGCCTCGGTCCACTCGTCTTTTTTGAGAGCTGGATCAAGAGCCTCACGATATCGTTTCGAGCACGCATCATCTGTCCTTCCGGGTATTTGCCTGGCGATGACGGACCACTTGGTGCCGTAGAGCTTGTAGAGAGAGATTAATTTGTCATCTCTTCTTTAGTCCATGCCGATTTCTTGATCGATGGGGACAGAGAGTGAAGCCATCGCTGGAATGGGGTCAAGAGATGTTTTCTAAATAAAAGGGTAGATGGTGATGAGAAAAAGATACCTTTCGACAAGCCTTGTTCGTACGACCAGGGACATGCTGAGCGATGGTCTTCCAATCTGCTTCGCCGTCAAACTCTGCAACGGCCCTGGAAAGAAGGAGATCTTCATAAGCGGACCAAGGACGACCTGTAATCCTTTCAGCCATTCGGCCAAAGCGAAAGGAGAGAGGCGAGTGCCAGAGAGGCAACTCGAGCTCGAGCGATGTTACTTGGTCGCAAACTGGGAGACACTTTCAAAAACGGAATCTCGTTACATCAGATTATGTAATTATCATATCTCCCCCTCCTTCTCTCAAACCATAATGTTGGCTCTAGCTTATGATTCTTCCGATGAAGACCCTACAACAGAATCTCTTCAAGATTCTTTCAATTTGGCTGCAATATCTTCCACAAAAAGACCTAGAATACAGGACACTACTCAGAATACTACTCCTCAAGCTGCACCCGATGTACTCGCAGAGGTTGGTTCACTCCTTTCACTTTTTTTTTTCTTTCATTTCTAACCAGAACCAATCGAAAAGGATCCACTCAACCAATCTTCGCTCATCACTCGCCCAACCGACACCCAAATGAACGTGAATATTCCTTACAGCGACATGATTCTCCCTGTTCAAGGCCCAGAGAACCCTTTCGGTGATCGGAATCGTTTCTCGAACCAGAATGCCCTGGCTGGCCATGTCGAAGAACAAGCTATGACAGAGCACGCATTCCGCACCCAGCATCTCACTCACTATATTCTCGGCTATTCTCAGAACCCTTCTGTGGATCCTAATGCCCCGCTATACTTGGCTCGGTCGAGGCTGCAGAAGCAAACAATTATGCCATGTTGAATTCTGTCCAGATCACTCACGCGAAACGTAAAGAATTGAAACGTAAGCGAAAACCAAAAGGCGACCTTGAAGTTGCTGAGGGCGAAACCGCCTACGCCGGCCCCTGGGCCGCTTGGGCTGGCGAAGAGCCCGTGGCTGTCGTACCGGAGGGTTCCGAGGAGGCAGGGAATGAAGAGTCGTCCGAGTCCGAACCCGAACCCGAAGTTGCCACCGTTAAAAAGGCGAAGCCAAAGCGTGGTGCTCCAGGTCAAGAATCGTCTGTTTTCCATGGCAAGTCGATGACCGACTATCAGGGCCGCACCTATATTTCACCGCCGCTTGGGGAAGCACCACACCTTCAATCCGAACCTGGGTCGCAAGAATCCTTTATCCCCAAGACATGCATCCATACCTGGACGGGACACACCAGTGGTGTGTCAGTCATCCGCCTATTCCCTGAAACGGGACACCTTTTGTTGAGCGGGTCGATGGACACGAAAATTAAGGTATTTCTGGTCTAGTTGACGGCCGATTTGGTCTGATTCAGTGTCGACTAGCTTTGGGACGTGTACACGCACGGTAATTGTCTGCGTACCTTCCATGGCCACGGCAAGGCAGTGAAGGATGTGACTTTCTCCAACGACGGGCGAAGGTTCTTATCATGCGGTTACGATCGCTATATGAAGTTGTGGGATACAGAGACGGGCCAGTGCCTGAAACGGTTCAACAATGGCAAGATTCCGTACGTCGTGCGCTTCCATCCCGATGAAGACAAACAGCACATATTCCTGGCGGGTATGTCAGATAAGAAGATTATACAGGTATGCCGAGTACTGTCTGTCTGGGATATCGTCACTCAACCCACTGTCAGTATGATATCGATAGCGGTGAGATTACTCAAGAGTACGATCAACATTTGGGACCCGTCAACACTATCACTTTTGTCGACGAAAACCGGAGATTTGTGACCACTTCTGATGACAAAACCATTCGCGCGTGGGACTTTGACATCCCTGTTGTGATCAAATACATCGCAGAGCCGCACATGCACTCAATGCCTGCAGTCACTCTTCATCCGTCTAGTAAGTCGGCGCTTTGCTAATTTCTTTTGAAGAGCTCTGATGTGGCGTAGAGAAATATTTTGCTGCCCAGTCATTGGATAACCAAATACTCGTCTATAGCACGGACAACTTTCGCCAAAATCGCAAAAAACGGTTTGCCGGCCATTCGGTTGCCGGGTACGCATGTCAGGTTGGCTTCTCCCCGGATGGCAAGTGGATAAGTAGTGGGGACGGTGAGGGAACGTCGTATATTGGGACTGGAGAACAGGACGTATCAAGTCGCGGCTACGAGCTCATTCTAAAGTGGTCATTGCGCACGAGTGGCTGCCCCACGAGACGGTTTGTCAATTCCTTTCGCATTCATTAGTCCTGTAAGTTGATGACCGCGGGACCTTAGTCAAAAGTCGTTACAGCGTCCTGGGATGGACTTATCAAGCTCTGGGTAGGTCTAATTTTACGCCACTGCTTCCTGAGAGTGCTTTGGCTAAATAATGGACGGCAGGACTAATATATCATACATGTACGATCCAGTGTAATTGGGCCATACCTTAATTGAAACCCAACTCTGGCCTAACTTTCTGGGCCGGCCGTTGGCGCTGGCCGTCTCCATTTCCTGAAGGATATTGCTGGACGCCGAAACTCGGAATTATCTGCTACAAGCAACTGTAACGCCCGATTCATATGTGACCCACATTGGCATGTGTCACCGTAAAGTGATTTGCCTGAGATTATAATAGGCATTACGATAGC
Organism: Lactifluus volemus; assembly: GCA_022376515.1. Classification (NCBI taxonomy): domain Eukaryota; kingdom Fungi; phylum Basidiomycota; class Agaricomycetes; order Russulales; family Russulaceae; genus Lactifluus; species Lactifluus volemus. The sequence continues at coordinate 1,580,505 of WTXI01000001.1, forward strand.
GCCAAGCCTGAGTTCGATTGGACAATGGTTTAGTTGGCCCTTCCTGACAGGGCCTACAGGCATTATCCCACAGCATGCGTCTATGGAAGATGAGCTACCGAGTTATCGCCATGGAAAAAGCCATGGTAAGACTCGGATGGACCACTGGCGAATAGTCGGTGGAGCGCCCGAAAATGACGTAGTAGAGAGTTGGTCTAGTCGACTCCGGGGCCTGGTCACCACCGAGTGAGAAGCTGATAAGTGACCTTGGGACAAAAATCACATGCTATTTCTGTTGATTCCACGTATGATGAAATGTAGATTTTGGTTTCACCTCACAACCTGTTTTTTTTTTTTTTGAAACCGTTGAGTCGAGGGTGCTTAGATACAAGTGTTTACAAGGACGGCGTCTTTTGCCTCACCTAATACAAATGTTCAGCATAGAAATGTGAAACAAATGGAGACCAAGATCGGATCATGATAAGGCCGCTTATCACTCCGAGTCGTTCTCGTGTTCTCGTGTACGTGCCCATCAGGTCACAAGCCACCGGACTCTGTCTGGTGCGCGAACCAAGTTGGAAGGTCTTCCAACTGGTTCGAACAGGGATGGTGACAAGCATCCACCTGCCCTCGTTAAACGTTAATGTGGTAACCAATAGAAAAGTGAAGGGAACAAGTGCATATTCAGAACGGGGAATCAACAGAAGACCTCATCAAAAACGTCTAAAAAGTTAGGAGAGAAGCGACGGTTAGGAGAGTGATCGCGAACTGAGCTCCTTTGCACGGAAGTGAAATTCAAATTGACGAACAAGTTAAGCTATAATTAGAAACGTTAGCGCTAAATATGAGCAACGACTGCAAGTGGGCCACATGGTGCGGGTAATACCTGTCATGAGTGTTCCATGCTCTGCTCTTCCCTGCCAAGAGCAAGTTGAGTAAATCTTGATCACATCCTGACGAGCTGTTATTATAGTCAATTAGCTGTTGGCCCTCTTATTTAGCAAGCCTGAGATTGGACTGATGGGACTGTTTCTTGGCAAGAACGATAGAATGGGAGAAGCATCCACGAGTGAGAAAAAATTTTCATTTACGCTGTCAAGAATTGAAATGGACGGTGCCTGATACTGTGACCACGAGTTTCGGATTCCCAATGGCCAAACTAGTGCGAAGACGCCGAAGAAGGGCATATAAGGACTCGTCCTCGTCTTTGCCCCACTCACTTGGGCTTTCTAATTTTTGCAGACCACAATGCGTCTTGCCTGTTACATCCCTCACTGTATTTTCTTATTCCATGCCCTCGTCTCTGCTGCACCACTCGCAGTACGTTCTCTTCCATTCCGGCATATGGCGCCGTATTAAACGTGCACTGCGGTCCACAGGTCGCTGATCAAGGACAAGCCCTAGTCTTGGTGAGTCATTCGCCAGTGACCCAAATCAATTAAACAAAATCCCCAATACAGCGGGGTGGCGGCGGTGGCGGCAGTACAGGAACTGATTGGAAGCGTGACATGGCTGACGAGGGTTAACTCTTCTGACCAGCCTTGGTCGTTGGTATGTGTTTCAAGTTTTTCCGACTCGGACATTGTCACAATTGGCTTTCCAGTTCACAACTCAATTCTGCCCGGCGGCGTTCGCGCCATGTCTTCTCTCCTGGAAGGTTCATGAAACTGATGGGCTCTGTATCATGGGGATCGTGTCTCCTCACCTTCGTTACCGCGGCTTTAACTGGTTGTTTCCGCAATTCACACTCTTTTTTTCTTTTTTTTTTTTTGTTGGCGATGCTTATCTGTACCAGTCAAATTTAGAACACATTCATTCATACCATTGATATTCTCATTCTGTAGATTCAGGTGTGGGTTGATTGATGCCTCGGCGTAATGTACCACCAGTGTAGTTTTTTTCCAAAATGACTTGATCTGCCTTTTTTGGTGGTCTTCGCGTCTAGTCACATTTTGTCACGTCAATTTACGGTCACGCACGCCATCGCGTCTTATCCGCTTACTCTTCCTTCCAAATGTCTCTTCTCGATGAACCTATTCCTCAAGATGACCTCATGCGCGACAGGACTCGCATATTCGAGGAGTTTCTCACTGCCGAATCTCCAATTTATAATTACAAAGATGACATCCTTCGTATGCTTCGTCTCGATCAGTCGCGTCTCACAGTCAACATCGACGATCTACGCGACTATCGACGTGACTTTGCAGACGGCCTCCTCAAACAGCCCGTAGACTTTCTTCCTGCCTTTCACGACGCACTTACTACTGTCATACAACAAGTACATGATGTCGAAAAGCACGACATTGAAGGCAAGGCCTATGGCATTGGCTTGAACGGTTCTTTTGGTGATCACCATGTTAGCCCCCGAACCCTCCGAGCCTCTCACATTTGCAATATGATATCACTTGAGGGTATTGTCACGCGCTGCTCCCTTGTTCGTCCCAAGATGCTCAAGTCTGTTCATTACTGTCCCGACACCAGCCTCTTCCACGCTCGCGAATACCGGGATGCCACATCCTCCACTTCCAACCTTCCCCCCACCTCTTCGGTCACACCACAGACAGACGAGGAAGGGCGTCCTTTGCAAATCGAGTATGGCTTCAGCACTTTCCGTGATCACCAACGCATCAGTATCCAGGAAATGCCCGAGCGAGCTCCGGCGGGCCAGTTACCGCGCAGTACCGACGTGATTTTGGATGACGACTTGGTAGACAAGTGTAAGCCAGGAGATCGCATCCAGCTCGTCGGCGTATATCGCAGCGTTGGTGGCGGCGCGACAGGAACGTTCAAGTCTGTCCTTTCTCGCCTCCCTGAATTTGTCGTCGCCATTGACGCGTTGAACACCATCCAGAACACTCATCATTGCCAATAATATCGTCTTACTCTCGTCCAAATCGGGTGGCGGAATCGCTCAGACGCCTCTGACCGACACTGACATCCGGACCATCAATCAACTAGCCAAACGCAAGAATATCTTCGAGCTTCTTTCACAGTCCCTTGCCCCCTCCATATTTGGCCATGATCAGATAAAGAAAGCTGTGTTACTCCTTCTCTTGGGTGGCGCAGAGAAGAATCTTCCAAATGGTACCCATATTCGTGGGGACATCAACTTGCTCATGGTTGGCGATCCATCGACTGCAAAGTCGCAAATGTTGCGCTTTGTTCTGAACACAGCTCCGTTAGCGATCGCCACTACAGGGAGAGGCAGTTCCGGAGTCGGTCTTACAGCAGCTGTCACAACGGACAAAGATACTGGCGAGCGCAGATTGGAGGCAGGGGCCATGGTCCTCGCCGATCGGGGGGTAGTCTGCATAGATGAATTCGACAAGATGTCAGATATCGATCGCGTTGCCATTCACGAAGTCATGGAACAGCAAACAGTGACCATTGCGAAAGCCGGCATTCACACCAGTTTGAACGCACGGTGCAGCGTGGTGGCTGCCGCAAACCCGATATACGGACAGGTGCGTTCGCTCGTGTACCTCTGCCCATTTTTCTTAAACTCAAGTGCCGCGCAGTATGACGTTCACAAGGACCCTCATAAGAACATCGCACTTCCCGACTCTCTACTTTCCCGTTTTGACTTGTTGTTTGTCGTGACCGACGACATTGACGAGACCAAGGACCGTCACATTGCCGATCACGTGCTACGGATGCACCGCTACCTCCCTCCCGGCGTTGAGGAGGGCACCCCAATCCAAGACACGCACTCACAGCCCTTGTCTGTCGAAAACCCTGCGTCTTCCTTGAATGAAGCGACCGACACGAGTCCGTTCGAGAAGTATGACCCACTCCTCCACGTCGGGATGACAGCGGGAAAACACCCCAAGACGCGCGCCGGACAAGCAAAAAAAGTGGAGGTGCTCAGTGTCGCGTTTATCAAAAAATACATCCAGTATGCTAAGAGCAAGCCCGCGCCCGTGCTGACCAACGGCGCGGCAGACTGGATAGTCGGGTTATACGCGGAGCTGCGAAACGAGGCTGCGGAAGATAATAAGAAAAAGGTAGGACTCGATCCGGAGTTGCCGAGCCCGAGCTGATTTGCTGAGCTCTCGCACCCACGCGCAGACCTCTCCGTTGACCGCGCGTACACTCGAGACACTCATCCGCCTGGCAACGGCACACGCCAAGGCGCGTCTCTCGTCCAAAGTTGAGGAAAAGGACGCCGCGGCGGCCGAAGACATCTTGCGCTACGCGCTCTTCAAAGACGTTGTCAAACGCCAACGACGCAAGAAACGCAAGCTCAACCACGGTGGCGCCACTGTACGTCGTGACGAAGAAGGTGGCAGCGAGGACGAGGAGAGCGAGGATAATAGCGAGCAGGATGGGGAGGAGGAGGAGGTTTCGCCCGAGTCCGGGCGAATGGCTGGTAGTGTGCCGGCAGCAATGGTAAAGGCAAAGATGAAAGCCGCTGATCAGATGGAGTCCGCGGAGCAACAAGCCAAGACCCCATCTGGGGCCCCTCCGCGAACAGCCAAGATGACGTACAGATGGACGTTGACGTTGACGTTGACCCTCCAGCGGCGGCGGTCCCGGTTCCAACTTCCGCGGATCAGAGCGTTATCAATCCAGATCGGTGCGTGCCTTCGGCTCGGGCGTTTTTTTTTTTTTTTTGTAGTTGTGCTACGATGTTGATCATCGCATCCGGCTGCGTATTTTCTCAGGCTGCGGTTATTCAGATCTAGAGTTGCCCGTCTTTGGGCAACCGTTTTCCAAGACGACGAGCAAGTTTTCTTGGCAGACCTCGTGAAAGCGGTCAACGAGGGCTTGGATAACGATGGGCTTTTCGGTACAGCTGAGGCTACTCTAGCATGTCAGGCGATGACCGACGCAAACGAAGTCATGTTAAGTGAGAACATTGTATACAAGATATAATAGTTTCATCTCGGTAGTCTCTTAATCTGTATTGAATTGACTCAGTAATAATCTGGTGCCTCCGTGGATCATAAAACTGGTCAGGTATGGGTGACACGTATTGCAAGTTTAAGAAAGTCCATCAGAACTGCGGGTACAATTCAAAAGAGCAAAGTTTTTTTTTTTTTTTAACCAGGTATTCGAAAGATACGAACCCACGTGTTCAGACCGTTGTCATGCAAGACTACAATACGTGACGTACAAGGAATCGAAAGGGTTTGCTCCGAAGCAGGTGCCTTGCTTCGTGGTCAGCCCTGGTGACCCCACCGGAAAGAATTTCCGGCAGTGTCCATCATAGAATGCAATCCTCCCTCGTCCGGGCGATCATACGAACTTCCTCGCGACTGAGGTCTGCCCCGTGGATCAGATTTCTGATTTTGTGCTCCCATTTCTCTTTGTCAAGATCATCAAATGACACCTTGAGAATCTCCGCCCAGACTTGGTCTTCTGCGCCAAGGATACGACCGGCCTGAACTAGCCGTCTCCAGGGAACTTCCACACGGTCGCCTGCGTCGGCGAGCGCAAGCCGGCACGTCTCAACCCACAATTCACTTTCGCGCTGTAGGGCCATGCGCTCAGCGTCAGTGACCTCATGTGACCGACGGTAAAGAATCGCGCGCTGAAGAATGTGTGTGTTCAGATGCGACCCAATGCGTCGGTATACAGAGTTTGCGCTAGCACGCGGGAGAGTGCGACGCAAGGTAGAGAGGTGCGTTGAGAGCATAGACAAGGCTGGGAGGAGAGTAGGAGAAATAGACACGTCCGAGTGAGGCGTGCTATCGCTGCCCTGGCTGTAGGCGCAAGGTGAGAAGTGAAAGCCTTTCCTCCAGGTAAAGTGGTGCGGGTAATGCGCACCTAGTAAAATGAGCCTTCCATGCTGTCTCAACTTCCGCGCAGACTTGGTGGACGATCATATCCTCGGTCCTTGTCACCAGTTTGTCGTATTGCTGCACGAGCTCCTCAAATATGGTCCCATCCGGGAGGTCGGAGGATGAATTATTCGGATTGGGGAGAGAGGGGTGAATCTCTGCTCGAGCCCTAAGAGATGCCTTGTGGTTGATTTCGGTCCAAAGCTCCAAAAAAAACTGCGAAATTTGGATTAGTGGCACGAACATTTACAACGCATGCGATAACAGTTTACCAGGTCCTCTCCCCAGACTTCCATCGCGATTGATATATACTTGGCGCTAACAAGTGCTTTGCACAATCGCATAATTCCTTCCACCCCAGCGGTGAGACGCCCCCGTGCCCAAGTATCACCATTAGATGGAGTTCCTAGTGCGCCAGGTACAGCATTGACAAGGGTATTCGACAGGGATTCAAACGCATCGAGAGAGGAAGATATGCGACCATGATACCCCTCAAGTAATGGTAGCTGGACATCGATGAGGAAGCGAGTGCGGTGGGTAAAATTTGGGAGAGGTGAGTAACGGTCTGTTACTTGTTCCACAAGCGATTTCAACTGCCTCGCGGAGACCGTTGGTCGAATGTCATTGTGGAAGCTCGCGGCATCCTCTGACTCTGCGATATCGTCGGTAATTGTCCACGCGTCCTTGGCACTAAGAAATTCGTAGTAACGTTCCAACGCGACTAGTCACGAGCGCGCATGAGCTGACAACTGCGTGCATCATTGGGCATCGATGCTTACAAGTTTTTCGCCTTCAACCCATCTGTCAAACCATTCTTTGCGTCCTAAAATGACGTCGCTTATCCCCTTCCACTCGGTGTCATCCGCGTACCGTCCTGACAGAGTAGCTGATAACGCAAACCCATCCTCCCGTAGCGATGCATCGAAAGCAAGGCCTGATATATCGTATGAGCGAGAAGCGGTGGGTGGGACAAGAGCGAATGCATGGTTCGTTTTATGTGACGAGCAAGAAATGGTAGAAGGCTTCTGGTAAACTCTCGCTGGACAATACATTAACAAGGCGAGAAAGTGGACCTATAAGGATCATACCCATGCATCAATATCGCTGAATTTTGTTGACACAAGTAGGCGTTGAATGACGTCATCGAAAAATATCCGGTGTTCGTGAGAGACGTTGAGGATATGAGTGAAATACCATTCGGGCTGTACATAGATGAGAAAGTGCCTATGGATTCCTGAGAAGCATTACCTTGTCCAGTTTATTTGTTTGCCGGGAACCCTCAAAGTGATACTTGAATCGTTGAGATAGAGGCTGTACTAGAGCCTGGATGGGATAAAGACCATCCATCCGGACATACTCGTCTTGGTCTGAGTGTAACTTCTCGCCTCTGCGGAGATGCACTTAGTGAGGAGGGTAAGTAAACAGGAGCGGTATTCACATTTCTTGGAAGTCGAGTAAAAGATGAAATGCGTCTTCAAAAGCTTTCCTATGCTCTGAACTCGCTGTAGAGTAATCAACTTGCATGGGCCAATGCAGGTTCTCTGACGCAGCAAGGAAGGCACTATGTATAAAGGTCCGACTGGTCAAAGAGAGCAATTATGTGATGTCGGAATAACATACCTGGAGAGAACAGCCTTCATATTTAACCACGTCTGTCCTTGTGTTTCTTCCAAGAAGGACACCAGCCGCAAGGAGATGTCAACCTCGTCGGTGACATCGCTTGCTGGGGAACAACCTTGCTTGACCGCCGAACGAGAGACTGTAATGCGCGATATTTAGAAACTATGATTGGGCATTCGGGCTGATTTCTGCCGTAGCAGCTTCGCTGAAAGGCAAGTTTGAGAGAATGAAACAAGAGTGAGTCTGAGTTTCCGCGCACCTGAGTTGTAAGGCTCTGTGAATGACCTGAACGTAAGCCCTTACGCTCTCCTGCTCTCGCAACCTCCTGTGCATCGATTCTAGATCCTCTAAAAGTGTCGGAGGCTCGCTTGGCAAAGAATTATCCGAGAGGAGTTGTCCGAACAAGGAGGATAATTCATCAATTAGCGAATGGCCGAGGAGAGATATTTCCTGTGCAGAGTGGAGACGAAGGGTGACATTCTCGATCTGTTCAGACCTGAGTTTCTGAATGTTGGAATGGGAAGCGGCCAACTAAACTAGGGGTTATGCTCAGACAGTACCTCAGAGACCGGGACTGTTACGCACTGAATCTCGAAGACGATCTCTCTCTTTGCGCGTGTTCTCGACAGCGTCAGCGAGAGATGAGGTTGATTGAGAGAATGGATGGTTTTTGTCTAAATAACCCAAGGATGAAGCATGTATGTGTGGTTGAGAGAGGTATTGTTTGATTTGATCCGATATTGAGCTCATCGTCGTCGTCGTCTGTGTGGATTGAGGACCCACGTGGCCAATGTTAATTTCACATGTTATTTGAACCGTGAAATGATCACCGCGTCAAGTGAACCCCGTCATCAATGTCCGTACTTTCAACGCTCAGACAAAGATCACAACCGACTCTCGCTACATTCACCAAGACTTATTCGGCCCACAGACCTCTTATACAACGTATACTCACCTCAGGTTTCATCGTCTATGTCCTCGCTTCAACCTTTGGCAGTCTATCAACTCGTCCTGCACCCCGTTCCGCTGCGAAAGGGGATGCTCCCGAGCAGTCCACCCGAAAGCCCCCCAGAGTTGCTGTACGCATTAAATACACTTTCAGATCGATATTGCTTTTCCTTAGGTTCCTATATTAGGTCGATGCTATCTTCTATCAGAGGCTCTCCAGGATTATACGGCTCGTAATACCAGGGTTGCGTTCAAAAGAGGCCCTGCTGCTCTTTATGCACTCTAGCTTGTTGATATTCCGAACTGCTATATCTCTATACGTCGCTGTATTGGATGGAAAGTAAGTCGTGGTGAGCCTTCGATACCTTTTATTTCGCCGCTGACTGCGAGCACCCTTGAAGGATAGTCGCATCTTTAGTACGCGTACAAACGGTCCCATTCCTTTTAAACATCCTTCGTTGGTTACTGGTAGCCATCCCAGCGACATGGACCAACAGCTGGCTCAGCTATGTACAAAATAAGCTCGCAATAGCATATCGTACCCGTCTTACGGAGGAGGTCCTAAAGCAATATTTAGGGCATCAACAAGAAGGGCCAGAAGGTAAAATATACTACAAACTCTGTGAGTGTAAGATGCCCCAATTTATCATTTTTAACTAACACTGTTCAAGCCAACCTAGATGATAGGGTCAAAAACCCCGACCAGATGATTACCCACGACATCCAGAAGTTCTCCAACAACCTCGCAGCTATCTACGCAAATTTGGCGAAACCTGTTCTTGACGTCATTCTATACAACTACCAGCTTTCCCAGAATGTAGGCGCAGAAGGGCTGGTGCTGCTGACAATACTTGTGCAACTTTCTGCGGCATTGCGTAAGTATTCGTGCGTCATCATTCTGATGTTTGGATGTCTAAGTTTCCCGCACCATGCATTCAGTGCGCAAGTTGACACCACCGTTTGGAGCCTATGCCTCAACGTCCACTCAGCTTATGGGTGCTCTGCGTCACACGCATTCCAGGCTGGTGGAATTTGCGGAAGAGATCGCATTTTCCGGGGGCGAAGACACAGAGAAGATGCTGGTTGAGCGCGAATATGCTGGTCTGATCATGCACGAGAACAGAGTTCTTGTCCGCCGCTGGTGGCATGGATGTGTCGAAGAGGGTATTGTCAAATGGCTGTGGGGTAGCTTTGGTGTAGGTGGAATTTGTGCTATATACTACTTGCTTGCTTATCTAGTGAGTATAGCTCGTCATCTGCGCAATACCTGTCTTCTTCAAGCTTCCCGGTATCCACCACGTTGATTTAGGCAGTCGGACAGAAGGTAATGTTGACACCCGTAACACGTCCATTTCGATGTACAAACCACTGGCCATTTCTTTCAAGGCTTTGTAACGAATCGCCGCCTCCTCCTCTCCTCCTCAGGTAGCATTCACTCTGACAACCAGTTAGCCTACTAACCGATTGCGATAGATGCCTTCGGTCGGGTAATGTACTCCTACAAGGACCTTTCTGAACTTGCGGGCTACACCGCTAGGGTATCGATGCTCTTAGATACCATTGAAGATACGAAGAATGGCAAATTTGAGAAGGTTTTAGTCAGCAGTGCGAGCACAGAAGAGAACAGTAGGATTCTCAGGGGTCGCGGCAAAATTATTGAGTCCGAGGAGGTTCGATTCGAAGATGTTCCCATTGTCACCCCTAACGGAGACGTTTTGGTCAAGAGTCTCAGCTTTTTCGTCAAACCAGGGGCAAGTACTTCTCCACGTGACGAAATGTTCTTAGGCTAACCGTGTAATTAGCAACATCTCCTCATCGTTGGTCCAAACGGTACAAGATTTTTCATTCTGGATAGTCTTCGTCATTGGACATTGAAACCCTACTTTCAGGCTGCGGGAAATCTTCGCTGTTCCGCATTCTGGGAGGATTGTGGCCTGTGTATGGTGAGTGCGCTTGTCGTAGCCTACTTTCCGCAATTCAATTTGATCTTTAGGTGGAGTTGTACATAAACCGCCAGCCGACCAATTCATCCTTATTCCGCAGCGTCCGTACTTGCCAATCGGAACCCTCCGCGACCAGGTGATCTATCCTCACAACAAATCTGACATGGATGAGCGTAGGTTGTGCCTGTCTATCCCTAATACCGAGCTTAACAGGGAACTCTAGGTAGTATAACAGACGATGACCTCCTAGCAATCCTTTCAATAGTACAAATGGAAAGCGTGGTGGAGCGAGAGGGCGGATGGGAGGCAGCGCGCGAATGGCGTGACGCGCTTAGCGGGGGTGACAAGCAGAAGATCGCCTGGGCGCGCCTGTTCTATCACAGGCCCAAGGTAATATAACAAACACCGTCCGCAGCGATGAGCTGATCGAAGGTGGTCAGTATGCCGTTCTGGACGAGGCCACATCTTTGGTCCCAACAGAGATTGAAGGGATGATGATGGACCATGCCACCGAACTCGGCATAACACTGCTCACTGTTTCGCATCGACCTTCGTTATGGAAGTATCACGCAATGATCTTACACTATGACGGTATGGGAGGATACGTGTTGTGCGTTTCACTTTATTTTTGTCCACTCTCTACTTGTCTTACACGATTTCAGCACCGAGTTGGATGCGGAGAAACGGCTGGCCCTACAAGAAGAGAAGCAGGCATTGGAGGCAAAATTACTCGAAGTGTAAGCACATCAGAGTTCTGGACATGGACATGCGTTTTGATATGAGAGCAGACCCAAAATGAAAGCTCGCCTCTCGGAGTTGTTAGCAGCAAGGGAGGAGCACGTAGCATAGGCTGCTTGTAATTGAGAAGGATGGATGCTAAGTTATTGCTGGAGGAAGACTTGAGATGCTCGTAGTCATACCTATTGAATACTGCGGTTGGAGAAATAGGATACGGCAGCGGTGGAGAAGGTATATTATGGGTTGTTATGAGGCTCGACAGATAACCTCTCCGCTAAGCTGTAGTTGTAATGCTTCCCTTGCCTCCAACCATTCGTATTCCTTGTTGTTTGTCTGTATGACTACGATCTCGCCCATGCCCAATGGCTTGACAGTTTTTGCAGAACGGCCCGTACACAGTCGCCGAATCTCGCCGATGTCCATGAATACGCGTTTTCTCGGCTTGCTGACCAAGTGCATGTTCTCGAGAACCGGCCTATCGTTTCTATATTTGAGATCTGCCCATATGCGCCGTTGGGCCTCCCTAACATCTAGAAACTCTTCTGGGGAAGGGGCGTCGGTTGTACCCCTTGTGATATTGGTGAGAAAGCCGGCACGAAGGAGGATAGAAAGAATGGCGAGGTTTTGAGTAGTATGGGGGACAGAAATGCGTGCGTGACGTGCACGAAAAGCGTTTTGGAGACGTGCGCAGAGGTCGTAAGGGAGGGGCATTGAACGGTTTGGTTTTGGTGAGTTGAGAATGAGGTTAACGGGAAATGCGTGGGAACTCGATCCCACGATCCCTCCGCTCCGACGCTTTATTCATTTGTCCCTCCTCCTAAAAATTTTGAGCAACCTTCAATTCACTCTTGACATCACTTGGGTCTCCCTCCATCGGACAGATTTCTCCACGTTTTCACCATGCACTATTTCTCCCAGTCGTTCAACTACGAGTAAGTATTTCTTGTCACACCCAAAGGATCCAGCTCATGCTCACCAATTCCACTCTTGTCATCTCCACTCTCAGTCATTCATGGGCACATGTTGTCATTGGGATGTGGCACAAATACCCCAATCCCCACTGTTCTCATGTGGTGACCGTAGATGTCATCGACCGCTCTGTGGATCCTTTGACCGGTATTATCCGGACAGAGCGGGTGCTTGGTTGTAAACAAAAGGCACCTACGTGGATCATCAAGGTGTGTTTCTCGCTATTGTCGCCTCGTCATTTTCCTTATCGAAGAATTACCCATAGTTTTTGGGCGGTTCGGAGGATGCGTTTGTTCGTGAGATCTCCTTTGTAGACCCGTCAACGCAAACGACGTCCATCTCTACTGTCAACCTCTCACTCTCCCAATTCGCAACGTGCCACGAAAGAATCGTATATTCTCCTGCCCCCGGCGGGCGTACTGCATTTCACCAAACGGCAGAGATTCAGGCACGCATGACGATGTGGAGAACAGCAGCGGACAAGTTTGAAAATTGGCTCGCTGTACGGTTTGAGCAGAATGCACAGTTGGGAAAGGCTGCATTTACGGACGTGCTGCGACAATTATGGGAGGATTCAAAAGACAAGAACCCGGCTAACACACCAGCATAGATATTGTCCGGGTTCTTTCTCTCCTTACATTAGACGTACTTTATATGTTTTTTTAAAAGCCTTAGCTTCGCGGCATACCATGATACTTCATGACTTATCTCTCCGTCGTCATCACATCCATGTAGATGTAGATGCTCGCTTTGGTGGCGATTTGATAGGATTGTCCCATACGGGTATATGGTACATGACGTAATAGACGAAACCCCCCTCTAGATCTGTAAATAAACTATCCTCGACGTGGACACTGACCATTACTTGGTTGTCTAGTGGGGCGGTCTTTAACCACAATCAAGAGAGTCGACACCTTGCAACCGTCGACAAGAGCACCCCCACAGCACCGCAGCACCGCAGCCATCATTCAAGAGGTATCCTCGAGACTGACCAGTGCTGATCGAAAGGAAACGGGTTCGAACCCTCCTACGGGCAGAATTTTCCCAAATTCGTCTCCGATGGATGAACTAGTACACCACTGCCTACGTGAACTTGCCTTTGATGGCGATCTAGGTGAGTCTCGTTTACGTGATACAAGTCAGGCTGGAGGAGGGCGGCAGTTCGAACCTCCCTTGGGCAGGCTGTCTTGACTTGGCTGCTAACCTTCCGTCTCCCCCTCAGGGTGCCATCCCTCACGACTCCGCGATTTTATCACAAGTTATTACTTGGATCCACACCACCCACATCAACAAGTCGTTGATGATGCATATTTTGCTTTTGTCTGGTCCCTTGTCGTTTGCCAATCTACCGTACGCGTGGGGACTGTACCAGACGGCGCTACCACTGAGGTATATATCGCACCGCAACAAAGCCAGAAGAGAAAATCGAAAGATAAAGATCGAGTCGATGACACCCAGTCGGTGACCCCGTTGACATTGCTGCCAGATGCAAGATCGAGTACTTTCGATGATCTGCAATCACAATATGGAGATGCACTAAGAATTTCGGTTGACGCGGATACCTCGTTCGCTGCAATCACAGGCTCGCACATTCGCGTAAGCTTCCCCTCAATCCAATCTAACTCTCTCATCGATGCTTTACCCACACAGCCACCAAAGCTGACACCTATGGTTTACACGGCGCTTCAGTTCATCACCCGAGGGCGAGAACATGGCATCAGCACCGTTGATCTCGGCAAGAAAACCGGCTATGATCAAAAGACCTGTTTCTATCTGATAAAGCAACTGCTTGAACTCGAGCTTGTTGTCAAGCTTCGCCGCGGGGGCGTGGGCACCAACTTTTGTGTCCACAGGTATTTCTTTGAACACAGTCCATTGTGGCGACAAATCCAAGACGAAGGTGAAGACTCCAAGGAGGTCCATGCCGATGAAGGTGGTCTTGACAATGAGGAAACTGTCTCAACCCAAGATGATTTCCGAGCCCCTATACAGTTTGATCCAATCGATGCTAGGCACCTGTCTAGTCTATCTCTTATCCAGTCCAGGGTCGTCAAGCTGCTGAAACATTCAAAGTCCTATACTCACCCCTCTCAAAATCTGCTTGTCACAATAGTAAGCAAACCCCTTAGACTTGATTCATCATCAATCTGAATACCTCTTTCAGGGCTTTCTGAACCCTACCAAAACTGATCGCCGCTTTTTCCAAAGCCGGCTCCGTGAGCTTATTGAAGCCCGTGTTGTGGAAAGGGTGATGGTACCTGGTACTGCTCGAAGCGGAGCGGCTTCAATACCGTGCATCCGTTTGATTTCAGACGACAATGACGCCACAAATGAGACAAATGAGTACACGACTCACATTCCACGAGATCCTTCCATGAATGATGTGCCAGGTTCGTATGCTAGGCCAGGCGCCCTGTCTCAAACTAAGCCCTTCTTAGGTGGTCAGCCCAGCACAATCAAGGTGAACGTCACAATTCACAAGCAGATGATCAATCTGCTAGAGAATGCTAGTACAAAAGGCATGACCTTGAATGTAACGATATGTCACCATTTATATGTCTTGGTGTAGTCTGACAGTTTGACAGGAAATCTCTGGGGCACTTGGGAACTTTGACCGCCGCACACTCGAATTACTGTTGACGAAATTGGAGAAGGTCCCTCCACCCGCACATCTTAGCGACCTGAGGGTTGTTCAGCTAATGGAAACTCACGGCCGTGAAAGACGTTGGCGCTATTTCACGCTTGCATCCTATCGGACAGTCATCGCTAACGAGAAATTGGACGACCAAGATGGCCCTTATTCCTCCTTTGACTTCTCCAGCGTTGGAGATTTTGCACCTTTCGTCGCGGATGATTTTTATATCGACCTTACTGAACTTAATCATTTCATGGACAATGCGTTCAGTAAGTCTGGAAAGACCGAGGACGGTAGCGAAGAAGCAACACGCAAACACACAAAGAAGGCAACCTCTGGGGCTTCCAGACTCGCAGAGCGTGGCAAGAAGCGTGGGCGGCAAGAAGCTGGACTGGACACCGATGCCGATGGACGGCCCAGTCCACCAAAGAAGCGTGGAAGGCCCCGCAAATATCCCCTCGAAAGTCAACACAGTGGCACCGACGCAATATTGAAGAGCGTTGCACCGCTACCTGAAGGTGGCCATGGTCAGGAGGTCCTTGGAAACCGTATAGCAGCACCACCCTCTGGAGGCACAGTTATAGAGCTTGGAGAACTTTCAAATGTGCCAAAGAAACGCCGCCGGCCTCCAGACGACGGGCAATGCGGCGTGTCAGTTCCTGAATCTGCCCGGGCTAGGAGGCGAGGAAAGCGACTTCCGCCACCTAGCGATGCAGTGGAGCGTCCACCCTCCCGAGAGTGTCCCCATCCTCCCACCGTTCACGTAACGTCTCACCCCATGTCTGAACCGCCACGGTTGCCATCAAACACCGACGCTAGGGAAATGGAGGTGCCTAGGGAACTCAATATTCTTCGCAAGGTCCTAGCCATCTTGAATATTCAGCTCGGCCAGAACTCACATTCTCATCTTTGCCTGATGACCTTTCATCAGAGGGTCCAGGCATGACCATGGTGACCGCTGATAGCTACGACCCTGGCTTGTCCCAACCCAAGGTCCAACATCCCGATCTACCACAAACGGACGTCCAAGTTCTAGACGAACAAGAGCCCGAGGACGGGATAACAGTCCGGATGGGCTCAACATCTGCCAACACTGTGTCAGGGATGGAGACCCCAGTTCGCGAGTCTGCAATAACCCGCACGGCCTCTGAATCACCCTCTGTTTCACAAAAGCGGAGAGAGAAGGGCTCAACGCCATACTCGAGAAGCAATGTATCGCTTCTTCGGCGCGAAAATGAGTTCTTCAAGATATTGGAGGAATCCGGCGGAATTGTTCATCTAGGTTCCAAAGAGTTCCTAGATGCACATCTGGCGCTTTTGGATACCTTGGCCTCGGCTGGAGAACCTACTAGTGGTTTGCCTGGAATCAAGGTTGACAAGCGCACCATCGAGAATACGTTCGAAAGTTTGGAAAACAGGGGCAAAGTCAAGATTCTGAAGACTGCGCTCTCCACAGTGACAGGTGCCCAACGTCCCGCACGTATCATCTATTCCCCTACAGTGGAGCAATCCCGGTTAGACACCTTCCTTGCCGAACTAGGCAAGGGACCGCACGGAACACCCTATTCTGTACGCAACCCCACCGCAACCGGCGTTCCTCCCGGAGAGTTGAAATCGAGGAGACCCGCCCAGCCTCTCAGGCTGTTGCAATCAGAACGTGGGGTTGACAACATCGGACAGTGGTCCAAGAACAGCGGCAGAGCAGACCAGCTCTTTGAGTCCGATGACCAAACGATTCATGATGTCCTCTTGACCGAGAGGACAACCCTCGCACAATTATATGGGTTCGTTCCTGGGAAGATGGCGAGAGCTCGAGAGCTCCATTTGGCTACTCTGGATGCTCTGCACCCACATGATAACTCCCCGATCCCCATCTCGCCGGCTCAACGCATCGTGAACTTCTCTCAGTATTTTCAAGGTTTGCCTATTGGAGTATATTGTTCAGTCTTATCCACCCTCGTTCAGAGCGACGAACTCTCCCAAATCCTGTCCACCGAAGAAGGCCGTCGAACGCTAGTCAAAGATCTACCACAATCCTTGCGGACACTCCTTCAGATCGGGCGGGCGCGTTCCCGGGAGCGCTTACTGGAGTTGTTTGAAATTCTTCACCAACTGAACCTAGTTGCACCTCTACAACCCTCCAACTCTTCAAGTGCTCTGTTACGCTGCGACTCGACTGAAGACGGCCCTTCAGCTTTCGATGCCTTTACGGGCGACGTGTCGACAACGAACTATCGTTCGGCGCCTGACTATTGGCTTTTCCATGACAACGCAGCTTTGTATCTCTGGGCGTTATCTGCTGAATCGCCGCCTTTTTGGAAGACGACTTCTGTGCACGCTCGCCTTGATGCTGTAACTTACTGGAATGAATTACAGCCAGCTTGCGAGAGCAAATCGTTTTCCCAAAGTGTGACACGAGGCACACCTTCTCGGACCGTTGCCCCAAATACTGCCTTTGCGCGCTCCATCACCCGTGATGCCTCTTGGAGCAGAGCGTACGATCTATCGTGGCATCAACGCCAGTATCTGAAACGATTCATCTCTCGACCAAGAGGCGATACCCAGCTTCAGGATGAGGAGGATATCCCCACCTTGGAGAGAGTTTCGTGGGTCACAAGCGCACCGTTGTCTGTCGTGAAAGATTTTCTCCAGAAGGAACGTGCCTCACAACTCCGAGAGCTAGACAAGGTCAGAATGCGCGCTTCAGAAAATGAGGATCCCGACCATGCACAGAGGATGGCACAGGAAAAGGAGTTGTTGGCAAAGAAAGTCGCAGATTCCAAGGCACGGAAGGAGAGGGAGTGGGAGGCTATATTGAATGCCGTCCACCCTGGGGCATTAGAAGGCGTAGCAGCGACCAAAGTGGCGCGGGTCCGCAAGCGATATTTGCAGTCTGGCGTAGCTAGCGACAGAAGCCGTTGGGAAGATGAAGTGCGCGACGCTATTCGACAGCTTCAGAGCACCGCAAAGGCCGTTTTGTCCTCTGCGCAGCGCCCGGCCTCGGTGCGAGGCCTCGCGTCTGTTGCCATTGTCGTCCCCCCACCGGAAACTCCAGCAGCTCCGACGCACCCTGCAGGACTACCCCCAGTGGTAGTGAACCAACCCAGCAAGTCGATCGAGCAGCTCATCGCTGAGCAAGGGCCGGCACGTGAGGACGTGAGGAAGAAGAAACGCAAAAGGAAGGATGGTAAGGAGTTCCTTTTGTTGAGCATAAAGGAAGGAACGTTGAACCTTTTACTTTGTGTTTCTCAGGGAATCAACAAAGTGGAAACATGGACAATGAAGGCGACCAGTCGCACCGAAGGAGTCGTTTCTTATGGAACAAGGACTATGATGAACTAGCTCAAGACGCAAGTGCTATCCTTAGAGTACGCTTGCGGGAGGCGGGTGGACGCATGGATTGGTTCGCGCTCCGCCAAGTCTTTCCGGCAGTCCCAAGAAACTCTGTGCGCCAGCGCATTGCAAGTTTGAGGGAAGTACCACGCAACGAGGCCTACATGAGGCGCCTTGAGGACCAGTGGTATCACCTTTGGAAACAATATCGAGGCTCAGAACATCTACCAGATCCAAACCCGCAAAGTCCAACAGACTTTGATCTCATCAAACATCTAGAGTTCTTCCGGAACTTTGTTGATAAGAATGCATTGTACGTCCCGCGATACTTACTAACTGATGCAAAGGCTGAACCGATGACTCAAGGCGGGTCGGTTTCCAAGAAACATCGACGACTTTGTGCTCCCTGAAACTGTCTCTCAATTACACGCGTCGTGGGATGTGCTGGTCAAGCCGGACAGTAACCCAGCTTGGGAGTTTCTTTGGGAATCGAAAGTCGACGAAAATCGCGAGAAAGGGCTTTTGCAAACAGCATTCACGACCGGCGACGATGATATGCCTACAATTTATGACGGTCCGGGTAACAGCCGGGAGGACCAGGTCGCCGAGGCGGCATTGAAGGTTCGTACACCCTCCTTCCCATACAGTTGCAGCCCGTTAACGTGGCGAAAGATGGTGTTCGGGACGCCAAACGAAAGTTACGACCCCTCAAGAGCAGCAGCTCTGCTGCACTCTGTGGGAGAAGAACCAGTATCGAGGGCAAAGGACAATCTTCTTAACCGTGGTTTCTATCGAAGGTTGTTCGGGACCCTCAGAAGTCCAAGCCTGGTCGAATCCTAAAAATTTCCGAAATGTGACTGTTATTGCCGCAATCTTAGCGCTTTGTTGTATCTAACTATTCATTTAGCAACCAAAACGCCCTCAATGGCACCATACCGCAAGATGTATTTCACGACGCGACCGCGCTAGATGCACTATGCAGTCAACAAGAAGCTTGGCGGGAATGGCCGTTGCGAGCATCGGATGGAGATCTGGCTATGTTAGTTCAGGTAACGTCGGAAGGTCTTGTAAGTAGTCGGCTGCAATTGCGGGGCCAGTTCTGTATTGAGTTACGAATCTTAGGTGGACTTCAGATTTGATGTCACTGAGGCCAAAGCGGCCCGCGTCGAAATTGACTGGAACAGCAAAAAGGCTGGTAAGTGGACTCGTGCGTCTGTGAGAAACACGTATGTTGAGATGTTTCATACAGATGACGACCACATTGAGACCACGATTTTCACACGTTTCACGGGCACGTCGATATCAGATGCGGAGGATGCCCTGGGGAGCAGGGCGGACACTCCTGCAACTGAGATAGAGGACAACGAGGAACACGGTAAAACATTCAAGGCACAGTTGCATGTTGTCGGAAGTTTTCCGAAGGCGTAGTGAACTGCGAGTCGTGCCTGAAGACTGCACTGAGAGTATGGACAGACCAATCTGATACGAACGAGCGAGAAGTGGCCCGCAGAGCTTTAGACATGCTTGATGTGGCGGGCATCGCTGGCCTCGACATCAATACTTTCTTGGTAAGCACCATTCACAGATTCTGGTGACTGACAACGAATTAAGGACGTTTCTCCTTCTCAGGCAAAGGTTAAGGTCGCGGAACAAGCCGGCCGTGAGAACGCCGGTGTCCTGTCAGTTTTGGGATCACTGATGGACGGCCCTGTATCTCTCATTACATTCGTCGGTCATTCCGGGCTGCGCGTTGTATTGTCACGTCACTCCGAACCTTGGGTGGTTACCGTCAACGAAGAACCTCGAGTCAACATTCTCCCACGGCGATGGTTGGATATAAGAGGGATCAAAATACAAGAAACGTGGCGTGCGGCGTTGCGCGCGGTGCTTGGAATGATCGTATTTAGACCAGGGATTTCGCAGGCAAGTTGACCGTTTATGACCGGTAGTTCTTGGTTGCTAAGAATGGACCAGGCTGAGATAGTGTGGCGATTACGGTCAGTATATGATGGGCTGAGGTAATTGATGTGTTGCGACAACTTGACGAAGAGGGTTTCGTGCGACGACGGGAACGTACGAATTTGGATTAATTAAATTTGTAGCCAAGTTTGTTGGTTTTTAAGTGATCGGCATTGGTATCTGTTAGATTAAAATGGATCGATTCGTGTCGCTAAGAAACAGAACATTCTCTCTCACACGTTCCCTTCTTTATTGATCACCTCTTGCCCCAGGTTGGGCTGTTGCTGTTTCACTCAGCTCATACCTCTTTCTTTCGTTTATGCCCAGGTGGCTCGTCTTTCTTTTTCACCGTGCTTGCTATGCGTCTCAAACACCTTCTCGCTTTCTTACCAGTCGGTAGCGTGGGACTTATCGTGCGTAACTTGTCCACCTCCCCATCTACACTTTCTAATCCCCTTCTACAGTGGAACAGGATCACTGCATCACGCATTTCTATTTTTTATCTCGTTTTCTCCATCATCAATTGCATTTTTCAAATCTTCTTCCAGTCTCAAGAGTTTTTCATCAATCAGCATGCCGCGGATTTCCTAACCCACCTTACTGGCATTGGTAATGCCACCTTCCAGGGTTTCTTCGTCCTGGATTCCCAACTCCATCTCTGTACCCACGTTCCAAGCACAATAAGCACGAAATCTTGCCAAGTTGTCTGGAATGGAACAATTATTGGTTCAGCGCACGCCGATGCGGATACCTCTCCATATACCTCCTCGATCATTCCTGTGACTACCACCTCATCTGACAGTACCATTCCCGTTCCTTCCTCTACAACTCTCGTGTCTAGCCCCGCCACCACAACCTCGACTGACCGCGACCATGATCATTCGGACAGGAGACAAGTCGTATCCAAATCACCTCACTCGAAGGAAATCGCCATTGTTGGACCTGACAACAAGACCTCCGTCGTTTTGGAAGGGTTCGGAAGAAACGGGCAGAACGTCACATTGGACCACAAATGCCTTGTTGCACTCAATTGGCCTTTACAGACGTACGCATGGCTTCTCACCTTTTTGAGGTTAAAGTTTACGCGCTTATTTTTCCGTTTCAGGTTGAGAAATACAAAACGCGAGGACTTTACATTTCTCGCCTTCCAAATCTGGGTGCTGGGGATGTCCCTGGTTGCTCTGCTTAACGAGTCAATCCCGCACATGTATGTCTACGCCCCAGTCCCAAGTGCCGTATCTGATACACGCGGTCCAGCATCGCTGCCCTCCTCACCCATTTATCCGCAACGGCATGGGGTGGTTTCCAGTTTTACAATATAAGGATGTTTCACCAAGGTTACACCAGGCTCGTGACCCATGGTGCCTGTGGAGTTGATATTCTACCGCATTACTGGAAGCCAAGTATTACCGCTGAAGCTGCCAGTTTGATCTTCAATGTGGCAGCCTTGATTCTCTCCTGTTTCTTGTCTTTCAGGATTGTCAAGGTGATGAATGATTTGGAATGAGTCTTGAACAGCGCAGCTAACGTGAGAACCGTTTTTGGTAGTTGTTTGGATGGCAAACCTTCAAGCGTGTCGGTGCCTCTAGAACGATCAATAGGATCTACAAGCTCGTCTTGATACTGTCGACCGTCATTCAGCTTACACTGTTCTTCGTCGTTACCACAGCAGCCATCTGGATTGACCAACTTTATAACGGTGCTATCGCCCTTCTGACCACGCAGGCAAACTCAAACCTCTATCAGGCCCTTTTAGTCCTCGTCCTCGTCGTAGGTTAATGGTCTTTCTTACCTGGACTCCTGCTCATATGCCTTTCATAGTTACTCATTCCATGGCTCTCACGGCATGTCTATTTTACGCACATTTTCCTTGATAGTATTAACGCTATTTTCAGGGTTGGTTTGCTGCCAGGTTGGAATTGAGATTCCCAATGATGGTGTTCCTGTCCCTCTCCGCCTTATATCTCTTCGGTTTGGGGCTCATGTTCACCTCGACTACATTCCGTTGGACTTTCGTCACGTGGGGCTTCTTCGGTGCGATAACATTCGTTTCAGGACTTCTGATCCTAGTCGGGTTGGTCGTTGGCATTATGTGCCGCATGAATTCGGCAAGGGTTTACCTCAGTATCGTAAGCGCATCGATGTGCCTTTGTGGTATTTTTTTTTTACCTACTTTTCTTTTCCAGTGAAAGACCAGGAGCCACTTGCGGACGCCGAAATTGTTCAACCTCCGTCAAGTGAAGGAGAACCCTCCGACGAGAAGGTTGACTTCCCTTCTACACTGCACTCTCTTCCGTCGTTTTCTTCAACCATGTTCGAGTCAAAGGAATACTCTCCCTCGTCTGACCAGATGGGACCCCGATTCTTCAACAAGTCGGCGTCTCCATTCGATCAGCGCATGGACGTTGAATCCGGTCCTCCGAGTCATTCCGTGACACGCTCAAAATCTTCACATACGGGCTTTTCATCAAAGTCAGCAACTTCACTGGCCCGTGGTGGCAGCCAGCACAGCACGTCAAGTCGCGCTTCAGATGAATCCTTCGGATGTCAATGGGCTATTGAATAACTCATTCGTCGTTAATTATTTTGCACTTCCACCTAGAGTGGGTAGACTATATAACCCTTTGCGTGTGTACGAACAATTTCGCTATGTACAGTCGTTACTGAAGGACAATGAAAAAAAAAGGACTGCGGGCTATCCATGAAATACTAATCTTACACTACAAGTCCTTGAAAAAGTGTCATTTAGAGATTCCGGATCGTGAAATGTACTGGTATGCTATCCCAGAGCTTCAACAAACAGATTTACGTCGGAGAGTCTGGGATTGAGCCACAGGTGAGCAGCTCTCCGCAGGTGAAGGACCCGGCGAAATGCTCTTGATCGCCTCAACTTTCTTCTCTTGAATCATGGCGGCCTGTCGCGCGACGGTCGCGGACTCATAAGCGTCCTCAGGTGGCATCTCTGCCGGAGGGTTCTTGACCATTTCCGTTTCGTCGTAGGTCTGCAATGCCTTTCGGAAATCCACATCCACGGATGGTCCATGAGCTCGAACGCGCTCGGTCTTCGCGTCGGATCTACGGTGAGGCACTCCTTGATAAAGTTGATGCCCAGTTCGCTGAGTTGGTCAGACTCGGGAAGCGGTGGGTGCTGGTGGCGACGCCATGTGGTACATGATCGTCCTGTTGTTTTTATATTAAATAACGAATTTCCTCTACTGAATTGGAATTGGAAGAACACGAAAACGTCGCACGTACCATTCGTTGTCCAGATGACTCCACGGTTTCTTCCCGGTTGCGAATTCCAGTACGACACACCCCATGGACCAGATGTCCATCGCACCGTGTCTACCGCGAGTATCATTTTTGATGACCTCCGGGGACATGTACATCGGAGTGCCCGTCAGGCTACTGCTCAGGCCTATGCCGAGCCCACCACCAAAGGCACCTTCTGCTGGCCGACGAGATCGCATCATTGTACGATGGTTCTTGGCGAGTATCTTGGCTGCGCCAAAGTCCACGAACTTTATTACACCGATGTGATCTAGTAGAATGTCTGATTTTATCAAAAAAGGTGGCGGTGTTTAGCTGACCATGTATGGCGTTGAAGGCATCTCAACTTACTATCTGGCTTGATATCGCGATGAACAATGCCCTTGGAGTGGAGATACGCAAGGCCTTCTAGCATCTGCATGCTGTAGACTTGTATGATGTGTTCGTCTTCGATGCGTCCAAACTCCAGGAGAGTCGCTAAGCTTCCGCCTTGACAAAACTCCTCGAAAATATAGACCTTGTCTCTGTGTACTTCGATCCCGTAATACTCGACGACGTTAGGGTGACGCAGCATCTCCATAACACGAAGCTCGTCACGGATTTGTTGGTAGAGACCTGGCGAGCCAGCCAGCTCCTGAAACTTGATCTCTTTCACTGCCATCAAGGAACCGAATCCAGATTGACGGCGGAATACACGGAACCGAATGCGCCTGCGCCAATGAATCTCCCCTGTTGCCAGCGAATCGAGATGTTGGAGCTGAAAGAGGCAAGGAAGACAACGGATTGATCCTCCAGCTTTTCATCATCTAGTACACGGCCAGCCATACGCTGCTCTGAGGTCAGGGTGGCCCTAGCACTTTCTACTCCCCTACGGCGTGTGACGTCCTCTCCCAGAATTGGGTGATCGACGGATCCAAGTAGCCAGCAGCAGCCAACCGATCGCTGCGGCCAAAGGAAGAGAATATCTCCTCTGCATCCAGAAGGACCTCCTGACGTCGCACGCCCTGTTTTTCCTTTTCTTTGCTTGCTTCAAAAGTGGAGCGCGCACCAAGGATATCGAAGTGGCTGATGAGAAGCGTCATGCAGCTCGCCACTTTCTGTCGGAGCATCTCGAATTGATCATCAGAAAGTTGAAGTATGTTGTCGCGGGTGCGGCGAAGTGCAAACTCCAATGCGTTGACGGCCCACTTGAACGTCTTCCGCTCATTTGGATCGCAGTCATCACAAATGAAGGAGACCCATGAGATCGCGAGTTTGACAAGCGACCGGTTGAACTTGAGAAGAGTAGACCTATCCATGGACTTCTGGACATGCTGACCGTGTTCAGAGGCGAACAAGTACCAGCTTTCAAGAAGGTCCTGGGGCTTGCTAGCTGCTCGGAGGGTGTTACGCACATGATGAACAGATTCCACAATGGATTCCGCAGTCGAATTGTGGCTCGATTGATCTTTCTCATTTCTTTGTTGACAGTCGGTAATGGGCCTGTTGTTCTATGACGCAGATCGGAGACTTGATATCGATTTCACCGTCCTCGTCGACTGGGAGAAACACCCCAGCAAACTCTTGTTTGGCCAACGCTAGCCTTTGTTGACCACCATCGGCAATAAGGCGCACTCTGTCGTCCTTCAAACCCAAATCGATCTTTGGAATCTCCAGCATGAGAACAAGACCGTTCCAGAGGAATCGGCTGCGGGAGATAAAATAAGAAGGTAGCCAGCTTCATGCGGGAATTCCGTATGAAGATCGTAGATATCGACAATCTTACGACCATCGTCTTCAAGCTGTTCGGTTACATGAAAAGCTTCCAGAAGCATTCGACGAATATAGTCTGGATGATCTTGCAATGAACTCGAAGCGATAATGTATGTTCCTTCCTCTTCATATGTTTGCGTAAATACGAAGAAGTGATCGGTTTCGACTAGCCGGACGATAAAATGATCATAGGTACGTCCTCCAGACTGTATTCGGCAGAGTTGTTGAACCTCTGATGGACGAGCCTCGACGGATATCAACTATGGGTACACAAGAGGTTTCAAGGTATTCTTACCGAACAAAGCGCTGCAGCTTTCGATATCTTTGACGGACACTTTCCAAGACTTTGTTGTACCAACTAATCATTTGCTCATCGCTCACGTCTTGCTCCGATGGCGTGTGAACGGATCCATTAACGCCAGTACCAGGTTTTCGCCGCTGACTGGACATCGGCCTTTGTGAAGCAGGTAGATGAAGTTGACCGTCAAAGAAGTTGGTCACACGGACCATCAACTTATTGGTGAGCGCACTGACTCAACGGTGAGCTGCGGAGAGTTCGCGAAGCGAGTTCACCTACCACAATTGTTCCGCGACCACTGATGCCCCTCCAGGGACGGTCAAAGCAACATCATTGAAAGTCGGCCACTGACTCTCGATTAGGTCCGTTTCCTTGAAGTAGATATCCTTTGCGCCGCTTTTCAATTTCCAGTGTATCAACTTGAAGAAGAAGCTCAGTGCTTCCAATACGACAGCATCATAATTATCGCTGATGCAAGGGGGTAGTTCCAATTGCCTCCTGGGTCGGGGGAAAGGAAGGCCTCGTATTGCCGTTTCAGGTACATGCTATCCCAATGTTGAGTTTGAGGTCGTCCGTCATCTGGTCAATAATGATGACGGCTGGCTCCTTCACCTTCTTTGCATAGTCCAGCCGGACCGTAAACTAGCCAACGCAAGTTGTGTTGGGAAGGATATCAAGGAACGAGCTCTCGCTCGAAGGATGGAAGGTTCATCTTTTTTAGGAGGGGTGCCAAGTTGACTTGAGCATCTCGAGATGCGCCAATGAGAGAGTGTACTGTCGTCATAAAGCCTTTCGCAAAAGTCATTTGGATAGATTCTTCCTTCATGGCCCTCTCTAGGAACGTGGTGCCGTCTGCGACAGGCCCACTATCGCCAAGGGTGTAGCGAGCCCCCAAAGGGCTGTCCGTGTTGGTAACAGGGGCGGTGACGTCCAGAGTCTCACTTCCCGTCCACTTCCGCAAGACGTTGATCTGGCGGCGGAGGGAAGTGAATATAGTAGACCAGGTAATAAGGGCATCTCTGTGAGCCTGGAAATCCGGTTCGGCAATAATAGGCTTGTCAAGCTGTAGGGCCTTGTGTGTTGGATAGAGCGTATGTACGATATCCAAGTGCCGTAGCACCTCATTCACCTGTTGTAAAACAATGGCATCTGGATCATCCCCGCTTTCGAGGTCCCTAGCGCGGAAATTTAAGACTTCATTGATGACAGAATCAACTCTGAGTCTCAAATCCTCAAGTCTTTTCCTCTCCTCCTCCTCCCCCACCCCCATAATTTTGGCTCTGATTCCCAGCCAGAGGTTATGGTTGTACTTGTCCTGTTCTTCGCCAGAAGTAGCGAGCGCGTCAGCTATGCGCGTCTTTTCAGATTTTAGGACATCACCGTCCAGAACCGACGCAAGCATGGTCTGCCATTCGAGTCGCTCTCTCTCCTCTGCTGTCTCTGGCTCAATGGACTCCGACTCAAATAATGAAGAAAAGTTGTCGTGAGGGTCACCAGAACTATCCAGCAATGTGCGCCAAAGTCTTCCTCGTCACTTTCTCCAGCGTCGACAGGCTGGTTTGGACCTCTTTGGAAATATTGACCATCAGCGTCATTTCTAGGATCATCAGAGCTGGAGCCGGGACCAGAGCCATATCGCATGAGGAATTGAGAAAAGATATCGTGGTACCTCGCATAGTACTGAGGTACTTGCGTGGATGAAGAGGAAGGTGAGGATGAGGGACCACTGAAAGAGCCCGCGGGGGAGTATGTCTTGAGACGGGACTTGAGCCGGACAGATCCTGCAAGTGTCGAACTGTTGGGGGAAGCTGTAGCAGAAAAGGAAATGGGTCTCGATGGTGGGTGAAGGCCCCAAGCGACCTCATCTTCTTGGGGTGTATCTACTTCTTCGTGAGGGTACAAGCTGGTATGTGTCGTAGCATTTCTCTTGGCCTTCCAGGTTAGAGCTGCAGTGTTCTATCAATCCGAGAGCTTTTTGCGCCGTTGCCGGGCCGGTCAGATATCGCTCTCATCCATCATCATGGGTGTCGTTGAGAAAGTGCGTCAAACCTGTCCTGCCATCACACTTACTTATGCTATGTAGATCAAGGAGATAGAGGGTGGGTGCGTTCATATTCTCCGATACTCTTCGTACACTCATCTATCGCTGCATTTCAGAGGAGATGGCGAGGAGTACGTGGCTCGAAACTTTTCGTCGCATACACAACTAACACTGCTCAACAGCGCAGAAGAACAAGGTGGATTGAGCGTCGCGTTCTCCTTAAACGACTCAAATTTCTGTTCGCATAGGCGACTGAATATCACCTTGGTCTGTTAAAGGCAAAGCTCGCCCGATACCGTGCCCAGCTTTTGGAGCCTACCACGAAGTCTGGTGGCCCTGGAGTTGGTTTCGATGTGCAGAAATCGGGGGATGCTCGAGTAGCCCTCATCGGATTTCCTTCTGTCGGAAAGGTCTACTCCTCACTTTTTCTCGTACCCACGACTGTCTGACATCAACCAGTCAACTCTTCTCAGCAGAGTGACTCATACTGCTTCTGAGACTGCCGCTTATGAATTCACAACTCTTACTGTGCGTATTCTACGACGGCTTCACATTAGAAAGGCAAAATGCTGACGGAAGAGATTCGGTAGGCCATTCCAGGCGTGATCGAGTACAAGGGGGCGAGAATACAACTTCTTGACCTGCCCGGTATTGTGGAAGGTGCTAGCCAAGGTCGTGGTCGTGGCCGGCAGGTCGTTTCGACCGCAAAGACTGCGGATTTGATTCTTGTGATGCTGGACGCCACCAAGTCGGAGGAACAGCGACGACTGCTGGAGATTGAGCTGGATGCCGTTGGAATTCGCCTCAACAAGAAGAAGCCGGACGTTGTGTTCAAACGAAAAACAACCGGAGGGGTGAGCATTTCTTGGCTATGCAACTTTTTGCTTCCTTACCTACAATTCTTGTAGATTACCGTAAGCCGCGTGGTCATATGCCACCAGCTTGAGCGCTGTTCTAACAAGTCTATCAGTTGACTGCTACTGTGAAACTCACCAAGACGGACGAAAAGACGATTCGGACAATCTTGGCGAGCTGTACATGATTCCCCTTTGCACTCTGCGCCACCTAAGACCACCTCAGATAAGTTACATAATTGTGATGTGATGATTCGAGAAGATGTCCGTTGTATTTCCAATATTGTTTAACCACTAAACTGACTGTACTACACCAGATTACCACCGACGAGTTCATCGACGTTCTCATAGGTTTATGCTTTCCTCGTTCATGGTTGCTTTGTCTGATCATTCCTGTAGGAACGCGAAAGTACATACCGTGTCTCTGTATGTCCAGCATTTGGAGCCCCAGGGAAGCTCATGTATATGGCCCTCAGATGTCTACAACAAAATCGACGCTATCAGTCTCGAGACAATGGATCGTCTTGCCCATGAAGATCATACAGCGGTCATCAGCTGTGAGATGGACCTCAAGTGAGTCACAATAAATGCTCAATGTCGCAATGCCATATTTTTCATTTCAGTTTAGGCTATCTTATGGACCGCATATGGGATGATCTTGGCCTCGTGAAAGTTTACACAAAAAAGAGGGGTGCCCCTCCCGACCTCGCTGATCCGATTTGTATGCGGAAAGGATCTACTATTGAGGTCCGAGTCGAGGTACCCGCATCCCACAAATGCTCATATATTATGTAGGATGTTTGCAACGGGATCCATCGGTCGCTGGCAACAAACTTTCGTTATGGGCTAGTTTGGTTAGTACCGACTGGCTTGATGGTTTACCCAACCTAAATACTCCACATTTCAGGGTTAGGAATATCTCCGACGGCGCATCTGTTCCATCTGACATTTATTCGTTCAGGGCAAGTCGTCCAAATTTGCGCCTCATGCACAAAAGGTTGGGCTTGGCCACCTCGTGCAGGACGAAGATGTGGTTTCAAGTATGTGATTCAGTTGAATAGCGCGTTGAAATGATTGTCATCCCACACCTTGCCGCAGTATTCACAAAGTAGAATAGATGGTATACGAAATGACCGGTTTTGGTGGCTGCGATGGCGGGCCCTGGTCTAAATAAATGTTCACCCTATCTGAGGATTTGGCTAGTGTAAACGGAGATGTTTCTCTAAGGGGATACTGTCCTGTTAGGACGGAAATTATATGCCACAGACGCCGGAATAAATAAATTTGATGTTATCAAGTTGTGGCGCGCCTGCGAGGCCCGGCCCTAACGCTCAAACTGTTGACACTTGGCACTCTATTAGCACTCTTGCTCCACCTCCGCCTCCGCCTCCGCCCACTTCTGATCGATTACGCCAGCGCTAAGGTTTTCCGACCATGGCACAGCAGTTTCTCAATTTATTTATTGGGCTTTCAATACCCTAGAAACGTAGGAAACTTCTTTCTATCAACGTTGATATCAACTCTCGACCCTATAATGTCTGATAACCCTACCCTCTCCGACTCGGTCCGATCCTCTCCCATCGAATTCATTTTTCTGGGAACTGGAACGTCCGGTAGCTTGCCAAATGTGTCCTGCCTCACCGCCCCAGAGAGTCATGTCCCTTGCAAGACTTGCCTCTCTACTCTAAAACCCGAGGGTAAGAAGAATATAAGAAGAAATACGTCAGCCGTTATGCGCATCGATGGCAAAGATGGGAAGAAGAGGTGTTTTTTTTTTTTTCATAGTATGCCACAGTATATTAATTCGTGATTCTTCGCTCAGGGCCATCGTTATCGATGTCGGCAAGAATTTTCAGGCAGCGGCGGTCGAATGGTTCCCAAAGTATGGACTACGACGGATTGACGCCGTATTGATAACTCACGCCCACGCTGATGGTGCGCTTCGCCCGAATGCTGAACAATTTTTTTCTGTACTAACTTGTGGCTACCAGCTATGAACGGGTTGGATGACCTCCGCGGTGAGTGAGACGTTTTGTTATATGTCGGCTTTGCTTACATATCCGTCTCTCAGGATGGACTTTGAAGGGTTCCATTCAGCAATTTATTGACGTCTATGTTTCTCGGACGACATTTGCCGAAGTGGAGCGTGCCTTCCCCTACATGGTCACTCGGGAGATGGCTTCCGGTGGTGGTGATGTAATCGCATCCCCTACTGTCTCGAGTCTCTCTCATGGACCACATCCTAGGTTCCAGAGTTTAAATGGCACATCTATGAAGACAAGCTACCAATTGATGTCGCAGATTCGGGCATCTTGATAACGCCGTTCGAAGGTGAGGCCGCTGACTGTTTTTTGTTTTCACTATGTTTCAAGTTCTGACGGCGCCAACCAAGTTCATCATGGGCGTATATGGGCACCGACTGCACCGCCCGCGTTCGCTCCTACGCCAACTACAAGTTTACCATCAACTCCTACGCCGCCTTCTACGCCAAAAGTTGACACGTCCCCTTCTCCAGAACTACCGACAGCACTCATCCCAAACCACGGTCAGGGCAGTCCAGAGCTACATCCATACTTTTGCCATGGATTCAAGATTCAAGACTCTGTGATTTATATATCTGATGCATCTTGGATCTCCGAAGAGTCGTGGGCCGTGTTGAACGAACCTTTCGATAAGAATCCCTCGCATCAGTACGATATCGCCATCGTTGATTGCTTACGACCCAAGTCACATATCTCACATTATGGGATTAAGGAAGCGGTTAATGTCGCAAGAAGGATAAATGCGCAACGCACTTATTTGACAGGCTTCGGACACGAGGTGTCGCACGATGAATACGTCACCGTTGGGGAATACGTTGGTGGAAAGGTTATCGACAATCCAACAGTGAATGAGAAATACTGTATCGACCTTTTGGATGAAGGAAAGAATATCTGGTTGCGTCCTTCGCATGACGGTCTGCGGATTGAAGCAACTGATGAAGGAGTGAAAGATAATAGCTACGAATGAAAGTGAATTTTAGTTCTAGTTTTGTTAATACTGTAAAGATAACCATAATAGATTGACCTGATCTAATCTTATCTCTAACCGTGGGGACGGGCTAGCCGAAAGCGACCTCTTCCACCTCATACTTTGCCGTCACTCGGCCCTGGGGTCGTTGTCGTCAATGAAGTTTTTTTCTCAATCGTTCTTGTACGAGTGCGTCGTTATGATATCTTCTTGCCTGTATTCCATGTCTAACGCCCTTCAGTGATCCCTGGCCTATCGTCTCTCTTGCGTTCTTCTTGCGCTATCCCAACCCCTATGCCTCACACGTCCTCTCGTGTGATGTGATCTCTCGTGATTTCACTCCTTCGGGCTCCCTTGTGACGACACGCCTCATACTCAAGACAGCAACATTGCCAAGGTGGGCGCCAAGGGGGATCGTTTCTCGTTCAGAAAGTTGGATCCTCGAAGAGAGCGAAGTGGATCCACAGGGAAAGATCGTACGCTGTCTTACTCGGAATCTTGATCACGTCAAGGCTATGCAGGTACATGAAACTCAGATCTTTAGCCAAGTAGGAGAGGGGTGCGTAGATTGGTTTTCAATTTCCCATATGCTAATCCCACCCACCTTTTTCAAAGGAAAACCTTGCAGACTACGGAAGCCCGCATTGTCTCAGGGTTTGGTTGGGGCCTCACGAGACAGATTGAAAACTATGGTCTCGCCCGTTCAGGAAAAATGTCCAACGGGTGCGTCTTTTTCGTAATGTTTATGTTCGCCTCTCAAGTCTTTCTTGCAGTCGCGTGAAGGTGTCGCTCTCATCCTTGACATGATCCGTCAGGCTCGCCAGCAGCCCATGACAGTGGGTTCTTCGTATCTCAGCCCGATCAGCGCCAGTCGTTTCGCGACAGCGCGTCGCCCCTCCGAACATTCTGGATCCGAACCGGATAATCTTTCGTCATAGCGGGCCCTGCATGACAGTTTTAAAATTATTATTGACCCATAGTTGCTTGCTTGCTTCCCTCCCACGTCACATATCCCATCGCTTTCCCGCTAATAATTACCCTGTCTTGTTACACTTTGTATTAGTATGCTTGTTGCAATGTGCAGAGTCGGACGTGAGTTCCGTTCCCACACCGTGGTGAAGTCACCCGTTCACTTGATGACGCGGTTCCTGTTTACCTCATTCGTCCTGTTCTTTGGCTGGATCTCTGTCTGTGTGAACATAAATTTATCGTCTACCCTACACATAAAGTACCCCGAGGTGACGTTTACCAGTATGTCAGCCCGTGTTGAACGTTGAACTGACACACCCACAGTAGTAATTCATGTACTTCCCCACTTACGTTGCCCGCCAATTCTGCACAGTCCCTTCATTGCCAAATTCTCTCCCGGAATCGGTACTTGGAATTACGCCAAGCCCTCACAAGTCATTATTTTGCACCGTAACCAGGGATGGTATTGCAATCTGGCGCGTCAGGGTGCGTATATGAATTCCTCCAGCTGGACTTGACGAACTCACCCAGGTCCTACCCCCACTATCTAGCCGTTGGCCGTCCTTGCATATCTATCAAGGACTCACACAGTATTAAAGAACACGGAGAAAACCAATCTGCTCACTGGTCGGTTGATGGAACGCGAATAGTCATTCGGGTGCGGGTGTCGCGTACGACGTCTTGCCAGCGATAGTTGAAGAACCCACTGCAGAGTACGAAATCATATCTAATCCTTGCCTCCTTGCATCAAAAAACGGACGAAACACCTTACGGTATGCCCCGGTCGGGGCCCAGTACTTTGCGTACATTTCTTGCTGGGCCGGGTGAAGCTCTGCCGTTTCAGGCACTTGTAATCCGGTTTGAAGGTGTTATCCGAGTCGAAGGAAACCTCCTTAGGTCGGTGTTGTTTTCCGAATTCCTCATCTGGGAACCTGCTCATCATCACCAACTAGTGTATCGCCGCGGAAGTATTACATCCTTTTTTCTACGAGGAACCCGTCATCTGTTCAGCGTATACCCTGGCCCGTAACCCTTATGCCAGAACCCTATGATGGTGGTGAAGATCAGGATGAGGACTACGAGAGTTGGACACTTAGTGACCAAGACTTCCCGTGGCTCATCGACGCTAACGGTCAGTAATGTGTTGATGACCGACAGGTCGCCTTTGATATCTGATGTCAATTTAGTCGCGGTTTGGAACATCTCATGGTTCCGTGGC
The DNA here is from genome assembly GCA_022376515.1 of Lactifluus volemus. Lineage (NCBI taxonomy): Eukaryota > Fungi > Basidiomycota > Agaricomycetes > Russulales > Russulaceae > Lactifluus > Lactifluus volemus. The sequence continues at coordinate 1,613,824 of WTXI01000001.1, forward strand.
ACGAACGTTGAGTCATGGATCACGTCAGACGGTCGCGCATATCTCGTAGATTTGGTAGAGAGTGATGAATCAGACACTGCGGCCTCACACATTGAAGGGACTCAGACGGACGAAGGCGTACGTTTCTCTGGCAAGTACGACATGTTGTAATGAAGCTGATGCATAACTCTCTATCAGACCCTGGCAGGTGGAAGCTGGCATTCAAAAATGTCCAGCGACAATACTACTCTTCGACCCAACTTACGGTGGCAAGGCACATGCATACATGACGTGCAAGTACCCAAATGGGTCCAAAAGCGGAAGCAAGTTCATCCTGATGAAGAACCGAGCACGGATGATTACGAGCAACCTCGACGAGCTGTCAAGGTTGTTGTCAACACGAAGTTTTCTCTCATCGCCGTTGGTACCCGTTGGTATGTCTATATATGTTATGCAAGCATAATGTGTTTCGGGTACCGTTGTGATGACCACCTTCCACCAGCGGCAACGTCGAATATACAAGCTTTCCTTCGCAGCTTGGTGCAACGCCCAAGCCCCAAGTATTAGAAACACCACAATCTTACAATGTCAAAGATAGAGGGTCAGTATGTGCCATGGAATGGAGTTCCGACGGATACGTCCTTGCGGTTGGCTGGGAAAAGGGCTGGGCCGTCTGGAGCGTGGCCGGTCGGTGCCTTGCATGGAGCTTTGGATTGGAGAATCGAACCGACGAAAACAAGTACGACAAAACCTGTTTCGAACTTTCAGCAATGGTATTGAACTCAGATGCCAGATTTGAAGATATGTTTATGAACGGCATCCGGGACCTTGTAGGCACTCATCTTGGTGTTGAAACTTAGTATTTCACATTTTAACCAGTTCTGGGCCCCTGGTAATTTCGATCTCTTCGTCCTTTCCATGACAAGGAACGTGGTAAGTGATGATAATACGTGGCTTCGGCTAGTGCTAAATTTGACGTTTCGCACTAGTATCTCACGGACAACTGTTTGCGGTCCCCTTTGCAAAGAGTGCTGCTACAGGACAACACATTCCTGCAAGTTTTCAGCCTCTCTATGCGCCGTTTTTCGGTATCTGAGTAGGACCTTTTTAGGACAATGCAGAGTACGCCTTTTGCAGATGGACGATCGCGTCCTGATTTACAGGGGCGCCGATCAGCCCGACATGAGCGTCATTAACCCAGAGTCTGACGTTTGGGAACATATTAAGGTTCGTCTGTAATAGTCATTCGCCATAGTGATGTCGCTCATATTCCTTTTCTAGATTCCGCAAAAATATCTGGCAACAAATTGGCCAATCCGCTACTCTGCGATCAGCGCTGACGGAAGGTGGTTGCAATTGCTGGCCGACGAGGAATTACGCATTATAGTTCAACGTCTGGACGGTGGAAGTCATTTGCGGACGAGTTGCAGGAGCAAGCGTTTACCGTCAAGGGTGGCCTCCTATGGTTCCACATGTCTTGGTTGCCGCGTGGAAGTTGGCCGATCATGGCAGGTAACGTATTGATAGTGGCACTTCGCTGAAGCCCATCCTTAAAATTTCTCTAGTTGCGACTGTACTCTCGAGATCTGGAACTTAGTAACCAAAATGTCCTCTTTCGCGAGCCGTTGACCTCGCCGGTGGTTATTTTCTCCCTCGTCGACAACTCGCTATTGGTTTATACGACGGATAATACTCTGCTTCATTACTTGATCGTGCCAACTGCGGACACGATCAAGTTGCATCTAGCCGGAAGTATTTCCTTTGATGGTGTCATTGTCAATCCTACTGGCGTTCGGGTCCTAAGCTGGATGATCCTACTGCTCAAAAACGTCCGTTCTCGCATATCATTAGCCGGCCTATGCTCTGACGACTATCTCATATCACAGAACTCGGCGATCCTGTGGATGACCTTGCCGTGCCACTGTCCTGATGATGGTTGGGGGAGAGTTGGTGTTACTCAAGCCCAGAAAGGTCCATATTTTGAAGCTTGTTGACTGGATTTCTCGCTGATCGACACCGATAGTCTGGCGACCATGAAGTTCGTTATGACATGCAGATCCTGGCCGATCGGATAGAGTTTTGCTGGATACATTTACGAGGCATTGGAAGCTTGGAGAACTCCTTGTGGGGTTATGACGGACATGGCATGAGAGTTTGGCTCAACGCCTTGACGATTGAAGCTCCGTCAGAGTTATCCCCCGAAGCACGGACAGGTCATGTCAGGGAAAGTGTAAATGTTCCTCTGGATTTCTACCCACTGTGTAAGTCAAATGACCCATCCTCAGCGCTGAGAAATCTTACATGACCCAGCCGTCCTGATGAACAAGGGTATAATTATCGGAGCGGAACACGAAAGTAGCGTTGGGGCCACTTTACCTTTTGTGACCTTTCGTCACGCAACGAGTGTGAGTGAACAGCCAGTTGTCTTGTGGAGTACCTTTAATCGAGGCTACAGTCGCATCTATTTCTGCATCACATTCTACGCTTTCACCTGGAAGCTGGCCAAGTGCAGGAAGCGGTTTCCTTTGCGTCGCACTACCAACACCTCGTTTTCTTCGCACATGCTCTTGAGATTCTCCTCCACACAGTTGTCGAATCAGAAGCAACTGGCGAAGATGTGGTGGCGAATGCCGAGGAGAGCATCCTTCCCTCTGTCATCGAGTTTCTGGATCATTTCGACGTCTCCCTTGATGTGGTGGTGGGATGTGCACGCAAAACTGAAATGACGCGCTGGCGCCGTCTGTTCGACATTGTCGGGGACCCAAAACGTTGTTTGAAGTGCGTCGAAGCTCACTAGTTTTGGGCCACTTGCTGATTTTTATCGTCTTTGGTATAGACGTGCCTGAGCTCGCAGCGGCTGCGGACGGCGGGCTCGTACCTCATTGTCCTCCATAGCCTCGAACAACTCGATACAGGCCACGATGATGCGTTCCGGCTCCTACGCAGTGCGGTGGTTGCCAAGGATTGGCAGCTGTGTCGCGAACTGCTCCGGTTTTTACACTCCTTGGACGACAGCGGTGCGGTTTTGAAAGAGGCACTGGCTCAGCCTTTCATGTTTGAGACGCAGGTATGAGAGCATATAGCGATATCAATTATGAGACTGTAATCTCAGTCATCCAAAAGCCACGCGTCTTCACTAAATGAAGGTGGTGGACTGCCGTGATGTGCACAGTACACACGAATATTTTAGTCTTATTGAGCTTTATTACAAGCACAAGTTATCCATCACTGGTACATCTCCGAATGATCCGGTCCAGTAGACGTACCGTAAGTTAGGCACAGAAGGTTTCGCCGGTCTAAGAAATAAGTTACTGGTCCGATCATGGCACATGGTAGTAGTGCTAAACGATCTGTCTCGGCTACTAAGCGGTATCTTATCGAGTACTCCTGCACTCCTGACCCTGCCCCTCACAATCCACGATTAGCAGGAGGGCGGATGTAGATGCAGTACGTAGCGTAAATGTGACGCGCCCTCTCGGAGCGCACGTTCAAATTCATGCGGTGGAAGGAATGGCGTGCGCCTAGATAAAGAGACCTGGGCGGCGGGCGGTTCATTAAATTGCTCTTAAGCTCAATCTCAGAGGCTACCAATCAGAGACGACATATTCGCGTCGCCATACGACTACCGGCTAGTTGGTTTCCCCCCCCCCCTGGTGAATAAATTACTGTTCTGTGATTATAGGAGAGGGTTCGTTCCTGCTTTGCGAAAAGTTAGAATAACTTGCTAAAGGTGGACGGTGGCGCTGGGGGTCGTGGTTACGTGTTCGCGCACGGGAGAGAGGTCCCCCCGGAGGTTGTCAATGTAAAGAAAGCGCCGGCCGGGTTGACCGCGTAGAGAAGTCGTCAAACGCGCGTCAAACGACTCGACGCCCTTCCTTCTTCCCTCGCAAATGGCTGACCGCTTTGACGACGCTACCCAGGTCTGAAAGTTCATCCTCATCCCCCCCCCTTTTTTTTTTCTTTATGGTTGTAGTTCTGACATTAAAGGCTATAGAAGGAACTCCAAGCTTTTCTCGAGCGGGAGCAAGCACAGGCGCGCGTCCAGCAGGCTATCCATACATTCACGAGCATGTGCTGGGACAAGTGGGTTCTTCTTCTTCTTTTTTCCGTCATATTTCTCATCTTGCCTCATCCTTGATTCAAAAATCAACTCAAACTATCCTCGTCTCCCGGCCACTGGCGCAGATGCATCACTGGCACGCCTTCGACGCGATTCTCTCGAAGTGAGGAGAGTTGCTTGGCCAACTGTGTCGAACGGTTTTTGGATACGAGTCTCTTTATGGTGAAAAGGATTGAATCCCAGAGGGAGGCTTAGACATCCTGGAATGCACTCCAAAAAGTCACGGTATATAGAGATCACTATGTTGGATCACTACTACTTCTATCAGATATAATAATTTCAAACGTCTGCCAACCTTTTTATGTAGCACAAAAACAAGCAACCACCAAACCATCCAATCTTGTGATGTAGAGATAACAACAGAAATGTGTAAACTGTAGTTGGTCATTGTATCGTCAACTTTGAGCCCAGATGAATGCGATTATAATTGGGATGAAGAAGCAGAAAGCATAGAGAATTTCTCGTTTGTGCCTCAGCTGAAGCGGCACGTCGATCTCAGGATGTTTTTTGAGAGACGATGAGAATGAGCCAGTGTCGTAAAAGTGTTGGATAAGTTGGTCTTTCTCGGTCCAACGATCCCGTAACCAAGTATCAAACACCTGCCGCTCATCCTCAGGAACTTGAACCATTTGCCCGTGAGGAGAGTCATGTGGTAGGGCTCCGGAATTACCGCGGGCTTGAGATATATTGCCGATGGGTACTTCCTTGGCCACGTCAAATCGGCGGATGTGCATATGAACGACGGGAGGAGGTACGCCATCAAGGATAACAGATCGCAGAGAGTAATACGATAGTGGGTATCCCGAGGAGGGAACTCCTGGAAAGGCCAGTTGAGCCGACTGGTGACTGAGATGAAATGGGACGTACCGGGGTACGCCACGGTGATGTCAAGTAATTGCAGATCCGGTACACATGACGATAGGGCACGCAGACTGTGGTGCAACCCTGTTGACCGTGGAAGTATGGTATAATTCATGTCGGACTATGAAATCACGATGGGTAGAGGACAGTAGGGTGAGGTAGAGAACTTACAATGCCAAGTTTGTCGGCAAACTTTTTGCTAATAGGCCGTGTCCCTTCACTGGCAATGTAACCCTCTGGCCAGAGGATGAAAGTGAGGGAAGTATCATATTTCTGAGCCGTCCGACCCACGAGGGAGAGCTGCTTTACAAGGTGGAGACGGTCGGAAGCCCAAGAGCGGGCCAAGAAGATAAAGTTGAAGAATTGGTGCACTTGAACGCCAAGGCAACGAGATTAAGAAAGAGGTCAGGTGAGATGAGATTAATGGACTTGCCCAGCCAAAGATGGGGACCCATTTTAGACTTTTCTTCAGGACAATGCAGACATCTCGATGAGTGTCCATAAAGTATGCCAAGCACCATGTATACCACCAGTCCAGATAGATCTGAACAGGGGTAAGTAAGGTGAGTCTCGATTGATCCAAGTACTGACTTGGTGATTCGCTATAAGGACAGACTTGCGGGGAAGATTGAGAGCCAAGACGCGACCGTCGCTATCTCGTATAGCGATTTTGTCAATCTCGTGCTGTGAAAAGGCACCGGGGCCATCGTGTTGGAGTGTTATGAGGAGAGTGGAAGGTGCAAACCATTGGGAAATGAAGACTAGAGATGAGAAATGAGTAGAAATAGGGAAGAGGGTAACCAAGAAGAGCTGACCAAGAAGGGTACCACCTGCACCCTTGCTGAGACGAACCCCAAGATTATGGAGCTCGATCGCGAATTGAAAGGGCAGGAATTGAAGGGGTAATAAGATGATAAGCTGAGAAGCATTGATCATGAGAGAACCAAAGCTGAGAAGGATAAAAGAGAGTATTCCAAAGAAGAATTGAGCCCATGAAGTGGGAGATCGTTTGGATATCGGAATCGAATGAATACCTTCACTCATCGCAGAACAAAACAAAAAGGAAGTTGGGCCGAAATTAGCCGGATTGAGTACTCTGATTGCTTAACCCGCCCGCCCGCCCCCGCATGGTTACCAGAAGAGAAAGAGTCAGAATGTCAATATCAGTCCTCTGACTCTACTCCTTCCTTCCCTCCCCCCGACACTCTTTTCTTTTTTTTTATCTTTTATCATTTTTTATTTTTTAATGTCCCCCACGACGTCCCTTCCGCCTCCACCATCGTCGATAACCTTACTCCCTTTCCTCTGCACTCGTCACTCACAATGGACCCTTCCGCCCTACCCAAGGGCAAAGAGAAAGCACCAGCTACGCCAATTTCGATCCCGGAAATAGCTTTTCCAGTTCGTCGCGCATCCTACTTTGACCGGTATCCCCGTCAGTCATCCCATACTACGCCTCAATCGCTCATCAAAGACACTACCCCCATGGACGCACCACTCGCAATCATGGCGCTTCTGCCAGCACACTTCACACTGATCTCTCCTCAAATTCTAATTTTGCCAACGGAACAACCTTAGCAGAGTCAAGTGGCCGCCCCACCGATCTTCGCCTATCTTCCTCCCGCTATACCCGCAACGACGATCTCATTTTCAAACCCTCCTCACCCCGCCGTCGTTCCCGTCGAGCTCCCCACAGATCTTCAGCGGAACACTTCGACCTTTCCCACCTCCGAATATCTGATTCCTCTTCTCTCACCCAGCTTGAAACCCCACCCCAGACGCCAATAGACCTTTCTACTCCTCGCCCTCTCTTCGATCCCTTTTCCGTCGTCGTCTCCGCTCCCATCCCTGGCGTAGAGACCATGGACGCCCTCGTCGACGGCATGAACAGTTTAGGAAAAGATGACTTGTTCATGGGCTCAGGTGGCATCTCCGCTCGTTCAAAGCGTAATAAAGATAGATTCCACCCACTCCATCAACCTCCACTTCCTACCCCTCCACCCGGTGTCACTCTGGCGGTGGTTTGCGTCGCAGAACGTCCCCCAACTCGCGAGCTTCTCCTCATGATGATGGAACCGACGCTGACAACGATGCTGATGCCGATGATGATGACGAGGCGTGCCCACGCATACCTAAAACTCTTTCTGCTCGTCAGTCTTCTCGCTCCAAACCTACAAAGCCGACCCCTCCTCCAACCCCGACCGTTTCCTCTCTTTCTCAATCTACTGACGGTAGCCCTCCACCATCACCTGGGCTCTCTCGTACCGATTCAAAGGCCGTCGCCCCTTCCATCTCAGAAATCATTCGTACATATGCGCCTCCACAACAGCAAACCCGCTCTCGCCCATCTACAGCCCGTGACTCGTTAAAAGCGAGCGCAAGCAGCCATGGCCATGAAACCGTCTACGAAGAACAGGAATCAGATCCCGAACCGGTCTCTGCAGCAGAGGAAGCCGAGCTTGTCTCACGCACATCAATAGATAGCATCGCCGAAGAAGTGAGAAAGACGCTCCGCAATCAAACAACTTCTCCAGTCCTTCAAGCTCTGAGTTCGCAATCCTCACGTTCCCGACACTCATTCATGTCCGAGCGTTCCTCCCTTCAGGGTTCTCCCTGGGTGGAAAGTCGCCGTTTATCACCTCACAACGCTCCAGACCCCTCTGACCAACTGTCCACGGTTGACTTTACCCCTCGGCCGACCAAGTCGCAGGCCATTGCAGAATATCTTCGTTCCGTCAGATTGACAACCCTGCTCAACCTCACTCGTCCCCCACACGCATCCGTAGAGAACCCTCTGATCGTGAGCTTATCGGACCTGGGGAGTCGAACAGGTCACCCTCTCGTCGTCTTCTTAGGCCTTGGTGGCGTACGATATATTTCGGGTCTCTACGATGAGATGGCAGAATACCTTGGTATCCGTCTCATCACAATCGATAGGTGAGCTTTGTTTGGATGAGCTTATGCTTTTTTTTTTTTTACGAGGATTGTAGGTGGGGAATTGGTCGGACCGAAGTGCCAAAGTCTAAATCAGCGCGGGGTATCCCCGAATGGGCTTCGGCTGTGGAAGAAATTCTCGACCTTCTACACATTGACCAATGTAGCGTAATGGCCCATTCAGCTGGTGCCCCTTACGCCTTGTCATTTGCAAATAAAGTTCCTGAGCGCGTTCGTGGTGAAATTTTACTTCTCGCCCCTTGGGTCGGTGGCGTGGAAGGAGGTTCGTGTTCCCTCTTCGAATCATGTAATACTCTATCTTACCTCGTCTTACCAGCTGGTTACAAATGGCTCAAATATGTACCCACTGGTATTCTCAAGACCGCCCAAGCTGCGGAGTGGAAGATCCAAGCGTGGATGCTTGGCAAACCTCCAACAATTGCATTCCGCGGTATCGGTTACGACGTCAGGTCTGCCACACCCACACCACCTAACCCAGCTGCGCGTCGTCGATCTCCAGACAAGAGTTCCAGCCCGATACCACTTGCAAACGCTACGCGGCGTCCTAGCTTTGATTCGAGCGTATTCAGCGATTACGATGACTTGCGGGACTTTGAGGGTCGTTTCGATAGTCGAAGTACTCTCGGCGCTAGGAGTTCAGGCTCCCACCGAAGTCGCACGGTGAGCGAGAGTAAGTCCCGGTCGACATTTGCGCGCAAGACATCAAGAGGCTTCTTGACTAGACTCAAAGGCGGCTCGAATCAGTTGCCACCTCCATCTCCTGTAGAGAAACCTAACCCTTCTCCTGGAGGACGGAGGTTGAAGGCGTTGCGCTCCATGGGCTCGCTCAGACGATCGTCCACGTCACGACCAAATAGAATGTTGACAATGTCACCTCAGGTTCCCCAACCGCTCTCTGTCGATGTCGATGTCGGGCTCGGCTTTGACGCGTTCAGCTGGACAAGTGTCACCAACCCAGGCGGTCTTCCTCAGGGTCATCCCACGACACCTCCAGAATGTCTTAATCGCCGTGCAGCTGGTCGTCGGTCGTTGTCTCATAGTGCTACTACACGATCGTCCCCGCCCTCCCTCGTGTCTTCTCCGCGCACAAGCATCCCTACATCTCCCGTAACCGAAGAGAGAGCAAGCATCACTGCGACGAGTGCCTACCAGGCCGCGCTAGGCAACGCGCTGATCGCTGCAGCTCATGCCGAATCTTCCCGCGGGACCCACAGCGATCTATTGCAAATTTTGAACCACGATCAGCAGCCGTGGGGATTTTCATATGCGGCGTACCCGCACACTGTGCGCGTGTGGTACGGCGATCGCGACGAGAAGATTGCCGAGAACGCGGTGAGCTGGATGGAACGAACTATGGGACAGGGTCGCTGTCGCGTGCAGGTTGTGCGTGGCGCGGACCATGGACTAATGTACCGCAGCAACGTCGTCGTGGAAGTGCTGGAACGTGTGCGAGATATCTGGGAAGGTCCCCCCTGAAAACCTAGACAAAACCAATCCTCCTAGCTGGACGTGTGGTCCCGCGGTGCTATAGGGTGAATTATGGTTATTTTTTTTATTTGACCCCCATTCCACCCTTCATTCTTTTTTTGATTTCTTTCTGCATACCTATCTCTTAATATCATGTATACTTATTCGGATTCGGATACCAGTTCTTGACAGCCTTTTCGTTTTTTCACTCTCTCACTGTATCGTTTTTAGGCGCAGTCTGTCCTTAATTCCACTTTCCACTACTGCACTACCTACCTACCCTTTTTTTACTTGCTACATCGCAGCTTGCAATGCAAATAATAACACACCCTCGAGAATCTGAAGGTGTTCTGCTGTTACTCGTCGCTTTGCCTGACTGATTTTAAATGCGATTCGCACACCTGCCAAGGTTGAGAATCCCTTCTACGTCAACTTGTATTGGGCCAGTAAAGAACGCATCACAGAAGAACTGACAACTTGATAACCCCGGTAAAGGGCTATCACTTCACATTCACGATAATGATAACAAAGCTAGCTGGATGGCAACTCCGGGGATGTGGATTACTTCAAAGTCAAAGGAAATGGAGCTCTGTCCGGTTTGCTTTCGTTGCTCAAGAATATGCTCAGGCCTCGACATATCAGGGCCAAATGATTTTTAGATGAAAGAGATTCGGATCCTCCGAAGAAAGCTACTGATACGCATTTACAAGGAGCGTACTAAGGTGTATTCTCAAAAGGTTGGACAATGTACTACAGGAGCAGTGGCCTCACGGATGACTTGGATTCTGCTCAGCTGCAAAAGATAAATCTCCCTCAAATTTACAAATAGGCACATTATCTGGGTTCAAGAGATAGAGGAGTAGAAGAATTGGTGGGGTCACCGGGACCTAGCACTGTCACGCAGCTGCATGCAGCGTTGCGCATACCAGTATCACATTCCTTTCCTTTGCGAGAGGCCGTAAGGACGTACATTTGGCTCGTAGATTAGTACAAGCTCTTTAGCGCCTCCTAACCAACCAACCAACGTGAACCCGTCATAGCAAAGCATGAAACAAATTCGCGCGTTTCAGCAAAGCGGGGTAAAAGGGGGTCAGTACGAGCATGCATCTGCCTATCTGCGGGGTGTCGCTGCCCATGAACTGCGTTTAGGGTGGAGACTGTAGAAATGGATGCAGGACAAAAAATCAGCAATATGAATACGAGTGTGCTCACGCTCGCACGTACAACAGCTTAACTGCTCCCTCTACACCGCTCGTTCTACAGCGAGAATGATAACCGTGTGGAATCGCGATGGGACTGCGATGCATCCACTGGCGTGTGCGGGAATAGCACTGGCCGGTCCACGTGAAGAGGCCCAGGATGGGTGAAGTTGGGTCCGGCGCGCGGGTCAGAGTGCATCGACCCCCGGCCAGCGCTTGATGCGTAATCCCTGAACAGTTCTTGTGTTACCGTCACCGCGAGGACCAATGACCTTCGGAGGGTAGAAACGTCACGCTCGCGCATGGACGAAAAAACGGGCTTGCGCAGGTGCGAATGCCACCCGACATGTCTCAACAATCCAGGCGAGGCGCGGCCCGCACACGTCGACCTGGACCAGAGCACGATACCGCCGAAAATAAGGGCGAAAATGGCAAAGGCGGACATCAAAATGATGACAGACAGCTTGGGCGCGGACATTGAGTGGGGAGAGTGGAAGGACGCGTCCAGAGTATGTTTGGCGGTAGGCGTGGCGGGGGATGGTGAGCTGGAAAAGGATGACAGGCCATTCGAGGAAGCCACAGGGATTGACTGTATTGTGCTCGGAAAAGATTGGTTCCTGGAAGGTAGCGACGCCATGATGGTTGTTATTTCAGAACTCCCTGTAAAGCTCGTACTAGTGGGAAGAGACGTGCTCATGCTTGGACGCGAAGCTTGATCAGATGCTAATGTAGTGGATAGGATGCCAGGGCTAGTGTTCGAGCCCAAGTTTCCATTCGACATCAGCGTGGGCAAAGGTAGCGGTAGAGAGAATGATAGAACAGTGGGGCCATTGGTCACCGGAGGGGGTTGGAAGGCGAGACGGGCCGAGTAGTCGGGGCAACAGTCGTCGAGGTGGTCGAGCCAGTATTCGATGGTGAAGACACGCAGGCAGGAGTGGAGCTGCCAGCGAAGACACGGAGAAACTCTTCAAAGAGACTCTCGGCAAACATGATCCAGATGGATGCCAGGTCCGAGCCATTGGGCCATTTACAGAGTCAGCTTGCGCGGTGCCTACAACGAAAGGAAAATATGAAGCTGCCAGTGGGTGAGAAATTTGTTGAAGTAGGAGGAGAGTGGAATACCTTGAAGGAAAGGAGTGGCACTGTCTAGGTGTATGTAGCGGGCTAATGGACCAGCATTAGCGCCCACTTTTTACATTTGGGAAGATGAAAGGGAGATTAGATTTGAGCAGAATAGGAAACTATGACGACTGACAAGGAACTTCTTGAGTCGTCTTCACTAAAGATCTACCAAAGTTCGTCGGTGAAGTAAAATGAATCGAACGGTCCTCATCGTCTGCGAAAAGAAGGATGGGTGCGCCTCTGGCAGGGGTGAAAAGAAGAACGAAGGAGAATAAGAGAACGAAAAGTCGTGAATAGTAGGACAAGATTGAACAATAATGTGAAGGGATGCTCAGCATACCTAACCCAAGGATAATAGAAACACTATCGATGGCTTTGATCGAAATAAAAAAAACGATAGACCTCGAGTCGAGATCGGTTGCACAACTGCGTTATAACCGCGGTGACCGACCGGGTCTACTCGAACAATCCACTCTCGTTCGCTCACTTCACTTGTAATCCTGTCTACATGGCCACTCAAAAGGCCAACAAGTCTGTTTCATACGTCATTTTATTTTTATTTATAACGACTTACCCCCCCTCTCAGCTCGTCCTTTGCCCGCCGAAAGGCTTTTGCAATAAAACACCAAGAGGCGGAACCGCTGACCCGAAGAGACCTCCAATATGACTTTCTTCATCATATTTTCGCGGCCCAAGAACGTGTATTCACAGATACAACTTTGCCATCGTCAACGGAAGATTCTGGCTCACGTCCACCGTCACTTTCCGGGACCTCTATGTGCATGCATTGATGAACTCGCCGCGCTGTTCGAGGGCCCTTCGCGACAAGATGCAAGAAACGCCTGCGTTTGCCACCGATTTCGCAAAGATGTCGCTTTTAGCCAACGTTGGTCGGGTTAACACGACGATGACTTGTCTGCCTCGTTTTATTCTTCCCACTTACGAGACTTTTTGACAATTGTCTCCTTAGTCCTTCCAGAAATGCGTACCGCATTACGTACTTATCATCCCGTCCCTTCTCTTCAGAAAGCCGATGCAAATCTTCAAGACGCCCCTCGCATAAAGAACATCCTCAAGGCCTGTCGCCTTAAGAACGAGGCGACAACCAACATGCCCGTCACTCCGGCTGAACTCCGCGCCAGGGCGGTGCGTCTCTGACAACTACCCAACTTGTTGACGTCCTAACATAACATAACAGGCAACAGGCGTGGTACCCTCTACGAGCATCGTCAACCTTCTCTTCGTTCTGTCCAATCACTTCACGGTTCGGTCACTTCTCCCGTGGCTATCTACGTTCTGCTTCTATCACTAACTCCCACGTCTCCAGACCGTGGCACATGACCACTTTGGCCGTCTTGAAATCGATCTCCTTGATCTCTTTTTGCCCATCAAGATCTCCTCACTTTCTCGTGCTCGCGCTTTCCTTTGGCTCGCCTTTCACTATCACGAGGCCCCCTCCGTAAATCCGTTCGATGATGACCATGCAAGGCAGAACGTCGGTCGCATCCCGGAACTCGTCATTCTCTCCGAGAAGGAATTCGAGCAGGAGAACGTTGATCCAGAAGATGAGAGGGACTACGCGACAAAGATGACCAAACTGAGAATGGAGTTCCTCGCAAAGAACGCACAAGCCACGGAGAGTAATAACCCAAAGGACAGAAAGGGTATAGCCAAATCGAAGGCCAAGGCGTCGCCGCCGGGAAGGTCCATTCCCACAAAGAGAGAACGATCTGATCCTGATTCTTCCGTGGAGGAGGGCAACGCGGAGGAAATTGATCAACTCAGTATTGCCCTTCACGTCGTATCCCCATTAGCCTTGCTAATGTCTCGTTCTAGGCCGACCCCTGCAGAAACGACGACCGAACGCTCCAATGCCGCTCGAATCTCTCGTGCGCTTTTAGAATCCTCAACGCCACACGCGTCTATTCGACATTCTAATGGCACTCATCGATCGATTCTCCAACGTAAGGTTTTTTTTTTGCTCGTGCTTCCGCCGGCGCCATTCCGTCCGTCTGATGATTTCTCTCAGAGGCATGGCACGTCGTCACCTCTGTCGATGCCTTTTTCGATTCTGACGAGGAGGAATCGACGAACCCGCACGTCACGCTTACGGTATAGCACCTACTCTCCCCCGTGGACGATCCTGACCTTTTTTTTTTCCCAGCAATGCGTCTCCAAGTACTGGCTGATTTTCACCAGAGCATCTCTACTCACACTCGTTTCCGTCAGTCGCAGCGAACGGGTGCAAGTTAATATCGTCATCGCATTCCTTACAACCAATTTTGTCTCCACCTCTTGGACGTGCATTATTCAATTATCTGTTTAACTTAGCCTTGGACTGTCTACATCCAACACACATGTCACCTCCGTCAAAACACTTCACTCGCATAAATTATTTCATGTTTATACATTGATGGCCAACGGCCCCTTTACCGTACACAACTTTGCTCCTCCCGCAGTGAAGTCTCTAATATGCGAAAACAAGCCCACGTATTTCGACTTTCCTTTTTTTTTTCTCTTTTCTCAGACCATAACTATATTGGCGCATCCTTGTGTTCTACTTTATGAGTTACATTGCAATCGGAGCTACTTGCCAGGAGGCATGCGATGCGAGAGGATCCGCAGGGCTGCTGATACAATGGGCCAGACCGATAGACTATGGTATGTTCGCAAAAAAAAAAAAAGGGATCGCAGGGGTGTAGAGGGCGTGCTGAACAAAAAAAGATAAACAAAATGTATATAACGTGTGGGTCCGGCCAATGCGACAAACTCGAAGCATGGCACAGAAGAGAAAAGACAGACAGATATAAAGACGCGAGGGTTGTCAAAAAGGATGAACCGAAGAAGCACCAGAAAAGATGTAGGGATATATATCCACCAAGGCATGTAGTCCCCGGAAAGCACATAAAATACAGCGACAAGACAAGTCCCCCCTCCCTCCCTTCCTTCCAGCCATGGGATAATGGATGTGTTGTGTGTAGGATGATGCAGCAAGTCAGTCACTATTCGGCGAGCCACTTTTCACATTTCTTGACATATTTATCGAGTAATTGAGCCATGTCACGGACAACAAATGTCAAGACCACCGTCGCAAAGAATTCGGACGACCGTCGAAGCTTGCTTTCGATGGCAGATCGCAATTCTGGGGTCAGACTAGCGTAAGCGGGGGCAATCGGTTGTATCGAAATGGCGCGCGAGTGTTCATCAAGGAGTTGCGCTTGCGTAAAGAGCCGGCTAAGTCCTTGTACATACGACGCAGGAGAATCAAGACTAAAGGCGGAGTTGAATATCCGAAAAATAATTCAAGGTGAAACAACAAACTTACTTCTTCTGATTTGTGAGCTTGTCGAGTTGACGAGTTAACTTGCCGCCCCAAGACGTAACCTCGAATATCCAGTCAATATAAAAATAAATAAAAAAGATCAATTTGTCCAAGACTCTCACCCCGCTATTCTTTTTGATCATGAAACCTTCCCCGACACCTAGCTTCTTCCCGAAATTGGCGACAACTCCGTCGCATACGCTTGAAAACTCCTCGAGCTTGAGCGACCACGCCTCTCCTTGCTTCTTGCCAATCCCCGGTGCCAGACTGGCGCTCACGTTCCCAGCACCAAAAAGCCCGCCGCTCGTATGTTGCACTTCCTCGAGCGATGAGCACAACACCTCGACAACGCGCACCTTCTCGGGCAAGTTGAGTAATCTCGCGCCACCCTGTGACCATACCTCCTGCGGGACATGCAGCCTCGGTGTAATATAACCACCTGTCTTGGATACCATCGTGTGCCGTAGTAGGCTCATCATATGGTAAGGCTTGCGAAGTGGGTCTGAAGGTGCGACGGGTGGAAGAGGGGAGTTGGGTGTCGTAGGCAGGTTGTTGTGCGGAATGGGTGGTGGCGGTACGAGCTGGGTGGCTGGCATATCCAGTGGTGGGGACAGATACCCGGTGACCACTGTTATCTGAGGGAGAGACGAATTACTCTTGGACGACAAGGACGATTTCCGCGGAAGAACTACAGATGTTGAATGCGACACCACTGTAGACGGAGGTCGCACCGGAACTTCGTATGAGAGCGGAGGCAATCCAGCTATATTTGGTCGCTGCCCTGGCTGCGACGAAGCACGACTCCGTGTGTACGCAGTTGGTGGCGCGCTTGTTGCAGATGATTTCGGCTTCAAAGGAGGCGGCAACACCTCGAGAGGTTGCACCGAACCAATAGCAGAGCTTGTCGGTGGCGCAGATGCCTTTGACCGCCTCTGGGAAATCGTCCCCATTGTAGTTGAGTTGTTAATCAAAGCCGGAGTAATCATCTCCGAACGAGTTGAGAGCATGGAGCTTCCTCGGGGCCGCGGTCCGAACTTCAATAACGTGGGTGAACGATCTTGAATATAGTCGACATCACGCTGAGCGACCGTGGGATCCGCCGAGGGCAGTGGAGGTAGATGCTGCAGCCGATTTGCATCCCGCTGAGCCTGCGAGATGTTACGAGGTTGCTGACGTAGATCTTCCTCGGCTCCGTGGTGAAGGGGTTGTTGCTCCTGTTGGTCTGTATGTTTGTCAACCTCCTCTTGAAGAGGTTCTAGCCGACTGCTGGAATTGGACCGAGCATGGCCTATAGAATGTCCCCGCGGTCGACCGCTGATTGCAGTTAGATGCATATTGGACATTTGCTGATGTGGTGCCGGTGGTAAAGCGCCTTGAGGGGGAGGAGCAGGTGGGGGTAGGTCAGAAGGAGCGCGGGGTCGCAGTCCGCCAGAAGAGCCTAGAGGTGGTGGGGTGCTTGAAGGTTGCGACCGTGTAGGAGGCGGTGGGATTGATCGATTCTCGTTGACAATCGACCTAGGTACAGGGGTCTCTGGTTCATCATCCAAGGATTGTGATATACTTGCGGCAGAGTAGGGGTGATAGTATTCTGAAGATTCGGCTGGAGAACGGCAAACGTTGGAAATTAATTTTCGGAAAAAGTATAGGAAGACGACATACCGTCAGGTGAGGATCTCCCTTGAAAAAGTTCCCCACGATATCTCGCCGTTTCTTGCGAGAACCTACGAGGTTCGACATGATCGGGTGGCGTGGGGGAAGGCTCGGGGGGAAGATGACCAGAAGACTCAGAAGAGGGTGATCCGGGTGACGACGGCTGAGTAGAATCAGTGGATGTAGATGGTGGATATACAGCCGAGGGAGAGTGGGATGGAGGAGGGATACTGTATATCAAACTAAGAATATTCATCCTGTCTGCATACGTGTCATGCTGCAGCATACGTTGATAGGATCAATCAGTGGGGAAAGAGGGTGATAAGCGAGACGTACGATTGCCTTGAGTCGCCGGACCTCTTCTTCCTGGGCAACTACGCTTCTTCGTCGACCTCCTCGGCGACGGACCGAGTCGTTGGAGTCTTCACCGCTCATGACACGTTCCATGACTTTACTGAGAAGAGCAACGCTCTTTCCATAAGCAACGACGGCACCATATGGGTCATCATTGGTCGAGTCGAGCTTGACGGCTTCACGGGCGAGTTCGAGAGCCTTTGTGAGGGCTCGTCGAGAGGAAGGTCGAGGACGTTCAGAGGGTGGTTGAGGGTCTCTGGGGGAAAGTATGAGATGATCTGAAACCATTTCTTGACGGTTAGAGGGGGGAGAATAGGTTCGTTGTCGAGGAGGGGAATGAGTTGGGTTTGTTGATGAAGGTGGTGGTGCAACGGTCGGGAAGGTGTGACGCGCTTGAGAAGAGGTGGCTGGTCGTACAGAATTTTGTACCACCCCAGGAGTAAAAAGGGATTCGTGGTCTGAAACGGAGAAATTGTCTGATGTGGATGTGGAGATTGGGGTGGTATCGAGCATGGGTACGCTGGGTATTGGCTGACTGGGAGGAGGGACTTGAGGCGGAGGGTGAAGAACCGAAGAACGTCTACGTTGGCTCAGAGAAGAAAGGTAAGAGGCGGGTGGTGATACAGAATGGGATGGACCAGCATCATGTTGCGGGTGAGAGTAAAATGAGAGAGATGGCTGACTGGGGACACCAAATTGCATGAACGAGGTTGGTTGGGAAGTGATAATAAGCAAGCAATGATAGATGGGAATGATGATGATATCTATCGTCTGCTTGCTGGGTTTCAAGAAATTGGTTGACCTCTTCCGCCTCTGCTTGACTTTTTGACTCGCCCGCTCTGTATATTTTTTTTTTCACCTTCTTTTTACTTTTTACTTTACTTTCTTTCTTTCTTTCTTTTGATGCGATGTGATGTGATGCGATGCGATTGTAGAATTCCCGACACTCGTGGGGCTCTTTTCCCTTTCTCGGTATCGTCGATCACCCACAATAAATTTTTATTTTCTTATTATAAGCAGAAAATTTTTCACCAAAAGGAATGGAGAGAGAGAGGGAAAAGAGTGGGAGAGGGTATACGACTAGAGTCCACGCGCTAAACAATCTCTCTCTTCTCTCCCCAATAACAATCTCAAAATCTAGTCGCGGAACTCGCCCTGTGAGCCCTGGGCCGCCAATCGACTCTCGAGGTTCCTGTCCAAGGATTTAGCAATACGGAACAATCTTTCACTACTGACACCAACCTAAGCGATTCCTCCTTTGCGAGGAGTTCCTGTCGCTTCTCGTTAATTTCGCGCTGCACCTTAAGTTCAATTTCGCGAAGCTATCACAAATCTTCGTGAGTCATAATAACGGTACATCAAATACCGACGAACCTTCTCTTCCTCACGGCGGAGTTGCTCCTCCTTCAGGCGCACACTCTGAGTGGCAAGTTCCTCAGGGAGAATGGACGAGTCGCTGCAAAAATGCCGAGCATCAATAACGGCATGATCTTTGAAATAGGTTTTGCCCCCTACTTCGTATCAGAGTGAACTGTACGCGACAGCTTCTCAGTACGATACGTCTCGTACAGCACGTCATGCGTCAGGGATTTAAGATCCGCTAGGTGAGAACTATTCTTATTTCAGACATGTTTTTAGCCCAAATGAAGACAAAAACTCACTTCAAGAGGGCGCTTCGCAGTCTACTAAAATCAGAGTGCTTCGGGTTATCGACCTCGACGACACCCCAGGGATAGATTCTAGCGCGAACAGGCTGGCCGTCCAACTCAATTTCCTGTTCAGAGCCCACTATAGCGAAGGGCAGCAGAGCACGGAGCTCGCTGTTGTCTTGAATCGTCTCTTCGTCATCCTCCTCGACATCGTACGGGAAGTTGTACACCGGGATATCATAATGCTCAATATCCTCCATGATCTGGATCCAGAGCTTCGGTGTCTTGAAGTGTAAAACATTCAACATCCACTCACCCGCTTCCTGAAACCACGTAGCTCGCTTGGAGTCAAGGAATCAGCTTTGCCGATAACGGGAATGACGTTCACGCGGGGTGAGAGGCGCCGCATGAGCTCAATGTCCATTTCACGTAGGCTGTGACAACCAGCATCAGTACCACATGCTCTTGACATCTATTGGCACATCTTACGCATGTCCAGTTGGGGGAATAAAGTAGAGGAGCGCATGAACACGATTATCCCTGAAGCGGGGATTGCGCTTAATGCGTGACTCCTCCGCGAGGATGTCATCGTATTGGCGTTCTAGATAGCCAACGATTTCCTGGAACCTAGAATTGATGTTTGAGCGCTCAAGCCGTGACGCATCATCTGTACACCACGTACGCGAACTCATTATCAATGTTGTCGCCAAATCCGGGGGTATCCACGATCGTCAGAGCAATGCGCACGCCATCCTCCTCCAATTCTAAAATACAAAATTTGAGCCACTGAGAAAACTTCTGGACCCGACGTGACGCACCGACATTAACGGGTTTGATCCTAATGCCTTCCTCCACATGCGCAGTTTCGGGGCTGTCAGAGACTTTGTGGGGCAGAACCTCCGACTCGCAGAGAGTGTTCACAAAAGTGGTACGTCCAGTGCCAGAGGCGCCTAAAAATAGAAAAGAGTCAAAAGAACCAGAATGAGACCGTTTGTGACCTCTTTTTAAAGACAGAACTGACCGACGACCATGACCGTGAATTGGACACCCTTTTTTACCTTGTTTCCCCTGCGCCTTCCAGCGAACGACATTTTGACAAGATGTGGTGTTAGCGTGGTGCTGGTGAACGAATTGGCCGTCTGACAGGTCGAACTATATTCAGGCTCCGATTGAATATGTTCAACTTTACGGGCGCTTGCCCCGGTTGGGTGATTGCCTAACTTGGAAAGTGCTTCAAAGTTGTCTCCGTCGTCGTCGTTCGTATGCCACAGCTGCTTTTGGCTTCAAGAAACCGTCATGCCTTGAAATATCCTGTTGCTCTTGGTCATAAGATAACTCTGAAATTGCAAAAACCATGTCTTACCAGGTGCACCGGAACAGCTACCGTCCCCAAGTCAGCCGTAACGAAAACGAAAAAGAGATACTCTGAACTTCCTCCACTTCATGTGTGTGAGCACCCACCCGACGCTGTACTCGGCTCTCCAGCTATATCGGATACTTATATTACGCGTCAATCAATGTCTCTGAATGTGCGCTTTCTGTTCCATCTTTAACTTTTGCCACTCCTTAACCTGGTTAACACCTTCTCGATCGTCCGACCAACATTTTGAACTCGCCTTCTACTGAATCTCTGTCCTTGCTACCCGCTGCTGTGAAATATGAGTCAATAGACTTGAAGTATCCTTTGAGACAGCGTACCAGCAAAAGACGCGTCCGACGCATTGAAGCTACTGGTAAATCAAATCCCCCTGAGGTCCAGGAATCGGTGGAGAAGCCAAATTCAGGAGCTGAAGATACCTCTGCTACCGTTAGATCGAAACGAGGTGGAAAGGCGCGTGCACTCGCTTCGACAGGTAAATCGTTTGAATAGTAATGTACGCATATATCTGAAAATGCAGTCACTTTCATAGATAATTCGGTTTCAAAACGGCCTCGAAACCAACTTGCAACTGAGATCTTGGAGAATTTGTCAAAATTTCCTCATTGTATACTACTCACTCGCGTTGGGCAGTTCTACGAGGTCAGTTCTTCATAACATCTCCGCGACTGTCCCGATAACACATTGGACAGTCTTATTTTGATCAAGCGGCTGAAGTGGCGGGCCTCTTGAACATCAAATTGACGTCTCGAAAATGGGATAGTCAGGACATCCTCATGTGTGGCTTTCCGATCATTCATCTGCAGAAGTATCTGAAAATCTTGTCCAACAAAATAATCGTTTCGTTGCATTGTGTGAAGAATTCCCTCGACCAGCGCAGCCTGGCGCAAAGCCTTCGTTTGACCGACGGGTTGTTCGTATTGTGACGCCGGGGACTTTGATCGATGAGCCATTCCTTAACCATTACGAAAACAATTACCTCCTGGCCATCAGCTCAGATGCATCCTCCTTGACAGAGAACGATAATTTGGGTTTGGCCTGGATCGACGTATCGACTGGCGAGTTTTTCACGAAGTGCACTACACCAGAAAGCCTTTGCGATGACATCGTCCGCCTCCGCCCACGGGAAGTGGTCCTGCCGAGAAAAATGGAGTCAGTTGATTCGTGTCCTATCCGAACAACCATACATGAGGAGTGCTCTGTCGTCACGTATTTTGACATAGTCCCTCCAGTGTACCTGCAACCTCTGGCTCAACAAACGTTGAAATTCGACGATATGTCCGTAAATGCTGAGCACTCTCCGACATCGACCCTTTCCCGCAAGAGAGTTCAGCTGTCAGCCTTTTAACAGGTTACCTGCAGTCAAATCTGTTGGAGTACATGCCAAATCTCTCTGCCCCGAACAAGGAGGCCGCTGAAGCTCGCATGGAGATAGATGCCCATACTCTCAAGTCCTTGGAGATCCGGGAAGGAGTGCAAGAAGGCGGAGCAACCGGAACGCTTCTGAGTTGCGTCAGGAGGACCATGACGAGAGGGGGGACTAGACTTCTGTCTCGCTGGTTATGTACGTCTCCTGACCATAGTAAAACCATATTCAAAACTGACCGTAAGCTTGCAGGTTCACCTAGTACATCCCTTTCGGAGATAAATGCACGACAGTCCCTTGTTTCCTTCTTTCATGCCCGTCCTCATCTTCGACGAGACCTTCGAGATTCCATTCGAGGCATCGAGGATGTTACTCGCACTGTACAAAAGTTCTTGTTCGGGCGCGGGAGCCCTGGTGACGTTGCTGCTCTTGGCACGGCAATGTCGACGTGGTCTCTCGTCAAGAGAAGAATTTTACTGGAGCGAGAATTGCGATGGAAAGAAGGAGATGGCTCCTCGGACCCAGAATGGACAATCATCGATGCTCTAATCTCAAGGATGGAAGAGTTGCCTGGTTTGGAGAGAAGAATCCGGGCTCTATGGATGGCACCCCGACTACTGGGCTCGAAAGTTTACCAGACACGTCTGGAGGCGTCAATACACCTCAAGAGCTATTTGCTGAGGACAATGGCAACACGGGTACCGGTGGTCTATTAACCCTGAGTAAGTCCTTTCAAGAGAAGCAAATGACATCTTTGGTATCAACGCTCTGTAGGTTCTGCGAAGAGCTTTCGATATTGCATACTAAGTTTCAGCGGCTCTTGAAGAAGCGAGAGGACTTGGAAAGTGATCTGCAGCGTCATTATAGTACGTACAACTTTCCAACAGGGGATACAACTGCTTATCCACTATAGATGCGCCGTCCTTGACTTTGCGTTCATCCCCGCTGCAAGGGCTACATATACATATCGCGAAGTCGAAACGCGATGCCGCAGAAGTTAAGGCTTCGTCAGCCTTTACCGTCGTATCAGAGACCAGTTCAACTTGCTCTTTCTTTCACCAAGTAAGTAATTCCTAGCTTCTATACGGCTTGAGGCTCAAGTTGGGCATCATGTTAGGGTTGGGCGCAGCTTGGAAGTGAGCTTTTGGAAACATCACAAAACATCGCTTTAGCAGAGAGGACAGCATTCGAAACGCTGAGGAATGAGGTATATCTACGAGAACATCTATTGCTCTACATCATTTCCCACATGCATTTAGGTGAAAACGCACGAGACCCAACTAAGACAAAATGCTCGAGTCATAGATGAGCTGGACGTTGCATTAGGTTTTGCCAGCCTCGCCTCTGATATGCACTTCAAAAGACCAATCATGACAGACAAGTTGCGTGGGTTTGTGGCGAGATGGCCTAACACTGCTGAATACCCTTCTTCAGCTATTCATTCCATGTCGTTAATGGTCGCCATCCTACCGTTGAAGTTGGCTTGCTGTCCTCTGGGAGAACATTTACACCGAACACAGTGACCTTTCTCAGGACTCACAACTACACATCATCACGGGCCCCAACATGGCTGGAAAATCTACCCTCCTCAGACAAACCGCTCTGATTGCTATTCTTGCACAATCAGGTTCCTTCGTCCCTGCAGACCATGCTGAAATCGGAATCGTAGATCGCCTGTTCTCGAGAGTTGGCGCGAAAGATGATCTGTTTAGGGACAGGAGCACGTTCATGGTAGAGATGCTGGAAACGGCGGACATCCTGAAAAGGGCGACCCCAAACAGCCTCGTGAGTCTAGGTCGTCTATCAATGACTGCTGAGCTTAAGCTGCGCCATTTCTAGGTGATCATGGATGAAGTTGGTAGAGGGACTTCAGTCAGAGATGGGCTGGCTATAGCTTTTGCTGTCGTACAGCACCTCTACTTCAAGAACAAGTGTCGAGCGCTCTTCGCCACACACTTTCACGAGTTGACTGACATGCTCGGGTGCGCTTCGAACTACAGGGGTGCAGGGGCGTTTCGAAAAGTACGGTTCTTCTGTACTGATGTACAGGAGACGGAGGTGAGAGACCTGAAAGGAATTTGGCATGACATCCTCTATTAACACTTTCTAGGCTGGATCCTTTGCGTATTCACACCGCCTGCGACCAGGGGTGAACAAGGAAAGTCATGGAATCAAAGTGGCCCAGCTGGCAGGCATGCCGCCATCTGCGCTTGCCGTTGCGCATAAGGTGATGTCGAGTCTAGAGAGTGATGTCTGGGAACCGTCCTTTAGCAACTGCGCCCTCAGGGCACTTGGGGAGTCGTTGGTTTCTGACGCCAGCGTCAGTTCTTCGTTCGGACCGAACGCTAAATAGATGGTTTCGGTATAATTGTCGTAGTTTTGTTACAAAACTTAAACTAGTACTTTTGCACGTGGTTTTCGTATATAATTTACGACGTGCATCCACCCATGGCCGAGACCCATTCGTATGCATTTAGGGGCTATACCTGATAGGGTCTATTTATCTTGCGCGGGCATCATAAGAAAGTTAACATAAGGTGTAAGCAAGGGAGCGGCACGCCTTCTGTTATCGCACGGAGGAACGAGTCTCGTGTCGCAGTGAAACAAGGTATAGAAAAGTTAGTAGATGTGGATATCTCACGAACAGAACGAACTGCTATCTGTAAACAAGAGTATACCCAGCGAACACCAAGGCATAAGAGATTAATAAATACGGAAACAAAACCGAGATCCTGCTATGTGTATTATGACCTTTTGGCACCGCCGCTCTAGGGATATACCGTATATCGATTATTAACAGCCTTCGGTGAGCGAAGTCGCAGAACTCACGAAATAATTCATCATCTGACCCTGGTAGTCGCCCCCCAACCCACTTTGCATGGGCACTGTGGATGGTGGTGGCCCTGCCAAGTGCGGCGGCATTGAAGGACGCATTTGTCCGGGCAATGCTGGTGGGACAGCACTATATGGGCCAGGTAGAGGCGTTGTGCTTTGCGGCGGCTGAGGTGTACTTGGCTGTTGAGCCTGTGCGCTTTGCAAAAGTGCGAGTATGTTGGGTGGAAGATTAGCAAGAGGATTGGCTTGCGCGGGGGGCGGAGCGCCTGGGGCACCTTGGGGGAGACTTGTTTGAGAAAGGGGGGGGAAACCAGGCGTGGTTGCCGAGGTAGCGCCAGAGTAAATCGGCGGGTGTTGCTGCACGGGTTGCTGCACAGCCGGAGCGGGTGGGTAAAATGAACTCTGTGGCAACTGCGACAACTGTGGCGCGGGAGTGGGCGGCTGAGGCTGGATCTGCGCTGGTGTAGCCCCTATTTGGGGTTGCTTGAGCGCAGCCAATAACTGCACGAAACGGTTACATTCATTCGCCACCTCTCAGGGGTTTGGACGTACCTGCTGGACTTTACGGGCTTGGTCAATACGATCTTCCACTGGCTGAATGATAAAGAGGTTAGAATGAGCCAAACACGAGGTACTGTTGTCACTCGCCTGAGCAGCCCCAGAACTAGAAGGCTCAGTATATTGGTGCTGGCTGGACAACGCATAACTATTTTGAGGTGCGCTATTGTAACCACCATTCCTGCTACCATCGAATCGACCATTATAGGATCCGCGTCCGCCACCTCGTCCTGAGCCATGATCGTCTTCGTACCGCCTTGAGCGGTCCCGGTCCCGATCCCAATGGGGCCGCCTGTCGTCATCGTGTCCAGCGAAACCTCGACCGCGGCCGCGGCCTCGCCCTCTGCCACGGAAGGAGCTACCGCGTGGATTGTGTTCGTCCCAGTCTCGATAGGGCTCCCGCTCTTCGCGACTCAATCTGCCAACAACACCCCTCAGCACCTTCGAAAAGGGTGTGAAATTTTCACATACCGAGGTCCTGGACCTGCAGATTCGTCCCAAGCCAGGACAATATCCATCACACCGTCTTGTAGGCCTTGATGACGCAGACGGTCGAATGCGTCTTCGGCGGACTAGATCCATAATCAAATCTGTCCTAAAAACGATGACACGCATGGCTCACCCTCGTGTCATAGAATTCAACATAACGTTGACTGGGGACAAATTAGATACGTTTTCCCGAGTTTTACCACAGATAGAACTGACTCATGACGGTCTCCAGCTGGGCGGACGGATTTAACATCTCCAAATTGCTGAAACTTGCGTCGAACTTCACCGTCGTCTATCGCTTGATTAGAGTTACGTAAGGTCACGAGCAATGTCCCTTGCAACTCCTGGATATAAATATGGGTTCGCACACAAATTCAGCGAGGCTGAAACAAACTTACTTGATTTTTGTCCCCGCCTTTCGACAAATTGTCGTCACGAGGTAATGAATAGTGGACATCAATCTGTACTTCATATAAATCAAGCATATCATTGGAAGTAGCTGAGGACGGACAGGTCTTCCGCTGATCTCGGACCCCTGCAACCGCTCTCGGGCCCTTTCAGCCGCACGCAGATCGTACTATTACCAAACTAAATCATCCAATTCAACAGAGAGATGCCGGGCACTTACAAAGGTGACAAACACCATTCCACGATTTGCGATCAGATCAAAAAAAGTTTTGATTTCGCCATGTTCTTCAAATTGTCGGCGAACCTCATCACTGTTGGTCTCATACTGAAAAGGTGCAGAATCGCAGAGTCAGCTCCCGATCTTTATTGCATATCTCGCCATAGATGACCAGCGTTGGGTTCAACATGACACTCGCCTTAATGTTGCGGATGAATAGGGTGCGGCACGGACGCTCGCGCTGTATACGCTCTTCAATAATAGACTCGTGCACCTTATCGTCTCTTTCACGTTTCGGGCCGCGCTTGGGCATCCGAGCTCCATAGCCTCCAGGACTGCCGTAACTTGGACCTGAACCATCTAACGAGAGTATTCGGTGTGAGGTGAGCCACTTCACTTCATAAGGGAGTCCAGAAAACCGGGAAAAAAATGTGAAAGGGCAGCATCATGCCGATGTGAGGTTTGCCTCTGAGGACGAATTACATTGGTGCCACGGAGCACGACGATTTTGTGCGTGCACACAGCCAATTGAAGAAGATGGACAACTAGGACGCGTTTGGTCTCTTAAGATTGACCACACAGGTGGATAGCGTGGTAGTAAGGAACGCATTCAAAACTTCAGAGGCTGTAGAGTGTGCATGCCAATCGGCCGTCGAGGAGCAAAAGTTTGCCTCAACACCCAGGGTGAATGAACGAAACGTCCGCTGTCTGCAGTTCACAAACTCAAATCGATTCAGCAACTTAGCGTACCTTGGAAATTTCCGTTCCCGTAGCTCTGCTCATATCCACTTGGGGTATCTGAGTCACTGAACTGATTCGCAAAACCACTGGTCTGATAAAAAGAATCCTGATCGGGACCAGAATTGGTGAAATTGTTATAGCCACCCATGCCTCCCTGGGAAGGTGCTTGATCATATACTGGAGGAGCACTTGTAAAATCATTGTTGCCCCCTCCAAACGAACCGCGACCTCTTCCACGACCAAAGCCCCTTCCACGAGGAGTGCCATCAAAGCGATGGTATCTATCAGGACCGGGACCGGAGGGAGGACCACCTCTGCGAGGACCAAAGTTGTCGTACGGAGGACCGTAAGGGTGATGACGACTCATAACGATTTCCTTTAAGATTCTTCAGAACTCAAATGGAATATTGAGTCGGACCGGCGAAACGGAAGAGTGGGTGGGTGAGGCGACTTAGATAACCTGGACTTAGGTGGTAAACCAGGGGCTGGGAGGATGGAAGAGTCAACGATGTACTCTGCGACACGGAAGTTTACGACGACGTGAAGGTACGGTGAAGAGATTCAGAGGACGACATTTGACGGGGTTTCAAAAAAAAAAACGTAGGGTTTACTCTCAAAAAGGTGATACTTTCCCACAGATTCCGGAGTTGGCCGAGAGCGGGTCGTGTCGTCGTCGTACTGCTGGTGCTGCTTTGCTCCTACTCGGTTCTCACTGCAACCACTCATGTCTAAACAATTCCAATTTAAGCTTGTTCTCCTTGGTACGTCTTTAATCACATTCTACTATCATATCCAGTTTCCTCACCTACCATTCTCAGGTGAATCAGCCGTCGGTAAATCCAGGTACTCCTCTCCCCCACATCTCTTCCAACGCGTCAATCCTCACACCCATTTCCCAGTCTAGTCTTGCGTTTCGTGAAGGATCAATTCGATGATTATCGGGAGAGCACAATCGGAGGCTCGTCTTCTTTGTCCCTTTTGTCCATCGCTCGGCTCACCTAATTGGTTGCACAGCTGCGTTCCTCACACAGACGGTAAATCTTGACGATGGCACTACTGTTAAATTCGAGATCTGGTGCGTGCAACTTGTGGGTGCATATTGTTATCCCTGACATCCTGACTTGTCCTAGGGATACTGCAGGTCAGGAGCGCTACAAGGTCTGTTCACATTTATGCCGCCTGCATATGAGGACTGAGATCATACTATCTTATCATGCTGCAGTCTCTGGTATGAACTCTCATTTCTTATTTTTCATCTGTCTTGACTCCTGTAAAGGCACCCATGTACTATCGCAACGCAAATTGTGCAGTTGTTGTTTATGACATCACCCAGTCTGCCTCTTTAGAGAAGGCTCGTAACTGGATTCGTGAACTTCAACGTCAAGCAGACCCGTCCATCGTCATTGCCCTCTGTGGTAATAAATCAGATTTGGCTACCCGACGGCAAGTGACTGTGGAAGAAGCACAGAAGTATGCACAAGAAGAGGGCTTGATGTGGGCGGAGACTAGCGCCAAGACTGGTGATGGAGTCACTGAGATTTTCACCCGTATCGGTCAGTCTATCTGGACGGTGCTTCCTTGCATGAACGATTTATAATATTCATGACAGCCAAGAAACTTCCTACGACAGCACCACCCGCGTCAAGAGGTGGCTCCAGTCGCGTGGGTACGACCGCCGGCAGGACTGGTGTAGACTTGAATAAGCAGCAGAGATCCACGACCGCCGTAGAGCAGTGTAATTGCTGAGCATTTTGGTCTCTCTAACGCAGCTATCATATTGTCACCTGATTCCGAGTAGCTCTTAGATCCGTTGACAGACCCCTTTCCTTTTTTCTCCTCCCGCAAACAGCCAGCCGTTTGGTACTCCATACCACCACTTGTAGGTTAAAGCCCCTGTGTCCAATGCTGTCACGGTGGTCGCTTATCGATGCACGGTTTACTACCTGGACCCTGGACATATTCATTAATACCCAAGTCATTGTAAAATGGGTTTTGTTTCCGGTAATGAGTACATGCGAAACGGTGCCATATACGTATTAGTGTACGAGGAGTGACATGTCATAGCGTGCAAAGTCCAATCGTAAACAGGAAATCACATGAAAGAAAAGGTGGATACGTAGAGGGTAATCAGAAACCGGCAGCTTCGAGGCCTCTCCGTATGTCGGCATGAAGGAGTTCAGCCTGCTGCAATTCGTCGCTTCGTTGCCAGTACCAGCGATCCCCTTTTGTAGCCGCCCTTTCCATCTGCCCCGTGATGAAGTTTGTCATCTCGGACATCTCAGGGATGGAATAGGGTTTCGTCTGAAAGCGGAGCATCTGGACGGTGATGTCATACCATTTTTGCCGCTTGACAAAGTGGATCAGAGTAAATTGTTGATCAGGCTTGGTGGCAGATTGGACGATAACGTTGTCCTCGTGTTGCTCCTGAGCGTAGATCATATTTTTCATGAACGGCCCTACAAATGGGACGCAAGGCCCCTCTACAGCGTCCAGTATACGCCGATAATACGCGTAATTGGAGGCCGGGTGGATGACCTTGCGGAGAGGCTCTAGGGCCATCTCCTTATTCGAGTTGAGCCAAGTGAAGTGTAAGCGCGAAATCAAGACGCTTTGCAGAGCCGCTACTATGGAGCTCATGGACGAGAAGTTGTTGAGGGATCTACATTTCTGTGGAATGCGATTGATCAGAATCAAAAATGAACCGTGGCTCAAGGCGAATATCACCTCGGCGACGCGTATCCACAAGGCCACAATGTTCGCTCGCTTGCTCAGCGTGTCGACCTCGAGAATGCTACACTTCACCCAATCGGCCAATCTATCGTGTGTCGCAGAAAAAGCGCGCATGTTCTTGACGGTGTCGCCTTCCTTGGTCATTGTCCAGAGAAAGCATTCTTGCGCACGAATCTTGCGATACAGGTCAGATTCGAACAGGGAAAGATGCTGAGCCAACTCCATAGGATCCGCACGAAGCAGCTCGAGGACGTCTCCTTTCCGCGCCTTCTTCCTTTTCTTCGAGGGTATCACAATCGCATCAGGTGCAGATGGTTCGGCAAACGTCTGGAAGAGAGTCAAAAAATTGAGTAGAACCACAAGTCATCGACGCTTACCAGACGTTCCAGAGACTTCAGCACTTGCTTTGCTGTCAATGCCAGTACGGATGGACTACTGATGAGAGATAGGAAGTCCTGCAGTTTCGGCGCCACTTCCGCGTCTTGGTTCAGTAGGTCATACTCCTCGAGCCACAACGTTAACACGGTCAAAACACGCTTCTGAGTAGGTCGAAGTTTTTCACGCTTCCATTGCTCAAACTCCTCCTCAGTGAGACCTGGTGGTACGTCCAACTCGTACTGTGCGACAAGAAGATCGAAGACCTCAGTGGCTGTTGCGAAAGTGCAGAACGTGACAAGGAACGCGCGGCGAAATAACTCCTGCTGGGATGCTCCTGTGGCAACAAATCAAACGGTGCTATAATAGGCTTAAATTGATTCTCACGTAGAGGGTCCACTACGAGATGCTCCACAAGAGCAGGTAGAGTCCCAGCTTTGACGGTACCATCAAACTCTAATTTGATCTCCTCCTCACCGTGTCGATGCTTGAGATACCAGGGAAGGTTTGCTTGGGCTTGCTTGGCGTTGTGAAATGCTTGCGCACTATCGTCTCCTGTTAGCTGTAAAATTTTTCCAGGGCGGGGATGGGCGTGGGGTGGAAAAGAAGAGGCTGATGGTGACAGGGATACATCTAGGGCGCTGAAGAAGGTAGATAGTTGGTCGGGAGTCTGCGTTTGCACGATAGTTGATGGTCTCTGTATAGGAGATTGGTCGTCGAGGAGGACTGGTCGCCGTTGTCGAGCGCGGTCCAATAAAGTGATGGCACCGCCAGAGAGGCTACGATTAAGCGCACAGAACTTAGATTCGGGAACGGCCGAACGAGGGGGGGGTGATGCGAGGGGTGATGCAGGAAGAGACTTGTCCAATCTAAGAGGTACAACAATTGATAAATCAGCGTCTCCGAAGGCGTTTTCCGTCTCGCGAAGCGAGGGATGTAGTGGTGAGTCGAGAAGATCGTCTCCTTTTGGGGGAGTCGCGCATAAGCAGGTGGTGGGGCATCACTCGGGGGTCCAACCAAGCGGACGTCGGGGATGATGGAGGGTTGGGTTCCATGTGCTACGGAACATCAACATTGATCAGCAACGGTTGTGCACACGGCGGAGAAAAGGGAAGATCTCACTTGGGTGGTGTCAGAAGGCTCGTTGCACAAAGTTGTGTCTGAAGATGATGGTGTCTCGTCGAGGCATCTTGTAATAAGTGGAGACGCAGACGCAGCGCTGGGCCCGTTCTCAGGTGACCGGAGCTGCTCGCCGACGCTTTCAGCTGCATCGTCTGAAAGGGTGTCAACGTACGAAGCGGGAATCCAGCCTACTTGGGATCCATCGCTTCGCACAGCGGCCCACCAGCCCGATTCTTCCTGCCTAACGATTGCGAGAATCTCGTCTTTCCGAAACGAGAGGTGGTCCGAATCTGAGGATGAGAAATCAAACAAGCATATGACGAAGCAAATTCTCTCGTAACATTCCCCAGACGGGGCTTCGTAACTCCATGGCTCCTTTGGTGCGGGTGTGAGAAGTGGTGAGGGAGTAATGGCGGAGAGAGTTGAAGATGTGCTTATCGAAAGACGGAGGGATTGGGGGCGTTTGAATGGGGACGTAAGGGACATGAGCGCTGGAAGGTTGGAGGGTCGAATAAGAAGGGAGTTGCACAAAATTTCCTAGGCACGGAGCGGCGAGATGACGGTGACGTGTCCGAGAAAGGGTGAGCGTGCCCGGCGTTGTTGTAGAGCGAAAGGACTTAAGAGGTCGAGGGTGCCGTGGTGACCATCATCACGGTGCTCGATGCCGAGGTGGATTGTTAAATAGGGCAGAACATGGCCCAGGGACCTTGTTGATTGGAGGGACTCCTTGACTGCCGGTAGCTTAACATGGCTAAGGCCACACTAGGGCGCTGTTTCCATTTCTATTTGATAGCCGTCATTCGGGTTGCTATCAACCTACTACTTGTACTGTATTCCCTACACTGAGGGTCTCCCTCTGATTGTAAATTGACATTAGGAACTAACTCGGATTTCGCGCACAGCCGGGAGATACAATTATCTTGCCGGTCACCGGAAATGCCTCCCTCAAGTTGGAGTTCAACCAAGGCCAAGGTTCGACTGTCTACAAACATAAATCGTAAATCGATAGTCCCTCTGACCCTACTTTCTTTCAGGTTCAGCTGCGGTACGTCACCTTGTTCATTGACAAAGAACGAGATCGTTAATGATCGGGCCAAGTACAGATTATCAGTCCAGCGTCTGCGGACCCTACAAGAGAAGAAAGAGGCCCAGGCCAAAACGGCGCGGCGCGATATAGCGACGCTACTAGAGAGAGGCAAGGTTGAGACGGCACGTATCAAAGTGGAAAGCAGTATTTCGATTTTCCTCCGACGTCCCTCCCAATCTCTTACGTTGTGTTTTCTCCGCCTAGTCATAAACGAGGATATTTATCTTGAGCTTTTGGAGCTCCTGGAATTATATTGCGAACTCCTAATTGCGCGCTTCGGCCTCGTGGACCTCAAGTGAGTTGGGATTGCACCTGCACCACTCCTTCTAATCCGCCCGATTTCTAGTACACGAGAACCAGACCCTGCTGTCAGCGAAGGCATCTGTAGCGTCATCTATGCGGCACCTCGTACCGAGCTAAAAGGTAAGTAGCGACAGCGTGGTGCGCTGCAAACTCGAGCCCACTTGTTCCTTCAGAATTGCATGTTCTTCGAGACCTTCTCATGCACAAGTACGGCAGGGAGTTCTCTGCAGCGGTGATGGAGAATCGTGATGGTTGCGTTAGCGAGAGGGTGAGAACCCAGGGTGATGTCAAATTCTTCAACACCCCAACTCAGATTCACGTAATAGGTGATGAAGAAAATTTCCGTCAACATGCCTTCTGATGACCTTGTGGAGGGATATTTGACGGAGATAGCTAGAGGGTATGGCGTCCAATGGAAACTCAATTCCAAGCAAGTCAGTGAAGATCAAAGTAGCGAGGCTCAGGGCTTGATGGTTAGTGGACTCGATGGACGCGGTGGGACTTGTTGGCTGATGTTTACCAGGACGTGGCTCAACAAGGGTCAGGAGATATAATCTATCAAGCTAGTAGTGGGAAATTGACCAACGGCCGTGAGACGCCTCGACTGCCAGATATTCCGCCGACAGAAGACGAGGACGGGAAAGGAGGAAACGAAGGCGGTGGATCTAAATCCTCGCCAGAAGATGACTTTGCCATGCTGGCCAAGAGATTCGAGGCACTCAAAAAACGATGACTAAAATACCACAGGTCGGATGATGTATTTCAGGTTTGTGTAGTACGGGTAGTACGATAGCATGGAGAATAAATAAAGTACACGTAGTCCATTGGTAATCGGCTCTGGGAATGTTGTCTTTTTTTGCTTAGCGCCGATGTGTTCCCTAGCGCGTGTGCCTTGTTCGACCCTGGTCTCAGTGCTACGCCACTGTTATGGTTGAACAACTCTGCCGATCCACAGCTCGGTAACTCCGTTGTGAGCATCCCGGGAAGTTGGTGGACCAAAAACCCGGATGGCGGAGATTTTCATACCTCATGGAAAGGACCAAACGTGGCGCTGAATTTGAGATGATGAGCGACCTCGAGGCCGGTCCGGCGGTGGAAGTAGGAACCGCCGACGAGTGGGCTCGGAATAATGATTCGGCTTTTTGCAAGATATCCGCCGCCGGAGTTGTGGGCGACTCGCTCGTTTTGCTCGACATTTTCTTTCTCGCATCGCACCGCACCGTGCTTCCTTGGCGGGTCCGAGTACAATATATGCGACGTTCATGATCACCTCATAACCCTTTTATATGTCTCCCACATCCACATCCGTCCTTCCCTTAATTCACCCCCTTGCCATGGACAATTATCCCGACGATTCATTTTCAGACGTTGAATCCGACATATTCTCCTTACGCAGCGGGCCCAGCTCAGCCACTTCATGTGACGTCTCCATGCGCTCCGGTTCTCCTGCTCCTTCCATGTACTCCGTCACAAGCTCTATACGAGCAGCTTCTTATCGTCAGCAGTTCGGGAGGGGTCTAAATAATTATTCAGAAGTTTACCAACTTCCAGCCGACGATGAGGAACTTGACAGACTTGGTATTCCCTTCCTTCTTTGTCTTTCGCTCGGACGGATATCTCAATCTGAGGTCTGCAGATAAACAGCACGAGATGTTTAAGAAGATAATGGGCGCATATCCCCCCCCTATGGCCGAGGTTATGGCAGATGACACCCCAGGAGAAACCAAAGCCGTCCTCGATTTGGGCTGTGGAAGTGGAAGTTGGTTTGTGACCTCTCCCCCTTTGCTCCTTTGCCCAACCTGTTCTCACAACTTTTCAGGATAATGGATGTCGCTCGCGACTTTCCACATTGTCGGGCTGTTGCCGTGGACTTGGTCCCAATACAATCTATGCAAGTCACTTTTCATTCTGGTCAATAACCAACAAATTCTCATGTTGACTAACTATGCCTCAGTGATATGCCTCCAAATTGCAGGTACAGTATTTCGTCCTTCTGACTCGCTCCATGTTAAAACCTTAATATAGGAGTGAAGTCGACGATATCAATATCGGGCTACAACATTTTTATGGCGACTTCAATGTTATCCACGCCCGTCTCGTTTCGTCTGGTGTAAGTTTTTTTCCCTGAGCACCTCGCAAGTATACGTGCATTACTAACTTTGTCACTCCAGATCAAGGACTACCAGTCTATGATAGATCATATCAGCCAATGTCTGCGTCCTGGTGGGCTCATGGAGCTTTTCGAATTCGATTTCAGGGTATACGGCAGCGATCGCAAGCCTCTTCCGTTAACGATCGGCGCCATGGAACCCCGTGGTATCCTCGTTGGATGCTATTACTTAACATGGCCGTACGTCAACGAGGGGGAAGCCCTGACGCTGCCAACATGCTTTATAGTTGGACACTACAACACCCGGCCTTCCAAGACGTTGTCTATGATGAATATTTTCTTCCAACAGCACCTTTTATGTCCGGTCAAGGACCCAATGATGATTTCCTTCGGTCTACCTCAGAAATCTTGCGAGATGACATATTAGTGTGTGAACAATATTCCGTATCTAACTGTGCCCTCACAGCCCACTTCATTCTACCAGGCCTTCCTTCGATCTGGTCGGCCACTTCTATTAGGAAGTGGCCTCCAAGAGTCAGTTGTGGATGAACTCCAGCACCGCGCAGAATTAGAACTCAAAGAAGCTCGTACGGCCAATTACATGCGCATAGAGCGGGTATATGCTCGCAAAAGACCCTAGGCACCATTTCCTTCACTATTTAATATTTCCTATTGTACGTTAACGAAATGATCCGTGTACCAAGGATCCTTTACATACCGGACGTTCAATGTGTGATGATTGGCTCTATCAGCGGTTAGAGTACTGTCTTAAAATATCATATATCACGTAACGTTCGAAAGACTCATCAATGACACCGAAATTGGTTGAGAAAGTGGACTTGGCTTCCCTTGGTCTGGATGCCATTCCTTCGCGTGAACAGATCCACGATGAAATAGAGGAACGACTGCTCCTACCGAGAGATAGACTTGCACCGGATTGGCTTTCTAAATACCAGGTGTCGGTATCCCATCCCATTATCTCTCACTCGTTCAACTCATCTCCGTTCTAGATATTGGGATGAACAAATCTCGATACCGTCATTATTGTCCCTCAATCCGTCTCCGCCTCCAACTAGTATTTCATTTATCAGATCGGGCTTAAGCGGTCATGTTACTGGATATTCAGAGGTCCCAACTTTCTATTGTCGTGTTTTAGTATCCCTAAACTGTAGTGACCACAGGTCGTGAATCCCCCGATTCAAACCGGCTTGACTTCTACATCTTCCGACAGACGACTCGCACCAAACGCTAACTTTGTAAGGGGAAAGTCGGGCTATGCTCCGTTTTGGCCCGGGGGTCTGGATGCCATCGTCGACACATCTAATGACGGTTCTACCAAAGTAGGAGCCAAGGGACTACGAACAGTTCCTCCCGGACTCAAGCGCGGCATCATATTGCCTGCGGAGAAGAGCAGTGACCCAACTTCCTCGGAACTGTATGACCCGGATGGAAACAGAGTTGAAGATGGGAGCCTGGTGATTCCTCTTAGTCGTCGGGCTTGTCATGGGCTCACTGAACTTTCAATAGCCCGATGCGCTATCCGATGAGCCGGAAAAGCAGCCTTTGCCAGACGCTTTGCCGGGCCAGTCTTCGGACATCGATCATTTACTACCAGCTACGGTAATCATCGCTCTAGATCTATTTCACTGGGTAATATAGTTAATGCTGGGTCAGAGGGCACAACTGCGACCAGTCTCAACCACTAGTAGGACAACCAAACGCATTGCGGTACAGAAACGAGACTGGGCCCACGTGGTAGATGTCAACAAGCCAATGAAGAACTTTCACACACTTGTACCCAATCTTGCACGCAAGGTCAGTCCGTTTTCAGATTCGTTTTTTTTAGCGTGCTTTGATGACATGCTCTCAGTACCCGTTTGAACTTGACACTTTTCAAAAGGAGGCAGTCTACCATCTCGAATTGGGCGATTCAGTCTTTGTTGCGGCTCACACTTCAGCTGGCAAGACGGTCGTTGCAGAGTATGCTATCGCACTCGCCGAGAAGCATATGACTCGGTGAGGTTTGGTTTTATATCCTACCATTGATTTCTTAAAAGTAATCTAGTGCTATATACACTTCGCCGATCAAAGCGCTGTCAAATCAAAAGTTTCGCGATTTCAAGCAAACATTTTCTTCAAACTCTGTGGGTATATTGACTGGCGATGTCCAGATCAATCCGGAAGCCAATTGCTTGATTATGACGACGGAAATCCTGCGAAGTATGCTTTATAAAGGCGCCGACCTAATCCGTGATGTCGAGTTCGTGATATTTGACGAAGTCCATTATGTGAATGATGCCGAGGTTCGTCTCATATTACTACCAAATCGCCTACGTTATGAACATCGGAGCCAGAGAGGTGTCGTCTGGGAGGAGGTCATAATCATGCTCCCCGATCACGTCAACATCATCTTGCTATCTGCGACTGTTCCAAATGCTAAAGAATTTGCAGACTGGGTTGGGTAGGTGCTCGGCTTCCCAGTAGTCTGCGCGCGGTCTCATGACTTTTCAGGCGAACAAAAAAGAAAGATATATATGTCATCTACACCGCCAAGAGACCCGTCCCGCTGGAACATTACCTTTATGCGAGTCGCGAAATGTACAAGATAGTAGATGCTGGCGGGGACTTCCTTGGTCAAGGGTTCGTTCTTGATGACCTTTGAATCCCAAGGTACTGACAGTTTTTTATAGGTATAAGGACGCTGGAGAATCGTTGAAGCGCAGGCAAGACAAGGAACGTGAAGCCGCAGGCCTTCCGCCCCTACAAAAGCGAGGAGCCAGAGCAGCAGCTCCACAACGCGGTCAACGTGGTGCGCCCGCCGGCCGCGGTGGACAGAGGGGTGCCCCAGCCAGGGCTGCCCCAGTACATCGAGGTGGCGGGCCTTCCCGACCCATTCATCAGGCAGACCAGGGGTTGTATATCCACCTGACCGGTCTTCTTCGCAAGAACGCCCTTCTACCCGTCGTAATATTTACGTTCTCGAAGAAAAAATGCGAGCAAAATGCGGGCACCTTGACTAACGTCGACCTCTCCTCCGCGACCGAGAAGAGTGAGATACATGTCACAATTGAGAAGGCAGTGACGCGACTCAAAGGTATGTAACATCCCACTAGTTAATTAGCCCGTTTCAGGGATGCATGCCCTCTATAGGTTCGGATAAGAAGCTGCCCCAGATTGCTAGGATGCGTAACCTATTGTCGAGGGGAATCGGTGTACATCACGGCGGACTTCTTCCCCTCGTCAAAGAGGTTGGTCATTTGCCGACCCCCTATTCATCATTTCACAGTCGTCCAGGTAGTCGAGATTCTCTTTGCTCGCGGGCTAGTCAAAGTCCTTTTCGCAACGGAAACATTTGCTATGGTAGAGAGTATTCATAATACTTATTGCGTATGATCACTGGCAGTCCACCTCCAGGGTGTCAACATGCCAGCAAAGTCTGTGGTCTTTTCTGGAATTCGCAAACATGACGGGCGTAACTTTCGAGATATCCTTCCTGGGGAATACACCCAAATGGCAGGACGCGCTGGTCGCAGAGGACTCGACCCTACCGGCACGGTGATCATCATCACCAGTGACCAACTCCCTGAAGTAGGTTTTCATGTGGGGTGAAGACTCGTGTCATAACTGAGTGTTTTGGCCTTCCAAAGCAAGGTGTCTTGAAGAACATGATCACTGGAAAGCCCGGGAAACTTGCGTCCCAATTTCGGTTGACATATAACATGATTCTCAACCTTCTACGCGTTGAAACGCTCAAGGTTGAAGAGATGATCAAGCGTAGCTTTTCGGAGAATGCGTCGCAACAATTACTACCCGAGCAACAGAAGAAAATACTAGAGGTGCTGTCTGCGCTCTTGGTCGGTCATTCCATGTCCTCACCTATTTATCTAGGACGAGAAAACCCTATTATCTCTGCACAAACTCGAATGCGATGTCTGCCTAGGAGATATAAACAAATACTATGACATCTCGGCCGAGATTGTGCATATCAACCAGCAATTGTTAGGATTGGCTTCCACTCATATTCAAGGTTCAAAAACCCTGTCTGGGGGCAGGGTTGTGGTGCTTCGTGATGGTGTAAGCCGCCGACCATTTTTGAGAGGCTTGTCATCTGAGAAGTACCTCTAGCACTTCCATTGGACCACTGCCGTCATACTCAAGGCCGCATTTACCCGTGAACAAGTCAAATTCTTTTTCGTCCTCTCGCTGGTTGACTCAGAAACGAAAGAGAAAAAGAATGGTACCGGTCGCTGCAATTGTCTCGTGAGGACGCGATTCTCATCACCCTCATCAATAGATGTAGACATCCAGGCTGTGCCTCCCCGATGGCCTCCTTTGGCGCAGAGTCTTGTCGTCGAAGACGGCGTGTACGAGGCAGCTGTTGTCCCGGTGACAAGCATCGCCCTTGTTACCACTCGATTCCTGAAGGTGATAACTGTGTTGATTTGCAACAACTTCTCCTCATCGAATTGAATAGATCGAGATCGACGCGATATTGGAACGACAGCTGAAATCTCCTATGCAGGATGCGATCTCACAACTTGGGGATCTCGCAAGTGAATGGGCTAGCTGCAACCACGTTCCGGAGGTGGACTGGGCACGCGTCCGTTTGTTTGATTTTCAAGAGCTTCTTAGCAGAAGAAGCACACTAGTCGAGCGCCTTGACGGCATAGCGTGCATCCTCTGCGAAGAGTTCGAGCAGCACGTATGTCTTCCCACGCTGTTCTCTCTTACGGGACTAACATTCGTGTTTAGTATAAAACCTTGCACGTAGAGCGGGTGCTGCGCAACAACATCACGAATCTCAAATCGGCAATTTCTGATCAAAACCTCGAGTTGGTCCCTGACTATGAGCAACGGGTTGAGGTCCTGAAGGAGCTCAAATTCCTTGAAGCGAATTCCACGGTCTCGCTAAAGGGCCGAGTAGCATGCGAGGTCAACCCGTTAGTTCTCATGCGCCTCATGCCTGACCTGGTTTCTAGATCAATTCAGTGAACGAACTGGTTCTCACCGAACTTATCTTGGAAAATACCTTGGCGATCTATGAACCCGAAGAAGTGGTCGCGCTTCTCTCCGCTTTCGTATTCCAAGAGAAAACTGATGTCGAGCCGTTGTTTCCACCGAGGCTAGAAGGTGGTCGTGATACATTAATGGGTATTCTGGAACGAGTCGCACAAGTACAGAATAGACACCAGGTCGCAGCCGACGAACATCGATGGACATTGAACTTTGGTCTGATGGAAGCCGTTTATGAATGGGCCAAAGGAATGGTAGGTGTATATTACAATTACGATTCTCCGAATTAAGAACGACTCATAAACTGATTCCAGCCCTTCGACCAACTGACAGCTCTCACTGATGTCGCGGAAGGAACAATTGTACGTGTTATCACACGCCTTGACGAAACGTGTAGAGAAGTCAGAGACGCTGCTCGTGTCATTGGGGATGCCGTGCTTATGAAGAAAATGGAGGAAGCTCAGATGAAGATAAAGAGAGACAGTGAGTGTTTACCTTTCTCCCGAAGGTGTTGTACTCTAACGAATTTGTCAAACAGTTGTATTTGCAGCCAGTTTGTATTTCTAGTTTCGTACATCATCCAATTGTTGAAGGTGTGACGTCATTATGCGATTCGCCTTGAATTTGAACAGTTTTGCCTACCGTGTTCCTTTATTCCTTTCGGTCATCATCATTGTATCAACCTGCGTCACCTAATGCGATATGTCCTCCCCCATTACCACCGATCAATCAACCTATCCAACTGGAGAGTCCACTCATCATGATAATTCTTGCAACGAGTCACCCAATGGATCTCAACACTATCGCTTCGAACAGGGCCCTCCTCAGCGTCGCCGTGTCAACCCTGAAAGCTTAGCTGCTCGCCTTGGTCCTGAGCTTGTAGCTGAGATGGAAAAGTATATCATCCCGGGAAGGATTGAGATGCCACCGTTCAGCATTCGTCGCGACATACAAATCAAGTTTGGCATCGACAGGCGACACATTTATGATTTTTTCCACAGTCGAGGGCTTCGGTGTCTGAATGAGAAGGCTATGCGGAACAACTATTTGGAAGTAAGTTGTAAAAGTCTTGTGCAATCGTACTATTTGTCACTTGTTGATCATAGTCAAAGTCGCCGAGACCTGCCCGAAGTCTCGCCCCTCCGCCAGCCTTTCCAGAACCTAGGAAGCGCAGAGCTGCAGCCGCAGCATCAGTAATCACGTCTTCCTTTTTGAAACGCACTCACGCCTCCACGAAGAAAAAAGGCA
The DNA here is from genome assembly GCA_022376515.1 of Lactifluus volemus. Taxonomy (NCBI): domain Eukaryota; kingdom Fungi; phylum Basidiomycota; class Agaricomycetes; order Russulales; family Russulaceae; genus Lactifluus; species Lactifluus volemus. The sequence continues at coordinate 1,654,482 of WTXI01000001.1, forward strand.
GACAAAAGCGACGGGAACGCCAACCATCCTCGGCGGACCCCGATAATATTCCTCCTTCGCTTCTCGAACCTGAGCTGGACGTCAGCAGCCTAAAAGGCGATGTTGTTGCCCAGGAATTGTTTCTTTCCTCAAATGCCTCCGAGTCTTGTTTAACTTCCGATGTTAGCTGTACACATTTTCTTGGCCAGTTTCCCATGTTTAGCTCTGAAGAGACAGAACCGGAATCCGATTTTACACCCTGCCACTCTGTCTCGTCTCTTCTCGACTTGGGCCCCTCGACCTCTACACCCTCACTTTCGACGTCTTGTTCAATGTCGTCAACGCATTCTTCGCCCCGCGAGGTGACGGAGCCCCGACCAAAAAAGGTTCTACCACTGTCTTCGGAAGAGCGAAAGGCGCACTATGCGTGGTTAGATGGGATTATAGGACCTGCTTCTGGAATCCAGGAAAGCATAGGCACGTACAAAGCTTTCATGGAACATCAACGCGACGTCTACTATGATCGTCTTTGTCACATCGCTGAACATCCTACGAAGGTGGCGCGCTCGCGGCCTTCCAATGAGTTCTTGTCCTGGCTAGGAAGTGCACCACCTTCTCAGGCTAATATATCACCCACTACGTCCCAGGCTGGGCGTAACACGGATATTTGTCGGAATCAACCCCTCGGGGTTACCCAGAATGCCCGGTCGAATCCTCGTCTTCCGGACTGGACGCGACATATTCGGCGACAAACATTCTCCGCTACGGTTGACATGTAACTTCTTTATTCCTTCTTGGACTAGGTTTCACTTATTCTGGCCCTTGATCGACTTTCGACATTCTTCTACTTTAACAACCCTTTGATCAGACCCAATTGCGACACCCATCTCTAATAACCAATTCCATTGACTGTTCCACTTCTGTTGTATTGTATAACTGTCCTCGTATGATACACTCCTTATTCCTGCAGTGACTGCATGCCAATAGGCAGATAATGAAAACCCTATATCCTTAGTTCAGAAAATTTACTGTACACTGGAGAGCAATAGTGCTGATTAGATTGGCTTGCCACTAAGCAAAATGAAATATGTGCAGATCAGTGCAGATTGTGTCAACTGCATGACAACATACTACTGTACATGTGAACTGGGCTTAGTAATTTCCAGCTTTTGTTTGGTAACCATTTCATCTATAAGTAGTTGGGGTCATGGCCCTGTATGCCATCTATCTTTCTCTTCCTCTTCCTCACATCATATCATATGTCCACAGATTGCAACTTCACAATCACATGTCTCAGGCTTCCCACCATTAGCAGAGCAGCCCACATTGCACAAAGGCAACAAGTTATAATTGATACCAGAACTATGCCTCCATGGTGCACCTGAGATGGCCAATTATAACTTGCCACCTTTGAGCAATATGGGCTGCTCCACCAACAGCAGGGAGCCTGAGTTGAGTGATTGTGAAGTTACACTCTGTGCAGACATATATTAAAATAAGTGTTATCTCCATTGGCAGATGTGTTTGATAGTGTTGCTGCAGCTTGTGAGCCACCAGGCCAAAATTGGCTTGGCTTGGGCAATTTTGGCCTAGCAGCTCATGAGCTGCCAGTGTGGCAACACTGGTGTTTGACATCAGCAGGATACTTAAATGGAGAATCTTGCTTGGCAATGGCATTGAAAAGCTGAACAGGAAGCAGTGTGATCCTGAAATCAAGTTAGCATATGATAGGAGAAATAGGATGAAACAAATCACCTCCTAAGAAGCTCCTTGTGGAGTCCATTGACATCATTGCACACTGGCAGCCCAGTAACAACTCTGCACAGGTCATTAATGCAGTTCATTACTTCTGCATGCTGGCTCTGTTGCCCCTCCTGCAAATTGCCAAAATTGGCAACCAACTACTGCCAAAAGTCCTGCTGCTGCTGCTGCATGTTGTGGATAATGGTGCTACTCAGATTCAATAGTACATCACGTAATGAGTCCCTTAATGAGACTGGTGCCTTCATTTGTAGACTACATGTGTTACCACAATGCTTCATTGTTATTGGACTGGTCCATTGTCAGTAAGGTAGAGCAAAGGTAAAATTTAGGGGCCTTTTAGGGCTAATGTCACCTAGTGATTGACATGGGTAACCCTGGGGTATCTCCAGAGGTACCCATACCTGTGCCTGGGGTATGGGTTTCCTGCAGGTTTAGCTGCAGGTCAGTAAAAATAGAATTGCACATTTGCAGATTCAAACCCTCAACCTGTGCATGCAGTGAAAAAGGAAATTAATAGTTTACCATTACACCATCAAGGCTGGAATTGCTGGCACTCCTATGCCTTACTTCAATAGCCACTTTACATTTGATTTTCTATTCACATTGCCTTCCCTCATGCATTGCCTTCCCTCTGTTGCCTGCCTCTGTCCTGCAGCCTGCAATTCTCTCAACTGCTGATGCTTCCTCAAAAGTATATTATAATATCACCTGATGTGGTGTGCATCATTCCAGATGTCCTTGCAGATGTCTTACATCCTTTTATCCTTACTAAATTTTAGCTTTCTTCATTACTACAATGATGCATCAAGGTATGTTCTTTGCTGGTCCGGCCAGACAACACATGCATGGCAGACGACGTAGATGTAATACAAAGTATATAGCAACTGTATACCTGCGATGCCAATCAATCCAGCGCCAAACGTCGAAGCAAATCGACGCCGTCATCGTCTCGACTAAATTGTCTACAGCCTCACGTTTAACGCCTACTACATTGTGAGACGACACAGCCATACGCTATGGATTACAGTATCAGCTTGCGTGCGAGAGACATCGCTCTGTCGAATCGCTAGTATCAGTGTCATAACTTACGTGATCCTGATTAGGAAATAACGAGCAGTACTAAATCACAGGAATGTGCAGTATGACAGGTATGCAAGTTGGTATCAGTGCGTGAGAGAAAAACAGAGTTAAATACAACCGCAGAAACATAAAGGGGAAAGGAAGTAGGGAGTGTTGCAAACATAAGATAGCATGCGGAAGAAGAGGGGCATGGATGACGTATCCGGGAGGGCCATTTATGGAACTTGGCTGGGATTCTGACGGTCGCCGTCCCGCAACTTATGGTACCTTATGGGGGTCGACGAGGCACGTTCTAGTGTCTTATGGGATACACTGGACGCGCTACACTCTGGCCTTGATCCTCGTCGTGTTCAGGTGAGTGAGAGAAATCCTACGCATAGAGAACGAAGAGAAGCACGTGAAATGGGATGTATTGACCATTCACAGGCCAGTAGGAGCAAATTGCGGACCATGGTAAAGGGCAAGCATTGCAGCCACATGAGACGTCCGTATTGCAGTCTGGCTGTCACTACCACAAAGGAAACCTCACGTTAGCAAATCATTGGTCAAAATAGCTATATCAGCGAGGGCAGTAGCCATCAATGTTTAAGGTCGCTATAGATCCCGCATGCGAGGATGTTGGGAACGGGTGATAATGAGGGTGTTACATGCGCCCGCCAGCAGCATGGCGGTGTCATACAGAGCGTAGGTAAACGGAAAAGACATGAAGTCAATTGAGAGAAAAAAAGGTTGTCGACGCAAAGTCCATTCAAAGTAATCCCAGTGGAACCAGCCAATGGGAGCACGAGCACACCACGGGAATACGGACAAGACTCGGAAGACGTTGACTGGACAGCTGACGACAACCTAGAGTGTATTGTAGTTGTTACAGTGGGTAATCCGCGGTTCTTCTTAGAAAGTTAATAATCGGGGACGGCAACTGAAAGGAAAGTGCTCGAGTTATTGAACGAGGTGATCGATGGCACCCACATGTACAAGCGGAGTATACAGGGCAATAGCGTGGACAGTACGGAGCGTTCTAGGTCAAGCAACAATTGACAGCATGGTCTTTAAAGCGGTCGGAGATTCAAGCGAGTGCATACACACGACTTTTGAAGAGAGGAAAAGTCACGTCATTGTTTCTGATTAGAAGGATATTAGCGCAGTAGAGATTTAATGATGTATGTGTGAGTGAAATAGAGAAGGGATATCATATCTGATGGTGAAAGAAGTTTTTTTTTGGGTATGAGAGATAGTCAGCTAATCAGGCAAGGTTGAAGGCACTTCTCCACAGCCTCAGCCTCGAGGTGGGCTGCGGTTGATAAGCGATAAGATATTATTTGAAAAATAATTTGACCACCAACTCAAAGAGTCCTTTTCATTGAACGCTTAGCCTAGATCCCCTCTTTATGCTAAGCTCTCACAGCTACCCACTTTCTCCCCAATCCTCAATCCCCACTCTACCATGTACCCGCGTGGCCGTTCAAGAGACATATCTCCTGTCGCCCTTGCTCGCCAGGCTTCAGAGGAACGACGTCGCAGCAGCATCTCAATGACCCACTATCCCCTTCCTAGTGACCCGGAGAAAGACACTCTTAGTCGTTTTTACCTCTCTCCTCTCTCTTTATCCCCATCCCCCGCAACAACTCCCCTCACTCTCACCCCTCCTGATCCTGTCCCACTCCGTGCCCATCCTCGCGCCCGCGTTGTGCGCTCTGATAACTCCCACGCACCTATAGACCCTCATGACTCACTCTTCTCGGCTCAGGTCGTCAGCCCGCAGCCCCTCACTTGTCCCGCTCGGTCTCAGGTATCATTGTCTCTTCCTTCAAGTCCCTTGATAGAAAAGTCCGCTACCCAAGTCGAGGCCGTGAAGCGTGCACGCGACCAAGCCCGGGCTAAGCGCCGCTATGAGACCCTCGCTCGTGCAGAGCAGGTCTTTGTCACCACTCTCGAACGTTCACGCCGCGAACGTGGCGCAGCTCTTCGGCTGCGAGCGCGTGAGGGGGATGAATTAAAGGAGCGTGAGCGTGTCAAGCACGAGTTGTCAAAGCTAGAACAGGAGCGAGACTGCCGTCGTTCTGCCAACTACACCCCACCCATCCACCGCTCTAGTTTCCGCGTCCTCGCCCGCGCGCCTCCCTTATCTCCTCCCACACCCCAACAGTCACAAGTTGTCTATACGTTTCCTGTCCCTTCAGCATCTTCTACAAACTCGTCCCCGATGCGGCAGCGACAAGGGAGTATGAAGGCACGCTTGGCACATGCAACTTTGGCGGGCCCCAGCGCCAGCAATCCTCGAAGCGTCTCGTTCGATGACATCCGTTCATGCATGGGAACCGTGCTTTTCCCTGTTGCTCATGGAGAGTCAGTGTCGGGCAAGACGCGGCGCGAATTCGAGCTACTCGGCACGTTACTAGAAGCTGTGCGTTGGGAGGAGGGTGAACGATGGCAGCGGAAAGACCGAGTCGATTCGTGGACGTCTCAGGTGCCAGAGACCGTTCCCGAGTGTGAAGCTTGCGCCTCAGCATCACTATCCCACGATACTTTCTCGGCTCCGTCATCCCAGACAACTTTGCTCTCTTCGGATCCTTCCACCACCTCCATCTTGATCACCTCCCGGCCTATTTCATGGCTGTCGTTCAGTTCGCGCAAGTCGACGTTTTCAGTTACTACGGCACAGACAAGCCCGCCTTCGACGACAGACGGTATCCCCCCTATATCAGATCTTCCCACTCCACAGCACTCATGCGGCTGCGCTACCGGCCAAACCTTCGTAGCCGTTGACGTCAACGATTCCCCTTTGGGTCTTGGCGCAGAAGCATCTCCGGCGCCTGAACCTGCTACGGCAAGTGTGAATACACTGCAAGGGCCTCCCCACCGATGCACACGCAAACGTACTTTGTCAACGTGGACTTGGCGCACGATGCAGTCGTCTGTATCGTCCGTATTATCAGCAGCTGCGCGCCTTCAACAGGCGTACGTCACAGCGACAATTGCAACGCTTACCCCAACAGATTATACCCAATCTGAAGCCTCCTCGAGCCGATCTCGTTCGTCTTCGGGGTCACCCTCAGACTATGCGGGACGTCCTCCCAGTGGTTGGCGGGTCGAACGGAGTGACATAGCCAAGTTTACCTCGACTACATCCCACGCCGAAGGGAACGTCCTCCCTTACCTCGTTTTCGACCTCGTTGAGCTCGAAAGCGTACGCCGATCCCCCAGCTCTACGCCTGAGCTGCCGAGATACGTCCCTGCTAGGGATTCCATGTCCTCGGAATCCCCGACCTCACAGTCTATGACGATATCTCCGAGTTATTACAATGCCGATCGCCATATTTTTAATGCAAATCCTGTACACCTGCTCTCTCGGGCGCAGATCAACTCTTGGCGATTCCGTGGCGCACCGGGTGAGATGCCCGTGCAGGTGTTCTGCCGTCCTGAGCTATACTACCGGCTCGAATCTGGCAGCGGCACCGCTCAGGAGGCGAGAGGCGGAAGCGCTCTCAAGTGGGGCTGGCGAGTGGTCTGGGACACCGACGACAGTATGGCATGCTAGTTGTTGCCGCCTTGTCTCCACCTTCCCTTCCCTTCACGATTCGTGTCTTCTATCTTCCCTTTATCCTCAGCTTAGACTGTCGGTTTTTTTTTTTCGCATCACCGTTCTGTATCCATTTTCCCGCTTGTACGTTACCTGTACTACTGTTATTCATGACTTTCTGTATTCCGTCTCATTGTACATCGGCTCGCAGTTATATAACTACGCATTCGGTTTAATGATTCCCGAACTTAACCCACTTTATATGCCCCGCTTCTCTTTATTTTTAGTAATGCGGTCTAGAGGCGTTGTATAACTTTTGGTTGTAATTTTGACCTACCTCATTCACAATTTGTGGCAAACAAGAGTTGGCAAAACCTTGATCGGATCGCAGTTTCGATAGACATCTCTAATACCGTCTATGGAACACTACCAAGCCACACTCCTTCCTCGTCCCGCGAACAATACACCCCTCCCGCGTCCTCCACCGCCTCCAACCCCGGGGCCTTGCAGCTCCATCGTGCGCGCCAGACTTGCGATCCCAAGTGAAGGCGGTAATGGTTTTTGCTGTTGATGCTGATGCTGTTGTTGTTGCTGCTGTGCTTGCTGCATATGAGGTACAACCGCCGCAGGACCTAATCCGTTCCCCGCGGCGACGACGGATGGCACCCACGACGCGCTCACAAACACGCCTGAGCCGCGACCTCCATTACCGCTGTTGCTGATGCCGCTTCCACCCACAGTGATGGCCGTGGCGGTAGCTGTCGTAGTTGAAGTTGTGGCCGTAGCCGTGGCGGGTGTCATCATTGCGTGTGGGGCGTTGGGTGGTGTGAGGGTATGCAGACGGCTAGGTGTGGCCGCGAGCCCGAGCACGCTCGGGTCTTCACGAAAACCGAGGGTGAACGGGTTGGCGGCTTCCGAGCCCACGTTGGCCCATGCCGAAGAGCCCGCGGGGACCGGTTCGCGCGCGTCGCGAAAGGAGGTTATCAGTGGTGACTCAGGGTCGATGTCGGGAACGCCAGCTACAGATAGGGATTTAGGATCGATGCCGAGGAGCGCCCGGATGTGCGCATTCTCGGACTCCAGTCGGGCGATTTCGCGCTCGCGAGTCTCGGCCCAGTCCAACTCGGCCGTCACCGCGTCAGAGTCTAGGTCTGGTGAGGTGGTAGATTGATCTTGAGAAGCCACCGCAATTGGTTTGGTGGTGGTGGTGGTGTCGGTGGTGGTGGTGGTGGCATTGGCACCGGCGGTGGCGGTGGCGGTGGCAGAGTTGACTGCGCCGGCCTGAGAAGTTTCGGAACAATCCGGTTCCGACCCTTCAGGCTGTGACTCGGAGACCACCTGCGCTAAGTGGCTGGTTAGGGTAAGGGTACTGGGTTGTGGCGGCGATTGTGCGATTCCAGACTCTGCGTCTAATTGTGCTAAAATTGGCTCGTGACTAGTCGGTTCTTCAGGCGGAGGCGGAGGTGACGTGCCAAGAGGCTGCTGTGAATCACCCGCTTCGACGTTGGCACTTGAGCCTTCTGATAATGCTTCTGTAGGATCATGACCTGTAATACAAAGTAAAGCAGCTTGCAACACTCGGTGGAGTCGATGAAGGGATGTGTTCAAGGCCGGGTCCGTGGCCAATTGACTGGAAAGTGACGGTTCATGAGCCAGTAAAATCTCATAGTGCTCCGTGAGGGTGACTTGATGATGACGCGCTGCATCCTGCTCATGAAAAAGACTACGTTAGATGATGAAGAGTTGCAAAAGATGAAAACATACAGTGTGACTACGAAATTTCATCATGATAGTGTCCATGGTCTGCTCGTACTCTTTGAGCAATAAACTCAGTTGCTTGTTCTCCTGTTGAAGGGCGTGGTTCTCGATGATAATCTGGGCGTTGGTGCGCTCCAACTCTGACTCGAGAGATTCTAGAAGGATGGTCTTGAGTTGATGTATACACCTCACGTCACGATGCGCACCCTTGGAAATGTCCACATTGAATCTTTTCAGCGTAAAATCCAACTTTACGTTGCCTGCTTCAGCCTAACCAAGCAGAGATGGGCGAGGTGGGGCGGACAAGAGTTTACGGAAGGCGCACCTGGAGCGTTTCTGCTTGAGAAAGTAGCGAGGACGTGAATTTTTGGTTATGGGCAAGCTGGTCACTGATTTCGTTGATGATTTGCCATGCTCTGAGAAAAAAGTCGCCCTCGACGTCGTTGCCGTACATTTTATGACGCGAGGAGTGGTGGATTCCGCAAAGTGGTGGGTGGAGAGCGCCGGCGTGAGAGAGCGATAGAAGAAGTGAACAATTCTGGTTACTTTCATTCGAGGTGAACTACTACAGATAGTAGATAGTATGGAAACATTACCGTAACCGTAAGATAGAGCTAAAGGGAGAGAGGAGGGATTGATAGATGGTAACTGGGGTAGCGTGGGACCATTGTGGATGTGCAGTTCGCTCGCCTCACTTTGCTCTAACTTGTCATTGGCAGTCTCAACACCTTATTCTCACACAGTCAAACCACCCTTCTTAATCATGGCATTGTCACTCACTCAAATTTCTGCATCAGTCACGCGCATCCTATCTTTAACTGGTTTTCCCAAGGAGCTCAAGACGCGCGATATTCAACTCGCCTTTTCAGACTGGGAGAATGCCAACGGAGGGTTCAAAATAAAGTGGATAGACGACACTTCCCTCCTCGTCGTTTTTGCAGACGCTACAGTCGGTGCGTCTTGTCTTGGACCATGCTCCGTCGCAGCATGAGCATGGTTCCAGCGCTAACAAACATTCTTTTTTTTTCTCTTCGAACAGCTAAGCGAGCATATCTCTCTATCATCGCGAACCCACCTGCGATATTTTCTTCTCCTACATCTGACAGCTCTGCCGTCATTCGTCCTTACGACGGTCCGGATGCTCAAGCTATCATTCAAAACGTTAATTCACGGGGACAAAACCCGTCCCGCGGGCACAACGGGCGTGCATCATCCATTGCGATACCGAATCAGCGTACAAGAAGTAACGGCAGTAGTGGCCCAGCGTTGAACGGCAACAACACCGCGGATCTACAGCCAAGCGTTCTTCCGGGTGGTGGTTCCATCTCACCTGTCGGACGTGAGGGCTCACCCACGCTACCGAGTCTACCGTCTCATCCGACATTGGATTCGTTGATTAATTCAACTTTGGTCGATGGATCCGCTCCTCCCGCAGATCCGGCCATTCTCGCCATGAGCCCGCCCACATCGGGACCGAGAATCGGTGACCCCGGTAAACGGATGCTCGGCGCCGCATTGGGAGTGCGACATCCAGGGTTGGCACCACGCCAAGTGGGCAACGCCGAACACGCTATGAAGGAGATTCAGCGGGCGATGGGCGGATTGACCGTAGCGGAATAGGCGAAACTAATTCCAACTATGGGCTGGCTTCCTTCTTCTTTCTCTGTGATTGATTGATATTTTGTATCGAGTACGTTAGGTTAGGTTTCCCGTCTGATTGTCTTAGGTTCATCTTTAGTTGTGATGGCAGTCATTCATTTCATTCATTTGTGACCCTGCTGCTCGATTTGGCTATACTCTAACATCTCTTCTCTTTCTCTTTCTGCCATCGGCGCGCAGATGCAGATCTCTTTTTTTTTTTTCCTCTTGGAATTGGTCGCTTCCCTGCTTCAATTGAACCTTATCTATCAGATGTGTCTCACTCTGGAACGCTGACTGGAGTGCTAATATCATCAAATGAGAGCAATCCTCCTCCTCGGCATCGGTGTGAATGCGCAGCTACACCATACACCACTTATACCCCGGCCCGTGAAAAGAGGGACCAGAACGGGGAAAGACGGCGCCAAATGTGGGAGAGCCTAACATCGCTCAAACCATCATCTTGAATCAAGAAAAAAAAAATAAAGGCTCCACTTAGCCGAAGTACTATCGAGATGTGGCCGCGGACAGATTCAAGTTCCTGTGGGGGCTGTGACATGTGTGCCTAAGAGCTAATTCAATTCTGAGGCACTCACTTCTCTTCTCCACATGTATTCCATTGACGTTGATGATGATGATCAGGAACGTACAACTCCCGTTTCCTCTTGATATAAAGGTCCCCTAATCCCCCTGCATTTATTTTCTCCTTCCCCCAACAAACTAGTCACTCTCATGCATTCCTCTGCCCTCGACCACTCTTTCCCTCCTTTCCTTGATGATTTATCGTCTCCCCAGCAAGGTTTCACTTATGAGTACCCCATTCAGATCCCTCCTTCTCCGAACCCTCAAAGTGCCTACTCTGCTTATCAAGATCCATTCTCCATATTATCCCTCCGTGCTACCGCATCCAACTCGACTCCATCCATCGACACTCCCGTTCACGACAGTTTATCTGCCCATCCCATTATTGCCGATGACTCAGGTCACAATTTTCAAGGTCGCACCCCATATTCGTATTCAGGTCAGGAGGACCCTTCATGGGTGCCGTCAGACGTATTCCATTTTCCGCCCTTTGTTCCCTCATCTAAACCTTCTTCTAATGGAGCAATCTCTGCACATCAGGCGCTCTCGGCGCCTTCTTCAGCGCTTCTCCACTCACACCCCGTGATGAGTAAGTCAGGTCGTGTTTCGTTGATCCTGGGCACGTAATTGATTGATCTTGTTCTAGGCCACCACCATCTACAACACCCGTCCTTGGTTCCTACGAGCTATTCGGACCATTCTCATATACCATCCTCAGGCGTGCCTGTCTTCCATGCTTCACGTTGTCACGCCAATGCCCCATCATTACCTCCGGATGTCTATCCTACATCCCTCGTGCAACACCATCAGCACTCAGAATCAACCATGACCCTTCATTACGACATGACGTCCACAACAACAACAACAACAACAACGACAGTACTCCGGAGCCAAGCCGCTTCCGCTAACGTTTACACGGAACCAGTACTAGATCCCAATCAGGCTTATCCTTCTTGCGCGTCAACCTGTAACGCTTCTCGCCGTCCATCTTTCGCGCAGCATAGGTTCATCTCAAACGGATTGCAGCCCCAAGCCGCACCATCATTCCCTTACGTGACACCTGTACCCGTGCCGACATTCCGTGCTGCGTCGGTGCCCCTCTATCAGCCAAAACCCACGCGTCCTCTCCCAGAATGGACCAGAAGGTCATCTCTCGTGTCGGATCAGCTGGTTCAGCAAGTGTCTCCTTCCCATCCAATGTCGCTGGTACATGTCTTACCTTCCCCGCCAAGAGCATCCACTACATTTTCGGAGAGTTGTGAACCGGCTTATGGGCCATCTGTCGCAGGTGCTACTATTGAAGAAATTTTCGACCCTCGAGACATCAGTTTCCACGATGATGGTTTTGATGATGACGGCGACGATGGCGAATATGATGATGAAGAGGATGATGATGATGATCAAGACACCGATATGGAGGGAAATGAGTGTGGGTTTGAGATTGAGAAGCTGTCTGGATTTGACATGGCGACACCAGAATTTCAAATGACCCCATCCGATCCGCCAGCTTTTCGTGGAACACTATCATCCGCGGCCGTGCCATTGTCCTCCTCATCCCTGCTTTGTCAACCCATCTCCGATGTGGTGCAAAATCAATTCAGGCCCCCGGCGGCGCAGAAAATTTGAACGCCGCCTCTTCGTGATTGAGGCGACCTTGCCGGACTGTGCCGCTTTGATATGTTACTCACCTTTTGTTCGATTTTCCGCTTGATCCTTTCTGCAAGCTTCCAGTATGAAGTACGACATTTCGGGTGACACCGACTCCAATTCAATCCATTTTCATCTATCTGTGTACTCGACGTTTTCTATCATCTGTATTTTACGATTCACTCGACGACTTGCATGCCCGACTACGACTACCAATTGTATTGTTAATTGAAAAGCTTGGTAAATAATAGCTTGGGGCTAATTTTGACTCGAATGACGTCTCCTATGCCTACAGCGGGCCGACCGGGTCGGAAATATCGAGGCAAATAAAGAAATATCATGATACCGAAATAGCACTTGGCGCGCGCACCATTTCCCGCGCCTCGCGTGAGCAAAACATCGAGGTACAGTACTGTAGCACAGGCTCTACTTGACTATTTGACTTGCGACACTGACTCGATAAGAAATTTTGATCGGACCAGCATGTTATTGGTGCCCTGGTCACACCCGAGTCCTCTTCGGGGCAAAAGAAAGGTCTCCCTCTGAGAGATCGTTGTACATGTGGCCTATTCTTTGCGCTGGTGCAGTGTGTCTGTCGCAAAGTAACGGCTTGGGTGACAATGACCTTGCATAATATTATTCGAACAGCCAAGGGAACAGCACCTTAGCTCACTCGACATGGCCGCGGCCGAAGGACTCTCTCTCGCGGTCGATTCGATCATCAGCGATGATTTAACTCAGCTCAAATGACGACGGTTGGTCCTCCCGGTGGCCGAATCGGACCTGGAGGAAAAAGAGCTGTGAACAACCGACCGAGAAGGCCATCGGCTCTGCATCGATCGCGTCGGCCGATGCGGTGAGAGCTGATCTCCTGTGACGGGCTGAATTGTATCCATACTAGGCATTACCGAACGGATAAAACAGAGCGCTTTTTTCGTTTTTTTTTTTTCTTTCAAAATCAGTATTGCTGAGCTGAAGGGGTGTGTGCGGACGTTTTTTATGGATGTGAAGAAAGAAAATCTGCAAGTCAGCGGCACGAGGCGCACGCGTGGTTGGTATGTTAGCACTGATGGGATCTAACTTGCTTTTGATACCCGTTAAAAAGTTATTGACTAACGGGGAGCTGGCCCTTCACAATACGTTCGTCTAATGTGCCCCTCTTCCATCAAGTTGGCCTAATTAGAAGTAACGTTTTACTCCCGGCGCGTGGCTTGTTAAAAAATATGTCGCACGGCGGGCCCGATCTCCGGTAATAGTGGACGTCCAATTTGCTTTGAGGGTCGCCGCGAGGCTGCCAGTGCTAATGCACAGGGGACCCTCCAGCCCGGTAAATGGGACCAACCGTCACGGTAACAACAAAAAAAAGGACACTCATCTAGTGATAACAGTATGACGCCACATTTGTTTCGGATATTATGAACGTGCAGGCTCCAGTACCGTTTGCGCGGGGTACTTTGAGTGTAAGCGCTGGCTATGTAAGGAGGTACTGATGAATGAATGTATTTGATTGCAATGAACAGTCAAACTGGTACCGGTGGCCGATGACCGCGTCCAAAGGAGAAGGAGCCATCAATTGTGGGTGCTGTCATGTTTTTATTTTACTTTAAAATTTCCCTGCCTCGGCGATACCCACCTGAACCTCCGCCATTCGCTCATGGCGACGCTTGTCCTTGCTGGATGCAGCAGCTGGTCAGCGCCTTTCCCATTCCAAGAGATAAAAAAAGCGGTTTGTCGATCTCAGGATTTGAGTTATATGTAGCTTCGCGAAGCACATATAAACACGCCGCATATTTTCTACCGCCGGGACCCTTAGTTGCTGGTCACTCTCTACGCGGCCTTAATGAGAACCACTCCACAGGGAGTCTGGACCTGCCATCTGACCCTCGCGGTCTGGATTCTATTGAAGGATCCTTCAAAGTAAGCAGATCGAGACCTTTTCCCCGAAGGCCGCTTGCCGAGCGCAGCACTCGTAGTTGAGCGGGAGAAGCACGGGCGCTTCCTAACTTGGGGCGAATGCACATGGAGCTGCGGTCCAGGTGCAGACGTGTCTGAATACTGTGTCTAATAAATGGCTCACCATACGCGATAGCCGAACTCGGAAGGTGATGCAAAATTAGCTAGAAGCACCTGTGGTTAGGATACCACTTTGGCTTTCTCTGTGACAGTTACCAGGGCCCGTCAACTCCCATACGAGGGGAAGTTCAGCGTGCACATGAGACGCACATCCTCACAATGTGGATGGCGCCAGGGCAGGGGAAAATGTCATCTGAACCTTACCATGGGGACCACTATGGATGACAGCTGTTGGAGGCCAGAATTTGCACTAGTTTGGTTGCGTGGCACAGCAGCCCAGAGTTCGGGGTCAGCATCCTCCATCAAGTTAGATGTCTCACATTGATGAGAATGTCCTTGAGCCCAGAGCTCTGACTCGTCCGCGTGAGCATGTACCTCTGCGCCTGATTGGGCGAATGGGCGCACAATCTAGCAAAGTCGTCCATTCCATGGAGTACACTTGCATCTTGTCCACGACATAAATAATAATGGCCACCTCCTACGCTTGCAGGTCGAACTTGTACGGCAAGAAATAGGACGCGTGCGGACGGTCAAGCGCATAGGAAAGCCAGAGCACTTGCAGCAGGGAGCAGCAGCCCCGTTCGGGTCTCAATGCGAGCGGCGGGACGATTGGAGAATGGTTTGCTACTGGCCACGTTCCGTCGTCCTCCCTGTACTCTGTAGCCATGATGGGTGTCGCTGGTGAATAATTGGGCTTCGCTAAAGGAGCAGTTTCAGTACGTCGCGTCAACAAATCTACGCCACGTGCCCACTATTCAAGGGAGAGTGTTCGTGTACAGCCCGGGAGCAAGGTAATCCCTGGCGTAGATGGGTAATAAATGAAACATTGCAAAGAGATCATCACCTTTACTCCCAGGAGGTAAAGGGGGCTGGTTGATCTAAGAAGCGTTAGGACCCTTTGGCTGGGCCGCTGAGCCAGCTGCAATGCTCCTTGTACCTGAGAAGACTCATTTTGGGCAGCCGAAGCTATAATGCTGTGAACGACCCATCGCCCATCGAACTGGTTGGACGAATGCCAAGTCAATGAAACATCTTGTTCGTCGGAGAAGGAACAGAACAGAGACGGACATCTACGGGTACCATTACATCACACCCTATAGTAGGTTAGTGCCACACATCTAGAAATTTAAAAAAAAGTGAGTTGCGTACCTGATAATGAGAAATTCGCATGGGTCGCATTAACGAGAAGCACAAGGCGAGAATGACTTGAACAATTGCACAATCGTAAAATATATATCTAACCTGTACGCATGGTCACGACATTCATAACAGTATTTACCGTACGGATCCAAGAGACAGGGGAAGGATAGAATGAGGTCATGGCTCCGGCGTGCATCGAACGCAGCGCGCGTTACTCAATTAGGTAAGTTACTCCTCGCCCCTCATCCTCACCCACATCACTTGCTATTGTACTCTTCCTTTCTCTCAAATTTCTTTCTCATCTCAGGCGTGCCTACCATGTCTCTTAAAGCTTTAGTTTACGCCTATGTGATTGGCGGCATAACGTTCATTCCTTTGCTCATCATTTCCCTGATCGCATTCACCGTCTACACCTCCATCCCCGTCAAAGATTCAGACGCGACAAAGTCTGTAGGAGAAAAGCCAGAGCTGTCAGGTACCGACCTCGCAGAGGCAGACGAGTCCACTACCACTACTACAGCGGACCTGTCCTTCGATTTGAATGACCTCCCAAAGCCACGTCGGGGCTGGCTCACCATGCGGCGCACGTTCGAGGAAGTTGCCTTTGATGGCTCATACGTCACCCTCATGAAGTCCTTTTTGGATTCGCGTTCCAAGGACCCCAAACGCTCTCGCCCGCGGGACATGTGGTATGTGGTACTCAAAGGGAAGGTACTCTACTTGTACGAAGACGAGGGAATGACCGAATGCGAGGCCGCCATCGAGCTTGGCAGCCACGAGGTCGTGATCTACCCTGAAGGCCTTCCTGATGGCGAGCTCTTCACCAAGCGCAATGCCATCTGCCTTAGGCCAAAACCGGAAAAGGTCATGCCGAGCGTCACTCGCAAGATGCAACTCTCCTCACAGAATGTTGATGAGAAGGCAGAGGAGCTCGGCGACTCTAACCAAAAGAAAAAGCAGGAAAAGGAGCGGCTCCTCGAACTCGAAAGGGAGCGTGACTCTGCACGCGAGGAGGCGTCTGACCCGTCCACGCCATGGTTCATCTTCGTACGATCCAGCGTCGAGATGGAGGATTGGTACCTGTCACTGATCCACGCATCGGATCACCCTGCAAACTCATCCACACTTTCTCCTCTCCATTCCGTTTATTCTCCTGCGGACATGAACCACATTGTGGCTACCCTTGACGAGCAACCGGATGTCATCCCAATGCGCTGGCTAAATGCCCTCCTAGGTCGCATTTTCCTCAGTTATTACAACACAGAAGCACTCGAGTCGTTCATCATCGAGCGCCTCATGAAGAAGTTGGCCAAGGTGAAGCGACCCAACTTCTTTTCCGAAGTTGTCATCACCCAGGTAGACTTGGGAAACAGGCCAATCATGTTCAGCAAACCCATGCTGAAGGAGCTCACAAAGGAGGGTGATGCCGCACTCGAGCTGCATGCACAGTACAAGGGGGAGATACGGATTACAACCAAGGCAGTCGCAACGATATCCCTTGGCTTCAAACCATACACAGTCAAACTCATACTGGCAGTAGTCTTGCGGGAGCTAGAAGGCAACTTGGTAGTTCGAGTTAAACGTCCACCCAGCAACCGTATTTGGTACGCTTTCACGCATATGCCCAAGATGGTCTTGGACGTAGAACCCGTCGTGAGCGACCGCCAAATCACATGGGGAATGATTTTGCATACCATCGAGTCGAGGCTGAGGGAGATTGTACGTACTTGGTTACCTTCTCGTGACGTCACGATACCAATTCGTCCTTCCAAAGATTCTCGAGTCCATTGTTCTTCCGAACATGGATGATATCGCGTTCTTCGATAGTTCATCCTATTCTCATCGTGGGGGCATCTGGCCTGATGCCGTCCGCCCGAGAAACCGAATGTCTCGAATGTGTCGTCTGACGATGTGTCCACTGCATCTGCCCCTCCTGATGTGGACATCTCGTCTTCATCGGGCGACCTTGACCCCCACTCCCAAGTTAAGCGCTCCAGCTCTGACGGGGAGGTCGGCATAGATACAGACCCTCAGAACACATCACCTCAACTATCTCATCGTCACACCACGATACTACCAGCCAGTAGAGGTTCATCCCCGACTCCCCAGCCTTCACCTCATCAGTCGTTTAACTATGACCCAGGAGCCGAAGGCCCCGATTCACCGAAAGAGGCTGCGTTGCTCGAAGACCAGCCCCCCGTCCTTCGACACAAGGCCTCTAGCAGCAGTGAGAAAAGCAAGAAAACGCGGTTTCTCAGCATCCGACGGACGAGTCGCTCTCCTTCGCCAAGCCCCTCTTCGCACCCCCCGTCTCGGGAAATATCTCCGGCTCCATCTCTGGAAAATTTGAGGCCACCGAGTCTCGAACGGCCGAATGGTACGAGTACTCATACCGACATATCGCGAACAAACTCGCTTCTTTCAACGCTGAAGTCCCGTGCTGGAGATCGGCAGACTTTGAGCAACACCGCAAAGGAAACTATGCGCAAATGGACTAATTGGGGTGGCCTGAAAAAGGATCGTAATTCAAACGCTGCATTGTCTGAAGATGTGCGGGATGGTCAAGCTTCCAAAGTTCATTCTGCATCGCAGAAGGTGAAATCCAGCTATGCGGAGATTCGGGCGGCCGTGGACGAGCGCCGAGATAAGGAACGTCGAAATTCTGATGTTTCCTCTTCTTCCATAAACACACCCGAGCGCGAACATAAAGGGCGGGCTGTCAGCGTGTCACCTATGCAAAGTCCGCAAGGGTCATCCTTCTCGACATCACAAGTTGCATCATCCCTTGCATTATCGTATGCTGGAGGTCCTGCAGACCCTTCGGTAGACGAGACATCTCTTCTAGAGCAGTTGTCTGCACGATCACCAGTGGTTGATGTAGACGGGACGCAACTGGGTTCTGAAGACATAGCTGGTGTAGGACTCACACCGGTGACGCTCGTATCTCCGCCAGTCTCTGTTTCGCCTCCAATCCAGTCTCAGCCTTCACAAGGAAAGACCATGACGATACCGAGCATCCATGCTCGCAATCGTGGCGAGGTCATGTCCATGGGCTATGTTCCGCCGTCGCCCCCTGCTCCGGAGGTCAAGACTGGCGTGTCTGTGTATCGTCTTTGGAAGCCTTCACCTGCTACTCAGACTGAACGTGCGGATCGAGATGGAGAGCATACGAGCTCAAGTTCCCCTCCGGCTCTGAGCCCTGATAGCATGGAGACCTCACCAGAGTCCGTCCCGCAGGCGAACAGTCTTCGACCTCCACCCCCACCGTTACCTCCACGGACGTCTGCGTCTGCGCCCTTGAACCCGATAGCGTTGCGTGGTGAGGAGTGTCTTGAAGAGTCGGAGAGTACGCAGAATGTAGAGGGTGTCGAGACGTCGAGTTTCCCTGTTTCACCTGGCTCTAAACCCCCATTGCCGCCGCGCAAGATCCACGCTTCCGCTTAGCGGTTTCTTTTTTGTCATCCATCATCCACACACACTTATTTATGATTTTTCATGTACCAGATTAAGCACACTTTCCCTCGATATATTGGTCTTCGTTGCTAGAATAGAGCAACGTAATTACAGAGTCGAGATTAGCAAATTAACGTTGCCGCAACTCAGGCCGTCGTTCAGCTATCTTCCACCACTGGACGAAGTGGACGACCCGAAACCCTTAGAACAAGATGATGGCCCTGAGACATCAAACTGAGTTATAAGACTAATCGAGCGCGGCTCATCAATGATTTAATATTCCACCATCAGAACTCCTTGGACAGATCCGGAGATGCGACATATTATGGGTGCTGCTGATAACTTTGATAACGCCCCGAACAGCCACGAGTTGCCTATGTTCATCGATGTTCTGGTCACAGCTCCGATGTGATACCCGTGTCTCTCCCGGTCCTGTCACGCGTGGTTGATGTTTGACCGAGACTAAACTGGCCGTGAATACATCTCGTCGCTCGCGGAGGCTCCCTGCCAGACAAGAGAGTTACGGTTCATGTGAGCAGTCGCCCAAGCCAGAAAAGAGAATTGGTGACAGACCCTTTGTTGACAGCTCTTACGCAAGTTCGGCAATACGAAAGCGACTATAGCAACCGAAAATCTGACCTTGTGATGGGTCGGTCGTCCCAGTGAGCCTTGGCCACGGTGACTTTGCATCGCGCTTACTGGGTGTGCCACTTGCTAACCTACTGAGTGGTAGTTCAGCGAGTCTCGAAGAGTCGGTATCATGTTAGACGGCTCTTGAACTTGGTTATCCAATTTGTCGCTGACATGAATTTACCCTCTTTCTCACCGATCGGCCATTCCTGATTGTTTCGTTCTGATGTGACAAAACCAACCGGCGGGTTGCTCTATTTCTGGTGCGCTTAGTATTACGCGCCAGGTCCACTCTTTCCCGTCATCGACGTTCTCGTCGGATTTTTTTTCCGCAGCAAGAGCAGCCCAAGGAGGAAGTGGGATACCTCAAGAGTCAAGCAAGGGTGCAGTGAAGCCGTTGATACCAAATTTATTTTCCTTACCAACCGCATCGCTGACCTCGACATACTCATGCAGAATTGTGAAGTGTTCTTTGCTATTGACGCTATCAGCACGAGCGAAGGTGCATAAAGGTGCCATAGGCTGCCAGATAGCAGGTTTCGTTCAGTAGATTGCGAGCGTCGATACTCTCCTCCAACGTCGGTGCTCGGTGCTGATATTCCGAAAGATCTCGACTCTGGGCGCTTTACAACCACTGCCACCCGCATGCCGCGGGACTCAGCGCGATACAAGATGGAGTTGGCTGGAAGTTTAGTCAGGTCTCTCGACTGAAGAGCCCGTGTCTCTGAACTGCGTCAATATCGCTTGTCCTTTTCAGGTACCACTTTTCTAACCGGAGCCGTTCCCCTGTGATATGTAATGGTTGATGACTAAGTGATTTGGCCCTAATGTGACGGGATACCCATTTGAGGAAAGCGTATGACCAAAAGGTTAGTAACTATAAAGCCTTACTTTGACCACTTTTACTGCATCCGCGACCATCACGGTGCATGCCTCCAATGTAAGCTCAAACATCGAATTTTTCCAATTTTGTCGGTTTGAAACATAATGATTTTTAGCCGAGATAAATTTACGATCCACTCCAGGGCCGTGGTATGTCAGGATGTTGAGCTCAAAGGGGACATCACAATCGGGTCATGTATGTTTGACCTTTTGAAAAATGGTTCAGCTGATCTCTTCCGTGGACAGGGACTATAGTACACCCAAAAGCGACCATCTTTGCCATTGCGGGCCCTATCGTGATAGGGGCTAATTGCATCATTGAGGAGGCTGCCATCATCGTGAATAGGTGTGCCACATGACTTGGCAGCATCGCCTTCTCATCACCAGCGGCCGCCACTATCATATATAGGCGCAAGGAAGTCATGCGAATAGGTGATGACAATTTATTCGAGATCGGCTGCCGTACGTCCCCTACCGCTACATCATGTCTCACCCAAACCCGAGCGGCTTCGACCTCATTTCCGTCTTTGTATGTATCTATGTACATATCCCGCGTTTATAGGTGTCGAATCCCCAAGCGTGGGCAACTTCAATACGGTCTCGACACGTGCGCGCGTGCATCACACAGTGCGGATATCTTCATACTGCGTTATCGGTGCAGGCTGCCTCGTGGTTCCCACGGATGACGAGCTGCTGGATGAGTACACTGTCATTTATGGGCCATCCGCGGAGCGACGCGTATGGAGCGGACGTGGAAAGGTGCAAGAAGCGGATCTCCGACGGAAACATGCAGAGTATCTCCGAGAGACACTACCCAAGTTCAACCGTTTGCGGAGAGGAGAAGCACACGGGCATGGGGGTTGAGCTTTAGTTGCAAGTACAAGTGTTGTATCGTATCAGACCAATTGCTTGCTGTGGGGGATCAACTTCGGAGACTAGCACTAACAGTACTGGGGATGGCAACTTTCCCGGCAGCTCGGTACCCGAGGGACCGCAGATGTTTTTTTTTTTTTTACGATAATACCCTAAGGTGTCAAGTCAACGAGGGTGCCGCACTGCCCTCAACCGTAGTAACGATCATCATTACAACTCAACTGACCGAGTCGAATCAATCAATCGAGGACTGGACTGGTTCACACAGGGACCAATTTACTGGTACTCGGCTCGTCATTTCGGTTTTCCCTCTCTTTTTACGCCCCCAAACTCACACGATGTCCACTCACCTTTGATTCACGACCTTGACGATACTCACTCGATTGCTTCAACTCACAACGAATCTTTCTCTCAATCTTCTAGATCTATTCATACCCGTGCCCTTGCTAGTTCTGCAACTGTGGGCTCTGAAGATTCCATGACATCCCTCTATACAACACAACGGATTGATACCAATGTGATGGTGCGCATATACTCATCGAATAGCCATGTCCAGGCGTTGTTTATCCCTTCCCTAACCCAGTCTTTCCCCACGTTAGCCCCCACGCCGTAGACCACTACCTCCGACACCCGAACCCGACTGGCAGTATCCCGCATTAATGGACCCGTCTCATCCTCACCCGTATTCTGCATCTTTTCCCTTATCTCCCATAGCTGTCGATTCAAGTCCAGGTGGAGCGGACAACTTCACACCATTGCCTGAAGAGCGTCCCCCGACGACCAACTATCTACGTCCGCGGCAACGAGCAGATCTTGTGAGAAAGTCACGAAAGTTAACTCAACTGTTTGGCGAGACGCCCTCCCCGCTGTCTGTTTCGCCTTTGTGGTCATCCGAACAGGTACTTGATGAGGCGCCTTCCTCCTGGGAAGGGCGTCATGTTACACGTCCTAGCTGGGCATTTCGGCCATCTGTCGACACTTTTGATGCCGCCCGTAGACACTCGACCCCATCAAGTCCCATGGAAACCCTATGGACGGCAGAGCCGTCCCTGGCAGGTGGGGGATTGGGGAAGAAGACAAGGGGGAAGAAGAGCGCCAGGACTGCAGAAGTCGACTCGGCTTCATTCATCGATCTCTCGGATGACGACAATTCACCCTCCGCTCGTGTACTCTCCTCACGTCCTCTCCCGTCACCATCTTTTTCTCACTCTCCACGCACCCCGGAGTTCACACCGCAAGCCCATTCTCAGGAGGAAGACCGTCGGCGCAGGCGGGAAAAGATAGCCAAGCTACACCGTTTCCTTGGTTCTCGTGTTCCGGTTTCCCTGGTTCTCGGTGTTAACGACGGGGATGATACCCTTCCGGCACTCGATCCCACCCTTGGTAACATCCGCGCTCGTCTTCCAGGTAGACGTCGGAGTAGCTCAGCCGCTGAATTCAAGAGCAAGTGGTTCGACGAGAGTGACCGGGTAAAAGAGGAGCTCGATGAACGCGAGAAAGCCATCAATGTTCGCAGAGCGATCAAGATGGAGAAGGTGATCCGACATTGCACTTGTCTCTGACGAGAATGGTAGCTGAACTTTATTCTTTCCATAGCTGTTTGGCGTTCAACCCCCGCAGACATTGTATCATACACGGCACTCCTCCAAGCCGGCGGTTAGTGCTCCGGCGACTGAGCATGCCTCCCGCGAGGCTTCTCTATCAATCGGCCGCAACATTAATCAGAGACCATATCTAACCAAAGGCAGCACGCAAGGCAAACATCACCGGGAGACCAGCCAGTCCTCATCAATTCGCCCTTTACTCGACTCCGAAGCTGGCGACTCATCAAGTAGGCCCATGTCCGCCATTTATATGCATTACAGATGTTCCCTCGATTCACTCGGCCGTCTCATCGACCATGTGAGCTTCTATCCCGTTCAGGGGTGCGAATGTGCTTTATTCACTCGTAAGCTATAGGATGACATGGAGTCTCTGGCTGAACTCCACTCAATCCTCACAAACGATCAGCCGGGGACTGAGGGGCTCAGCCCACCAATACGCGATGACGACTCCGTCCTGACGGTCCGCAGCGGCCGTCGCTTCTCCTTGCCCGCTCGATCGTCTTCACTCTCTCTGGCCTCGCAATACAACCTGAGCAGTCCTTCTCCCGAAATGGTTTCATTCCAAGCCCGCAGGAAGAAAGCTGCGAAGCTCACACATTTTTTCGGCGTGGAATACCGTGATCTTATTGGTGATATTGTTGAAAGCATTGAGCGTGATGTACAGGAAGAAACTCGTAGGGGTAGTCTTCGTCCGGAGGAGTTGCAGGTTTGTCAATTTTTTTTTTTGGCCTAGTTGACGGGGCTGAAACAAGTATCCGATTGTAGGACCTTCTGGTCAAGCTGCGCAACCTTAGAACGAAACGTACTGCGGTAATATGAATTGCTTAAAATCTCACCCATTTTGGCAGTAACTTCTGTACAATTATGGCCCATGTCCTGTATCTCAATTATGGTATAATTTCAAAGTGAGGTATATATACCCAATCACCAGGAAAAGGAACAGTTAACAATGGGTGCACTACAAGACTACCAACTCTCCTCTACATGAGTGACACCAGAAAATGTGAGACTCGTCCAAGAACTGAGGCCGCTTGTGCCCATCATGAATGTTAGTAGTAGCATATGGAATCAACGCAGGGGATGTACTGTCCGCGTCCCCAACGTGCTGCGGCGAAGCTGCACGTGACGGGGGGATCGCTGCCGCAGCCATCTCGCTGTCGATGCGAGCCTTGAGCATTCCAAGGCTGACCTTGCGCTTGTGCCGCGTTTCCGGGGACAGATTAGCACCGAATGTAGAGTGCGTGCTATTAAGTGAAACGTTATTACTGCCTCTGCGCTGTGTCAGAGACACGCGGCGTAGATCATCCGAATGGTTTCGGGCCCGACTGGATGGGCGAGAAGGGTGATCGGTGTGAACGGCCGCGGTATTACGTGTGATGAGGATGGTGACGAGGATGCCCGCAGCTGAGCCAGCTGGTCTTCTGACTGGCCTAGTTGCCTTTGGAATGAATGCGCACGGGCTTCGGCCTCAAAGATGGCTGTTTGGAGTGCACGGATCTGAGACTGCGCAGCAGACAGCTCGAGACGGTGTTGCTGCTTAAGCGCGTTCATCATCTCCTTGTCCAGGGAGGGTGATGGCGCTGAATTTGCAGCTGCGATCGAAAGCTCGGCGCGAAGTTCGTCGATCTCCTGAACCTTCGTCACAAGATCGGCGCGGAGGACCTCGATATCCGTGCGTGCGCGTTCCAAGAACTCCTGTTGCTCTACGTCGGCCAACTTTCGCTCCTCGAGCTCCTGCTGGAGTGATGCGATTTCTCCTTCAGGCTCTGTGAGGCAGAAGCCATACGGTCAAGGTCTTCAACTTGCTTGCTCGCCAACTGTCTTCGTCCCGCACGTTCCACCTCTAGCTCTCGAATGCTTGCATGGGCTTCGGACAGCTCCGTCTCGAGTTGGGCGTACCCCTCTGAAGTTCATCTTGGGTCTCTTGCGCAGTCGACAGGTCCTTCTCGCGCGCACTTTCGGCGTCCAGAAGCTTCGTGTTTAACGATTCGTTTTGATCTTGCGCAGCTTGAAGCGAGGTTTCCAGCTGAACAATGACACCATCTCGGTCCCGAACAGCCTGCTCTAAGATGTTGGTCTTCTCGCTCAGCTCAAGTTTCGCATTTGTGAGTTCAACAATCTTCGGACGCATTTCATCTAGACAGCGCATCAAGGTTGAACCTTCGGTTTGAAGTTCATGCTGGATGCGTTCTGCCTCCTCCGCGCGTCTGATGGCATTACGCAGCTCTCCCTGGGTCTGATGTAGCTGCCGGTTAAGCTCTTCCTCGTTAGAGATAGATTGCGCGGCTGCTTTGCGCAAACCGGCTATTGTGCCGAAATGGTCGTCGACCTGAGACCGTAGAGAGCTCTTCTCCAAACGCAGAGATTGGAGTTCCGAAGTAAGAGAAGTCAATTGTTTCTGGGCAGTTGCATGCCGCCCTTCCAGTTCCGATACTTTCGTTTCCAAAGATGACACAAATGTCGTTTTTTGCTCGAGCGTAGCTTCAACCTTGTCGTGATCAGCTCTGAGTGAAACATATGCCTGTCCACATAAGATATAAGTTTCCGAGATGATAACAAGATAGGTGGCATACCTGCTTGGACTTGGAGAGCTGAAACTCGAGCTCGCCAGCCCTATCTTGAACATTCTGTAGTGAAGCCTCTAGCTGCGCAACACGATCGTCGCTCTGAATTCTCTCTTGCAATTCACGGATGAGCCCTTGAGACTGCTCGACTTCGGTTTTCAATCCTTCTGCAGAACTTCTGGTATGCTTTAGTTCTCGCTCCTGCCCAATACCGTGAGCGGCCGTAGGTGTTGCAAATTATTCGTGAAGCCTTACCTGTTCTCGACACTTTTCCTCGAAATCCCTCTCCCTTCGGGACAGTTCCTCTATCGTTGCAGAATGCCGCTTTGTTTCATTCTCCAGTTGTGATATCCGCTCTCGAAAGCGCTCAGAGGCAGCCTGTTCGTCTCGAAGAAGAACTTCCACTTCTCTAGCCCCTACAAGTTGAATAGTATCACGTTTCTAGGGCCTCACGCACCTCGGAAATGGCAGGACGTACTGGTTGAAATGTCAGATAGGCGCTCCGGCGATCCACCCAATGTCATCTTCTCCGAAACGAGCACAGCAATAGTTTGGCGCTGATTCTGCACTTCGGCACGAAGGTCCTCTATCTCTTCTCCCCTAGTACGTGGGGGAGATTCGGGTAGGGAAGCGTCATGTCGAGCATGCGGGCTGGTGACAACGAGGGCGCGACGGGTGCCACAGAATTCATTGGCAGCGAATGTTCACGAGGTGATACAATAGATGGCGTCCCAACGCGGGGCAGAGATGTTAGCCATTCAAGCTCTGACGCGTTCGGTCTCGGTGAACCAGCATCCAATCTAATATGCACTCCTTATTAATTTTAGAAGGCGGCCATGAGAGGGATTTGGCGCTCACATCTCGGTCACATCAGACTTGGCCTCCTCTGAGGGGTCTACAGGAGGAGGGGAGAGTGCTCTGACCAATGGCGAGCCTGGTGTTGGGGTCGTGGCAGGACCTGATTCTTTTGCTGCCTCTTTTGTTAAGCTGAGTGGATGTGAGGTCATGCAAGGTATTTAAAGTAAGAGCTACGAACGAGAGCTTTCGCGCGGGCTGCCTTTGCTGCACGGTCATCGTCAGACATGTTCAAGACGCATATAGTTTGGTCAACTCTGAATTGAAGCGACACTTCCCATTCATGTTCACGTGATTTAAACTAAGGTACAATAATATTTCAGTCAAAAAATAGGCTGGAGAAACTATCAAACTACGGGAAAACGTCCTCAAAAACATATTCCCAAGCACAGAGAAGGTCTACCAACGATATAACCGGCAGCACGGTAATGACAGACGCGAAGTGGCTCAGACAAGCCCAATCGTGGACGGACAAGTGACAAGATATGGTGAACAACACAAGATATGATAACCACAAAATGACGAGCAAATAGAATTGAGAACGAGCGCGGGGGAAAGGGGTATGACAAAGGTGCGCCACCAACTTAGCCCTTCGCGGATGATTCAAGCCCAGACCTAAAATGTGGTGAGCAACTCACGGCAAGTCGACGTGTGTTATGTTCATTACCTTAAGAGTACTGTCCCAGCTCCCCGTACAAAGAGCCATTCCATCCACACTCACACCCAAACAGCTCACGCGATTTTCGTGCCCAGTGAGAACACCGACACGTTCTCCCTTCAAGGTGTCCCACACGTTGCAAGTCCAGTCATCATAACCACCAAAGAGGATACGACCCGAGATGGAGAATGCCACAGACGTGATGCCACATAATATGTTGTCGTGCGTGTATGTATTGAGTTCCCGATCTGCCCTGATATCGAACAAACGACAAGAGGCATCGTCCGAGCCTGTGGCAAATGCATCTCCATTTGGGAAAAACCTAGATGCGGGATGGTAAGTCCAAAGGAGAGCCAAAATGGACAGGTTACACACTGGACAGCATTGATGTCAGATTCGTGACCAGTAAAGGTCTGGGTAGCCTTGCCGGTGCGAATGTCCCAAAGCTTGGCAGTGGCATCGCATGCACCGGAAACGAACAAGTTTGGGTTTGGGCCCAATGACAGGCTGGACTATATGAGCATGGTCAAATCGGCGTAGCAATCCTGGTGCCCACCTCATAACATCTCCGGTGTGGTCACTGAACTCCACGCTGCGTGACCCAGTCTCAATGTCCCACAACATGCAAGTCATATCGCCAGAGCTAGTGACGATCTGGCGGTCATTGATAAACCTGCAGCAGCTGAGATAGCCAGAATGTGCGCTCAATTCACGAGCGCCTCTGATGCTATTGCCTTCTTTGCTATGAAGATTGTAAATAGAGCATATGTTGTCAAGACCGCCGCAAGCGACGAAATTTCCGGATGGAGAATAGGCGCAAGTCATGACCCAGCTAGATCGAAGTGGAATAGCATGGACTTTGTTAGTGGTGTATGCATCCCAAACAATCAATTTTCCGTCTTGAGACGCTGAGACGAGATGTCGTTTGTCGGTGGCCCAATGCATTGCGTAGATTTTAGCAAGATGACCCCTCAAGGCGCGACGTGGCCGCATGACGATGCGCGGCAAGGGGTCGACTTCGGCAGCCATCGCTCGGACTAAGAATAGCAATGGTCGTCAACAAAGTGGTTAAAAGAAAGATAATAGAAATACTGACGACTCGTATCCGCTGACGACTCGCGCTTAGCCCTAATTCTTTCTTTTAAGCTGTCTGCTTCGCGACGGGCAGCCGCGATTCTTTCTTGAATATCACCCTGAGCTTGAGATGACATGATTGAGAAAGTAAAAAATGAGAACTGGTGCAATCAAGTTTGTTTATTCTGATGAACGTAGGAAAATAAATAAGTATTGATGGATCCCAAGACAATTGGGGACGGACCTGCGTTCCTAATTGATTTTACTTGCCGAGGAAATGATGGGTGACGACCAGGGGGTGAGAAAGGGGGGGACGTAGGAAGAGTAGTTGAAAAAGAGAAGATGAAAGAGG
The DNA here is from genome assembly GCA_022376515.1 of Lactifluus volemus. Lineage (NCBI taxonomy): Eukaryota > Fungi > Basidiomycota > Agaricomycetes > Russulales > Russulaceae > Lactifluus > Lactifluus volemus. The sequence goes on from WTXI01000001.1 coordinate 1,682,608, forward strand.
TAAGAGCAGGGTTGATCTGCTGTATGAAGAAGAGTGAAGGATGAGGAGATGGGGACGAGGAGGGGCCTGAGGAGAGCGCTGAGGCGACCAACAACTCATCAGCCGTAACAGAAAATCCGGCAATTACCGATAATCATTTCATCCTCCGATAGTCCCCTCCACCCACGTGCCTGTTATCGCCGAGCTCGTTTTTCATTGTCGTCTAGTGCTTGGAATACAGCGCTCGCGCTCAGGCTAGCACGCCTCAAGCTGGCAATTGTCGCACTCGAGTACGACCCTTGTATTCATCTCTTACGCGTTTTATATGTTGACAACGGTCGGAATACCCCGTTGGCCTCCAATTACTCACCAACGAGCCGTGAACGAACGAATCACTTTGGGTCTCGACCATTCCGCAGCGTACGCCGAGCCCATACCTTAAAGTATATCATCAAAAATAAAAATATGATTTCTGTGATCTTTATTGACTGATGAGTACCTCTTCATCATCCGCCAACCCGCGTTCAACCAAACCAATTCACTCTTCAGTCCACCTTAACGGACAACTACGTACCTTGTCCTCGTGTGTAAAACCACTAGCACCGATACGCAATATTCTGTGTCATCCGTTCCACGTAGTTCATTTACTCTCCATTGCAACAGTTCTAAAGGCGCTCGATGTCAACAAGATAGGCGCTCCCTATGCTCGAGTCACTGAAACTGATACAACGACTACACCGGTCGCTGCAACTGGCGAACCCGCGCCTTTGACGATGATTCACAGGTCTTTTCTGGGTTGGCATCCGGAGCTTCTAGCTCACCTCAGTGTCATCCAAATATCCAACTTGGTCTTGTCGGCTTGGTCTCGACGGAACTTAGCTCCTGATTTTTGCCTATATGTCTCTCCAACGTCGGATCTTGCATTAGGGGTCTCTACAGTTTTGTCAGTGACTTCAGAATCATGTTTTCTATCCCCTTTAATCTGGCACTTTGCGTATTGCCGTATCTTTCTGTTTGGCGGGAACAACTTCACAAACCAGCACAAGCTCAAATTCCCTCCAGATCCCTAGGGATGGTTTGACTCGACCGCATACTCATCGTTCTCGGCTTTGGCTCCATTTCGATGTGGCACTCCCGTCGCCGGTTACCTCAACTCACCGTTCTCTCAGACTCTCGGAGGATTGTGTTTCTAGGAGGTATATAAACCCTCACTTGCACTGGACCACTCTCTATTCGCAATATCTTCACTCTTCGAAACTTACCCCGTACTTTCTACCTAAACGCTATTCAACCATGTCGTCAAATCCTGGTATGGGTGACTTACATCTATAACTGCGCGTTCTTACATGCTAGCCTGTGAAGACTACGTTCTCATGCTAAATAACTACTTGCAAAGCACTGGCGAAGCCTCTCTGTTGAGTTGGGAGTTCAGCCGGAGCGGGCCCGAACATCAAACCACGCACACGGCGGTGGCGAAACGTTTGTCCACTCTTTATCACTTGACTGACCGGTTAATTCTACTAAACATTGGCATTTGTAGTGAGGGGTTACGGCATAAGTGAGGGTAGTGCCACAACCAGATCTGTCGCAAAGCAGATTGCAGCGTATCATTTCCTCCACCAGAGGGGACAAATCTAATCCGCTCAATGTCAGTATTTAGTTTTTGCGGACACAAATGGGGACTGATTCTCCGCCTTCACGACAGGTAAATTCTCCATGTTTCACATGTTACTTCCGTCTTTGTACGTCTAAGGGGCGCAGCATCCATATTGATATGACTAGAATGCAAAGGACTGTTTCACTCTGAGGGGAAGAGGACTGAATTTGTTACTTGGTAGCTGGTATAAGTAGGATGTTTGTATGTGTCGATGCTAAACCCTATGGTCACTTAAACAACTGGCTTCTGAGTTCAGCGCTCATGCTTGGGTGCAATTTACGAGCATGCATTGTCCCAATATGAAATACTAGAAAGCGCCCGCATGGTTTGCTGCGGATGCTATGAGTGACAAAGTCTCACTGGATGACTTTCGCAAAGCGGAGTAGTTCCAGTAGCAACGTGGGGATCCTCCAGGGTGAATATGCGGAGGTGATAAACCGCGTGTGCTGTACATCGTGATAGTTAACAGCTTAATCAAACGTGCGGGTAACAGACGCTTGGCCAATAATTTGAAATTGTACCAGGTTGCCCTGAACCAGATTCCAACGTGTACACCCTCTCCGCTGTGTCCTCCCCGTCCCATGTAGTGCTTGCTTCTGGAGTTCTAGAGGTGGGCAGAGATGAAGTGCGCTCACTCCCCGTGGCAACCTGCGGGAACGTGTTTCGGCTTAACTCCTGCCTCAGCACACCCCCATCTATCACCCTTCACTGGCATGGTATCTCTTCTTCTCCAGTTCTAGTTTCCAAAACACACATTTTCAGGTTGCGCACCATGGGAAAGATCGGAAGAAATCTGCAACGGCTCTTTGACTTACTTGAACTGCGATGGACCAATTGGCCACCCGTCTTGAGGCATTCCCAGTGCTTCACAGAACGATTTGGCGTGGACGCTGCCTCGCGTTTGAATTGAAACTCCGAGTTAGATATTGGTTTGCGTGGAGCTCTCGTTGGCTCAGACATCTAGCCCTTAGCGTCTTATATTTCCCGGTCTGTCGTTTCTGCACCGAGACGGCCTGAAGGCAAGAGGCAAGAAAACGATCAATATATGCCATGACGCCTCGAGGTCAACCACCGCCCCGCATATACGAACGATCGTTATTCCTGGCTCCGACGCCGCATACAACGTCCATAACATGCGAGGCTTGTTGTACACGCGCCAAAATGTGAGGTCTTGCTTCCTTTCCATCGTTCGGGATCAATCAGTTGAGGCTGCGCTGTCGGTACGCCTAGTTATTTCCGAGATGCAGTTGAACGATATTGAAGTTAATGACCAGTTCACTTGAACGTGTACCCTCAAGAGCACCCTGGCCATCGTTCATATCACCATTTGACAGTTAGGGGTGTTATATCTTGCATCCTAAGTCGTTCTGGACCTGGTTGTGGCTCCGGGACTGAAGCCACACAAAGGGATCCCTTAACCTCAGACTTCATCGGATCGATGTGTGGAGACATGCTTAATGAACATCCTTGCTTGTGCGTTGTCGTGTGAGAGGAACTTGAATAGTCACAGTTGGTTTCATGCATCAATCTCTTTATAAAAATGGTTGGGATGGGCCTTGGGCTGCATACAACTTCAGCACCATGTCTCCCCGTGAGTTTTCTACGATATTTCCTCCTCTTGTGCTGACTTCCAATGCAGCAACGGGTTCCATTGCTCTGAACAACTGTACGAGACGCCATATACAGCTGAGTATCCTTGACTAATAACTTTCAGTCCTTCAGTCAAAGGGCAAGCTATCTTCGCTTAGTTGGGTCGATACATCATCTGGGCCTGCACATGAGCCAGAGTGGACCTCCGTATGCAAGAGTGCGTAGTTGTCTTGTCAATTTACTAGAAACCCTTTTGAAATATTCTGCAGTCGATGGCAACGTCATTTCGTCTGGGAAGGGCACACACAAGCATCTCTCCCGAGACGATGCCGCGGACCAGGCTCTGGTTATTCTGACGGCGGAATGGTCCTGATGCTCATATATTAAATCGCCTACCTCAGGCGCTGCTTCCGTATTTTAATATCACATTTCCTCTGTATTTATTTGTTTTTCCCACCCCGTTTGCCCTCATTCTATCGGGCTTTGTCATTTCTACGTCCTATTTATGTAATCCCTTGTTTCCTCTCGGAACTGTCGCGTATGACCCGACTCACCGAGTGAGCCCGTCAAACACAGAGGGTGTTGGTGACCATTCATTACTTCGTCAGAGAGCCCTTTCTGATGATCCGGGTTCTGCATAGGCTCAAGTTACTTCTATTATGGCGGACCAAACTGAATACCGTCGTGTTCTACTGCCCATTGATGATATGCCACATTTGTTGAGTGCTTGAACGCTGGTTCTATTTTCGAAACTGCCAAACTCGGAAGTGTATAGCATGAAACATCTGCTGTCGACTCATGTCTTCGTGGAGATGATCTCACGCGCCGGCGCTTAACGGTAATTAACGAGAACAGCGTCTTAGATGGCAACACCTCAGGCTTAACTTGCCCAAACAAACACCACACTGGTTTTGTTGATGGAGGCCCTCTAGAGCCATCCAACGCCGATGTGATCCGTGCAAAAATAACAACACTCGATGCCCACACTTAGGTGCAGACTGAGTACTAGATGTGCCGCCTCAGGCTGTAAATCGCAGCGCTAATTGTGTTGGTCAGCTCTTTTGGATTGTGCACGCCGGATTGCATCGGATGCTACAATCTGGAAGTCATCACCGCGGCCACTTGATGTCATGCGATGCTTCTACGTTGGTGCAAGACTGGGGATTCGAATCGGAAAAAGGTACCGCCCAGGCTCTCACATCCTTATCTGTGTCACTGTCTTGTTACGCGATGTAAGCGCTTCAAATTGCCTACGAAACATGTGGTTCCGGTGGAAGGTAGGTACTTCACATGCTACCCGCCCGGGCCCATGTATTGCTGCTATAATCCGCGGCGATGTCGGGGTCTTAAGACTAGGGGATCCACGGTGAGTATTGACAACTAGGCAAGGACTTTCATTCCGCCACTGGCTGTACATTTCAAGCTCTCAAAAACTATATAACCATACTCTCATCCTCTATGTGTAAGTCACAAAGCAACCTCAAGCGCAAGTGAATTCACCACGAGAATAGCTGCTAGCACATATGGCTTCTAACCTTCGTATGTATCAGACGGCTTCCTGCATTTTCTCTCGCTTGGTATGAGCTGTTGCTCATTCATTTTACGCTTGATAGCGCCAACCGTCCGTCTCAATAATTGTGGGTCGATATGACCGAACCGTCTTGAATCCTACTCATCTTTATTCACATAGATCTCCAAGGTATAGGTCAACTCAGTGCAGTTAGCTATCATGAGAAGGACAACGGACCAAATGCAGTGAATAGGTGGTCCATCACTCTAAAGAGTGAGTGAACATGCTACGTTTTGAAGATCATCGTTGAATTTCGTGCTTCAGTCAACGGCCAAGTAATGGGAGCATCCACTGCCCCGCGTAGATCTGCGGCCAAAGAAGCTGCCGCTCAACAGGCCCTGGATAGTCTGGGCTTGCAGTAGACATTTGCACTTTTTTGTGGCCTATCGAGCTGGGCTCGATTGTACCCCCTTCCCCCGAACTCGCCCACTAGTACAATTAGATTGAGTTCCAAGTTTTTTGAAAAATTTTCCCCCATACTCTCGTTCCTGGTAGAATGAATATGATGTTGTGCCTTGTAAATGAAGACGACCAGACGGCTGAAGGAAGTTAACATTATGGAGGGCCATCGTTGCATCCTGATCACGCCGTTAAGCCGGGTCGGGATCATATCTTGACGCCGGCGCCAACCTGGTGGGTATCCAGATGCATCACGTGTTATAGTTTCAAGTCCAGTCTCCGTCGGCTGCGACTTGGAGTATGTTTCGACGTTTCGTACCACACGCTGTTGCAGCCTTCGCTGGTGAGTCACTACTCTGCCTTCTAAACCTTGTCGAAACTACGACAAGCTGTGCTCCGCAGCCTCTGGAATCAGCGAATTCCATGCGTTATCAACTCATTCCCAAATCCGAGTATCCACTAATTGATCCGTAATATCATTTTCGGTAACAGGAGTGCTGTCGGGAATTTATATATTCAAGCCTCTTTTGGTCACCGGCAGGCAGGGTGATGCTGGCACGGAACGTACCAAACCATCGCGATGGGACCAGCCTCATAGATTGAACACCGAGGTACATATCATTTCAACAGTCTATGTGAAAATTCCATTGACCCGCCACTTATTAATTATAGCATGGACAAGGTACTGGATCAGTCCCTGGCGATGACGCCAAAAGTGACTGACACGCAGTGCCGTACGTGACGATGAATATCAACCCGTGCTATAAATCCCTTTCGAACGCTGAAAATGGACTGGGGCGGTAGTTGATGTATCTTACATACGACATGGGCGGCGTGTTTCTATGTACGAGCATACACTGGCTTCGTGTACGGTTCAATCGGAGCGACCCTCCTCAACTTCCATTACGTTTTTTCGACATTCCCAGATCTAGAATGTGTGGTCAACACTAGTGGACCGCACGGAATGAAAGTTTGGCACCTGTATGACGGTCTCGCCGAGAAATATCATCTCCTTTCGTATTTCTTCGACTATAAGGTCCTGGATTTGGAACCATTTCTCGTTTTCCCCGTTTCCATTCCCAGCACGCAACTGGACTTTCCAAACGGTATTCTCCTTGTCTCGAGTGGTACCAGCTACAGACTCATGGACTACGTTTGCGATAAGATCATAGACCGGAGATGGACGTTGCTCAGCAGAGCTCAAATCTGCGGAGGGTAGTGAGCCATGTCCATTAAAGGTGAACGATTCTCATCACAACTGACAGTCACGGAAGTCGACGCCTTTCAGAGGAAAGTTTACAATAGTTGGGTTCTTCTCTTCTACGAAGTTATTCTTCGTGAACCGCTTGTAGTGTATGATAAGATATGGAGGAAGTTGTTGACAATTGAACCGACGCAATTGACCCCTCGATTCCTGAACGTCGAACCACATAAAAGCGCGAACTTTATGGAAAATAAATCAAAGCCAACCTGCGTTTGGACCCCGTCGTATTTAGCAAGGGCTGTATGAATACCAACTTGAGGGATGATATTCTTTTCCACAGCATCTTGGAAAAGAGGTGGTGGGGGTAGGTCAACAGAGAGGAACAGGAAAGGCGACGTAGTTGCCTTATTTCTATGAAACGGAGCTGTAAGGTTTCGCGGCGGAAAGACGAGGTGTAACGGCCTGCCTCTGTCGATGTCAAATACGGGCTTTTCGTTTTCAGAGGCATCGGGGCGAACAACAACTTGTTGTGTCTCCGTGCGGACCTGCCCTTGAAACGTGGAGAATATAATACCTATACCACAGGATGTGATTCATTGGTGAGCAAGAGATACGTGTGACAGGATCAGCATGAGCGCTGACTGGAGTTTTTCTTTTTACTACCGCCCAGGTCCCTGTGTAAATCATTGAGAAGCCACCTGAGAAATTCTACTGGGTCCCCTTGAGTTTCCAGTCTGAATTTGCCGCCGCTAGCTCTACCAACTTCCTGCAAGAATTCGTGGGGGCTGACCTGGCTTTTAAATAACCGGGGATTCCATAGTTCTTTGCTAGGGCGGCGAATCGCTTGACCAATTCGGACTGCTTTCCGTCAAAGCGAGAGAGTAAGAGAAAGTCACGAAGCGGCGGTACGTGAAGGAGAGAATGGATGACCACGTTCATATGGTCGTTCCTCTTGATGTTGTTTAGACCTATGTAACCTGAGGTGTATGACTTTGAAGATAGGTCGTAAGAGGGTTTGGTTAGGTGTGCGGCAGTGGAGAGAGAGGCAACACCAGAACGTGAGAAGGAAGGCGAGAGAACGAATGCGATGTCTTCCAAGGAAGGGTCTGAGACAGCATAGCCATCTGGCAATACATAGACCTGGATAGTTCACAGATTAGATTCATCCACGTCTAGTTCACAGGAACGCACCTTGGTAGTTTCAAGATTGATGAATACGTGATGATCATCGTGGATGGAGTGAGCATATGCATAAGAGTTACGACCCCGGCCTTGAAAATACTTCCCGCACACGAGGCAACCGTAAACATTGATGTTTGATAACGATACAGAACAAACTTTCTCGAAGTCAAAGTCAAGTGTAGCACGATTAACCTGAGGAAGATCTGAGCTTTCTCAAACATACAGACTACACGATTCGTACCGTGTCTAAATAGAGATCAGACCCATGAGCAGCGCCAGCACCGTTGTTAACGAAGCCATGCTCTTCCTCGTCGGAGTCATCCCTGCCATGACTCGCAGGGGGGGATGTTGGAGTACCTCCTGCCTCAATTCGTTTGACCCTCTTTGTTGGTCGCTCATGTTCTGTGGTAGGGTCCATGGTTAAAGTCAAAGGCCACCGTTACATAACATTAGTACACGCGATCGGATTACAGTTAGCGCCTCAGCGCGTTGACGCGTTGACGACTGTACGTTGGACTCGAAGGTAATGATATGCGTACGCTCCGTTCAGACGCGGCGCATAGTACCTTTCTTGCGCTCTTCATCATTCTCCTCTCATCAACCCAATGCGCCGCTTGACCTTGACAAATCGTTCAGGACCATCCTCCGAGATATTGACGGTTCCATCACAAAACAAAAAGCAAAAGGACAACGCCCTCCTCGTGATATGCTTGAATTAACCGCTTTCCCTACCGATTCAACATCGACCGAGTTGTCACATCACGATAGTGAACTAACCTCTCGGTTAGAGCGCAAGTCTCCAGCTGCACTCTTCGGAAGTCAGCAACAAGGCGCCGTCATTATTCCCCGAGAGCTACAGCAGTCTATCTCCGAGTTGATATCAGGTGAAAATGTCACCATACTCAAGCGCCGTACTGGCTACTTACAACATCCAGACTCTGACAGACGCCTCCTACGACGCGACGCCATGCGGCTCTTCAATGACGGCGGTGACGGCAACAATTGGGCCCTTGCGTTGAATGTCCACTACAAGTCTTACAAGCAAGCACGGCTCCATGCAGAGCGTGATAGTACCGCCTTCGCTTCTGTTGTGCTACCCGCACACTACTCCGCTATCTATGCTGTTTTACATCACGTCAAGTCGAGGTTAGGTCCTCGATGGTCTGTGCAAAACGTACTTGACTGGGGCGCCGGAACAGGCAGTGCTCTTTGGTGACTGTGAACGAACACCTGTCAAACTAAAACCTGACTTGTACGTCGGTATTCCTAGGGCTGCAAGTTACGCATTCCAGGCACCAAATTCTTCCAATGATGGCGACGAAGACCCTGGTGTGACTTTGTCTTCTACTGCTATCATCAAGTATGTTGGCATTGAGAAGCGAGATGGCCTCATTAGCATCGGAAAGCGGCTTCTTCAAGGTGCCCAAATTTCGAGCTCATATATGCCTTCGCTTATCTGTGCAATTAGATATTCCTCACGACAGCCTAAACATAGCTTGGCAGAGGAAGTTTCATCATGACAGCTTCGCGCAAACCCATGACGGGAGCAGCACTATTGCAATCTCAGCCTTCTTCTTGTCAACTTTGCGGACTTCTTTGCAGCGAAAGTCATTGGTGAAAGAAATGTGGGAGAGCGGTGCAGACACGATCGTGAGTAGGCTCATCATCGCCGATTCACACCATCTCTGATGCATTTCTGCACGTAGGTCCTACTTGATCACAGTAGTTCATTTGGCTTCCAGAGCGTTGCCGAGGCTAGAGAACTTCTATTGAGCTTAGGTCGAAGGGAAGTAGAGGATCGCGATTTAGACGAAAACGTGGTTTCTGGGTCACACGTTCTAGCACCGGTAAGCCCCCCACCCCAAAATACTTTTCGAATCTTCATCAAAACGGCGGTCTAGTGTCCCCATGACGGTGTTTGCCCCATTTATCAATCAAATGATGCAAAGCTTGTATGTGGATTCTCTCAGCGAATGGAACGTCCTCCTTTCGTCCGACGGACGAAGCATTCTGGGGTTGGTCATGAAGACATTGGGTATGCATACGTTGTCATCAGAAGGGGCCCAAGGCCACGTATCCCAGATGTCAAGGTTGGTCGGCTAGGAGAAGTTGGGAGACAGCAAATACAGCTCGAAGAAGCTAAACGCCCGCTAGTTGAGTTGGAACTGGATGATGGGATCCCTCGGTCGCCCCCCGAACCCGTCACCACATACTCCTTCCCAGAAAAAAGGTTAGAACCACACGACCTTAGTTCGGCGGAGTTCGATACCCTATTGAAGGCCGAAGCTTTTCACTGGCCGCGTCTTGTCTTCCCCCCTCTCAAAAGGAGTGGGCATGTGGTGATGGACATTTGTTCCCCTTCTGGTACGTGCCGTTTTTTTTGTTAGTATGCAGCCCGTGAACCGACCCCGGAGTACAGGTAAGATTCTGCGTATGACCATCCCAAAGTCCCAAGGGAAGCAGCCATACTATGATGCCCGCAAGTCTTGTTGGGGTGACATATTCCCACACGAGCCTAAGAACCCACCGCAAGTTAGGTTTCCTCTACACCAGGATGGTCAAGTTAGCGGCAATCCGGACACGACCTTATCAGATCACGTGATTCGCACAGGACAATCCATCAGATCATCATCTGCATCTAGAGATGTCGGTATCAATAATTAGGTTGATGGCACTTGTATCCTACGATGGAAGTGAACGCGGAACTACGTGGAGAGGCTGAAACTTCCCGTGCCACTATGGCGCGTTTCTCCTTGATACGAGAACGCAAGCTGGCATAAAGTTACAAGCTCAATCGTAATCTATTAGTTTCATGCATGTCCCACGACTAGTGTGCATCATGAACCCTGTTGTTCGCTATACACTATAAATCCGCAATCCGGATCCCCGGGCCCTGCATCGAGCTGAGGATTATCTTCCTTATTGCATTAACTGACAAGGCAAGTAAGAATGGCTCGGACAATGAAGATGGAAATGACTTGCCGGGCTTCGAGCTCTGGTCTTTGTCTGCGGACTGCGGCTGATTTCCGGTGGCACGCTTTACAACGTTAACGAAGTGGCGAACGTTCTTTACAACGTCTTCAATTGGGTAATCTATCTAAACTAGGCTATTGAGTAGAGCTTGAGAACTGGCATGAAGCGGACTCACCTTCGCTATCGGGGTTCGGATTGTCCCAGTTTTGTCGCCCTTCCACTCTGTAGTTCCTTGTAAACGCCGAATGTATCCCGCAACGTCGTCGGTGACGGTACCCCGACGTTCTGATGGCATCAAGCCACGGGACCAAGGACACGGCCAAGTCGTTGAGAAACGGCCTTGATGAGAGAGGGGGTCGACAGGAATAAGGTTGCTTGAACTCTGCCACTGGCCACCTAGAACAAGAACAGAACCAGTGTCAAACTTAGGAATCTGAAACAACGAATTCACTCAACCCCTTCAACGAGCTCTGCTCCACCGACCATATCGGCACCAGCCCTTTTGGCTTCTTCCGCGGCCTTCCCTTCAGCAAAGACGAGTACCTTATCTTTGGCCTTTGGTTTCGGTTCCCTGGGGAGTGAGACACGTCCTTTAGGGATGGCTGAACCCCTTGGCATAGCCGTCTTGATGACAAGCTCGTACGTCGCGTTCGGAGAGCCAACTTCAACAGCCTATGTAATAATGAGTCGAATAGAAAATAAGCGCACACAAATTTTGAACGCACTCGTAGGACGTTAATCGCATCTGCAAGCGTCATTTTCTCCGCGTCGTAGATGCTCGACTGTACTCTTTTCCTTGTCTTGCGGGTTGCCCCCAGCACTTTCTTGGCGAGAATAACATGAGTAGTGGAGAAGCTACGGCAAGACAATGAGCTCTAGAGATAGTGATAGACGTTCAATAGCAGCCATATTTAAAAGTTCAAAAATCTACTAACGCGGTGAGCAATGCTTGACCGTGTAAGCTGAAGGAAAGACATGGCCGTGAGACGCGTCCTGACGCGGACCGAAGACAGCCGCCTACCGACTCTATCCAATTCCCTATGGCCTCGTCTCGCCTCACCTTAAATCGGCCTAAATTTCCTCTCCGCATCTCAAGAGTCTCAGTGCGACATTCGGGAAGACGAGAAACCGCAGTAGATCCCGCCAAGGGGAATCTGCACAAGGCTCTGTATCCTCCCAATGTCGACAACAAACCAACTCCAACGGGCACTTGGCGTCTTGACGTCGCTCGCGCCATCCAGATTGCCGTTCCATCTAAACAGGCTCATGAAACTATCGAGCGCGCCTGGCTGCTATACCAGCGCCACGAGCGCTGGAAGCGGGAAGAAGAGTTGGCCAGGAAATATCAATGCATGACGAGAGCGATGGATGAATTGGAGAAGATAGACCCCCATCTTTTCAAGGAAGCGAACCGATCTGATGACCCAAGACAGCGTGGAATTGCGGGGACTGTGTCGGGAAAGACCCTCCGCGGGGTCGAGAAAAAGGCTTTGGAGTCGCGGCTACCAGGTCTGTTCCCCAGGGAATTGCGCGTGCCAACCGACACACCAGCGAGGAGTGGTTGGAATTATGATTTCAAGCCGATTGGTCGCCGTGCTTGATTGTGGTGAGTCGCGAACTTGTTCTCAGGCAATGAAGTACCGATCAATATGTGGTCTCATCCTAGCTCTCCCTTTTCCAACATACATACATAAAAGTTTTGCTCCTTATTCCCTACCCCCTCCCAGACAGAGATACCTCAAGAGGTCAATGTCGGTTGGTAATACAAACTATAATTCAACCAGTGTTGAATGAACAAACTCGTACACGATTCTGGTCCGGTCACCAGTGCCGAGCATCAAATGTCTGGCAATTCTCTACTACTACTCGTCGATGATTTCCCTACAATAGCTCCATGCACCCGTCCAAGTGCACCTGTCCAGCGATCTAGAGCAATGTATCGCCGCCTTTCGAGACTTTGCCTATAAAAAAAAATCAGAAGTGGACGACGAAACTGACAATGCGAAACGTACTGCTTGTCTAGCTCCAGACGCATGTTGACTTGATCAATCTTGCCATCTATCTTACCCTCAAGAATAAGGTCGATCAATAGCTCTTCCACTTCGTTTGCATCGACGTTCAGTTGCTTCGGTACATTAGTTGTGTCATCTTACGTTGACCTTGGATAACACACCTTCGCAAGAAATGCAAGCTCAAGCCGAGTGTAAGGTTTAATAAGATCAATCAGGTATTGGGTCCTGAGACTACGGAGAAGGTCGCCAATATGCGAACGAATGAAGCTGTCTTCCATGATTGTCGCGCGATTATCTAAACAAGAGAAATGACAACTCGCAGGTGGTTCGATTTGAGGATCTAGGACGTACCTCGAATTATCTTCTCAGCGGTATGGACTTCACGACGTTGATAAGCGTCGACGAGATCGGTCATAGCTTTGATTTGGGGGTCGTTTTTGTACCTGATCATGCCAGGTTGAAGTGAATTCGAAGAAATGAAGGAACAGAAAACACACGGTTTGGTTTCCTGACTGTCGAACGGATTGACCTCGCTGCCCGTGAGCATGTTCGCAAGTACAAGATACTTGAGGACTTGAATGCGCTGCGGTAAACCAGCCTCATCGTAATTGCGGAAAGATTCGAAAAAGTCTTCACTCGCTCGATTCCATTGACCTACGAAAGGTGGTCATATAATCCGACTCCAGGCAATGATGGAACTACCAACGTTCACCCATCCACATCTTCCCACCACACTCTTTGATGATTCCCATTATACGTGGATGAGGTATGGCCGAGCGAATACTGTTCGAGGCGTTGTAAATTTCCTGCAAGAAAAAAGGTTATATGTGATCGTGGATTTTGCTTAAAACGCGTCACTTGCCTTGAGCTCTTTATAGTTCCTCGTTTCATTGTGCATCTGGATTTCCAGGGCATAAATCTCGAGCAGCTGCGTGCCTTTTTGAGATTGGTCTTCACCATTCGCGCTGGCTTCCGTCACCGAGTATAGTTCACGGATTAACTGAGAAAAGAAAAAAAAAAAAAAATTTGTTTGAGCACACAAGAGCACGGTGAGTATACCTTGGATAATCGCCCATATTCCCCACGATCCAGCCATAGTTTTGCCAACTTCAAATTAGTTTTCGCAGACAATCGCTTGACGCAACACCCAGTCAATGCAGATACGATGTTCAGATTGAAGATCATACCTCATTCCTTGCTTCCCGGAGCGCATCTTTTGTTGCCTGATAAAACCTCTCAAGTACTGTGACCTCCACAGGTCCACCCTTTCCACCGCCCACATAGTCAAGAATGCCATTGATTGACTTTTCTGCATAGTTACGGGTTACCGTAGACTTCGTATAGGTCAATAGGTTCGTGTACGCTTTGAGCGCATCATTGGGTCGGTGCAAAACAAGGTATAATAATTTGGTAGACTGTTTGAGAGCCTTGAACCCCCTAGAAGGCATCGACTTGAGATGAATAGTCACGGGTACGTCGAAATAGCATACCAATCACTCTTCGGTTCGTCTTGATCCACGATGGCCGCGAACTCTTTCAGGGCTTGTTCAGGAGACTCCTCTTTCTTGGCTATGATCCTTAAATGTGAGCCATGATAATGAGGAAAGCGCACAGCACAAACATTTGGCGGCGTAGTACATATTCTCGACGTCGACCCTCCCTGCATCATCAGCACCTTCCTCATCTGAGTAGTCAAACCCATAATCCTGCTGTAAAATGGAGAATATACTTTAACCCAGTGAAATGACACACGAACCTCGTCTTCACTGCCTTGCATGTACTCGCATCTTCATCATCCATGGCGATTGGAAATGGAGCAAGATATGTGTATTTGGCCTAGCCGACAACGCAAGGGGGTTGAGCTGTTGAGCTGGTAGGACTCAAGTAAAGTGGCACGAGGCATTCCTGTGTAGTCACGTGGAAATAACACGACGGAATCAGATTCAATCTCAAACAATGTATGTCTGTCTAACTGAGAGGGCAGGGGATATTGTAGAAACTTTCTGTAACCACTTTCTCTCTCTTTATATATGCTAGTAGTTGCTCTCTCTAAGAATTTTGGATTATCGCCAACTCGTACGCGTCTTAGTCAGCGATCATTCTCCTCTTTCCACTCTTGGGAACTATGACATAGTCAACTACATTGTCCACAAGTTTCTTCATCTCATCATGCGATGGAGTCCCCTTCAGCACTCACATTCACAATAGAGCCAACTGATCCACCTTTCTCTCATCAAGCCAACGGTAGACCTTCAGAAGATGTAGCGAGCTTGACTTCCTTCAACCCTTTCTCTGAAGACGACGAGAACGATCAATCTTCTTATGCTCTCATGACCTCTCTTTTCTCCATGGTGAAGAGCACATTCACCGCTCCTTTGTCGTCAGTACCTGCTCCCGCAGCTGCCGGGACCACTGCTGCTGGCGCTTCCAATGCTGCACCCGCCGACCGAAGACGCCCATCAGCATCAGTCGTGCAGAACCACTCTCTAATGAACCCTCGCGCTCATCTACAGAACGTCCACCGTCTCTAAGTGTTATCCCGTCTCATATTGCCCCTCCTCTTGTATCCTTAACTCCTGTCGTATCCGAAGAGCTTTCCTTTAACACAGATTTTGATCTGTCATTCCCCCGTGGAACGTTCATCAACTCGTCTGTGTCTGATAGCCTGGATGGTGGCATTTATGGAACTACCATTCCTGGTTTCTCAATTCCAGAGGACGCCCGAAGTATCAGGACGACGGGCAGTGCCAACCGCTCCGCATCAGTGTCCAAAGTTATACGGAGAATAAGAGGAGAAGGTATGCCGCGTGACGAGTTGATTGTTGTGTGAAGGTTTCACGTTATGCAGGTCTCTCACGAGATTATTGGATGGACGACAAGACGTGCAGGGAATGCTATGATTGCAAAAGCGTGTTTACTGCATGGCGGCGGAAGCATCACTGCCGGATATGCGGTTCGTCTTTATCGATAGCCGTGGTACATTACTACAATTAACCTTGACAGGTCAAATATTCTGCTCTCGCTGTGCTTCTAATATTATCAAGGGTTCCCGTTTTGGCCATGACGGTAGGATTCGTGTCTGCAACTTATGCTTGGAAAAGCTGGCGAGCGTAGATGAGGACGACGACGACGACCGGCGGTCCATCTCGAGTGGAGTTTCGCCGTTTGCCGCGCACCAATTTGGATCAGACTCGTTGGCTATGGGCCTCGTGCGACACTCACAGTCCCCATATGCCGCATCTCAGTTGTTTGGTCGTACAGACGAACCATTCAACTTATTCTCCATCGCCGAGACCAGGAGACGCATCTCGGGATCAGATGAGGGAAGCTTTTCATCTAGACCGTTGACGCCACTTGATCAGCCTCTGGAAAGCCCTTGGGGACTCCAAGGGTACAAAGCAGCTGCTCCTTTCCGACGCGGTCTTGGGGATGATGATAAGGATCTCAGCATCGTCACAAACACATTTTCTCGGGATACCCCACCTATAGCTTCCGGAGCCAAAACCCCACTGGACTTTCCGGTGACAATTCCCGTCCCCGGTGGCGCGATGAGCTCTATTCAGTTTCCCTTGAGCTCCCCAGAGCGTCAACCCGACAGCCCTGTGCCGCAGAGCATGCCGCGGTCTCGTTACAACTCGTATGCCGATTTTGAGTCTTCCACACCATTCATTCGAAGTCGGGTGCAAAGCCGACTCACGGACTTCTTGATGATTGGGGAGCCCGGATGGCGCACCAGGCGCGAAAGTACAGCGTGCGTCCCTTGCTTCATGTATCTACTTTGATTCCCTCATTTTATTTTTTCAGATACGCGCAAGAGCTTAATCTCGTTTCCATGTCCCATCTACAATTGATGCTTCGGCAGATGCTTACAACGGCAAATATTCCCAATGTACTAGAGTGGGAAGACACTCTTTTGAAGTTGGCTCTCAAGATCGCTGGCGAACTAGCTTTCACTGCGCATCCTCATCGTCAGGGTCCAGACATGGACGTTCGACGCTATGTCAAAATCAAGAAGATTCCTGGAGGTGCCCCTAAAGACTCGGAATACGTAGACGGTGCCGTCATCACTAAGAATGTCGCCCACAAGAGTATGACAAGATTACAGCGACATCCTAGAGTCATGTTGGTGACGTTTCCATTGGAGTTCAGCCGCGTGGAGGGTCAATAATGCACTTCGGTCAAATTGTGCGCCAGGAGAAGGAGTACATGGGTAACCTCGTCAGCCGCATCGCAGCCTATCGTCCTCATGTGGTTCTGGCGGAGAATTCCGTTTCAAGATTGGCTCTTGATGCTCTCGCAAAGCAAGGAATTGCCGTTGCACGGTCTGTCAAACCGTCTGCCATACAGTTTGTTGCGCGCATGACTCAAGCCGACGTGTTTTCCTCGATGGACAAACTAGCCCTGGAACCTCGCCTAGGTCATTGTGCACGTTTTCGTATCCAGACCTTTGATCATCCCCTAATTCCGGGCCGTCGAAAGACATACATGCGTTTTGAGGGGTGTAATCGCGAAATGGGATGCACCATTGTTTTGAGAGGAGGTGACCGGGACACGTTGCGACGCATCAAACTTGTCACTCGGTTCTTGACATTCATCGTTCGCAGTCTGAAACTCGAGACCCATCTTTGGAAGGATTCCGTCATCGCTTTACCTGCCCTCCCTTCAGATGCAGTACCCTCGGACTATCCATTTCGTCCTGACGACGATATATCCTCTTCCCATCTCAGACCTCTCGCTCTAACTCCGGGATCTACGCCTATCAATCACGACCCTACCGAGGCAGACTTACCAGATGACGATGCAGAGCAGTTACGCCACTCACGTCGTATTCAACAGGCATTGGATCCGTATCTTACCACGTTCATTTCCGTATCGGCAACTCTCCGCTTTTCACCCCCTTATCCTCTAAGCCGTATGAAAGAGCTAGACGGCGAGCTGATACGTGCTAAACAAGCGTGGGAAGATGAAGTCGTCAGACGTGAGGAGAAGGAACCAGCCACCCCCATTCGATCCACCCCTACTCCCAAACTCTCAGGCCATGAGGATGTCAAGGCGCAGATTGAGTCTCTATCTAACCCCGCTTTTCCTATATCACCCGGAGAAACATCGTCTACCGACGGTGAATCAGGATACTTCGACTACAAACCAAGCCTTCCCTCCTCTCAAGTCACCCTATCTACCCCTCCACCCTATCAGACACCCACTGAGGAGTCTTTGTTACCCCTTAAGACTGCTGATGATATCACCTTGGAAGGTCGATACAGCCTTGTGAAGTGGCAACATCAAGAGTACCAACGAATGTGGGAATGGTACCTCCAGAAGAATGCAGACGACTTTGTCGTGGAGAAATACCAGTGTATCAGCTTACAGGAATACACGCTTCCGATCGAGGAGTACGATCGTCATTCCGCTTGTTTCCCTCCTTCACTTCGCTATATCAAATATTACGGAGAAAATGACTGCACCCTAGGACAATTCATCGAATCGTCTATAGCGGAGACCTTGTCCTGGTCCATGGATGCCAAACAACCGATTTGTACAGGCAAAGGCTGTAATCAGCCATTGTCACGACACTGCAAGGTATACGTTCACAGTGAGACAAAAATCTTCGTGGCAGTCGAGCAATGGGACGGACAGATCGTTGGTGCCGGCCCAACGCCTGAGCTTACAACCACATGGAGCGCTTGTCGTATCTGTGGCTCGGCTACCCCGTTCATTCCCGTTTCCGAAGACATGCAGCGCTACTCGTTTGCTAAATTCCTCGAACTTCACTTTTACCCGGCAGACGTGCAGCTTGTCCAGGGCGCAGGCTGCGAACATAACATCTATCGGCACCACATTCGCTACTTTGCAAAACGCGGGATGACTGTTAGGTTCCAGGCAGACCCATTACACTACACGAGATTGTGTTTCCTCCTATGCGTATCCGAGTTCGACCAGAGACTCAGCTCAGTCTCAAGAATGCTGATTATGAACGGCTAATGAATCGCAATTCTCGGTGGTATGCGGCGCTCATGTACGACCTCAGTCTGATGAAGATGGACGCGGCAACGGGGGACGAGGAAATCGATGAAAAGTTCACCTCTGAACTTAGCCTGAGGGCCGAATCGGAGAAAGCCGAGGTGATTCGCCTGGCGAACAAGATATATCATGAATCGTTACCTACCGACACGCTTGCTCTCAACCAAGTCCGGTCTTACCTTCAGGACAAGATTGTTGCTTGGCAAGCGGACTTTGATAAGTTACCCAAGCCGAAAGCAGTGTTTACCGAAAAAAGCGGAAGACGGGCGTCCACCTTTGGAACTGTTCGGGCCATCTGGCCCAGAAGGTTTGACTTACCTGGGATGCACGACAACGCAGTCCCCTCCTCTGGTGTTTCGGAAGCCGAGGAATCGGCACCACTTCCCAGCACGCGACGAGGGACGGGAAATTCGGTCGTATCGGTCTCATCTGCGTCAGAAGCTTCTGAGACAGAGGGAACGCTTGAAAAAGTAAAGACCAACGGGACTCAAGGATCAGAGAATACAACAGAGCCTGTAACTGAACCCCCACCAAGTTCAGAGCCTGCGCAATCAGTGAAGTCGGATCCTGACAGCGATTCTACTATCAGTGCTCCCAAAGGGGCCACAGTTGCAACAAGTGTTGCGCTCGAGCTCCCCGCTTCGGTCAGCGTGGTGATTCGAATACAATTATTGAGGCTGACATCACCATAGGAAACTCATTCCCCGGATTCCAATGTTCTTCCCGGGGTGATAGCAAGTTCCAGGCTTCCGAGACGCCAAATTAAACGCCCGAGTGTAGCTGAACTAGTGAAAAGATACTCCGAATTCTTACCTCCTCAAGGTCTCGAAGAGCTAGCGAAAACGGCCTTATCCCCTCAGTTCGACACAGCAGAGAGCGAGCAAGAGGTCGCAGCGCCCTGGCCTAAACCACAAGCTAGCAAGAACAGATTTAAGCGATCCTTGGCAAGAAGACCTTCTGCTTCCGATTTCGAATCTAGCTATGCAGCGAACGTTGCTCCCAGGTATCTCACGCATAGCAGAAGGCAAGCGCGACAACCGTCACAATCTAGCCGGATACCTGGCCCAGTGAATTCATCCAACTACACTTCCCGTCAGCACTCCCCTGAAAAATCTATCCTATCTGCCGACTCCGATACAGCAAGCAAACCTGGTCTCTCGGGCAAAGGTTTTGTCTCAAGCGTTGTAGGAAGGAGTGCCACTGCAAAACATGGCCGAGGTCTGGGGAAGGAGAAGGCTCAACCACGTACTGCTTCTGGTACGGTGGGCAAGGGTGTCACTGTACGCCGCGGCGTCGTCCCTCCAGGAAACAGAGTTTTCAGTATTGCCAAACACTTCGAACGCATCAACAAAGATAACGAACGCGCTAATCGTCGATATGCGGTCATTCGTGGTCGACGCGCCCGTCCTGTTGCCTCCTCTCGTGCTACGGTCGAAATACTAGACAGTGTGAAAGACGCCATACAGGATGAATCAGAGAGCTCAGACTCATCCAGCGAGGCCGACGACGAAGGTGGAGATGACGAGGACACGCATAAATCGTCAGATAAGATGTCGCCAGAGTCATCCAGTACTCTTCCGACTTGCGGAAAGGACGATGAGCCGAAGACTCTATGCCGGCGGACTTACCAGAGTCCAACCTTCCATCGAGTTCAGGAAACAGACCCACAGTACTCTCAGAGTCACCCCAGACTTCACGGAGAGATACTGTGTCTTCTATGTCTTCGACTCCATATCTTTCATCTACTACAGACCCGAAAGCTCCCATGTCCTCACCTCTCTACGACCCTGACGTCAGCACCCCCGGCCAAGAACGCAAGTCATTGCTCAAGGCACTTTCCGGTTTCTGGCCTCAGAACCTACCTCACCGTGCCCGGGTGGATGATGAAATGGACGATCCTATAGGGGATCCCGAACACATTTTCAGAGACTGCTCTATGGTAGTGCGCCTAGATGAGCCCACCTCTATCATTGCTCTCGCCTTGAAGTGAGTGACAACAACTATCGTCGAGATTGTAATCGATTGATCTTTCCCATCGCAGTTCTCAACAATATCGTGACATGCTTGCGAATTCTCGAGCCGAGAAGCGTCAATCGAGGGAACCAAGATTGACAGAAGGTGGCGAGGCCTTCATGCCAGATGATCGTTCTGTGGCTGGCTCAACTTCGACTTGGGGAGTCGTCAATATCGATCCATCCGAAAATGCTGACCCTACGGACGAGTTAAGAGCCCCATCATCTAAGCTTCCGTGGGCCATCAGTAAGGTTTTCGTTGCTATTGTGCCTCCTTTGTAGGCTGACTTTCTGATAGCCTTTAAGAGTGGTGGGCTGACAATCAGCTGTACTGTCCTCTATCCGGAACAATTCGATGCGTTGAGGCGAATGTACGACTGTGACAAGAGTGTCATTGAGTCTTTGGCCCGGTGTGTCAAATGGAATGCAAGTGGCGGCAAATCCGGATCTGCGTTCTTGAAGACACTGGGTAAGAAAAAAGAAAGCGACTTGCAGACGTACTTATGCGAGCCCACTATCTAGACGATCGTTTCATTGCGAAGGAAATGTCCAGGACAGAATTTCAAACAATGGAAACTTTTGCGCCAAGTTACTTTGCGTACATGTCTTCTGCCGTTTCCGCTAACGTCAGTCCGTTTGACTTTCCCTCTGCCACGCTAATTGCCGTATACAGCGGCCAACGCTTCTTGCCAAAGTATTTGGTTGTTACAAAATTTCGTTCAAGAAATCTAGCCAGGATAAAAGCAATGGTAGATTGAAGTCCACACAGATGAACCTCATTGTCATGGAAAACCTATTCTACGACCGCCGGTTTTTCAAGGTAAATTTTAGACGCTCTTCTCGGAAAGTCCACTGAGTTTTTGTCCAAGATTTATGACTTAAAGGGTTCTACGCGAAACAGGCATGTAAAGTCAACTGGCAGAGAGAACGAAGTCCTGCTGGATGAAAATCTCGTACAAAGTAAGCATGAAGTGCCGAACAGGATAGCGATTCTCACTTACGATAACGGCCAGCTGCTCATTTAGCTCCTTTTTACTTACGTGAACATTCCAAGCGGATGCTTCGAGGAGCGTTGTATAACGACAGCAAGTTCCTCGAGGATATAAATGTGATGGACTATTCATTAGTCGTTGGTGTTGATGGCTTGAAGAATGAACTGGTTGTGGGCATCGTTGGTATGTAAAGACTTGAGAAGTTTTTACACGACCTTACGCCCTCAGATTATGTTCGCACATACACCTTGGACAAGAAACTGGAGAATTGGGTGAAAGAGACCGGATTTCTAGGTGGAGCAGGCAAGGGCGAGCCCACGGTAGTGACGCCGAAATTGTATCGTCAGCGATTCGTTAGCGCCATGGAGCGCTATTTCCCACTGGTAACGCCCCTAGATCATACACTCCGAGCTTGATTCTAATCGTATCCCAGGTTCCTGATAGATGGATGAAGCAAGAAGATGCTCCGGAAGAAGGAAACATCTATAGCCAGACTGGTGATTGACCAGTACAGAAAAAATGGCATTCTTATCACGCTCCTCTTTGTTGCCGCTATCAATTCAGCATTCCGCCATTGAACAAGCGCTTTGTCTATACCCACACTAGCTATGATACCTTGTGCCAGCAGTACTAAGTAGAACCCAGTCATAATGTACGAACTTTTGCGTCTATCCTTGCAAGTGCTTGTGATTGCTGCCTGATAGCAGCCGTGAACTGCTCTTTTTTCTCCTTTTTCTCGACACGACGTGCTTGCCGTCCTGCCTTGACTACTCGTTTACGTTCCTTTCTTTCCTCGGCAGACTCTTTGCGTGGCCGTCGTGCTGTGATGCCTGATACCGTATTCACTAGTTGGGATGAGCGATTGAATCAAAGCGCACCTGCAGCCTTTCTCACTGGCAAAGATTGCGTTCCATCAAGGTCTGAAGTGGGTTTAACCTCAAGGGGGAAGCCCGTCTTAGGGTCTAACCGGATCTTGGGTCCTTTTCGTTCCTCGCGAGCCTTGATTAAGCGTGGATGGTTTTCGAGGTTCGTGTATGTTGCTGAAAAACCGATGAATGATTCATTACTCCTAGCGCGATATCACTTACTCAGAACCGTTTCTACATCCCAACGTTCTCTCCTCTCATCCTCCTCAATTGCGGCGTACACGGCATCGTCCTTGGCTTCTTCTTGATCAAGATCCTCCACGGTTACGCGCTCGTCACGGCCCATGGCGACACGCAGCGATTGCAATTTCTCCGGGCCTGAGCCATGAAGTGACGGCTTCATTTTGCCGCCTGATACCTCGTAGTTATGTAGGAAATCGTCCATGAGAGAATCGAAGTCCTCTCGCGATGTAATGAGCTCTGGTGCCGATTCAGAGTCATCTGAGTTCGGCGGTTCGTCCTCACTCCCTTCATCTTCGATGTACTCCTTCTCAATCTACAAGTTTGATCAGTGCACAGATGAACGACAGGGCTCATGACGCTTACTTGATCGAACCGGTCATCAAGGTCTCTTAGGCCATCAGATCGAAATATAGAGGAGCTGCTTATACTGAACCCTGATGCATCTGAGGCCACACCCCTACTGTATCGGCCGCGCATGGCAGAAAACTCTGGCATCTGTCCAACTGTGTCCACGTCCTCCGACCCACTGTCGGGGGGTGATGCAACCACCCTGTTGTGGCCCTTTTGTTCCTTCTTGAATAAGGCGAACCTAGCTTCCCATCCTGCTTCATCGCCATCGTCCGTTTCGCACACCCCACTAGCATTGCTGCCATCGGTCGGCGCATCATCATCTTTAAATTCATAATCGAATGGTGCGCTCGCATCACGTTCACCATCCTTGATGAGTTCCCCAAAGAATTCGTCATCCAAACCATCGTCCACAAATGCATCGTCGTCCAGAGCTTCCAGAGTTTGTCTCAGGTGAGGATCCATGTCTGGTTGCAGCCCAGATATCGAACTCGAAATGGCTGCCTGGCGGTCAAAATCACGGGGAAGCTCTGAGGCTGAAGGAAGGACCTCGGGGGGTAGATCATGAAGGGAAATGGGTATTTCACCACTTCTTTTGTGGACTGTTTCTTTGGTGCCTCCAAGAGGATAGATTCAAAGCCTTCTTCTTTCTCGCCAACTGGTCGTAGATGCTGCATGTAGTCGTACTCTGTGTCATCAAAGTAGACGCCATAGAGAGACGCTTCGCCAATATCAGATCGTCCGGGAGCGAGTACAAGGTCTGATGGAGAGAGCGAGGCCTCCAAATCTGCTCTTGACTTTCCCTGGTGAAGGGGATAGGATTACTACGAGTTAGAAGAGACAGGGCATCTCAAAATGATCGACCTTTTTCGCGTTTTCTCGAACCACTGGTTTGAGGACATGTTGACTTGCATCAGGGTCATTTATGAGAGGATCTCTTTGAGACGGTGAACAAGCTGAAAGTGCTGGGCACCTGGTTGTCTAAATATCGACTTGGACGGCATTTCTACACGAGGAGAGCAGCAGCCAATGAGTGCTTTAGAATGATGAACACGTGATTTATACGCCAGCGTGACCCTTTGCTGTGGTAGGCACTCATCCGCTCGCACGACTTGGAAAGGGAACAAGTGCTTCTCCCTTAGATATGCTTAGAGAGGATATACGCCGGGGCTTTTCAATATAAGTACCACTTAATATCATTCTTATTCTGTCTTACCTACCCCTCTCCTGTCTCTACCAGCCATCAGAACGTCGTCCTCGAAATCGACTTCGCCGGGGCTCTCTGGGTATGGTTTTTTTTCCCTTTCATCGATCTATTCTTCCCCTGAACACTCTTCAGGGTTATACGGATATACAAATTGTTCCAAATGACAAGTCTCTCAAGCCATTCATCTCCATTGTCGCCAATGCAGTACGTGGAACCACAAGTTCACTATTGTCGCTGCCTGACGCGTCACTGTAGCCGTCCACAGCGTGACAGTTGCATCCCATCGCGCGGAATTCGTACAATATGACCCCCTTGCCAACCTGACGATTTCGAACTCCCAAGATGTGCACACTCATCCCGAACTGAAGCGAAAACTCTACTCAGCCCTGGCTGAGGGTGACGAAGGCGAATTGTCGATTGCAATCCCAAAGGAAGTACCATTAAAAGTCTTCGGAAGTTTCCATGCCAGTATCGCGGCCAGCGAAGGTGACAATCCAATTTCCGACTCGCAGAGTGATCGCTGATTGGTCCCAGCTGCCACACCTGAGCCACAAACACCTGGAGCATCAAATGCCCCTACCCTCGAATTTGCGCCTATCACTGTTCACATCGAATACAGTGTGCGACATCCCTCAGATGGACTTACCTTCGTTCAACCCTCGGATGCATATCCCTATGTATGCTTTAGATAATTTTGAGCGATTGTGATTTACTAATTGATCGTAGCGCGTACCCCATGTATACACGACTCCCTCTTCTCCGGATGCAGCTCGATGCTGGGTCCCTTGCATTGACAGCATCTGGGAGAGGTGTACCTGGGACTTTGAGTTTGTCGTTCCACGTAGTCTCGAAGATTCCCCAATAGCAGCCATCGACGAGGATATTCAGGGTGAACACCCAACTCTAGTCATATGCAGTGGAGAGCTCGTTGAACAGGTACCTTCAAACACTACCCTCACTTCTGTGGTCGCTGAGTTCTTTTGAATGGAAGGTGGCCCACCCCTACAATTCCAATAAGACCATTTTCACTTTTTCCCAGGCAACACCTACTTCTGTGCAACACATCGGCTTTGCGGCTGGTCCATTCCATATACTTCCCATCTCCGCTGGTGACGCCGTTGGGGATGATTCGAGCAATTCTTTACAACCGTTGATGCATTCCTTCTGTCTACCTGGGCGCGAGACTCAACTGGCGGCCTCGGTCCCCTTTGTTCGACAAGCCATGGCTTCTTCACAACAGAGTTCGGGTCCTATCCATTTGGGTCTCACAATTCGTTTTCGTGGACGAACCTTCGACAATTCGCTTCGACACTTCTGGTCTGACGATCGTCTCGGTGGACCTGCTACACAGTGAAGATGCCATAGACCAAGTGTATGAGACCAGACAGGCTTTGAGTCATGGATTAGCTTGTCAATGGATCGGGATCAATATCCTTCCGAAAACTTGGTCTGACTTGTGGCTTGTCAATGGACTAGGCTTATACATTACTGGATTATTCCTGCGCAAACTTCTAGGAAATAACGAATATCGCTTTCGCCTGAAGAAGGACATGGAGCGGGTGGTTGAATGGGATCAAGGCGCAATGCCACCCGTATGCCAACCTCAGATACAAGATCCTCCAGATTCTGCCGTCCTCCCTTTCATTAACCTTAAATCTCCCCTCGTTCTCCACATCCTGGATCGCCGTCTGTGCAAGTCAGGCACATCACTTGGATTGTCACGTGTTCTCCCAAAGCTTTTCCTTTCGGCGCTCTCGGGAGAATTGCAAAACAACATATTATCGACCTCCCACTTTCTAAGGACATGTAGAAAAGTGAGCGGGGCCGATCTTACATCCTTTGCAGACCAGTGGATATATGGCAGCGGCTGCCCAACTTTCGGTTTCTCAGCCAGTTTCAACAGAAAAAAAATGGCCGTGGAGATTACGATGCGACAAGATGCACCGGCTTGGAAGGGCTACGAGCATGATGAAGTTCGCAGGACCCTACTCAACCCAGTGCCATTCTTCGAGGTATATTTCCTCATTGCTTCTGCCTCAGGAACCGCTTAAGAGCTTTACTACTTTCAGGGTCAAATGACTATTCGAATTCATGAAGCCGACGGAACACCGTATGAGCATGTTCTCGATATCCGTTCCCCGTTCAAGCGATACGAAGTTCCCTTCAATACAAAATACAAACGCGTCCGTCGCAACACAAAACGGTATCTTGCTCGCCAGGCTGCCGCACAAGCAGCTGCAGAGGGGGACGCGGAGGCCGCAGAGGCCATGGGCATGATTGACATGGGATTTGGGCTGGAGATCTGGGAGAAGGAGAAGGAACGGGAAAACTGGAAAGTAGCCGACTGGACTGAAGATGATGAACAAGTCATGAGCGGGGCAACCTACGAGTGGATACGAATGGACGCAGACTTCGAGTGGATCGCGATCATTGAATTTACCCAACCCGATTTCATGTGGGTGTCACAATTACAAAGAGACAGGGATGTCGTTGCCCAGCTCGAGGTAACACACTCCATTTGTTGCACCATCAGCTTTTGACTTGATTCCTCAGGCAGTCAGGGCGTTATCGAAGACGCCGAACGCCATTGTTTCGAGCACGTTTACAAAGACAGTCCTTGTCACGAACTACTTCTATCGGGTTCGTTGCGAGGCTGCCATGGCTCTGGTAACGGTGCGTATACAATTTGGATAAGCATTTCGGTTTACTCATTGCAACTTAGTGCGCCTATCAACAACTCGACTTTCTTGGCCTATTTCATCTTTTCAAGCTCTTTCTACGATATTGTTACGATCCGGAGGATTCCCTGCAAGACCTTTTCACCCATTCGTATGTGCCAAGACCGAACGATTTTTCAGATATAGCGGAGTACTTTGTCCGCAGGGTGAACACTCAGAGTGTATTCCTTTGATTGCCACTAACCCGTTTTCTCAACAGGCAATTGTGAAATCCATCTCGCAGGTCAGATTCGCGAATGGTAAATGTCCGACAATTGTCAGGCAATTCCTGATAGACCAGTTAAAGTACAATGACAATACCGCTAACTCTGTAGGCCTCCGCTATCTCTACTTTGAGTTTATTTATTCATTACTCTCAGCACACGGACGCGTTCTATATCTGCACGGTAATATCCGCTCTAGCCTGCGCAAGTGTCTCTATAGTCCCCCCGGAGCGCGGAGAGCTATTCCCTACCGAGGTCAAGAGTGACCAAACATCGGAGGAAGCCGGTCTTCTGAAACAGGCGTTGTCCGAGGTGGATAGATACCGAAGCATGGACAGACTTATCCCTTCACCTCATAATGTTGTGACAATAGCAACGCTCGAGGTGGGCTTGATCTTGCTTGGTGACATGCTTCCAATTGACGTCGGAGTCAAGTTTCGCCTCATTTTGAGTGTCGCAGGGTTGATTCCCAATGATCCTCGTGTCTATTTCCCACTCACGCGGTAGCTCTATCTCTCCCATACAGGAAGTTTTGTCTCACTTTCTTTACAGCGAGGGTAACTACACTCAAGTTCGCGTAGCGGCCTTTGATGCGCTGTTCCTCAGCAAGTGGTACACCCCAAAAATCATGCGTTATATTCTAGCCGTTGCAGCGGGTGATTCTTCGCGCACGGTACGCCGCCATGTAGCCCGCAATGCATGCCAGTCGCTTGCTTTGCTGGTGTCCATGGGCGAATTGAAAAACTCAGCCAAGGAATCAGAATCGCTCCTCATCGAAGAAGATGGGTCAGCCCAGGATAAAGTCAAGGAGACGAAGAAGAGCGAGGTAGATTCCCTGGTTAGAACTCTCAGGAAGGATAAAGAGGTTGGCAAGAATGAGATGGTTCGAGAGTTCCTCTTACCCATTGGCCTGTAAGTTGGCCTTCTCCATCAGCCACGAGATGCTATTATTGATTCACGTCATTAAGTGCCCCAGATGTCGACCAGGATGTACGGTGGTCTATCATCAAGTTAGCAGATGTTCTCGTTCGCGGTGCTGAAGAGGCTCCCCCGAAGCTCTCTATTCATCTTCCTCCCCCTACTCCCGTCACCGAGGTACCCCCTCCCCTTCCCCATGTCAAAATTCCTATTCCGCCGAAGCCGTTGCGAACGACCAAATCAGGAGGCCCAAGGAACACACCTCTATCAACCCCAGTTACTCCGAAGATTCGTCTGGTTCCGTCTGCCCTTACCGAAAGGGCTAACCAATCTTCTCCATCTACCCTGGTTGCTGGACAGCCTACCGTTACTAAACAAGGACTTTCCCTCCAGACACCTGCTGGAACGAAGATTAAAGTAAAACCAAAAAATAAGGAAACAAAAGCCGTGCCGAAGGCGCAGAGTGGTGGAATGACGTCCTTTGATCTCAAAGCGTGCAGAACGGCTTTACAGAAGCTAAAGTCGAGTAAGCACTCCAAATTGTTTCTGCAACCTGTTGATCCGGTCCGAGATCGTGCACCCAAGTATGATCACATGTACTGACCCGTTGCTTTTAACTAATGTTCTTCATAGCTATTTCGAGATCATTAAGAATCCGATGGACATCAGTGCCATGAATGCGAAGCTCGAAGCCGGATGTACAAAGAACGATTTGCTTTCGAAGCAGACTTTCGTCTCATGATCCGCAACGCAAAAACCTATAATATGCCTGGCACTTTTGCGTACAACGAGACCCTAGCGCTAGAATCTGTTTTCGACAAAAGTAGGGTTTCACCCGTCCTCTGGCAATCAACTGTGTTCTTACCATTTCAACAGGCTGGGCACGTATCAATAACACCATTGATATGAAGTCTGCAAATCAACCCAAACCGATGCCTCCTCCTCCAGTTCCAATTCAGACGAAATCCGCGACAGGACCACCAAAGGCATCCGCCACGTCCACAAGCGCCGAGACACCTACACCAAGCCTTAAGCTGAAAATTGGTGCCTCGCGCGCAGCACCCTCCACACCCTCCAACAATTCAGCTACCCCGAAGACAGTTAGCTCTGGTAAGCCCAAGGGACGAAAACCTAAGCCGGTAGATACAGCATCTACTCCAGTGGTGGATGACGGTTCCTTTGACTTACTCGAAGAGGTCATCGCTATCGAGAAAGAGCAGGAGAAACTTGTTGCGTCAAAGAAACAGCGCCCATTCGGAGCAGGATCGGAGACCACTACTCCAGCGAAAAGGAAGAAAGACCTATTAGATGAACTGGAGGAAGATGAGGAGATCCTCGCATTGGCTTCACCCAGCAAGAAGCCTAGCAAAAGTCCACAACCAGGCTCAATTGAGAAGGAGGGACGTGCGCCATCTCCCGCAAAAATCTCTGGATCTATCAAAATCAAGAGATCTTCAATTCCTGCCTCGGAGCCCGTCTCAACTCCAGAAGTCAAGCCGCCCGCAGAAACCCGCCAACAGTCGATCAAAGGTAAAGAGAAGGAAGTGGTGCCTCCGGCTTCCGCTGGCCCCACTGGAGCTTCTGAAACGCCCATCAACAAGGTCAAGGCCCGTGAAGTGCTCAAAAGCCTGTTGAAATTGCCAGAAGCGGCTATCTTCTCTAGACCTGTGGATCCAATACAGGATGGCTGTCCAACGTACCTTTTTTTACCCACCCGCGTGCTCGGTTGTGACTAATGCATCTTCCTCTTCAGTTACTTTGACGAGGTCAAAAACCCTATGGATTTTGGCACAATGACGCAGAAGCTTAACTCGGCCAATTATTCAACGATGGAGGAGGTTGTTCGTGATGCTGAATTAGTCTTCAGCAATTGCAGGCTCTTCAACCCGCCAACGACATATCCTGTCCAATGTGCAGATGTCTTGGAGCGTGCCTTTAAGAGGGAATGGGCTAGGGCTGCTGAGAAGAAGATGACATGGACTGAGAAGCGAAGCCTACAGTCCTTGATGACCACACTCGTGAAGGACCCTCTGTACGTCTTTACTAGTTGCGTGATTTCCTTGGCTCAGACCATTCGCCTAAATTATAAGGTCATTTGTCTTCCGGGAGCCCGTGGACCCGGTCGCCCTCGGGATTCCACAGTATCATGACATCATTCCTCGCAAGGACGCACGGGACCTTAGGACGATACGGCAAAAGTTAGACACAGACAAGTATGAGACGCCTGAAGGCTGGGAAGCTGATATAGAACTAATGATTCGTAACGCCATCCACTTCAATGGCGAAGAATCAGAAGTGGGTCAAATTGCTTTGGCATTCGGCAACCGTATCAAAGAATTGCGCGTACAACAAAGCCAAAAGAAGCGCAAAGAAAGCGAAAAACCTGGCGGTGACCAGCCAACGACGAAGAAAGCCAAGCTGGGTTAATCTGTTTATAGTTTGTGTACTTGCTTCTGTCCTTTGTATGGCTTGTTATCGAGGATATAGTCTTCCTTGTTGTGCAGACAGAGACAGATATCGCATATGCTTGGTCCCTACCATATATCCAATTTCGATAAATCCGTTGTCATGACTACCACTTATCAGGCATTCCGTCATGGGCGGCATTGAAAAACAGTAATCGCTCAAGCTTAGGGTTGTGTATTTTGTGAATTGTGAATTGCCCCTCCCCGACTGTAACCGAATACGCGTCCAAGGCTACTTTTGGAATTAACAACGTGACTGGCGCACCGACTTTCGACTTTGCGACCGAGTCACATCCAACTTCGGATAATCAGATTGTATCTTACCCGTCGTGCAAAATTTCTCAGAGGCGTCCTGTGCGTTCTAATTTTACACGACAGAGGTTGTGAGGAAGAGAGACATTTTCTCAATTCTCAAGAACTTGCATCGACCTATAAACAGGGAAGATGGGTCTCGCATTCTGCGGGGTTGCACCACCACCACCGTTACTCTCGATGGTCTGCTAGCTCACAACATTGGTGTGAGACAGCACTCATGTAGATGGATCATGTACGAGTGGCTTCCTCCATTCCCTCATGGCGAAGTCACGGTCCACTTCAGCCGAGCATCAGTTACTACTGACTTATCGCAGAAAATCAGCAATTTAACAATGTAGGTGAAAGCAGCCAGATTCTAGATCCCAAATGCAGATTAATATTCCTAATTCGATGCTCAAAGGCATCCCGTCGCCGAATATCCCAAAGCATGAAGTGTGAGGCATTACAAGCGGTGATCAAAACAATCGACAAGTGTCGCACCTCCAGAAGGATTGCAACAACGTTTTTGGTCGTTGCTGAGCTCGGCTGTGTTTTCAGAAGCGTTTCCGAACGCATTTACCAATTCCGGGACTGGAGGCTACTCGTCGACAATCTGGCAGAGATGCTCGATCATGCAGTGTTTGGATCCATAATCTCTAAGCCTAACGGGCCCATTATGACAACTCTCACAAGTAGCTGTCATTAACATTATCAATCACTCAGAGCTATTGTGGGACTACTTTGCGCCGATCTTGAACAACTGGCTAATCTCTGTAATTGGTTTCGTAAAAATGCTCTTGCAAACTGGGAAGCTACTTCGATTTGTTATTCAACACTGTCACTGCCAAACTTGTTCTCAAGTCCTGGTTTATCTATCAGACCACAGCACCCCTGGTCTCAATCAAGTATTGGAGACTTTCTGTCATCCATGTTTCTGATGTGGGCCATTTCGAGCGATGGCGATAAGTTGGAAGACCATTAAGGGGTCTATCGAGGTTTCACTTATGTCGATCTTTTATCAAACTTTAACTCGTGCCGACTCGGACCTCGGCTTCACGATACGAAAGCGCAAGGAAAGGGTGTATCAGGAATAAATGCCAGGGGTCCGGCGACGAAGCACTTGGCGGGGCATTCTTATGGGGTCAAAAAAACTCACAAGGCTAGAGCCTTTATTGCCCAGGGCACCATCCCTTACGGGAAATGCTTATCTTTCCTTCACAAGGGCGTGAGGAACAGAGAGGACAAGGATCTGGGTACGACGAAGTTTTGCCGCCATCCATTAGACGGTTAAGCATCGTGTTTACTGACTTGAGACACTTCGAAGTTTTTGCAGGCATGCTGGCGCTGCCTCACGTATAAATTTATCGATCGAGCCGTTGGGCCGAAAAAAGGTGTCACAACCAACCAAGAACAATTTACGGTGTACATGACTCGTTCGAACGACCTACTCTGACTGCAAGAGTGGACACTCATCACCCTCGAGGTCGACGGACGGACTGAAGGAAAAACTACTACTCTTGTTGAGTACGCCGGCGACAGGGGTACCTCCTATCGAGACTGCGACGAATACGGAAGAAAGCGGCTACCACCGTGAGAGCCGTGGTGAGTACGAGAAGGCGCCTCGCCGAAACTTGAAACAAATGTGCGAAAAGCCGTCCAAAATGTAGGCTCATGAGGGTCAGCTAAGCGCCTACCGGCAGCGCTGAAGACAAAGACGTTATTCGGTGCCGAAGCTCCCACCTGAACAACTGAGACTGCGAACAGCAAGGGAAAGAGTACCACCGACGCCGGGAAGTTGATTACCAAAAGTGGACCTTGACAGACTTGATGGTACATTGTGGCTGCCATTTATCAAGTCAACTTGATAAGTGAACTAACTGTATGGTTACTCGAATTGGCGGCGGCAGGCACATGGCATTAGACATAAGTTGAATGGACCCATCATCAGAGAGTAAATGGGGCGTAAATCTTGGCAATTGATTGGGTGCGATATCATCTGATGACAATAGCTCCGCGTCAGACACGCGCGCTGTTGAACTGCCGAGTCAAATAACGCCCTCTTGCTCCAATTAGACCATCCTTGTATCCGTATCTTTGTTTATTTTCACTCGGTACCAAAACGAAAATACTTCCGGGGTCCATATCACCTGTCAGGAACCAAAATACGCCACCGGACCGGTTATGGACCCTTGTGGTCTCACCCGCAACCCAACCCAACCCCGGATCTTATCGCGTCTATATGTCATCCTAACTTGACCGGGAAAATCAACAAACACAAAGTTCACCTGACTTACGGTCGATCCCCCTGCCCACGACCCGCAGAACGTATCAAAGTAGATAAGGAACCAGTGAGCGCTATGATTTCAATGAACTACGCGGGAGAATATCACAGTGTACGGGTACTATAGGAGGACTAAATGGCAAGTGGGTAGAGAAGGCAGGCGAGTGAGAGAATGCAGCAAGCCCAAGTAAGCAGGTACTCAAGACCCGACTGGCGAATGCGAATCACCATACCTACACCCCGAACCACCAACTAGGCACCACACGTCACCGCGTTATCGATAGGATCCACTTGAAGCAAGCGTATCAACTCAAGACTCAGCGAGCGGGAACTAGCCACGCTACAGAAGAGCCGAGGACCGCGAGCACAAGCAATCAAATCAGTTTAGCGAGCGAGGGCGACAAGAAGGCGGCTTGGAGCTGGGCTGCGAAAGAATGCGAGAGTACGTCATCACTGCTGCGAACAAATGGGCGAGTGCCGCCCTACTACCTTGTCCATCTGCCATAATCCTCGACATGGGGTCCCGTGGCGTGGGCTCATCGGAGCGCGGAAAGGTAGGAGCGAGGCGTAAGTGGATAGGTAAGCGTACAAGTCATCATAAATCAAATGATAATAATCGTAATGCACTGGGCGACGCCGCAAGGGATGAGGGTAGAAGGCCGACTGGGGGAGGTGACTTGGGGTTATGAAAACGCTCCGAGAAAACGGGAGAAGCGAAAATGCCGGTGTGTTGGCGCACACATACATGAAAGTAAAGCCATGCCCAACAAGGGGATAGCTTTGGTGTGCAGACGAGTGGATCAATCGGTGATAGAAGAGACGTTAGGCGGATGAAGTACAAGATGAGCCGGTCCTTGCGGCGAAGCACCTCTTCGCTCACAAAAGGGAGCGGGGTGCCTCCAGCCTCCAAGGCGCACGGTCTTGCGTCAGTGCCTCGTTAATCTCGACCATCAAACCGATCAAGAGTGATCGCCTTCTTGACGCTTGTCATCGGTCTCGGAAATTGCGATTTTGTCGGCAACCGATGGCTGACCACTGGTCAACCGTCTTTTCGGGGCGGACAAGATACGAAGTGCAGAATCCACGGCTCGGCCATGGAATCTGACAACCCCTTGGATGGAAGGAGGGAACTGTGCATCACTGACGCACACCCAGTCGGGCCCCTCTCCTCTCCTGGACGTGAAAACACCAATGAAGGAATGGTAGTGGGGATGGAAGTAACAATGCAGATAACAAATTATGGAGTGCGATAAGTCCATGCGAATAAAATAGCATCTTCTTGCAAGCCTGGCAAGTCGATTCATAACACGCGGAAGAGCAGTCCGCTTTTCGTAAAAGACCACAGAAGGGGGGGGGGGAAGCGGAAGGGAACGACAGAAGACCGGAGGCTCAGAAACTCGACTGCTGTTGCTGCTGGACGGCGGCCACGGCAGCGGCGGCGGCAGCATGACGTTGCTCGGCAGTGCCCAACATCAACGCCTCATTGACCCTTTACAATGACGTCAGTCGGATGTCCAGGATACCTGGGTCGAGAAGGAAACGCACTGGCGAAGACGGGAGGTTTCATTCTCTGCTTGTTGGAGCCTCGTCTGGAGTTGCTGCTGGGTCATCTCCAAGTACTTGATGTGGGTGGTAGCACGATCCAAGAGAGAAACCTTGCTCGACTTCTGGTTAGAGACAGGGAGCGCATCCTTGAGACGGCGGTAGCCATCCCTGAGCTCATCACGACGCCTCTGCTCCGACTCGATACGCTGACGACGAATTTCCTCGCGGCGACTGTTACAAGTGTGTGAGAAAGCAGACCAAAAGTTAAAGCCAAATTGGGACTTACACCTCATTAGAAGCGGCAGGGGCATTTGGAGGGGCAAAGTCATCGTCATCATCAGAGAAGTCGTCATGCTTGCTCGAACGGCGCTTGCGCTCGCGACCCGTGCGTGTCACAGACGAGACACTGATTGGGTTGTACCGAACGGAGCGGGGGACTGAGCAAGGCTTGGCGAGTGGGAACCCGAGCCACGGCTGGTGCGACCAGAGGTGCTGTCGGAAGAGATCTCGCCGGCCTCAAGGACATCAAGGCAGCAGGGTAAACGCTATGAGGCGGGGTGTAGGGACGACCAGGAGACCCGTCGTATACGAGCTGCCATAGGTGTACTCGGCCATGGGAGCGGCAAGATTGAGGCTTGGGAAACCCAGACGCGGAGAGGCTAAGGATTATATAGGTTGATGAGGGAATGAATATTTAAATAGGAAATGGACAATGACGTACGGTTAATGGAGGGCATGCCGAACGCTTCTGTGTGAGGGTACTGAAGATAATCGAGACCGGCGAGAGAGTCGTAAGTGAAACCAGAGGTAGCAGCGTCAATGAAGTCGGGGCTCTTGGGGTGCTCAAGGACTTGCTCGAGGGGGCCTTCCATTGCGTGTGTAGAAGAGATAGTGAGGATGTTGGGGATAGAGAGATGTGTGGTCGTGAAGAAGGTCGACTAATAAATGAGACGAAAATAAAAGGCTAGATGCTAATTATTGTTTTAGGCCAAAATTAAAAAATATAAAAAGAAAAGACCAACCAAGGCGAGTACAACAGAACAAGTGAAGTGTGACAATGTGACGATGTTGTACAGATGAGATGCAACGCAATGTGGACAAAAAAAGAGAAGCCGGCGATCGGAGGGATGATTGGGAGGAGAGATAGCCGGAGAGGGGAGAGAGGAGAGGAGAGGAGAAAAGAGAATAGAGGGGAAAGGAAATAGAGAGAGAGCTCTTGGGGAGATCTTTCAGGGAGAAATCGACAAGACGTATCTTATACTCACCCGACCCGGCACGATCTGCCGGTATTTCTAAAATAGGCAATAATGACCCCACCTATTCTCCATTTCATCCCTGTCTTCTCTTTCTCTTTTTTCTTCCCGTCACAAGTTGCACAGATCGAGATCTATCGGTTCCAACCTGTTATCCCTTCCCTTGCCCCCCCCCTTTTCTCAACTAACTCAATTATTCGTCCTCTCTCTTTTTTCCCTTTGTTTTCGGTACCTTTCTCCCTTTCCTAAACTGGCACTTCTCCCCCGCTTTCCCCGTTGAACCCTAACTTACATGAGGCTGTTCACCCCACGTTGTTTTAATCATCCATACCTTTTCCATTTCTCGGCTCTTTTTTTCTCATCCCTCCCGATCAACAGGCGAGGTTTTCATCTCACCCCCTTATCCACTTATATGCGCGGCGATGCACCCGGCATTTCCCTGAATGCTTTCACCCTATCGTTTACCCCCGTCAGTGCTTGAACCGCCAAAACAAGCCTGAGCGCCAGGCCAGCACGGCTATCCTTCACCATCACGTCAATCCGCCAAATAAACGCAACTGACCGTAAACCTTCACCTTATGGGGCGCAAAAATGGAAAATAACCATTCGCAAATAAAAAGTCATGAGATGGAGCCGTAATAACGTAACGGTCGTAAAATCGTGTAGAGTCGTAAATGTTTAATGGTCGTGACTGAGGGAAAAAAAAATGAAAGACAAATGTCCTAACAAGCCAAAGCAATTGAAATCAAATTGTTCGTTGGACGTCCACGCAGGCTGTGATTATAGCGTCAGATAATCAAAATGAATCGCAGAGAAGCGATAGCCGAACCGGATCAAGCATTCTCGACCTTGATGCTCGAGTAGTGTTCTAACCTCGTCGGGTATCGCCAAGTGATGAATAACATATAGATCTATCCGAACCGTTCAGATACGGGTGGACCCACCATGTTAATCATTCTGAACGAACCTGTAACACGAGGTCTACCAGCAGGCTCAGGATGAATGCCGTGTTCAAACTGGCAAACCCCGCTGTGCAAAAGGCAGAGGGAGCGTTCCCGCTCCCGTACCCGGCGGTAACGGACGGGACCCAGAGTTGCCCGCCGTTCGCACATTCCCATGCGATCTTCTCTTTCCTGTCACATCCAAAAGGGTCAACTGAGCGCTGCTCGCATTCGCCTAATCGATTAAGCGCCTTACCCCCTCTCAAGTTCCACGATCATGACAATGTCACGAATGGCGGAGATGACAATCAAAAATGGCCACAGGATAGCGCAGGCCCGGGACCAAACGTAAGACCGCTGTGATGGGGGACAGAGTTGCGATCAGCCACTTCACGGACGCGTGAGCGAATAGTACACTAACAGTGCCGAGAGCAAGGGCGTTTAGCGCAGCGGTGACAGCTACCGCCAGTGCGACTCCACCGTAGATCTCCCTGCGGAGAATATTGTTGCCGGGCAAGTGATGTCATGAACAAAAATATCATACCACTCTGGATAGACGAAAAACAGGAATGGCCCGTAATGGAAGAGCAATATTCCACCGATGAGACTATACAGCTGTGATTGGATTGATCAGGTGTGAGACGGAACGTGTGAGCCCAAAGGAGACGTACGAAGATGAATGTCGCCAATACAATACCTCCGGAACGCTGCCATCACTAAAGGTCAGCATCAGAAGATCGGTACGTGTAACTGTACACGAACGAGTGGGAATATCAACAGGCAGTTGTCGCACCTACCGATGGATAGATCAGCAGAGGAGATTAAGGAGGTGCTAGATCGAGCTTACCACATAGCAACGGAAAGTACGTAGGTATTATTAAAAGGAGAGGACTGGAAGCTAGAGTAGAAAGTTTCCCTTGAAACGAAACCGTCAGACCGTACAGATAGAGAGAGAGGCGAGGTTGGCCAGAGGATGTGGGGTACAGTAGCTGGGAGCTACACGAGCGCTGCGTTGCGAGAAAGGAAACGGGTAACTTTGGTAATTTTGATAATGAAAATCAAATTAAGATAAAATAAATAAAAATAAATAATAAGCGCTGGGAACCCAACAAAGTGGAAATGGATGAACGCCCACCCCCGGACATTATGGATTCTCGGCAGCCGCCCGGAATGTTTAGAAACTTCTGCTGACGGGTTGTGACCAATTTAAATTAGCTTGTCCTTTTCTTTTCAGTTGAACCTTTCACAACCCGTGGCTTGGCCGTTATCATGCTCGAGATCGCAGTCTCTTTTTCTCTCACTCGGCATCATCGTTTTTTAAACTTGGTTTCGCCCAGTATGTTAAAACCTAGTATTGCAATCTGATTCCTATACTATTACCCGTATGTCATTCTTCCTTGCTGACACAACCCTCCGTGTTCTCGCTATGAACGCTTATCACCGGTTGCACCGCCCCTCCGACCTACCCTAGTTGTAGGTGATCTACGATTGCGTCCGTGTCGGACTTCATCTTAGTGATTGCCCTTTCATTCGGTCGTAGCACGACACGCGTCACACTACCCATTCATAATCTCGGTACTTTGCACACGCAAATGTATCCTGCACGTTGGAAGAATCACATTGTCCTTTCTTGGAACTTATCTTCCCAATGCTAGTGCACGTCTGGACCCCCTTGGATTGGACTTAACTCTCAGGGTTAGACCACCCTTTCCCGGGGTTCGTTGCTACCTCTCTCGTTTCACATTCTTCTGGACAACTAGAACCGGTGAATCGTCCTTTGCACCCTCGGTCTCAGTCGTCCTTTTGGCGCGTCACCATTCCCTCCCTGTCACCATGTTCTTTTGGTGCACTCCTCGAAATTTCGATTCTCGCATATGTCTGGAACCTAGACCCATGATCTCCCCTTCCATCCTTTATTTCTGAATGACGAACACTCTTTGCCGCTCTCACGACTTTTTTTTTTTTCTCTGAATGAATGAATGGCCAGGGCTAGGTTGTTGTTGTGGGGCACAAGTCGATTCGCATACCCCGACGACTCCGCGATTCGCACCTACTTACTGTCCTACAGATATCCCCCAATTATTTTACTTACTGAAACCAATGATCATGTAAGGGGATTGATTTACGCAGATCGAACTTTGGTGCGATACGTTCGGACGGAACCCTCTACCTATTGGATATTCCGTCGAAGAGGAGAGGGGGGGGGGAGACTCTCCAATCCTTCTCCGCAACTACCGTTTTCACCCTCACCCTCATCCTGCTCAGAGGAATGGTAGTATTCTGATTCGCGATCCGCCTTTCATTCACTTGCGCCTCAGGGTCCCTCTCAGAAGAACTTCGACCCTATCAAGAATCCGTCTGTAGTCCGTTTTGCGGCCCCACCTTTTCGCTCTCTCCTATGACCAATTATCTCTCTTTTTCAAGTTCGGTTTTTCTTTGGCCTCAGTTTTCCATTAAAAACATAACTTAGGCACTGGGGGCACTTGGGCGCTCCGTCGTTCACGAAACCCGGTGCTTCGTAATTCCTTTCCTTATCCCGGTTGACCCCCCCCCCTCCTTCGCTCCCGCCACCCAATCGCTTAACGCTCGAACGGCGACCAAACTTCAGATCATTTTTTAATATTTCCCCGGGAGTAGGCGGGTGAAAACGCCACCGATTATAACAACTACTCTTCCTGCAATGGCGGTTTGACTCCGGGGAAAGGGGATGAGGAGGGGGGGGGGGAAGGCGTTGTGTACGTTTATTACGTACCTATTTTGCGGGGTTGGGACCTTTGTCCCTCATGACCCAACCGTATCCTGGCAAGCTCGCTCCGCGATTCGGGTGAAAGCGTGCGCGTCTCTTTTTTTCTTTTTGTTTGTTTTTGACAGGTAGGACAACAACCGCCTCGTGTCTCTCTGACGGCTGACACGAGCTATGATGAAGTTGGGGGTGGGGGTACACCACACGCACCGCCTTCATTGGTTGATACACCTGGCACTACAGTCGTCCCATGCTCAGGTTTCCAGGACACGTTGCTTGGGCACAAGTTACCCTCCGCCCCTAGATCGAGCTGAAAGTCACAACACGTGTTAAAGCTGTGCAAAAGCCGGACTGATGCCGAAGGGCAACATCACGCATGGCCTCACCACAACTTCCTCGTGCACAACTGACCATCGTTTGGTATCGCGATTCACCAACTAACAAGCGTCAATGAGGGTCAATGAGGGAGGGGCGGTGGAGCATTGTATGAGTAGCGTCAAATTATCGTTGATGATGCACACATAACAAGACGACTGGTCATCCCTCTTTTGACCTAGCCGCAAATTTAGAAAGGCGTGTGCAACAAAACATGTTGATTTGCCAGCAAGTACAAAGAAAAACTGCACATGACTTTGAAGGAGCGCGGGTGCACAGGCCGCTCAGGCAAACAAGGTCCAGATCAGGTGCCGATTCTAAGCACTGCTGGAGTGGCACAACGGCGGTTCTTATATACCCACAGATTGACTGGCAATATGCTTGTATATAGCGTCGTACGTACAGTCATAAATGGTCCGTATCCTTCGTAAAGTCATCACAATCGCCAATGGTACCATCTGGGGGTAAGGGGGGCAGAGGGAGTAGGTGTGAGTACGGAAGAAATGGAAGATGTCGCCACTACGATGGACGGGGCTTGTGACGGGGCGCCGGATCAACAGCGGTAAGGGGAGGGATGGTGTTGTGCCGAGGCAAAATCCGCTAAGGGAATGCCATTGGAGTACGAGATGATGGAAGGGCCGATCGACGAAATACCAGATGTCGAGTCACCTGGGTGCCTTCGCAATCTAGAATTCGGATGTTCCTTCCAAAACC
Source organism: Lactifluus volemus (assembly GCA_022376515.1). NCBI lineage: Eukaryota > Fungi > Basidiomycota > Agaricomycetes > Russulales > Russulaceae > Lactifluus > Lactifluus volemus. Next base: position 1,723,333 of record WTXI01000001.1, read on the forward strand.
CTGCCTGCGACATCTAGTCACAGGTCTCGCGGACTCTTGGTCAAGGGACTTTGGGAGGTCATGCGACGCGCAGCGTTGCAGACCAGACCCCGGTGTCATTTGTAGACCAGATTCCATCCCAAGATGACAGGAACACAACCCCCCCCCTTCACAACCCCGAGCCCGGGAATCACTTGAAAACAGTATGGTTGAATGACCGTAAAAAGATGGGAAAACAAAATACAATTGATGGGTCGTGAGATGAAAATGCAAGAATAACAGAGGGGAGGGGGGGGGGGGAAAGCGGCTGAAATGAGAATGGCTATCAGAAGTCACCGTCGGACGATGGGGGAGAATCTTCTCGAGGAGGTTCTTGGCCCGAGACTGAGGTGAGCTGGGAGAGACTGGACGCTTCTGGAGGGGGAGATAGCGGACGACTATCGACACCCATCGATACACCTGGAGAAGGAGTACTTGCGTTGAGAGAGATCTTCTCGTTGATGTTCTGTAGCCGTGCGATTTCGGCATTCAAGCCCTGTATTTTTTTCTGCAACTGCTGGTTCAATTTCTCCAGCTGGACAATGTGATTGGTTGCTGATGGCGGGGCGTGGTGGAAGGACCAATGAGAATAGGGGATGGATGATGGGAAATTGTGTTACTGTACCTCTTTCTAGGAGGGACACCTTGCTACTCTTTTGATTTGAAACAGGGAGGACATCCTTGAGGCGTGCATAACCATCTCTAAGTTCATCGCGTCTTCGTTGCTCTGCCTCGATACGTTGTCGACGAGTTGCCTCTTTCCTTGTGTATGCGATGCTCTCAGCAATGTTGACGCCCATATCTTCGTCGGAATCGCCAAAGGATCTGCCTCTACGACGGCCGGATGAACCGGATGGAGAGGGGGTGGGATTATAACGTAAAGGATTTCTGTGGACGAGACTGTTGGCGCGAGAGGACGAAGTGCTACTATTCCGCGAGTGATAGGCACCCTCGGCAGAGGTATCGGAACCGGAGATGGGGGGGGAAAGAGGGCCGTACATATCTGGGGAGGGGGGCGGGCCACCGTCCATGATGAGGCCAGCATTCTGTGCTGGCGGGGACGAACTGAACTCGTGGCCGCTGTCATATTGTGGATGGTGCGTGTTTGCCATGAGGCTCATGGGACGCATCTGAAAAGCCTGCTGTAGTTCTGAAAAAGGGGAAAGGGGAGTAAGAAATTGATTTAAAATGAGAACATGAGGCTAAGCGGCGATGGCAAAATACCCACGCGGGGGAGGGGCGGCGGGCACGACAGGATAGTTGTTCATGCCTTGCTGTGGATAGACCATGTCGAAATTTGCCTCCTGCTCAGTCGGATAAAAGCCGTATGGGGCGCCATGAGGCAGGTTGGCAGTGTTGTGGTTATCGTGATGATGGTCCATGAGGTCGCGCAAAGAGGAGAGCGAGGTAAACGGTTGAAGATGAACACGTAGAAAGTGAGAAAGAAGAAGGAAAAAGAGAAAAAAGAAAGAAAAAAAAAAAAGATGGGGAGAAGAAAAGGCAGAATAGAAGTAGAAGAGTTGAGACTGGCAGAGAATGTCAATGTTGAACCATTCATTTTCCAAAAAATATATAAAATATTCTCACGAGTGCCGATCATCGATAACTCACTCGGACAGGAACGACTGATCTCCGCTTGATCGAATGAATGAACTGCCGTGTTAATCGGAATTCTGATAACACTTTGTATAATTCAATATACATTTTGACAGATTTTGACAGTTATCACCACGTGCATATGTTCCTCCTCTTGCCGGTTACCCCTGGTGCAAAACGCTTTGGTCTTGGTTAATCATCTTCCCTAATGATCGCCCAGCACGCGGCGCCCAGTTCTCCTCCTCGGGACGCGTCCGACCAAGTCTGGCATCGTCCCCGCACTCCCATTCCACCACATCGTCTCGCAAAGCTAGTCAATGCCCTTGGTATCCCTACCCCAGTCCCTCTTTCACAAGAATACAATGATTCCTTCCAAGAATCACGTCGTTCTCCAACACCCTCCCTTGCATCCAACCCTCATTTAGTCCCTCGTTCACCAACTCCCTCATTTCAGAGCAAATTTCTTCTTCATGTCGTCCCTCCTTTGAATTTACCTCACGATTTCGACTCTTCATCGACCTTACCCCTCTCTCAGCTTCTGGATACCACACCCAGTTTAGGCGGGGTGTTCTCGTCCCCTTATTCCCCACCCTACAGGGTCAGTTATCCGCCATAGCAAAGGAGTATGCACTTCCAAGTACTGCCGGGATCATTCTTTACCTCGTCTCTGCCCAAAGTCCCAATCCGTTGGCAGAGACGGATTCGTCCATATCTGATGTACCAGGTCCAAGGCTCTCAGAGGACATCTGGAAACACCTCTGGACACACGCTACCAAGTTTGAGCTCGAATCGTACTCCCGACTGGCCACCCCCGCCACTGCTGGGCTTGGTATCGTCTACGGCCCTCATTCTTCTCTCTCTTGCCGCACGATTTTTCCTCAATTCCCACTACTCTTCGACCCCTTATTTCGCCCGCCCGTATTAACCCCCATTCATTTGTCCGCCCTCCCACTCCTACTGGTTCTTCCGCCTCTTCCAATCTTTCTACTAACACTCCTTCCGAATCCTCTCAATCTGAGCTCGACACCACCGACACTTCTTTGCCATCCGATTCCCGCGCTACTACCTTTGACCTCCCTGGTCTTACCTCTCCCTCTCTCGTCCCAGTCCTTGCTAAACTGGAATTCGATATTGACAAGCGCAAGGCCACCTGGTACGGGCCCTGGATTCGCAGTCGCAAGCTCAACCACCAGAAACGGGAGCAGTGCAGCCGTGCTTGGACCAACGCAAGCGCACAAACCCTTATAGATGACAGCGAAGCAGAGCTCCCCAAAGTCGCCCCCTTGCCGTTGACCCTTGTCGATCGGCAAGCAGTCCCGCGATTCCTCCTTTCAGCCGACGAGGAGCATGACGATCATGAAGCCGACTATCTGCCTTTCTCAGAATCGCCTCCCCCCGATCTCGAAGATTCACCGTCCGCCGCGGAGGACCGCGACTCTGTTACAGGCACATCTCGTTCTAATGGCGACACCGGGGCAGACTTCCGCGCGAACATCATGGATCAACCAGAGCGCGAGATTAACCCGAATGCCGCCAGACTGGCGTCGGATGAGCTTTCTCTGTCTGAGTCAGAATCAACAAAGTCCGAGTCCGAGGGTGAACCGATGCTCGGAAATGACGACGAAAACAGTCACGAGCTGAACGAGTCTCCTGAGCGACCAAAGCTTACCCTCGATATCCCTCCTCTTCTCTTGATTCTACCCGCCGCTCCTCACAAACTACCCTGATGCCAAACACGTTCAGAAAGGCGCCGCCGCCACCACTCATTATTGTACCCAAGTACGATCCGATTGTCTCTGCGGAACCTAGCCCACAACGTAGTACAACAAACGCAAGCCTTGCGCATGATAAAGTTCCGTCGTCCTCTCCGGAGGACATCAACGGTATGCCGGGTATGCGGAGAGTTTCCACAATAACGGGAAAAACAACGCCCCTTCAGAACATAAACGTAGTGGGACATTCTTCGGTGATCTCGATTTAGGGTTGGATTTTGAGGACTCCGGGGAGGTGCGTCAGCAATACTGAAGCCTGACGTCGTTTCTGAGCATCGGGCCTATTCCAGTTTGACGAGAACGACCCAAACGATCGACGGCGAAGCCAATATGTTCTCAAAGCTAAATTGGACGAAATAGAGAAGGTTGGAATTTATCTGCGCCCAGTCAAATTAGCTGCTGACTTACCGCGGACGCGGTGAAGAACTTGGTTCAGTTTTCTCCGCGGCAACTACAACATGAAGTCAAACTTCAAGATGCGCCAATCAAATCTCCACCTTTGTCGTCGTCATCGTCTGTCAATGGGCTCACTCCCAGATCCGCACAATCGTCTTCCTCATCTCTTGCCAGCGCTTCCAGGCGCAGTCCACTGGAACAGAGCGTCAATGGGTAAATTACCCACTCATATTCACAAAGTCTTACTCACTCACAGGCCCAGGACGTACAGATTCCCTAGCAAGCCGAGCCCTGTGTGGCCAGCAGTGCCATACTCTTCACTTCGTCGGCAAGATGATGGGGGAGAAACGTCTCCTGACTTTCCCCCAGTGCCCAGACTTGCCCTGAATGGTGTTTCAAATGCCATCCCTGTGTCTCCATACAAAAAGTCGTTTCTCTCATCAGGGGATAATGAATCGGACGAATCCAAGGCGAGGAAGCAAGGGTCCATTGAACATGGCCCATGTACCCAGAGATTATCTCACCATCCTTCCAGAAGCCAGCATCGTTTGGCTCTCCGTTATCCCTTTGTCCCCTGACCCCTTCGGACGGTTCCCCTCCAATCATAACACCTCGTCATCGTCACCGTTAGCGTCAAATTTCCCGAGCCAGAATAGCAACGTTATTAGCCAGATGGACCTTCCATCGCCAGCGCCATCGAGTCGTTTCTCGATTGACTCTACAGACGAGGGTAGGAATAATCGTTCCAGTGCCTCGATTAATCCAGTCAAGAGCATCAAATCGCTGTGGAGGAAGGGTAGAAAGGCGTCAATGTCCTTTGGCTCGGGTAGTGGCTCGGGGACTGCCATTGCCTCACCGTCAGGGCCTTCCCCTTCCCTGCCCCCTGTTCCAAGCTTCTCAGGGTCTCGTTCCCTCGGTCAGTCCCATTCATCTCAGGAATCAGTCACAACCGTGGCCCTGCCTCCAGACAAACACACCCCCAATTCGCCGTACCACGATACCCCTCTTCCGCCACCTCACGGCAACTCGTCAATCAACTCTTTGATCTTTGATCAAGAGTCTCCCTACCCTGTCCGCGTACCACGTTCCTCTACTACGTCACGGCCTCGTGCGGGCTCGCAGGCACCCCACAGACTACGTTCTATATCGTCAGCGCCTCACCTGGTGCCTGGTTCCGAGCGACCTCCCTCCTTGCTGACAGAGGCGGACGCCATGCCGCCACCACTCTCAGCGGACAGGGAGAAAATGGGTGCACCAAAGTCCATACTCAAGCCCAGGCGCGTGGATATCCCAACCGCTCCGTTGTCTCCGCGAACGAGACGGTCACGTGCGGAATCCATGGGACGACAGAGCGGTGGCCGAAAATCACCCCCGTCATTGTTCGATGCGAGCCTCTTGACTGCAAACACGCGGGCACGACAGAGCCGCGGGCCGATGCATCCAAAATCGTCTCCAGACCGAGACACGTTCGAGACGGCAGACTCTATTTCTCGTCTGGATCCTGAATTGCATACACATACATGACCGTATCTTTATCTGTTAAGATTTTATTGCTGTTTTTTTTTTGGCTTCTCTGATAGGATGGATCATACTAGCTAGTCTTTTCTTTTCGTTTGTACAGCATATACCAATTTCTTAAATCTGCTGATAACGCTGTATGTTATTGACTACTAGTAGCGTGACATGTAGAGCCACTTAGATGGATAGATACAGATGACGATAGTACAATACCGTGTGGCTATATCTCAACCGATTCTATAATTATCTGGCCATTTATCCCCATGTGTAACTTTGGTCAGTTGTTTTGGAATAATTGAGGCTGGGCATTTAATTTTGTTTAGCCAAAAGTGATGATTCAAAAGTCCAGGTCCAACAAAACTAGCTAGGCAAGAGGCGATTGTCCATATACAATGCAGGAGAATCCGAAATACAGTATACGGTATATATTTCAGAACCGGATGGTAAACAAGCAAAACAAAGCTGATATATTTATAGCCCGCACCCAGAAGGAGAAACTTTGTAGGCGACTACTTCGACGGAACCCGCATCAATTTGATTCTTGGTCAATTTCTCGAAAGCTTCCTCTGCAATGTTGAAGCCCGGACTGGCGGCGTCAATAGCGGTCAAGTTGATCTTCACGCCCGTCGACGGGTTGGTCAAAGTCCAGCACCCGCCGCAATTGGTTGAATTCCAGACGACGTCAAAGGCGCCGCCGATGTATGGGAACGAGGGCAGGTTGCCAAAGGTCGGGAATCGTAGTGCGAGCCCGTTGGCGCCGCTGGAGCATGCGACGCCGTTCATCGAGCCGGAAGGATTATCGTACGTGCGGTCAAACGTTACACGCGCAGTTATGGTTGACGGTGGTGGCACCGACCGGCTGGGGGGCTGAGGTATGGCACGAACGGCCTGTGTTATGAAGAACAGTGCGAGCACGACGAGGGTAGTAGTATAATAGAACATTTTGTGAGAGAGAAAAGGTGTTGTACACCAAGTCGCTGATGAGAGTTTATCTGATGCACTTCAGAGGGAAAGCAGATGTCCTTTTTATACGCCAAAGTTTAGGCGATGCTGGAGTTGCGCGTAGCCAAATGGTGCCCTCTAGCACTACATTGTCGGTACAATGTCGGTTGGATAGTGGAAATTTATGCCGACAGTGGTCCTCTCAATTGAGTTAGACAAGATAAATCACGTGAGATAGACCAGGATCATGAGGTGAGGGGAACATATTCATGTGGAGCTGGGCTATGACTAAGAGTAATATTCAGTTAGAAGGGGTGTTCGGTAGAGTCCTTTCCACGAGATGAAGGTACTCGACGATCCGGATGCAAGTGTAGATCTGCGCCACTCCTACACCAAGGCCGGGGGATGCCGGGGGATGTAAATAGATTCTATAATTATCTGGCCATCGCAACTTTGGTCTGTTGTTTTGGAATAAATTTGACTTTTGTTCAGGCTAGGAATCCAATTTTGTTTAGCAAAAAGTGATGATTCAAAAGTCCAGGTCCAACAAAAAAAACTAGCCAGGCAAAGAGGCGATTGTCCACATACAGTGCAGAAGAGCCATACAGTATACAGTATACATTTCAGAATGGGATGGTAAACAGGCAAACAAAGTTTTGATATATTTACAGCCCGCACACAGAAGGAGAAACTTTGTAGGCGACTACTTCGACGGAACCCGCCGCAGTTTGATTATTGGTCAATTTCTCGAAAGCTTCTTCTGCAATGTTGAAGCCCGAACCGGCCGCGTCGATAGCGGTCAAGTTGATCTTCACGCCCGTCGTCGGGTTGGTCAAACTCCAGCACCCGCCGCAGTTGGTTGAGTTCCAGACGACGTCAAAGGCGCCGCCAATGTATGGGAACGAGGGCAGGCTGCCAAAAGTCGGGAATCGTGGTTCGAGCCCATTGGCGCCGTTGGAGCACGCGACGCTGTTCATCGATCCGGAAGGATTATCGTACGTGGGGTCGAATGTTACACGCGCAGTTATGGTTGACGGTGGCGGCACCGACGGGCTGGGGGTGGACATTGGAGTCGTCGACGGTGCTGGTAAGGTCGAGATAGGTCCCTGAGGTATGGCACGAACGGCCTGTGTGAGGAACAGTGCAAGCACGAGGGTAGTATAATAGAACATTGTGAGAGAAAGGTGTTGTACAAGTCGCTGGTGAGAGTTGTCTGATTCACTTCAGAGGGAAGCAGATGTCCTTTTATACGTCAAAGTTTAGGCGATGCTGGAGTGCGCGCAGCCAACTGGCGCCCTCTGGCACTACATTGTCGGTATACTGGAATGGAAGGAATAGGAGGATTTATGCCGACGGTGGAGCATTGCTGTACTGTAATCTTCTTGTCATTGAGTTGTGAAACGACAAGATAAATCACGTGAGATAGACCAATGATCATGAGGCCTTGCTTCGCGCAGAGCTTGGGAACATGTTATACCTCGCTGGGATATGACTAAGAGGAATTACATTCAGTTAGAATGAGTGTTCGGTAGAGTCTTTTCCACGAGATGAGGTACTCGACGATCCGGATGCAAGTGTAGATAATATACTATCAATATAGTCTGCGCCACTCCTACACCAAGGCCGGCGGTCAAGGATTGATGCCGGCGGATGTAAACAGATGGCGTACCATTTTTGGTGAGTGAGGACATCACAGCCAATTTCTTTCTCCTTGCGCTGGACAGTCTCTACGTAAGCAAGCATACCTTCCGTCTTGAAACGCTGAGCAAGCTCGGCTATAGTTCACGGCCGTTAGGGCCTTTAAATAAATCCGCTCCGCGGAGAAAACGCACCAAAACCGGTAGCATTGCTGTGAAGACCGGCTAGCGAAACGAGCTGCAGAACGAACCCTTCTTTCGCAAGGTCCCATATAAAGCTTTTTAGGTCAGCGTCTGCACGGCCCAAGCGTAAGTGATGGTATCAGACTTCGAAAAAAATGAACGCTACGCGCCAGAGTACCCGTGAGAGCTCCAATTGAAGCTCGGGCTGAGGTTGTAGACGAGCCATTTCCCGGGGAACTTTTCGCGGATTCGACGAGCGAATGACTGAGCCTGTTTCAGATCAGGTGTCTTGGTTTCGAGCCATACCATGTCAGCGTAAGGAGCAAATGCCAGAGCTCTGGACACTGCGGCATCAATTCCGCCGGTCGTGTGATAATATCCCTCGCGTGTGCGTGGCACTGTATAATGCACAGCTGACGTCAAAAGGAAAAATGGATGGTGATGAAGGGCGGCGTACAATCCCAGTCCCAATCAACCTGAGAGCCAATGACGTCTTTAGCAATGTCCCGCGCCTCCGCGTTCGATTTTCCGGAAGCAGCTTCCCTATATCGCTCAAGAGCAGATGCCTTTTGCTGTAAGGGGATGACACTCGACTCCCGAACCGTTTGCTCGACAGCTAGAACCCACCCCAAAAAACTTCGTCAGCGTTCGGCCAAATGAGAGAACAGCCTCATAAAAAAAGAAACATCGCTGCCTTACCTTCATCGAATGTGGTCAACTCGACTTTAGAAAACCATTTTTCTCGAGGTTATCGATCTCAGTACCGCTCCGGCCTTCCGCTTCGGCACGATCGAGCACTTCTGCCAGCGAGGGCCTACGCGATCCGTCCGGAAGGCAGGTCCGAACACCCTGAATGTAAGGGTGATCGCGCGCGTCAATTGTGGATGAGATCAGACGCGCTGACTCGGCGTCTGTTCGTGCGATGAGCAGCATGGTGTGCTGAAGGAGATCTAGTTGGAAGCGCGAAGCTACAAGGCGAGATATGTGTGCGCCGGTTGGGACCACGACCTTTCCGGACAGGTGGCCACACTGCACTCGGGTAAGCGGTACGAAGAAGTATTGATGGTACGTCAAGTGGATCGGTGAGTGGATAATACCTTTTTCCCCCCATGGAGCTGGTCCTCTAGATGAATTGCCGACGCACCCTATGTGGGGACCACCCGTGAACACGAGTACCGGATATTTAGACACTCGCGCTTACTTACCGCCTCTGCGAAGAGTTTCACCAGTTTCATCACAGCCGATGTGCCACCATGCCTATGTCGTACAGGGTCCAGGGTGAGATCAATTCGATGCGTTATGGTGAACGACACTCACCCTGTATCTGCATCCGCAATAATGGCCTCAAGTAGTCAATGTAAGGCATATTGGCGCGTTCTTGTGGTGATGCTTCCATTCGCGCGTCATAGTGTTTCTTGTCATGAAGTTGCTGCGCACGGAAGAGACGGTGAACTTGGTTGGGCACCGTGGTGTAGGGATAATCCCTATACGTTATTCGCAGCAAACCCAAACACAGGACGCCTCGCATGCTCAAGACGTAATAACTTCGGAAAAAAGGCGACTCACCCAAGATCCGGTCCGACTTCATTGTTTGCCGTGGTGAGCAGGCTGCTCGCAGCCCAACCGGAGACATACACCACCTCGAGCCATCGCGCCATTTGGGTCATCTGTACCGGATCTACAGCCCCAAGCGTGTGTACAGGTTTTCTCTCCTTGGCGGCTCTATCAAAGACAGCATACAACTTGTCGGCAAGGAGCGTGGAAGGGAGAGGTAAGGGGGGAAGGGTTCCTTGCTTCGAGGCGACCGCAGCTGCAGAGTAAGGGCGAGATAACCCAGAGAAACGTGGCTGGGAAAAGAAAGTCTCGACGGTGGCTATGCGCGAAGCAAGAGCATCGGACTCCTCTAGCGGGGTGGGTGGATCCAAAGCCAGCGCAGTCGGTCGCGCATAAGCAGATGACATCAATGACCTAGATATCTGAGTTAAGGATGCCTTTGACGACAGGAAGCGGACGCGACACATTTCGAAAGATTCGGTCTGAACGGACGGTGTCGTCGTGATGTGAGCGCCGAGGCTCGCTCGGTTATTACCGGGTTCGACCGACTCGGACGACATTTTTAAGAGAGTGGAAGATTATTTCAATACATTTGCGGACACTGAGATGTCGGCAACTAAATATGCAACATGAGAGCTACATAAATGTAACAAGCTAAGGCGATGTGTGTATGTGCAGCAGGCGTCATCAGATAATGCGTAAGTTACGCAGTGATACGGTATAAATTAGTGATCTGGGGATGCAAGCCCCAGTCGGTGTCTGAGGGGTGGGGCGGCGCTGTATCGAGTCGAAGAAGTAAAAAAAAATTAATGGTCTGGACAAAGGAGAAGCCGACAACACGAGCGGAGGCTGCAGACGCAGAAACAACAAAGCTGCGAAAGATGGGTGCATGTATGGTGGTGCGCTATACAGAACATGCGTGTCAATCTAAACCGGATTAGAACAAGTGATAAGAGAAGACTTACTGAATTAGGTTAATGGACGATGTGGTGGTGGAAACCCAGTAGTAAGAGAGCATCCTCGACTTTGACACCTGATAATCGCCCAGGGATTTTCTCCAGACGATCGTAGTCAATGGGACTGATATTGATTCCCCCACGAACATCCATTTGATGGGGACGGGAGGCAGGCAGAACGGTGGTAGGGGGATGGGGTACAGGCGAAGGTTCTGGTGACGGCGTGACCGCTTCTTGATATTCTTCGTCATCGGTCCCAGCGTCTGAGGGTGCATTGCGAACGTGTTTACGGGTCGAGTAGGTGTTATTCATGGGAATGACATCTGTATCCTCGTTATCTGTGTTCATCTCATGCTCTGGATCTGGGGCATTGTCGACGTCGTGAAGGCTGACGGAATACGAAGAGGCTGCGGATGGGGAGACGGCGCGGGATACGGGGCCCGAAGCCAGCTGTAGGCTTTCCGTATCGCCCTCCTCGGCAGACTTCCGTGCACGTTTTCGGGTTGTTTGGCGGAGGTTACGGAACCAATTGGTGACTTTGGCAAGGTCCCTACCAAAAATAGAAAATGATTAATGGGTAAAATTGTGAAGAATGAAATAAATAGACGAACATGCCAACTTGGAGCGCTAGAGCATTGCGTTCCTCGATAGATGGATTAGCAGTACGGCTGTATAGCTTCTGCAGAGCCTCCAATTGATAGGGCTCTGGCCGCGTGCGTCTGGGGCGATGAGAAGGGATGATAGTGTGATAAGGTGAACCCCTCGAAGATGTAGAACCGTTGGAACGCTCTGCGCTTGGAGATCGCTTCTCCCTGCGTATGAGGGCGGAGACAGATGGATGTGAAGATCGTGGGGGTAAAACTGGCATTTCGAGGGGCAGTGCATCTCGGGTGTGAGATGATGCGTCAATAGACGGATCAGGCACTGGGTGGTCATGGTTATTGAGATACTGCGACTTTTCAAAGGCGATATCGTCATCTACACGCTTTTTTGCAAGGCTCCGCTGGTTTTGGAACCAATTAGTCACACTTTGGTAGCGCCTAAGCCAGATCAATATTAGTTTCCATAAACATCAGTCAGTGTCTGATATCACGTACATTCCAATTTTCTTGCCGAGTTCCTCACGCTGTTCCTTCGTAGGATGCGGACTCGTTACATAAACACTTCGTAATTGTTCGGTTTGGGATACAGACGGTCTCACTCGCGCCTTGGGGCGTACGGTTAATTCTTGCGCCGCAGGGTTTTCATACGAATGGCAGTGTTCTGGATTTCCAGCATAAAATGCTGTTTGTTGCTGAGCCTCTGCGGAGATTGGGACATGAGAGATGCGTGTGGAGAGCTCTGGCATGCGAGAGATGGGTGGAGAGGAGGGAGAACCGGAAATTGAAGAGTCCTCGAGTGGAGGGGGAGTGGATGAGTCGACGGGACTGAGAAAGGAGGAGATCGGTGGAAGATCGTATGTAGAGGACGATAGCGCAGGACGAGAGCGTTTCTTATTTGAGGCGCGCTTGTTTTGAAACCAAGCATTTACTGTCTTTGTTTCCCTATATATACGTGAGCGATGAGACAGTCAAAAGACGAAGGGACAATAAAAAGCGCACATGCCCAACTTTTCCGCTAGAGATGTTCTGTCTTCGAGAGCAGGGTGTTCGTTGCGTTCATAAAGCTCATTGAGAGCAGCGAGTTGGAAAGTAGAGTGACGGTGGCGGGGTTTCTTTGGCCTTTCCTTGGAGGAATCGATTTGAGAGTGGTGATCTATGGGACCCGTTGGCCAGGAAGAGAAAGCAGGCTCCATTTGTAAAGTGGGAGGGAAATGGGAAGGGAACCGAAAGAGAGGAGGGGATTAGAGATCAGAACAACAAGGTAAGGTCAACGACATAGGAAAATTATACAGCAACTGACCCGCCGGGCTTATACGGTTCACCTGCCAGATCGCTAATATCCTCATCTTCCCACGCCTTTCCTCTCAACTCTCACTCATCCCCCCTCCTTCCTCCCTATTCGTATATCCTCCTTTGCTGGGCTACCTTTTCTTTTTCTTATTTTTATTTTTTATTTTGTTGTAAAGCAATGCATTAAAACAAGTGAATAGCATTTGGCAATTACCTCATCCGTTTGATCAATTTAGTCCGTGGAGATTACTGCTAAAAGTAATTAGCACTCATTTAGTACAATAGCAGCCGTAACAGGGCAAGAGGCGCTCTTTTGTGGAAAAAATGTTTAAATCAAATGCCAACTAATTATTTATAAGCCGATCTCAATTAGGCGCTTCGCTCCGCATCCACATTCGCGTGATTTTTATATTGTATCCGTTATTGTATGTACTCAACCCACCCATGCTATAAAACATCGACTCGACCCCGGGCCAGGTCACTCTTTCGTCATCTCCGCAGTGGTCCATATAATAAGAGTCACGATGACGATGAGTCCAAGACGATGATGCATGATAGATCCGGATCCGAAATTCATGTGGCCCTAGCGCCGGATGTGCCCGAGATCACGAGTTTAGATCAGGCGGACGGAACGATTACAACTACACTACTACAGTACAGCGTAGACTCTAGGATATTAAATGATGCGACCGCGCCATGAGGATATGATTATACATCTCGTGCCTTTCTAATATCTTTCATGTACCACTGTCCCCTGTCTCTGATTCACGGTCTCCCTCGATGTTCTTGATCCATGCACCAAGCGCACCACTTGAAGCAGGCCGCAGTCAGAGCACAGCCTAAACATAGTAATGCACAGTACGTACAGGAACCCTTCATGTCGCAAAAATAGCGCTCGTTTCGTCCCTCTGCTCCAGAATCGAATGGCGTAGGACAACGTTGCAATAGTCGCAGGGTGACCCCGAATGAAGCAACCACCAAAATATATCCTGCTAAGACCATATTTCTCAGCGTTCATGTACCTATTTCCCTGTCAGCATCCAATGACACATATTGTGAATTGATCCGAACGGGACGAACGCTATTTGTCCAATATTATTTGATACAGCGTACAACAAACTTTTGCTGATATCTTCGGGAGAGAACTTCCTTTTTTCCTTGCCCTTCTTGAACACCTTGCCAAACGAGCTAGCAATCATTGTTGATTTGAGGCCAAGTTTGCTATAGTCTTGCCCATAAATGTCCTTGACAAGCATATCTACCGCCTCGTTATCACCTGCTTCGGAAAGGGCCAACATTTCTGCCACAAGCGTGAGACGTGTGATACGAACTCGTGACAGAGATGACACTGACCATCGAAGGAAGTCGCTGGCGTCAACAACGACAACAAGCCCCACAGCGTTCCGCCGCCAAGGCTGGTCCCGCTTACACGTTCAAACGTTCCGTCCTTGTCGACCTTGATGATGGAAACACCAGACCCGATGTTGACGAGAAGGCACGGCAACTGAGGTGTCGGATTTCCTTCAAACGTGACAGCATATTTCGGTGCGCTCGGACCTGGTCTTTCGAGCGCTGCTGGAGACGGCGTTGCGTGCGCGACAGACTGGATAAGCTCGTCTGAGAAGAAGTACACTTCGTCTGGAATATGTGTGATAAACTTTAGGCCTTCAATCAGACACTCCATTTCGTCTTCCCGGAGAACCTCGACATCGAGTGTTTCGCGAAACAGGCTATAGAATCGATGGGCACCGCCTCCTGTCGCCATGATCTTCACGCCTTGTTTCATTTCCTCGATCGATACGCCGTTGATAGCCGCTGAGCGGTCTATGAGGTCTTGAATAAACTTGACACAGTCGTCAATGGCGTCCGTCTCGAAGCGTTCAAAGTTTAAAGAGCCACCGGGAAAGTGTCGCATGGATACGCGACGGAGAATTGTATCATGCAACAAACTCTCAGGCATGCTCGACAGCCCACTTGCGATGTGATTCGTCGGGTTATCGAGTACCATAGGCGTTAGCGCACCATTTTGTTTGAGGTGTGAAGAGCTTGGAGGCAATAGCTGTGAAAGGGCTCCGGCGGACGTTGGAGAAGGAGGCGTCGGAATCGAACTACGAGAGCTATTTCCGCCGGTGGCAAGGATGGAAGGGGAAGATGGGGGTTCGGGCGAACGGGTAAAGTAGACGACCTTGGCGAGGGAACCTCCGATCTAATTGGAGGGAGAAGGATGAATGGCATTCATTACGCCATTGGTTACAAAGAGGGGGGAGGGGGCACGCACATCGACCGCAATATGTGACACGGGTTCAATATAGTTTGGTAAGTAAATTCCTCGACTGTCTCTGGTCTTGTCATGCAGTCAATGGAGAGAGCACGGTTTGCGATTAAGCAGAGAGTGCGCGCACTTGAGGAGAAGCCTCATCCAAGATTATCGCCCCGCGGGTCTCTACATGAATTACCTTGGCTGCTGGGAGCGGTGAGGACATTTTAAATGAGAGGTGAGGTGCAATGAAGTGAGGGGATGACACGAAACGGAGACGAAGACCATTCGCTTGCTCTTTGTACGCTGACTAGGATGAGAAAAGTACAACGCTCCCATTCCCCGGCTTCCGATGTGGTGCCCCTGGTCAAACCCTATTTCCTTGCCCTGGAAACTCATCATTACATTTCACCCAATTCCGTCGGGGTCGGTTCCAATAAATGTATTCTAAGTAGAAATCCGAAACGTTACAGCACTACCCCCCAATGGCAGTGATCACGAGCTGACACCCTTCAACCTTCTCCCCACGAACACCCACTTCTAACGTGACGCCTTCTCCCCTTGAGTATGTCATCCGGCATCGCGCCAGAATCTTTCCGCCTCCTCCTGTCAGCAGACCAGACAATTGTAGTGTATGAACTGTCGTTCCCGCAGCAGGGTTTTGGGACCCGCCCAGAGGCTCCATCTTGAGTAGCTCGACAATAGAATCGCAGGCAGCTGACAGTGGCATGTGAGGGCCGGAGACAAAAAGCCGAAAAAGAACGACGCCGTACCTTTAATACTCTCCATAGACGAAAGTGTGAACGTTTCTGTTATCGAGGCACCTGTTCGTAGGCGGTCCCATTCCGATGCAAAGTTCGAATAGCTCGGGATAATGTAGTCCCCGCCTGCTGCCAACTCAACCTCTTCGAGTTGATATTCATCTTCGTACCCATCTGCTTCTGGTTCTCCAGTGGCAGGATCCACCTCTTTACTGATAAACTTCAAGCCGCATTGGAAGGACGCGGTAACGTATTCTTCTGGTGCGTCTCTTGTGAATGAGACGTAGACCACTCCAGGAGAATTTGCGGACGAAAGGCTAGGCACCGGTATGATGAAGTCCTCTGCCAGGCCAGAGTCGTCTGGAGGCTGCATAATAACGGAGACTTGCTCCAAAATCGTATCGGGCATTGTGTTCGACACATTAAACTACGGCCATTGAAGATCGACGCGACGCATAAGGGAGAGGTGTGAGACACGAACCTGGAAAACGATGTGTTCACGGAAAACATGCTTGACACACGAAACTTGATATTCCGTTTCTTTCTCGGTAAGCTGAACGGGTTTCGAGCTGTTGATGACAGCGCCATAGTTTGCCAGTTCTGGAACCTGGGATAGCCGTTGAATAAAGGCGGACTGAGTCTCCTCTGCAGACTGCGGTGGTGGAGCTGGTGTTTCTGTCCTCGTAACAGGGGTGCCAATGGTGTCCAGTGAACTTGGCCCTGCAAACCCATGAGCTGTTGAACCGGTAGGTATGTCTGGCAACTCACGAGCAGCCTCTTGTGCCGCCTGCTCTCTACTGACTTTTGGAACTGAGGATACATCAAATGGCTGGTCCGCAGCATCCGCGTCCTTCATATAAGCAACTAGCTTAGACTCCAGTGCCGAAAGGGAAAGTACAGAGTCTAGCTGTTTCGTGAATTCACAGCAGAGTGGCAAACCGTGAGCAGTACGCACCATCCTTGACATATGTCTCAGCCAGGCGGCGCTCCTCGATTACCTTGAGGTACAACGCGGCTCGATCGCGAACCTCATCATCAACATCGTCCAAACAGCTTCATCAATCTTGTTAGTAAATGACAGGCACGATGCAACGATGACCAACCGATTTAACAACACCCCAATACTCTTTTTGAGTTTCACGTCATCAATGATGCCGAACTTGGCTAAACTGCCAACTGCCGCAGCTCGTACGGTGGCGTTCTCCAGCACCACGCGGTTGTAAATGAACCGGATATATTTTGAGGGTTGGGGAGCCTTGGGACCTTCAATGCCTAGAAGATGAAGAATGCGAACAGAGAGCTTGGTAAACTCGCAATCTTCGATAAATTCACAGAGGTGGGAGAGAGCTTGCTCTTTAGACTCTCTGATGTACTTGATCATATCGAATATCGCCTCGACGACTGCTCGCTTAAAGTCATAGCCTCCCTCATCACGCAGCACACCAGACAAGAAGCCCAGCATAGAAGCATGTTTTGCGGGGAATTTAAGGCAGAGTGAGCGGATGGCGTCCACGATGATGACTTTGAATTCATCAGAAATCTCGCTCATGAAACCTGTGATCTGCTTCATTAAGCGGTCCACCGATGCTTCATTACCTGTCTATACCATAGTTAATAAATAAAGGTCAGGAAAGCACGGGGATGTATACTTGCCTTCAACAGTGTGGTGATGGCATAGGTAGCAACACCTCTGTTGGTGTCTGAGATGAGATTCTCGAGATCAACATTGCAGGTAGCGACGCTCGTAGGATGGGTCAAGGCAAGGCTGGCAAGAGTTCGAGCGGCAGCAAACTTGAGCGTAGGCTTGGGTGACGAAAGGAATAGTTGCAGGACTAATGAACAATCAGTCATGTTCGTTGAAAAGATTATGGAAGGACTAGCCAGCAATCGATTTCGTCAGTTGGGTGCTTGGAACATTCTTCATTTCGCAAATCACGCGTGCAGCTTCAAAGTTAACCATATCGCTCTTGTGACGAAGCCATCCCTCAAGAAGGTCAAGCATCTGCCTCTGGACACTGGTGGCGTATCAGTTAGTCACTCGAAAGTTCAGTCCACCCTTGACTCACTTTGGGTCCTCTTCAACGACCCTCGCTGCGTAACGGATCAGCATGCAGAGGGCCATAGGATTTTTGAGTGGGGTCCCAGAACCCGACTTTCCACCGCCAAGCTGCTGAATCATCTTCGTGACCGCCATTCGATCCTGCCGCCGAATAAGATAGAGCAGGCCAAGGGCGTGGTACTGTACGATGTAGCTTGTCGAGGGCATGGGTTGATAACCGCTATTCATCGAGGACGAGGACCCAAAGCCGAGATACGAGCCAGGCGAGGTTGAACCAAAGAAGTTAGCCGATGACTTGGCGTTGACAGCCTCTTGCGCCTCGTTCACCCAACGCTTAACAACGTCTTTCGCAAAGGGGAATAAATGGTAGGATGAAACGAGGGCAGCGGAAGAGATGGAAGGTGTGCGGTCAACAATTGCAGCTTTGAAAAAGCGCTCGACACCTTGTACCATTGAGGGCTGCGCCTATGAGCAAGACGTATGCGCGTGAAGGATGAAAAAGTTGCACATACGTCAATGATACGACAGAGAGCGCGAATTGCGTTGGGACGATAAATAACTTCCGAGTTTGGCTGCATATCCTTCATGATACTGCTAGTGACCATGATGACATCCTCTGCAGAGACGGCCAATTCCTTGATGGACAAGTAAACCATTTGGCGCAAGGCACTCTGAGGGTAAAGGTGAGGTATGCAAATCATGAGTATTGACAAGGAATGACCCACATCCTTATGCTGAAAGAGCTTGGTGGTGCCGAAAAATAATGAGGTGGCCTCTTGGGTTCCGAGGTTCTCGCCGATGTACAACAAGTATACGATGCGGGTGAGCAACGCCCTGCACTTTCTGGGCTAATCGGGGATTCATTGAAAACGCGGGCCTCTTGTATGACCGTAGTTTTGTTATTGTAGTAAGAGCTAATACCCTCCTCTTCCTTTTTAGAGAAGGCCGCCATGACTAGGTGAAGAAAAGTGAAAGTTGAGCACGAGTGCGCGTCATGCTTGTCCGCTCCTCGGCTCTTACCGGTCGAACCAACAAATCTGTCCGCGAAAAAAACTTCTCTTTATTACCGTCTCCAACGCCATACATCAATAGCACATCGCGCCCTCTCCAACCTCACTCGCCTTCATCAGACACCAATTATTGGGCTGGAAGAAGTGGGGGGTAGGAGGACAACAAGAACGTGCGTGTACAAAAGGCAGTAATAAACCCGGTAACAAAAGGTGTAAGGTGCTTTGCGTAGAGAATAAATATGAGTGTTTTAAAACAACAGCAGCATGGCTGTAAGAAGCACGGGCGCAAAAGAGGGAGAGGGGATGTCTGGATCTAGTGCCTAAAGAAGAACAACGTGGTCAACCTGCATCCTCCGGAAAGGACCATCGAGTGAAGCAAAAACTTGAAAGGAGAATTGGCGTCCGTGGATGAGAAAAAAAGTGGTGACTATAAGCGGGAATGGGAGTGGCGCAAAAATGCGGACAGCTAATATAAGAATAGGGCCAAGCCTCGCAATCGACATAGGGGGGGACTTGAATGTAGGCAGGAGATGAGAGTGGCAAAAATCGGAAACCGATGAGTCGAGCCATGCAATGCAATTGGGATGGTCCAAGCCCGTCTTGTCTCGATTTGTTTTTCCCTCTTGATTAAAAGCCATCGACCAGCCCCAAGATTGCGGTGAACTGAGTGCAACCGGATAACATCCGCATCTCCACAAACGCCTCCTCGCTCAACCAAACTCCACACGTGCCCAAAATGAGCACGGTCACATGGTCCGCATCGATTACCAAGGACCATCATCACGCCTAACACCGGTGCCACGTTGCTGACCTACGGCACCGGCACCGGGTGTGGCTTGCATCTGACGAGTATGGGAGCGAAGTCTACAAAGATGATCGTTGATGGATAAATAGTATTAAAACAAATCAGATTCTTACTGTCGATCGCTGGTTCGTGGTTCGCCCTCATCCTCCTGGACAACCTTACGTCTGCCACCCGCTGCTTTGGAACTGGCGCTCGCCACCTCATCCTGGGCACCACGCTGGACACTCCAGTCGAACACGTAGTCGTACTGGTAACCCTCTCGCGTGAAGAGATCACGGAAGAGTTTGCGTAGATACGAGTAATCGGGTTTGTCGTCGAATCGCAAGGCTCGAGTATAATTCAGGAAGATACCAAACTCGTTGGGGAAACCACGGCAGAGAAGGTCGGTGGGCGTGGTCATCTTCTTCTCCATGATGCGATCATACTTCTGCTTCTTCGTGGCCGCCTTCAGGCCTTGCCACGGCAAGGCGCCACGGAGGAAGTACATGAGAACATAGGCGAGCGACTCCAAATCATCACGCCGAGCCTGCTCTACTCCCAAGTGGGTGTTGATAGAGGTGTAACGGGCAGTGCCCGTGAGGTTCTTATTCTCACGATATGGAATGTGGAGATGCGTCTTGGGGTCTCTATACTTCTTTGCGAGACCAAAGTCAATGACATTGACCTGGTTGCCGCGCTTGCCGATGCCCATGAGGAAATTGTCGGGCTTGATGTCACGGTGGATAAAGTTGCGCGAATGAATGTATTCGATGCGAGAGATCTAACCTACTCATCAGAAAAAGAGGAGAAAAAAAAGAGTAATTGACGTACGAGTTGATCAGCAAGGAGAAGAACAGTTTTGAGAGAGAACTTCCTATTGCAGAAGTTAAACAGGTCTTCGAGGGAAGGGCCCAACAGGTCGATAACCATCGCATTATAGTCACATTCGGTACCGAACCAGCGCACGAAAGGAACGCCAACGCCACCGGCGAGGGTTTTGTAGACTTTGGATTCATACTCAAGTTGGGGATGCTTGGCCTTTACTGACTCCAGTTTGATGGCCACTTCCTCGCCTGATATGATGTTGATCCCAAGATAAATGTCACCTGCAAGAACGGTCACGAAGCAGAACGAAAGAGGGTATCATTACAACATACCAAATGAACCAGATCCAATCTTTTTCCCGAGTCTGTATTTGCCTCCGACACGGAGGTCCAATCTATGAGACGACGAGTCGGCCATGAGCGATTGCGGTGATAACTAAAAAGAATGGCATTTATGAGTGTCTGTCGGCGAAAAGAAAGCATAGAGAGGTAAAGAAAGATAGGCGGAAGAGGGGGTGAACAAAAGCGAGGATGCCTTGTGTCGTGGCGGTGATGGTAAGCGCGCATCGAGAGGAACAAAAAGGACGACCGCCACATCAATAGGCCCAGGTTTAGGCTCAGAAATGTAAATGAACTACTCAGAAAAAATCTGGGTCGGACAGAAGTGATACTGAAACCACCAAGGAAAGGGAAGGTGTTCCGAACAAGGGAAACGATTGACCAAAATTTTTTGGCCGTGGCAATGATTTGGGGAGAAAACTGAATAAAATATCCGAGATCAAGACTCACGAGTCAAGAAAATGCTGAAAAAGGAGGAAATGTAGGTGAGAGAGGTAATAATAGTGAGGTTGGCAGAAATCGAGGAAGAGGTGTGAGGGTGAAGGGGCGTGGGAAAATAGGGGGATGGCACGGGTTCCCTTTTATAATTGCTCGCAACGTGTGGGCACGTCAGAGGCGCTCGCCCGAGTCTGAGCCGACTGAGACGCGTCACACCTTGAAGCGACTGCGATCTTTATTCCAAAATTGCGTTTCACGGATATTTTACAAAGTAATAATCTAATAATAAATCTTTGTGATAAAGCCCGTGTGAGTGAGCGCTGAGAGGCACTTGAACCTGCCCTCTCTTGTACGTCATTACCGGCTAAGGTTACACGTACTTATAATAATCCATGGACAATAATTTTGTCGTTCCCCTCCAAAGTATGGAGCAAACTGACCGTCATCCCATCGTTTCTTTTATTTCTGCTCTCTTCTGGGTCCTCCGTGAGTTCTCCGCTACATTCTAACCTGCTTCAAAAATACCAACAAATCAAACAGTGTACTTGCTATCATGGGTCAAGGCCCTGGTCGGGCTGGTCACCATCAGCGTCCCCCGTCTCATCTACTCCTTACTATCGTATTCAATGACACTCACAGTTCGTCTCATCCCTACTCCACAGCATTCTTGCTCACCCATCTATTGCAGCTCAACTTTTGGTCGTTCGCAATGTTGTTTTGTCTCTGGGCTGTTGCGCTGAATTACTGGATTCGATTCCGATATCTCAACACTTACACTCAGCTGAAAGAACCGCCATTACTGAAACACGATGCTCAAGAGCTGCACCCCGATGTCAACACCACAGACGCACCACCAACGTTTCACAATTACCTAGACGAGTTCCTGCAGGCCGTACGGATCTTTGGTTTCCTGGAGAAGCCCGTATGTATCTTCATCAGATTACATCCATATTTGTTCCTAAATCCTCACCCTCACAGGTTTTCCACGAATTAGCTAGGCACCTGCAGACGCGAAGGCTGATCGCAGGGGACAGCTTGTCATTAGACGAAGACCGGAGCTTCTACTGCGTCATCGACGGAATGGTGCAAGTGTACGCTCCTTCTGGCAAACCCACTGAATTTCAAAGCGGCTCCTGGGATGATGAAGGTCTGAATGGTTATCAACTCATGAATGAGGTTGGGAGCGGCGGAACGCTCTCAAGCTTGTTTACTATCCTCAGTCTATTCACTGAAGATGTAAAGATCAGCTGGCAAAACGACAGTGGATCACAGAGTGATGACGAGGACCCCACTCCCAACTACATAACCATTCCTCGATCACGAAAGACCAAGCGTGCGGATTCGGATGTATCTCAGGTGGACCTAGATGGGCATGTGCATTCTACACACGGAGAGAGGACACGGTCGCCTTCCGCTTCTTCCAGTAGTTCCACTGTTCACCCCGGACAACCTAAACTTCCGACCTCTCGCCAACAGGAACATCTTACCAGCACGCCACTGAAACACAAGCAAAGGCGCCGAGTTTCCGACCAGATCCACCATGGCACGGTGGCTCGTGCAACGGAAGATACAACCCTGGCAGTGATTCCCGCCGAAGCTTTTCGTCGACTGACTAAGAAATTCCCTGAGGCTAGTGCGCACATCGTACAAGGTATAGTTCCCGTCCTATTCCGTCGTTAAGAAACCTCATGTTTACGCGTTGCTCCCAAGTCATCATGACCCGCTTTTCTAGGGTCACATTCAATGCCGCTCACAAGTATTTGGGCTTGACAACCGAAGTTCTGCGAACTGAGAAAGCCATCAATGACATCGCCTGTCACCCGCTTCCCCCCACTTTCTATGATGGAGGAGGAATGCAGCAACTACGACAAAGATTTGATTGCGTTGGAGGCCAAGACTTCTCACCGGGCCAATCTAAGCCGGATGGTGAATATTATAGCCTTTCGCCAACAACTGTATCATCAAAGACACAATTATCATCGGAAAAGACCAGTTCCGTCAAGTTACCTAGGAACATTCACTTTCCTTTGCCACGGTCACATTCAACGCGACATTTGGTGCTGCAGGCTGGAGATTTGCATAGCTCGACCACTTCTGGAGAGACTTACAAGCCTATGGGAAGAAGCTTCAGTACCTCAACTGCTCCTCCTTACTCCCATCGGGAGGTGCCTGACGATTCTGAACTTCCGGAGTTTCTCCATTTTGATGGAGTCGACTTCGATCTTCGGCAAGAAGTGATGAACTGTATAGCAGTCTCTATCGGTTTATTACAACCTCCAATGAGCGATGACACCTCCGTCGAAGCTTCGCCTTCCCTTTCTGCTACGGATGGTGGGCGAATTGCGCGGTCGGGTAGTAGCTTGTTGGAGTCACCGTTCGGTTCCTTGTCGTTGCTCGACATTGGTGATGATTCTTCTAGTGCAACTGGTAGATCTTCCTCTGTCACAGCATGCAGAAATATGAATGGACTTGACAACGAAGTCGAAATTCTATTCTTTTCCTCAGGATCCTACTTAGCAACAGCTGGAGAGCGCGATATAGGTGTGTTTGTGTCTCATTTGTGCGAACTCGAACTGAGATCGTTTTAGGGCTCTTTTTTGTAATTGAAGGGTTTTTAGACATCGTGCTTCCCGCCAAAGGAAGGACCTTCCCAGAAAAGGAACCAAGAACGCCAAGACAAACTCCCTCGACCCTAGACTCTCTGTATGACATCGAGACGAGTGCAAACGAGGATAGCACCGCGTCCAGCATTGGTAGCTCCAAGGAATCGTTCAAACGACCAGCACCCGGTGCATCCCGACCACCAGATCCATCCCCGAAGAGTCAGCGACCGTTATTCACAGTAAAGCCTGGGGGCATTGCTGGATACTTAGGTAAGAGCGTACTACCTGCTCTTTAGAAAGCTGATTCATAGCTCTTTCTTATAGCATCTCTTTCTAATACTGCGTCATACGTTGATATCGTGGCCAAGACCGATACATATGTTGGCTTTTTACCGCACCATGCTCTTGAGAGATTACTTGAGAAGCAACCCATCGTACTCCTCACGCTAGCCAAGCGTCTCATCTCACTCTTATCACCTCTCGGTCAGTAATTTTCGACCCTTCAGAAACTTATAACTTAAGTACTGGAACGAGCAGTCTTACAAATTGATGCGTCGCTGGAATGGATGCATGTAAATGCTGGCCAGGTTCTATGGCGTACGGGCGATCCCAGTCATAGCTTTTACATTGTCATCAATGGTCGATTACGTGCCATCACGGAAGATCACCAAGGAGTAGTTCAGATTGTTGCAGAGTACGGCCAAGGCGATACTGCTGGCGAGATTGATGTCATTACAAGGACCCCTCGGCGCAACACGGTGCATGCCATACGGGATACGGAGCTCATACGAATGCCGCAAACACTTTTCAATGCCATATCTTCGCGGTGAGTTTTTATATGATTTAAATTAGGTTTGTTTCTGACCACGCACGTACCAGAAATCCGCAGACTACGGCCTTGTAAGTGAGCGGTCCTTATCTGACTGACCTTTTTACATAGCCATCTTCTAGGTTATTGCGAATGATTGCTTCGAGAGTCCGAAACGACATCGATTCTTCTCCGAGTGCGCGATCGCGGAACATGGGATCCGAGTTCCGGCGCAATAATGCCAATCTAAAAACAGTTGCCGTGCTTCCCGCGTCTCGTAACGTTCCCATCGAGGGTTTTGCCCGAAAACTTCGCACTGCGATAGAAGGCATAGGTTCACCGACCTCGTACCTTAATCAAGTATCTGTCTCCAACACGCTCGGAAACATGCGTTTACTAGAATGGGAAAGCTCAAGACGGCAGCTTGGTTAGCGGATCAGGAGCAACGATATAAAATTGTCCTTTACGTTGCAGATTCTTCGGTTGGCAGCTCCTGGACAAAGACTTGCATCCGTCAAGCGGACTACGTCCTGGTTGTCGGTGTAGGCGACGATCCTTCCATGGGGGAATATGAGCGTCTTCTACTTTCTATGAAGACAACGGCTCGCAAGGAGCTTGTGCTCTTACATCCGGACCGATCTGTTCTTCCTGGGTCGACGAGGGAATGGCTCAAGGTGCGAGAAGATCACTTCCTGCAGCCTCTTGTTGACGACTTCTATGAATACAGAATCGCCCATGGGTCCATCATCACATCCATGTGGAACTACCAGTCTGTCTACCTGTCAAACCTGGTCCTACATATCACTCACTGAGGATCCCAGGGCCTCAAGATCTCGATACCGAAGCCTACTTCCATAACTCCACAAGATCCCGCTGCAGTTGCAGCTCTGAAGAATCTGAAAGACAGGGTACAAAGTGAAATTCAAAAGTATCGTGGGAATAGACCAGACATTCGAGCACAACGATTACCCCATACCGATGATTTTGCGCGACTTGCGCGGAGAATCTGTGGTGTTTCCATTGGGCTCGTACTAGGCGGCGGCGGTGCTAGAGGTGTATCCCATCTTGTAAGTTACTCACTCTTGTCTGCTGCAGTGTAGTCGTCTTAAACTTTGTTAGGGTGTTCTGCGCGCATTAGAAGAAAACGGTGTACCTATCGATCATATTGGAGGTAAATCTATCTGCACTATTCCCGTATTTTGCGACCTCAGTCATTTGAAGGTACTAGTATCGGTGCCCTCATTGGCGGTCTATACGCAAAGGAGGTTGACCTTATATCGAGTTCTGCTCGAACGAAGCAGTTCAGCGGACGATTGGGTAATATATGGCGAATGTTGTCAGATGTTACATACCCTCTCGTGGCTTACACAACCGTATGTCACTCTTTCGCTCTTATTGCGAGGTGTCTCAGGCCTACCACTTCGTGCTAGGGACATGAGTTCAACCGGTCTATTTACAAAGCATTCTACGATCTGCATATCGAAGATATGTGGCTGCCCTTCTTCTGTAACACCGCGAACATCACGACATCCCGGATGGAGATACACGAGACTGGTTATGCTTGGAGGTTCATTCGTAGGTGAAGAGAGTTCATCATGTTTGCGTTGAATGACAATACTCGGAGGTGCTTCAATGTCACTCGTGGGCCTTGTTCCTCCTCTCTGTGATCATGGAAATATGCTTGTGGATGGAGGATACCGTGAGTAAACATCCAGTTCTGAGTTATCGAATAGACACCTGACAGCCAGCCTCAGTTGACAATTTACCGGCGAGTAACTGTAGTTATGCTATTGATAAATCTGACACTTGAGTGGAACAGGTATCCACGATGTTCGACATGGGAGCGAGCGCAATCATAGCGTCCGACGTAGGCTCAGTGAGTCGTTATCGCGCTGTACAACAACAAACTCTAATGTTCTTCCCAAGCTCGACGATAATTCGCCCCGAAATTTCGGGGATACGGTTTCTGGCTGGTGGTTGATGATTATGCGATGGAATCCATTCTCAAATGCAAGGTCGATTCCCGCAATTACTGAAATTCAGAGCCGCCTTGCATAGTGCGTCTGGTGGATCACCCTGTTCGCAAGCTCATGTTGTCCATTTAGCGTTTCGAGTGTGCAAACTCTGGAAGAGGCGAAAATCACTCGTGGGTGTCTCTACATGGCAATGCCAGTACAAGAAGTAAGTGATATCGTTTTGGACAAGACACGCGTAACCAATACTTGTTGAACAGTATGGGACACTGCAATGGGGAAAGTTCGATGAAATACAAGAAAAGGGATACCAGGCGGCAATGAAGATATTGGGGAAATGGGAAGAAGAAGGGAAACTGCCTTCAGGTTTCATAGAGGGGAAGGATGCGAATGCAAAGAGGAAGAAAGGACAAAGTGTGAGGAGGAATTCGATATGATGTACTGTATAGCGTAGCTTTGAAACGCGGGCCGGATAAGATGACAACTTCCTCTAACTCTGACCAGCGTCGACCCTCTCAAGGATCTGTTGATGTCTCGATTCTCAGAGAAGTAGCAAGGACTTCTCTTGTCCATGCATTAAATTCTGTGAGATCCTTTCTGCCACTTTCAGAGCGTGGCTACTTATTGTATGCAAGGTGAACGGCGCGAAGACTCTCGTCCTGGACCCTTCCTTGGCCGGACCACTTAGCTTGGTCACAGAGGTGTCTCTACTTCAAGTACATATCAGTTACTCTCATTTTTTCTTGATGGAACTTATGGTAGGAGACAGCAACATGGGGTCGATAAGATGTTTTGGTTGGAATCAGGGCCCCTCTCTGCCGTGACGACTAACATAGTGTATCTATGTCGCCCACGTATCAATGGGTGAAAATCATCGCAGGTATTCAGTTCTTGGCTACTATTCGATTGCATTCATTGAGGTATGCAGACCAGATCAAGCGACACAGCGCCGAATCCCAGAAGCACACGTACACACTCCTCCTCGTACCAAGAACCTCCACCCTCATCACCCGAGTGCTGGAGGAAGAGGGTGTTCTGGGAGATATCACCATTTCCTATTACAATCTCCAATTCATTCCTGTCGCGGATGATGTTGTCTCACTCGAGAACAGTGAGGCCTTCAAGGAAATATGGGTGGTGAGCTGGACCTTCCTGCTTCAACATTACTCTTACGACCCTCAGGGTCTAGGATGGCGATGAGACGTCCATCTACGACTCTTCACAAGCGTTGCACACACTTCAAAAACTGTTTGGATTATTCCCTAGGATTATCGGGAAGGGGGACCATGCTGGGGTGAGTCATTCGTATGACGAACGCGCCATCTTCCTGATAGTCCGCAGCGGTTAGCGGATCTGCTCACACACCAAGCTACCCAACGTTCCGGCGCTGACCGGGAGAATTTGCTCGATGTATCTGACACACTCGACTCGCTTATTATCATTGATCGACGCGTCGACATGATTACGCCTTTGCTGACCCAACTGACATACGAGGGGCTGATCGACGAGGTTATCCACATACGAAATTGTAAGTGCCTTTTCTTTACGTCCAACTTAAATTCTTGACGTATGCTTTCTAGCCCACATAGAAGTTCCCGCATCGCTCCTCAACGCGCCGTCCAATCCCAACCCAACCGCATCGGGATCAGCCTCCACTTCAACGACGACTCCAACCCCGGCTCTTGTCCAGGAAAAGAAACGGAAGCATCATCTTTCTGCCTCGACAGACCCTATTTTTGCAGAGTTGCGGGACCTTAATTTTGCGTCGGTTGGAAAGCGATTGAACAAAGCCGCACGTCGGCTGGACGAAGATTATAGGGTTTGTAATACCTTTTCCGAGGACATTTACTCTCATGAAACGACCGAACTATGGTTTAGGCTCGTCATCAAGCATCCGTGTCTCAATTGCGTGATTTTGTGGGAAAACTAGGTGGCCTTCAAGCAGAGCACCGAGCACTGCAACTCCGTAAGTGAAGTGATGGCTCAATCTTGGGCGGATGATTGAAGACTACTCACTCAGATACTGGTCTGTCGGAAATGATAATGCCCGTAACGCGATCGGAGATTTTCAACAAGTCGCTAGAAATACAGCAAAGTTAGTACTTCTGTAATTGTATCTCGGTGACTTCAACCCGTACTTATAATTTAGACTTGCTTGCTTCCTATGATGTGCCCGGGCAGATAACAGCAATAGAAGACCTCATTTCACAAGGGGCAGATATGCAACTCGCGATTCGTTTGCTCTGTCTCGCTAGTATCACAGCGGGTGGCGTTAAAAGCAAAACACTCGAGAACATAAAGAAAGAGGTCTTGCAGGTATGTTTATTCTGAGCACTGTGATAACGATGTCCTAACGATTTCGCAGGCTTACGGATATAGCTATCTTCCCTTGCTCCTTTCTTTAGCCACACCTCCCCTGGCTATCCTGCTCCCGAATCCCTTGCCCTCATCGGCTCCTGCGGCGGTCGTCGGCGCAAAGTACCCATACACATCTCTGCGAAAGTCACTGCGCCTGCTAATTGACGGGAATGAGTCACTCGATGAGCTGGAAAATGATATCAGCTACGTATATTCTGGATATGCTCCCATAAGCATTCGGCTCGTCCAATGCGTGGCCCAAAAGGGTGGTGTTATCAGCAATCCTGCTAAAAACAAAGACGGGACGGACGAAGACGGAAGAAAGGGGAAATCGACACCACTAGGGCAGGTACAAGCGCATCCTATCGTCGGTTTCAAGGGTTTCGAAGATGTCGTTGAAAGTATCGCTGGGAAAACCTTTGACATCACGCAGAAGGGTGAAGGGGTGACCAATGGAGTCAGCACTACTTTTCGTAAGTGGTTCTAGCCATCACGGGGTCTTGCAGTCCTCTAAATTCCATCAGTCCCCACTTTGGAGGGACGAGCAACAACTACGGTCGTATTTTTTCTCGGCGGCTGTACCTACACGGAGATTGCAGCTCTTCGATGGGCAGGCCGCCAGACACAAGGTAAATCAGTCCCCTTCATTTTGGGGCTGTTTTAGATGTACATTATTAGGTCGAAAGTTTTTGATCGCGACGACCGGGATCGTGAGCGGGGGTAGCATCATTGAGAGCATTGCCGGGGTGGGGCGTGCAGCAGCTAGCTCAAAAGAGGCCAACTTGTGACGTACAGAGTTACGGAATGTGTAAGGGTGTGGTATCAAATAGCGTGCATTGTTTGTACGAGTCACGCCACATCCACGAATACATATACTCGTTAGCACCCCGGGCCTGTTGCTACCAGGTGCCATACAATTCATTTAAGTATAGTCAGGACCCCGAGCTGACATCGCTACCCCTGCCAGGACGTTCTAAATACTCGCGTTCAAGTATTAATAGAAATCGTTGGCTGGGTTCATCATGGCCTACGTATGATAGCTGATGTGGCGGGCGCATGCGCGCTGATACGATACTTTGAGATTGTCAAAGTGAGTAAAAGAGGGGGTGACAGAGGGTCTCTCTAACGCGCGGAGATCTCGATCTAACTCTGAGATTTGAGCTGTCAATTGAGCGCGACGAGTCCTCGTATAAGAAGTTGGCAAATATATGCCCCCTTTACGCTCCCCCCTCCCCTAACTCTCCTTCTCCCTTCCTCTCCCCTCCCTTTTTTTATCCGTATTTTTCTGCAATCTCACCCTTCTCGTTCTCGGTGAGCGATCATGGTTTCGTCTATTTGTTACGTCCCAAGTTCCAACATGCAATCTTGATTTTTTTTTTCTTTATTTTTTTCCCGTCAATTGCGCGTGAACTGCGCAGCTCAACCCGATCACCACCAACTCGAGACTACAATGCCCAAGGAGAAGAAGGCAGCAAGTGAAAAACCGGAGAGGAAATGTACGCAGTTGTGCCTGCCCCTCGAAATTGATAATATTTAGCACGGTTACGCGACAGCAAGGTCCTCGGGTGGCGGAGGGCGCAAGAAGCTTACCGCGTACAATAAATTTATGCAAACAGAAATGGCACGTCTGAAGGAAGACGAACCACAGATGTCGCACCAGGATAGGTGAGCCGAGGATTCTTAGCTTGACCCTAGGTCGCCTGATGAGATATCTCGTAAAACCTAAGGTTCAAGCTGGCCACGGCTAATTGGAAGGGTTGTCGAGACAACCCAAAGGCCAAAGCGTCTTGATTGACAGATACTTATTTCTTTACCTATGCGTCGTGCGCCGCCCCTGCGTGGTTTGTGCATAAAGGAGGCCGTGTCGACTCGCTGGCCCAGATTTTGTACTTACATTGATTGAGGGCTTCATCCGTCCGAGTACACGGTCGCGCGAGAACTGGATTCTAATCTGCACCTCGGCTTTTTACATGATTTACTTGTTCCAGGCGTTGTGTAATACAAAATGTTAACGCGCTGTCCTCCGAACTGCGTGTGCAGTTGCAGGTGAGGAAGAGACCTGGGGCGAGGTTAACAAGGAAAAAAAAACGTGGTCGAGGAATTAAGGGGAGTACAAGGAAACGTGTTTTGCACGTTGAGCGTGAAATATGTGAGTCGTACACTCGGAGTGGTGATATCAATGATGAACTCATATTGACCAATTAAGCAAATGTATGCGGTCATTAAGTGAGCCCCAGCCGAGCCAAAGGCAAGTGCCCCTCTTCTGACATCTCACATCAGTTCCCCGGCTCATCTCCTCTCTCCACACCGGTGTCTGAGCCTGAATCGGGCCCGTTGATATGTTGGTGCAATAATCTAAAAAATCTAGTTCCGGTTTTGCTCTTTTTTTGTATCACACTCCTCTTCTAGCAACTGCCTCATAACCCCCATTTTCCTATCTTATCTATCAATTTCCCTCCACATCCTCCCTTCCTATGAATTAGGCCACGAGCCGTCAGTGCGACATCGATAAAGGCAGCTTCCCATCTACCTACATAAGCCGAGTCCTGCCATCACGCCTTGTTATGAATCCCTCAGACTGGGAACCCAACGAGCCCACACATTCAAGTCTCACAATGTCTCCTGATCAATTACGTTTCTCCACACTGCAGTCATCCCTCCCCGAGCGAAAAGGGGAGGATCTATCTACCCCCGTCCAAATCCCATCTACTAGCAGAACACACCCGGCGTCAAACGACTTATTCTCTATGTCACTTGACTCCGACAGTCTTTCCGGTCCATCCTCTCCGCCTGCTATCGACCATGAATTCACAGCTACCCTCCAAATACTGACCTCTCAACACGATATTGATCGCATACATTATGATATAACACCGTCTTTCTTGACAAAGGAAAAGCCAGGGACAGTCCTCCGATGCTCCCTCCCCTCACTTTTCCCCCTATGTCATTTGACATTCTCCATCCCCTAGTCTCGTTTCTGAGCCTGGTCCTTCTTCATACGGCTCCTTGTCTGCCCCATACATTGGACATGACACCCCCACACGCACTCTGCCAACCCTTCATAACTCCACCACCCATGGCATAGCTGCCTCTTCGCCACCACGAATGAGATCTTTCTCTAATCCACTCTTTCGTCATTCCGATCGTCCATCGCCTCGTCTTCTGCACCCACGAGCGTGAGGATGGGATCGTCTAGGAGCCCAAATGAACACTCTCACCGCTGCCACTCCTCGGGTACGCGATCTCTACCGAACTCTCCCGAGGTTGGGGTACAGGTACCAATCACTCTCGATGACGTTGAAACCGGCAGTTGTTTGGCACCTTGGAAACGGGAGTTTAAGCCACGCTCGAAGGACAGCAGGTTAAGAGTGGTGTCGTCATGTCTCTTCCCCGATCGCGTTGGCGGAGGACCAACGAGCGGGCTCACAGACCACTACCTGTCTATTTCGCGACCCGGCCTGCGGTAGGGCTTCATTCCTACAAGGCGAATGTCCGGTCCTACTCGGATCCATTTCCCTCACCTCATGTGTTCGACGTCGTTCCAACAGACCCCTTGGATGTATTCGTACCCATTCCCATAGTCGATCCCCCTAACCTGTTTGATGGATTGCTGCCACGGGAGCTTCGTTTGCGCATCTTCAGCTTCCTCGTCGAAATTCATGAGGAAGATCACGCGCGTAGGATTCGCGAGGGAAGGTGGACGGCGAACAAAGCATCCAAGCACAAGTGGGTGGGCCGCAATCAAGGGGTACGGGAGCTTGTGCGGCTAAGTAGGGTGAGTATGCGATCTATCCCTTGTAGTATCCATGGCCGACGCGTTTCGCGGTCAGGTTTGCAAGCCCTGGTTGTCTCTCATTCACGATGGACAGCTGTGGAGTAACTTGGATCTTCGCGCTTTCCCGAAGATGCCTGCATCACAATTACTACAATTCGCAGAATCGGCGGGTTCATTTATCACCTCTTTCAACCTTTCCGGCCATGGGGCTTTACTTTCGTCCACTTTAGATGGTTTGGCAAACAGTCTATCCGTGACACATGATATGGGGGTAGCATCCCCTCACAACCAGCTCACCTATCTGAACATGAGCGGTTGCTCAATGGTTACAACGTCATCTCTCCACCGCCTCTTGTCCCAAAGTCCGTTTTTAGAAACCTCCGTGTTGAAGGGGATGTCAGCTGTTACTAACGAGACATGCGACATTCTCTTCAAGTGTTGTTCACGACTCAGGTCCTTGGATCTGTGTCGATGCAAGAATCTCACAGGAGCTGGCATCCGATCTTTTGCATCCTCTGCCGTCACACGTGCCAACCTACTTCCGCTGGTCGAACTGCGTTTGTCCGGCTTGAAGGGAGTTACGGACCACACGATGGCAGTCTTGGGGAAAGCGGCGCCTTACCTCGAAGTATTGGATTTAAGCTACTGCAAGGACCTCCACAATTCCTGTCTGGACGCATTCGTTGCGTGCACTGAAGACCTTACCCTCGACGCCATCTCTCTCACAGCACGACAAGCTGGCCGCAGCCCAAACGATGACAGACGTTACCGAAGACGGATCACCCGTCTCCGACATCTATCGTTGTCGTCCTGCACCCTCCTTACCGACATAGCTTGTTCCCATCTGGCGTACGCCGTACCCCAGTTGGAGCTATTGGAGCTAGGAGGAATCGGAGGAGAGCTGAAAGATGATGGCGTCGTCCGACTCCTACAAACGCTTCCCAACCTCCGGAAGCTCGACCTGGAGGACGCACCCGACATAACTGACAATGTCCTTCATGCCATTACCCCATCTTCACCCTCCGGCGATATCAGAGAGGATCGTCGGGTACCTGGTCACGCTTTGGAACACCTCATTGTCTCTTACGCCGTCCATCTCAGTAACGACGCTTTCCTTGCGTTAATCCGGAACTGCACGCGTCTCCGTGTTCTGGAAGCTGACAGCACGCGCATCTCGGTTGCCTCTGTAAAGGAGTTTGTGAAGCTGGCGCGGGAGAGGAACGCACAGGATGCGACTATAGTTGCGATCGATTGTCGCTCGATGAACGAAGCCACTGTGAAGGAACTTGCCGACTCAGTGCGCCCTCGACTTGGTTGGCGAGCATATGAAGCACGCCGGCTGGCGTACCTTGATGGACGCGACGATGAAGCCCTCGGTGTGGGCCAGGACGAATGCGACTCGCAGCGCGTTGTGCTCAAGACATTTGCTGCTTGGCAAACTGTCGATGCCGTCGCTGCTGCCCGTAGCAAGCGGCGCAAGGGCTGGCGGCGCCGCGATGCCACTGTCTCCGGGAGTTCCGGTACCGAGGATGCCTTTCCGCCACGATCGAGGTGGTGGTCTCCTGGGGGAAGACGTTCATCGGGAGTGAATTCCCCGAGCCTTTTAGAAACAAACAATGAACGCGACGGATGTACGATCATGTAAAACAAAACGTCTTGTATTTTTACACCTTGTTGCCGTCGACACGAATTAGTCATGGATACTTGTACCTTTAAATTGTTCTGTCCTGGGAGTTGCTGATTTACATTAGTTGTTGCGTGTATTAACTGTCTGTATCTCCCTGGCAATCGATTAGTATATTCAACGACAAATATATTCGCTAGCGATGAGCATACAAAGCACACTGGCGCGCATGCCTCAGGGACGTCCTTTTTTCTTGGACCGTTTCCTTGACTTTCTCACACCGTCCCGCTGCTCTTCGCCCGAAGGGGTGTTATTGCCACTCGACGCTTCAGCATTGACGCCTTCCATATGAGTCCTTCGGGCTTTGGAACCTGAGGGCGAGATACCTGGTGCCGAACCAGCCTCAGAGTCCGCTGGAGCAGAACGGGTATCTGGATTATCGCCATATCCTACAAAAAAAAATGGTGGTAAGTTAAGCGAAAGTAATTCTGAGCTAGCAAAGCAGGCACAAACCTGCGAAGGGGTCTATTACTGGTCGCCTTCGCTTCCCAGTGATCGTGGTTTCCGAGGAGGGAAGCACATTCTTCTGAGCCGTCGAGAAGGTGGGAGTAGGCTCCACGGCCTTCGCTTTGCCTTTGCCCTTGCCCTCGGTCTTGTTATTATTAGCCTCAAGCCCGGAACCCCTAGACGCTTGATGCAGAGACGTATCATCGGAGAGTGGTCCATCCAGCTCCTCGCCATCGATCACCTCTAAATCCACATTTTCCTCCTCGCCTGCCAGTGCGTCTTCTCTCTGCAGCGCTGCATGATATTGTTCACGTTCGAGCATCTTTTCAGTCACTGTTACGGGAACGCGAATTGCGGGGGCCGTCCTGGCCTCGTCGTCCTTGTCGCCGATGCGTGTGTGAGTGCTGGGGCCGGGAACCGGGACAGAATCGTTAATTGAAGGGGTATCCTTTGCCTGGGTGATGGCATGCTTGATAAAGCGTGTTGCGGCAGCTCTGTCGATTGTGAGTTGACCTGTGCGATGAGGGTCAGCGGGCGGATAATAAGACAAGGGGATGCGTGCGCATGGGCAAAAAAAAAAAGACAAACGGACGTTTTGCGGGATCTTCGGCATCTTTTATTTTATCGAAGTATTGTCGCACTCTGTCCTGTGGAACAAGTTTTAATTAGGTCGCTTCCGTATTGCGAAGAGACGAGGAGGAAAAACACACGAGCTCCGTGATCAATGGATACGTTTTAGGGTCCACACCTCTTGTCTTTAGATAGACTATAAACTGTGTCTGTCGGTGGAAGCTGCGTGTGGAGAGGTGTGTGTGTTTGTGACGAACCGAAGACGAGGTCGTACACGAGATACGGGATGACGACCTGTAACTTTGCCTGCTGAATCGTGTCTAGGCCAAGGATTACCTCCGGTAAGGATTGCGACAGTAAGGTAGATAGGCAGCCTCGATGTCATCGAGAGAGCTCATGAGTGCCGAGAGCTTCCTCTTGATCTTGAGCGTGTCGTCGGACATGACTGCGGGAAGCCAAACGTTGTGCCCTACCACAAATTCCCCTCCGCTTCCTGAATCGGACGGTCGCGTCCTTTATCTACGCTTACTCCTTGCCTCCATTCGTCCACTCGTACAATTATTATGGACACGCAAAATGAAGTCGTTGATTTTTATCGGCACGAGCTTGCACGGGCTCTGAACGAGCAATCATTTGGGGTTTCACGCTCAGAAATAACTAATTTTACTGAGAATGGGGCCGAGGCAACTATCACTCTGCTAGAGGGCCAAACCATCAACGTAGTCCTGTCATCCGCAGGCTACCAGGTTGGGTTGTTCCCCGTCAGCGATGGTGGATTTTAGATTTATCGGTATTTTAGGTGTCAACTCAAGGAGGACACTATGAAACTTTGGATGATCTTTTGGCCGTGACAAGTCCAGTCTATACCACGAAGAGAATGGAGACACTGATGGCAAGGCTGGAAGGGCTTGTCCACCAAGCCCAGGGGGAGGCGTAGAAGGTGTGCACGCTGGTAATACCCAACTACCTCTGCGAATTTTTTTGGTGGTGTACAAGTACTACGTAGTTGTTGTTGTCTTACATGTCGTATGTACAGGGAATTGTCGATATTCAACAAGCGTAAACAAATCGAGTCTCTCTTCAACATGGTTCGTCAAACCAACATGTATGGTTTGGCTCTGCGTAATCTGACAATACCGTGTCATTTGACAGTCATCTGAGTTGAGATACACCGCAAATACACAGCTAGAACATCGTCAGTGATCCGACCATTTCTTTATCAACATTCTTACATCTTGTTCATTAGTCCATGCTCGTTATACTGGCACTGGTAAGCGACATGTGTCCTTGTTCCTCCTCAAGGTTGCCCTGATATCTTTGTAGGCCATGCAGATCTGAGCAAATTGTCTGTCTTTACCTTGCTCTGCTTACTGCTTCTCATTCACTCGTTTATGTAGTGAATGGCTTACACATCAGCACCGGGATACACTATCATCCATTGTCGGACACACCAGCCTCTTGTCCTACCTTGCTATTGCAGATGGGGAGGCCACCGGGCGTATCAAATTCGAGATGACCGAGGTGCGTCGGTTTGACATTGTTACTGAAATCTATGCTGATGGGTGGAAAACCCAGAGAATGCTTCAGCCATGTGGTCCCCCTCCCCCAAAGGACGACGATTAATGTGGCCACTGTGTCCAAACTGCGAATTCTGAAGGCTGATTCGATACATACCTTGTGTAGTAGCCTTGTCAATGCGCAAGATCTTTCATGTTTAGCTGCAAGGTGTACACGGCATCCGGTGGCTTCGCTTTCGGAGTCTGCTCTACGCCATCATCTATTTCATGACTTGCTCGACTGTTATCCCGTCATCGATGCTCCGCAGATCGGTAATTGCGGCCCCATCCAATTTGCGTTTTTGAGCTAGGTCGGGTCTATTCCGTTTTTAACCGCCACACTCCACAGAGCGAGCTTCACCAGCACCAAGCTTTGTTATGCGGTCCCGTGAAATAGTCTCTCCCATTCAGCTTTTGTGGTCGTCCTGCCCATACCTGGCACCCTGGCGCTTTTGACCTACGTGTGGACTCGACCAAACCGGGAAGTATCTTCCGCGATTGAGTCTTTGTGGCCACTTTTACACTTTGGCACCTTGGCACCCTGATTCACGAGTTGTGGATGCCGCGTCCCGTTACTGCAGCTTTTTTTAAAGACCAGCAGAACAATCATGGCCTCTCAATTCTTTCCCAATTCTCCCTCAGGACAACTTCCTCCCGTTGCTGAGTTTGCCCTCTGTTTCAACTGACCCTAAACCGAAAAATACTTTGCAACTTGCTAACTTAGAATGCTACAACTTGGTATGAGTCACTCTTTCCATGATGATGACGCGCTAAAGCAAGGCCCTCGCATCGACTGACTACATCAGAACACCCTACTTTAACTTCTACTTATGGCCCTCTTACTGCTCTACCTGGGCCTAGATACAAGAACCGTGCCGGGCAGTTCCTGGTAGAGCCGCCCCCAGCGTTTCCACCTGCATTCCATGGGCTCTCCGCTATCAAGTCTTTTCTCGCTTCATCCTCACACCCGTTCAACCGTCAGCCTGGCGCTGATTCCGAAGGTGTCGACCAATACGATACCCGACACGAGCACGTTAATTACAGGATCATTCGTGGTGTGAAGTACGACTCGTATCCACGCAACGGAGTCCCGTACTATATGCTATTCGACGAAGTCAGCGCCGAAACGTGAGTCGCACTGGTGTATTGAACATTTATGGAAGAGTTAGCTTTACATGCAGTGAATTCCACACACACCAGCTGTTTCAAAAGCTGTCGAAGGATGGCTCTCCATCTTTTCTTTACATCCCCCCCTCGTCACCTGTCCGTAATGCCCTCGAAGTTGGATGCGGGGAGGGTCACTGGGTCGAGTACGCTGCGGAGGTGTGGCGAGTCCACGAAACAAAGATCACCGGAATCGACGTCCCACTTTCCAACCAAGAAAAGCAGAAGAAGAACCCCGGGTCAATCGCGGAGAACGCAAACTTGCTCTATTGCAACTTGTGCGTATGATCACTCTTTGAACTCTTCACTGACCTGACCGTGCAACCATTTCCAGCGTTACAGAGGGGATTCCATTTTCGGACAACTCGTTCGATTATGTGCGTTTGAACGATACCATGGCAGTGATCCCGCAGGATTGCTGGAACTTTGTTCTCTCTGAGATCCATCGTGTCATGACCCCGGAGGCCGCCTGGAGCTCATCCACGACCAGCTCTGCTTCTCATCAGTTGGCCGTGACGTTCTGTCGGCTCGGCGAAACGCATGACGACACCACCACGCTCCAAAACAAGACCACACGATAACGACTGGGAAGCCGAAATGCGGAACTGCGATAACCTAGAGAGACTTTACCTCGAAATGTTAGCACAGAGGTATGGAGTCCATCCCCAACCCCGCGCGATCCTCTTGGACGCCATCCAGAAGCAATTCGGTAACGGCGGGCTCGTCAAGACCTCCAACTTTCACGTCTGCCTTCCGTCGAAGGATTTCGTGGCCCAAAACTGCGCCGGCGCGTTAAAAGGTGCGGAACCGAAAAAGCGCGAGTTTGGGCTCGGCATCACCATCGACTGGGGTCAAGAAAAGAGCGTCAAGACGAGTGCGAAATCCTCTCGGTACCACCATGGAAAATCATTTTCATTGACGAACCTACCGCTCATCCTGAACAAGAAGCCGGCGAAGGCTACAGACGCGGTACAATCGCCCCCGCTGGTGAACGCTATCAGCCGCCCGGCGTCGTGTGGTCCCCACATCTTCGGATGGTTCACGTCGTCCTATGACGCTCATATCAATGTCGCCGACCGAGCTCGAAATGCACTCGAACAAGCACGTCCACTCGGTCATAAGCGCAAAGTTCGCCTTGGAGGCTCACAACGACGAGCTTCGAGTGAACGGCAAGCCTTCGATATCGCATAAAACCTTGGACGATGCCCTATGGCAATATTCGTTGTAAATTCTTTTTCATTTTGCACCATCTCGTAATGGGCACTCATGGCACTTTTTTTTCTTCCTTGCAGGTTCCGCCGTAAACGGTTCAATTGGCCTGAATTGGATCCTTTTGGATACGAAACCGACGAGGAAGGACAAACGTGTTACCTCACCCTCGATAATCAACGTACTGATGGACTCACGCCTATACGACTATTTGAAATCTTTGAAGTGTTCAGAGTATAATTGAAAGGGAGTCAGTCCGCTATGTTCATCATGCGCACCCGTCATGTTCCTTTATCGCTACGTATCACAATTCGTATCTTGTTACTACTCATCATATTCGTTCATTTCGGAATTCTGTCAGCTCTCATAGTTCACACAGTGTTTATTACATCACAATTACATTTCACTTAAAGGCGGGTTTGTTCTCTCGCATGTACCGTAACGTTATGCAATTATACTTAATTTAAAGCGTCCAGTGGGCTGATCAAATGAGGTATAATGTGAACCTGAATGGCGAATGATTTTCAACAGTTTCACTTCTAGATCAACCCCTCAGATTGTTCCAGAAATGAAATACTACTATCAAGCTCGAAGGGTGACACCTCTTCAGCTGACAGGTTCTGGTCCGCTAGAGATCAGAACCGTAAGTTTGACGTGCAGGAGCACCCGAAACCTTTGCTCACTGAGTGCGACCAGAAATGAATTCACAAGTCAGCATTCCGGACCGTCAGAGCGATGTATGCTGTTCCACTCGCAGACGATGACGGCGTCTGCAGCGCGATATTGAGGGTAGAAAGAAAAGGGGCGATCATATCAGGATGATACAGCTGCGGGTGGTCAGGGTCCGCGTACGGTAAGTAAGAATGGGCCCACGATGTCTGCGCCAAGTACCAAATCCGGTTTAATGCCGTCCAAAAATGAGCGAATATTCGGAACTTGATCTTCCGCAAGGGCATCAAACCAGTCTAGTGATTTAACATACAACTCTTTGTGCCAGTGAGACGCATCTGGAATAGCTAAGCGGCACATCGGGCATTCATGGGAAACAATGCTTACTACATGATAATCGAGTATTTTCGTGGCATCGCCTCAGGACATCGCCATTTACGTCGGTGAGGTACAAGACGTCGCGTCCTGTCGTCCCGCTTCCGTTGACTTGGATGTCAGCTACTATAAGACCGAGAAAGCCAGTACCGGAGCCTAATTCCAAGACAGATTTATTGATTAAAAGGGCTGGGAAGATATTTGAGCGATGCGAAAAGGCTGACACTACACGTCATACTTGGGTTCGCAATAAGATATTGAGCTAAGACAAAACTGGCACGCCACGTCCGCAGTCCAGTGGTACCACTTTCAATAGTAGTTCTAGACTCGAACAGAGTGACAGAATGACCTTCCATCGATGGGATAATATCGGCTGACGGAGACGCCCTCCAATAATGGGTGACGAAAGATGGTGGGGGTGGTATGGCGGTGTTGTGAGCCCTATCGTGATGAATTCGCTTGGGAAACGATCCGCAACTCGCAAACTTAATGGACATACACCGGCTTACTCGTCGCCACCAAGGAAATCAGTCTATCGTATAGTCGCTGATCGATCTCAGCATCCTCCTGTGTAAGAGAAACTGATAAATTTGTGAAGGTGAAGGATTTGATTGCGCGTGCCTCATCGCCAAGTAGTAATTCAAGGTGTTCGATTATCCACTTCCAAAAAGATAACTGATATGTATGCGAGGGAGGGAATTGTGACAAGTGCGGATTTAAGAGGATAGAAGAGAGAACAAAGTGATGTACTTGAAGAAAACCAAGTTGTGAAGGAAATGATAACAATCGAGGGTGTCTGAGAGCAGAGTACCCTTGCAAAAGGCCAAGAGAGAGAAGACATTGGTAACCGGCGCGTCCGCACGCGTCGCACTTGACGCCAACCCGCTCTGGCAGAGCATGTTTCGTCACCGTCAATCCCTTTCTTCTATCCCCCGCCATGCACAAAAGTTAACTTATCAAAACCATTTTCCTCTATTTCGCGTGTGGCTTTCCCCGCCCGAACGAAGGGAGAGCAAAAGGAACAAGAAGATGGTGGCTGGTCCGCACCGAAAGACCCAACCATGACTGTCTGGAAGAAGACTGTTGGAAAAGAATTCGAAAACCCACATAGGCCATGTAACTGGCTAGGAGGCAAAGTAGTTGAGTCTTCTCCGTCTGTGTACCGAACCGAACTTTGTCACTTATTTTTGCAACTCTCTTGTTGTTAGCCCTTCCCCTTGAACCCGTCCTTTAAGCCCCCAACGCCAGTTTCGGATGCTCTTAAAAATACATTATATCAGTCATTCATGGCTAATCCGACTGCCAATTCCGCGCGCGAGCTTGCCGGTCGCTACTACTTGAGTATAAACGCGTGGAGGCTATCCTACGGCTGAAAGGTCTGGAGGAGAGCTGGAAAAAGGTTTGTCTCCCTGCCCTTCTTTTTTAGCCAGATCTTGGCAGAATGATGCTTGCAAAGATTAGTCTTGAAGACATATAAATGGTTATATCATCGCTTCGTTTTTCTGATTCTATCTCCTTCACGATGCAAGTATAGTCCGCTAACATTTCGTTTCCAGGAGGTATGGTCGCATCATATATGAGCTGTCAACTTGCGCTGATCGGAAATTAGGGTAAGCCCTTCAGACGGGATTCCTCAAAGGGATGGAACAATTCTCGGCGTCACACGCGACGCTCGCGAGCACAAAACTCACGAAGATTGGGTGCAGAGCCGAATGAAGACCGTTGAGGCTGATGCTCTGGATCAAGTTGAAGGAGACCAAGCGCGGGCTCGATACCAGCGTATGTTTTGGGAGCCAGTAGTCGAAGGGCAGGTTCGTGATTCTCGAGGTACTCACTTCTACTTCTTTGCCAATTTCCTCGCGTCGTCAGGAACCTGTACTCCCAACTGCATTGAAAAAGGCGCGAGAAGATGCCAAACGGCACGGGCGGTCTGACGAATCCGCAAAGTCAAACGCTATCACTCTCGATCTTCCTCATGAGGGTGGGAGGGAAGTCACAAGTACCAGCGGTGCTGCCATTGGCCGACCGGCAATCAAGTTTATCGACGTTGGCGATAAGTTTGTGGACCCGAAGGATCGTATGCGGCGAATGAAAGAGAGCGAGAGGCGAGCAAAGGTCCGGAGCAAGAAAGCCTCAAAACGTCATCTCGTACCCGCATAGATATTCATGTTTAAAATCATTGGAGCCATGGGCTGGCTTCGTTAATGGGAATGAGGCTCTTATGCCTCATCTGAGATACAGCAAAGTTCCATATCAACTCTAAATTGCTGGCAAGAGGTATTTAATCTATGATCCAATCGTTTAACAGTCAAGTTGCAATTTCTTTTGATGTGATTGATGGTGAATATCTCAATTTGTGCTGCTAAAGTTACACTATTCAGTAGGCGAAACGGAAATCCAATCTCTCGTTCCCGACGTCCTTCGTGGTTTTGAGATACTCTGCTTGTTCCTATGCAAAGTCCCATCAGATGGAGATCACAGAATGCGGCGCTACCCATACTTTGGGCGTCATGGAGAACCAGATCTTCTCCCTGCGTCGGTTTATGCTACGATAGAAGAAAAAGGTGAAGATATACAGAACGATGTTCATGACGCATAAGGAGATCAAGTCTCGGTTGCCTCTCTTATCTGTATAAATCTATGAGTTGTAGTCGATTGAACGAGAAGGGAGACGACTAACAAAGGGGCGCGTCGTCTGCTCGGTAGATATTTGCCTGATGAGTTGGTTGTCAGCCATAAGACGCGGTCAGTCCAGGAATGTATGGGTCACTTACGCCGATAATTGAACCAAGTTGGACTGAGATGTTATACATGGACGCTGAAACAGTCCTCGTTCTAACACTGTTAGAGTTGCGGGACGCCCAGGCAACCTGGATAGGGTGTACGTATGGGTAGCCAACAATGAGAGTAACCACAGCAAAGTAAACCCATTGGGAAGTATGCTCTGTGAATGTGTAAAGGGCGATGAGCAACGGTAAGGCCCAGAGCTGCAGGATGACTGTCGAAAGCACCCGGCTGTCAATCACTTCGCTGAGGTAGGCGGTACCGAGCAAGCCGATGGCGCCAATCACGCTTGCGGGTACACTTAGGAAATTTGACTGTTCGGTGTTGAATCCAAGGTTACGAAGTATGAGAGTCAAGTACTGCTGAGAAGGTTCTACAGGGACTGTTCCAAAGGGAAAAGGAGAACTTGAGTGTCACTTGAGATTTTAAATTCGGAGCGAAGTACTTAGGTGTATCAGTCCCAAGATATAGATGGGCCACATGCGCCAGTCCCAAACAGCGTTCCAGATCATTTTCAATGTCAGACCTTGCCGGTTGTGCATGTCTGACTTGGAAGGATCGTCGCGCAACACTCGGTTTACCATGATAACCTCTTCTCTGTAGGTGGCTATTGGTCAAGGTCACAGACATGCCGAGGACAAAGGTCGGCTCACCGTTCCGTGAACCAACCGTTTGGACGGAACCATGCTTTGGTTTGCGTCGGACCGGGAGGCATTAACGCGAAGGACAGTAGGCCGCACACACAGGTGAAGATCCCTTCGATGAGGAAAAGGTATCTCCACCCTGCGACCCCATCATATCCATTGAGTGCTAGGATCCCCGCAGCTAGGAAAGCACCAACGATTTGGGTCATGTAGTTCGAGATCCAAAACCATGCAAGTCGAATTGGCACTATCGGGGTTGTCTTTGAGGTGGTCGGGAGACAGGGGAGGTACCTACATTCTGTTTTCGTGTAGAAAAAAGAGAGATAAAGGACAGTATCCGGAATGAAACCTCCTTGCAAGAAGCCAAGCAAAGATCTGTAGAGCACCTGAGTTGGACATTTGACAGCACATGCGCTTGATTCACCTTGTGGCGAGAAATGACGCTCTTCCGACAACCAATACTGACTCCAAGACACGACGCTCCATAGCACCATCTAGGGAAGTTGATACATTCGGTGACTCTGAGGATTATATATATCATACCTGGGTTGGTATCCAAACATCGGGGCCGACACGTTTTGAAATCAATTGTGAGGGTAGCTCTGCGATGAGAAAGGACAACAGGAATAAAGTCCTTCCAAATTGAAGTCGTGGTGGTTATGTGGAGGTCCTCTAAAAAGTTATCCGTGTTGGCTTGGGATATATTGCTACGGTCTAGATCTAGCGCAAAAAACATGACGAATGCCCACAACATGATCCTCAGATCGATTTTCCGCACGAGGCGCTAAAGAAAACTCAGATAAAGAATGAAAAAAAAAAAGGCCACGCCACCTGTAACCCACCTTCTCTTCGCGCCAGGTCCAGCGTGCATTGGGATCGAAGCGGTGGGTGTTTTCATAGCTTGGTGGCGGTCGATACAGCTCCAGAGTAACTGGGTCATCAAAGACAGAAGGCTGCGTTGCAACTGCATCTAGGTCAAGCTTCACCGTCCGGCGCCAGAAACGTCTGGAAAGTCGATCCCCGTCATTGGTGAGGGGTGCGAGAGGGAGTGACGAATCCTGACAGAGCCCGTAACCCGGGGCCGGAGAGTCCTTCGCCTCTTCGGTCGACTCTGAGTATCGTCTGGTCGACATGCTAAATTTGTGAGGAGACCGAGAATTAAGTCG
Organism: Lactifluus volemus; assembly: GCA_022376515.1. NCBI lineage: Eukaryota > Fungi > Basidiomycota > Agaricomycetes > Russulales > Russulaceae > Lactifluus > Lactifluus volemus. Next base: position 1,768,054 of record WTXI01000001.1, read on the forward strand.
GGACAAATAGCATGGAAACGCCATGCTACTTATTTATATTTCCCAGACGATAGGTTCGACAAAGTAAGGGCATGAACTTGCTACAAGCAGCCGGTCTCATGAGGATGCGGCAAACGGAGGGCTTAGCAAGACAAGTCCGATCTAAAGACGATTCGGATGCCAGCCATGTGGCCGTGATCGATGTGATCCTGAGCAATATTGAGCACCGAAATTGCCGTTTATTCGCTTCGAAGCTATGGCGAACTAAGATGGTGCATGATGGAGGTGTATTGCCTAACCTGTAGAACTCAATTGCTAGCCGGAATTAGCGGGCTCGTCTGCAGCAAGAAAATGTGGAGACATTTTGCTGGACATCTTCCCTAAGTTCCTTAACATACATGACGACGCCACGGACACCTTCGAAATCATCAATACCCAGGCGTTGTACAAGTACACCACCCAGCAGACGGCAACAAAGGATGGGAGCACAAACTGCGAGCGGGAGCGGAATGACCAGTTGGAACGTGGCCATAATGCACGCAAGGGTTCGTCAGCATTTCTAGTAACCTCTGGCGCGGGCATTTAATACTGTCCTGGGTTCTTGCCAATCTCTCTTTAGGTAGCAAAGTGTTAGGAAGCTCCCTAACATATCCTATATTGGGAGCCACTCGGATGCCCACTCTTGCTACAAACCTATTACATTACATCACCTAGCTGGTCTTCATCGCCGCGGAATACCGCCTCTGCCCCGCCCACGCAGCGCTCGTTGCGCAGCACCGGGTGGCGCTCTAGGGCCAGGATTGGACTACAGCCATTCGCAGGAATGATAAGCCACCGAAATCATTCACGGCGTGAAAGTCAACTCACCTGCTCGCTCTGGGGATTCCTGACGGTCTCGTCGACGGAAACGATGAGACATGCGGCTTCCACCGCGCTACTGATCGCGTTGGTCTTGATCAGACTGGGCTCCCAAACGAATGCTTCCATATTATCTCGAACGCCCTCGGGTCCATCGACATCGACACCAACCCATTTCTCACCACGTGCGTGCTTCATGCGAAGCTTGTTCAAGATGTCAGTCGAATCGAGGCCTGCATTGTCGCAGATCTGCCGAGGTATAATTTCGAGTGCTTTTGCAAACGCGATTTGCACGAGTTGAAGCTTGCCCGGAATAGATAACGCGTGCTTCCGTATATAAGCAGAAAGGTCCATCTAGACAGGAGTCAATGAAGGTCTCTCGCATCAGCAAATACGCACTTCGATCGCGCCGCCACCAGCTACAACCTCCCCATTTTTCACTGCGCGCTTCACCACCATCACAGCATCATGGAGACTCCGCTCAACTTCCTCTATGAACTGTTCAGCACCTCCACGGAGGATCATAGTGCACGTTTTTGCTTTAGGACACTCTCAAACACGTTGTATCGCTCGCCACCGATTTGTCGCTCCTCGAACCTGCCGCAGGTTCCGAGGTGCTCACGGCCCATATCCGAAGTCGTAGACTGTATCGAGCCTCCAACAGCTTGCACGACCCTTCGAAGGTCTGCAGCTACAACACGCCCAGCGCAAAAGATGTCCCGGTCGGCGAACCACTGGGTGGCCAGATCTCCGATGGGAAGCTTGCTCAGCACGACCTTGGCGCCCGTTTTTTCGATTTCTTGCAGCTTGCGGTAGATGATTTCCCACTCGGCATCGACGATCGCCTGATAATCGGCGACGGCATCCACACGGACTTCAGCGTTGTCCTTTTCTGCTTTTAGTTCGAGCTCCACATTGAGCGAAAGAATAAGTGGGTTGGCGAAAGATTTGGGTTGTTGTTCTGCGCCAGCATAAGTGAACGTCTTTTTGAACGATACACCGCGGATAAGAAGGGAGTCTTGCATGCCGCCTCCCGGAATCTTCTTTACACCAATGAGGGACTCATCCAGGTCGTCTTGATCGAGGGAGAGCACCGCATCCACGACCATTTTTGAGAAGAACGGCTTCTCTGAATGAATAAGCTTTGACGACATGGACGTGGATGCGCATTTGAGTAGGAGGGAGTGGAACTTTCTGGACAGCGCTTCAGAGTAGATCCAAGACCCAACATGAAATGGCCTTACTCAGGGTCTGAACGATCGACTGTTGTTTGTATCTCTTCGATGCGATCGATGCACTGAACAGAGAGGGATTTAGCGAAAACGACTAGAAAAAAAGGGAGCACGCACAAGCTGGGCGGCTTGACGGAATCCCTTCATGATGATATGCGGGCTAACGTCCTCCTCGATATACCCTTTAACTTCCTTCAGCAGTTGTGCGGCGAGAAGTACGACGCTCGTAGTGCCATCGCCAACCTCCGCATCTTGAGCTCTAGCAATGTCGACGAGCGTCCTTGCCGCCGGATGTATGATGTCGAGAAGCTTCAGAATGGTGGCACCATCGTTAGTGATTTGTGCTTCTCCCCGATCATTCACTATGAGCTTGTCCATTCCCCTGGGTCCCAGTGTGCTTGCAGTGTCTCGGAGATGGCTAGACATGCTGAGATGTTAGACAAAAGTTGACCCTTTCCTTGAGATGTATCCGTTCCCTCTTTGAGGAGGACAACAGTGGGTTGCTGCAGGATATAAGTACAAGAGGCTTAGTTGTCGAAAAAGACTTGACGACTCACGATGGGTAATGGTCGTTGCATCTTTCCTTTGACCAAACTCAAGTCGCGCTCCAAAAAAGAAAAGATGGCTTATGTCATCCGTGTACTAATAGTACATACTATCTACGAACCCTGTGCGCGCTTTATTTCCTCTATTTTCATCTCCACTGACCGCCTATTTCGCAAGAGGCAGTATTCGCCGAACCTATTCTGACTCTGCCACATCTCACCTGGCAGCCAGAATGCCCGCGTAAGTCGAGACGAGTGGCGGACATCGATGAAGGGGAGACAGGTTACTCGCTCCCATGTTTTTTCATCAGAACGTAGCGAGGCTCGTGCTTCGACTCGATAGGGTCATGGGCAAAATCGAGATCGACGATATAGTCGCAACTCGACACCTGAACCTGTATAGACGTCATCTGAGGTTGCCTTTTAGCTTTTAGAAGGATTAAAGGCATACATAATGCATCGGTTCTTCCTTGTTTAGGTCGTTCAAGCCTACTGGAACATGCCGTGTCCCGAGGACTCTTGACCGAATTCCATCGCGCGTCTCACGAAAGTGTGCAGGGAGCATGCCATCGAATTCGCTTTGATCCAGTCAACCCGTATCCCATCTGGAACTAGGTAGTGACCGGGAAAGCGGTGCCATTCTTTTCCGTAGCAGATTCGCAGTCCAAATTCTTTGATTGGTGACAAGTCGATGCGATGCTCATTCTCCCTACTTTCCTCCCGCTTTTGTCTATATTCTTCAAGCAGCTCTGGTGGGGGAAGAGGGGTTTCGAGCAAGCCAGTCACGTTGAGAAGCCTCGGGACTTCTTCCTTTTCAAATCGATAGGTAATGGTCATAGGAGTATGGTAGTACTTCCACAGCGCAAGGATGCGAGCAAGAGATATAAAGGTGGTGATGAGAACAATTGTCAGCGTTGACCAACGGAAGAGGTTGCTCTGTGATGCCTAAAAACGAGGGTTAGGAGGGGTGCATTATGCGAATAACCAAAACACACCCTATATGGCGACTTTGTTATTTTGATGTAAGCGACCTCCATCCAGCCACGTAACAGGTATGCCATGACAGCTGCATTGAAACATACAAGCGGATACGCGGGGTACATGAATCGCTCCTCCTTGTGTGGCTGAATACTCAAAATGCCAATCCAGACGTACATCGGAAGGAGACGCAGTGCCAGAAGTCGAAACGGTGAGCTCTGCTCTGCAGACGGGACAGCGTTTCCCATGCGCCGGCGGTCAATCTTATACGTGATCGCTAGCGATGGGAGAGATAGCAGGGCCATAGGGAGAAGTATGTTGAAATTGAGAGAGAGGTTGAGGAGGTAGTAGTACCAGGGTTCTGTACCATACAGACCGGGTCCACGGGCTGCATCAGGGAAAACGTTATACTTCACAATGTTCCAAAACACCGCAGCGACCTTCCCGTAGTAGTAAGAATCGATTGCGATTATGGGTATCTGCGTACCTCTCAGTGAAAGCAAAATACGACGGGAGGTTATGTACTGACGGGGATGAGCGCAGCGAGGGCGCCGCAAAGAATCAATCTTATCCCACGATTGAGTTGCCATTCATATTTTTCTTTGGCTGAGACTTGATCCGCGCCAAACACGAACAGCTCTTCAAACACGAATGGAATGGCCAAGGCAAGAGCAAATGGCCAGCCAAGAACTGCACCAACAGTGAAATATAAGACAGCCGCAAGCGTTCGCTGGCTATCCTGGTTGCTGGGAGGGACAAACGCGTGCGATAGCGCGAGCATTGTCGTATACATGGCAAATGACGAGGGAAGGAAGGCTGAGAACGCGTCAGACCACAGAAAGAGGGGGATCCAGGGTACAAAGTGGATGCCAAGTGACCTACCTGTAGTTGCATTCCACATGCCAGCATTAGCGGCCAACATGAATAACATGTAGCGAGCGACGCGGTTATTGATTTTGAGTCGGACCGTGTCGTACAGCTTGGCTTCACAGATGGTGCTTATAGTGCCCAGCACTGCGCGCACGAAGAAAAACGCGGGCCTCTGTGCGATAAACGCTATGAACACTTTTCAGAATGGAACCTATTTTGTCGCGAACTTACTTTGCCAGTCTCGTGAAGTACCCAGAAGAGGACCTTGGATGGGAGGAGCCACAAGAGGGTGTACGCCCAGCTCCGAATCGCAAACTGCGGCGACGTTTCCCACGTCTGGAAGCCATATCCTTTATACATGTAGTGAAGAGGTTCCCAATAGTTGAATACTTTGATAAACTGGTCAGCGGGGGGGCAGTCACCAAGAGCAGTGGAGATGGACAGACCTTCGTCACAATCTTGGAGGTTCGAATACATTGCTGCCGTCACTCGGAAAATCAGCAGTATCCTAACCGCTACGGAAAATCTGGGGACCCAAGGGGGGCGTGCGGCCCTGGACTATACGTCTCAGAACGCGGGGACGGACAGTGCGATTCTGTGGGTGTACGCACCTGCGGAGTTGGTCCTGGAGGATGCCAGTATGTCTTGCTGCAACTGGCTTGGGTGCATACTCATTCTTGTCCTTTTCAATCGGTCGACGGAAACGGAGGGTTTGAATATTCGACATTGAGTAACCTCGTAACTAACGTGTCTGTCATTTGACGCCGATCATCTCTTTCCCGAATCGGCCCGAAACTCGTGTAAGCGTGAAAAATGCATGAAATTGTGATATAATGTGCCATCAAAGTCTGAAATGAAACAAAGCGTGTGTCTGGAAAAGTTCGAGACGGAACGATCAGAACTGAAATGAACAAGGTATCCTACAGTAAAGGTAATAGTTCGAGAACAACTGTGTTCGCTGGTAAACCATACGAATGACATATGTCGGACGCATAGGCACATAAAGATATTGTGCACAAATGTGAAAGGTCCAATTAGAGCGAGTAAGAAAACCGTCATTAAACGGAAAAGTCCAGATATCTGTACAACCGATCGTCTAGTCCGTGAAGCCATTGTCTATTCAACTATGTCCGCCGTTGGGATTGGGCGGTGCAGCGCCCGCGGGTAAATTGGCGTAGATAGATGGAGAACGCGAATACCTGTTCTGCTGGAGCGTCTGCGACGTACGGCGTGTCGTAGGACGGGAAACACGACGAACACCATCGGGACCAGGGACAGGTCCATTATCTGATAAGCTGATACCACGGACTCGGGGTTGACCACCAGATGGGGAGGGTGTCGAGGGACCATCATGTTCTACATTATAGGGTTCGTTCCCAGACTGGAACGGGTTCGTGGATTCTCCAGGGAATGGGGTCGGTGCTATGACTTGGCGGACCCCCGCATAGCCATTAGGTGTGCGCCCGCCTTGATGGTCATAGTAGCCACGACTTGGGGACGCGTGGCGCGGGGAAGCCATGCCTGATGGAGTGTGGGGCTCTTCAACCGGCTGCTCAGCCGCAACCGAGGAGCGGCTGGGGAGAAGACGGTGGTAAGAGGAAGAATGGTCCGAATACACATCTTCGCTAGATCGGGCAACGGAAGTTGACGAAGCGCCGTTCGTCGCCGGACGACTCAAGGCGAGCGGTGCGGGCAGCAAGAGCAATTGGTTACTATCGTGGCGTTGACGAGAACCACCTGCATTCGCGAAAGACTCCATGGTGCTCGTTTCGAACCCTTGTGAGTAAGAGAGACCAGTGTCAGTGTTGGACACAGAAGACTGTCTGTTCGTACGGTCAGCAAATCGGAATGGGAATCGAGGGCCAAGCGAGCCCTTACCGTCTAGGGGAGTTGAACTTGGGGTCGTAGTAAGTCGAATCCCTTGATTGTGCGCCGCTCTTCCATCGTCTCTCACGTTCAAATTCGGCCCAACGCTTCATTACGATGTTAGTCGAGTCAAACTCGCCCTCCTTGTCGCCATGGTTTCCACCTTTATCCCCAGAAACCTGCCGTGTCTGACCCCATGAAAAGTCGTCGAAATGCCAGTACGCGTATGCTGGAAGAATACCGTTCCAGACCGGAAGTGAGAGGAGGTAGACAAGCATCCAGCCCACATACGAAACCTTGCGAGTGGTAATAACAATAAGTAATCCGGGAAGTCCTAGAATGACAGCCAAGAGAAGTAGAGGAATTGTCGTATTCGTGTGTCCGGGGATGATAGAGCTAATGATGAGGTACAATGTGAAGGTAATGGCAGCGGGGAGAACAAGAGTACCAGCCAGTTCCATAGCGACAACAAACTGCATCGAGAAGCAGAATGTCCCACAGAGATCACGAACGAGGACCAGCTCAGCGAGGTTGTGTACGGTGGAGTTGATCCAACGGCGACGCTGGGAAAGAAGAACTCTAAAGGTATCTGGCACGATGGTCTTGCAGACTGCAGAAGGCAAGAAAAGGTTCTTGCGCTTCGGGAAAGTCTTGAGCATGAGGGTCGTCAAGTACCGATCCTCACCGAGAAGTAGTAGGTTCTTCTTGTGTAATGTATCCACCACGTTCTCCGAGTAATGTTCAACAATATCTGGGTTGGCAAGAATGGGAACCCAATATCCAGAAGCACCTTTTGGCGCTTTGATGCGATACATGCTAAAGCAACCTGGCAAGCATGTTACACCACCGAACATTGACTCAAACGCCTTGGTCATGTGGTGCGAAACGTAGTACTCAAAGACTGAGAAGTAATAAGAAACAAAACACAATTTTAGAGGCGATGTGGAACCAACCTTGAATCATGGTAACCCAAGTTTCGCCCTTGTTCGCAATCTTGGTTTCGCCACACAGTCCCATGATTTCCTCGTCTTGAACCATGCACGATACCATCCGGGTGACTGAGTCCGGGAATACCTTCGTGTCGGCATCGACGCAGAGCACCAATTCATAACGATCCGGGCTCACACCAGTTACCCGCCAAAGCGAATTGAAAATTCGTACTCGAATGTGGTCATCCGTTCGTCGAACATGACCTTTTGAAGGAAAGCCATGAGAACGATTTGTGAGTCGCGCTTTCCACGATTGCCAGGTTTAGGATCTGACGCTTCAAGTGGATTACCCGTCTTTGCAACCAAAACCATTGGGACGCGCTGCTGCTTTGACATCTCGACGGTGGCATCGTCGTAATCATAGAAGCCTGCATAGACCTTTGCCATATTATGCCGCTTGTGGCCATCCGCAATGGCAACATAGGAATGAGCTTCGACGTCTTCAGGTTCAATGACAAACTCTTTCATCATGGACAGACAAATTTCCGGGGTCGTCTTGTCATTCCCAGCGCCTTTGACCATGCCATCCGCGATGACTAAGATGAGTTTGTGGCTGTTGGGATAATCGGTGGTCGCAAGAGAGTCAAGGGTTGTGCGTAGCCCCTCTACCGACTCGGAATAGGCGGTTACAAGACAAATCGTGTGAACGAGTGGGAAACCGAATGGCTCGAAGTCCGGAGCAGGCTGAGGGACGACGTTATTGAGAGGGAAGGGGCATATGGCATCTGTAAACCCGCGGGGATCGTTGAGGGAGGTAGAACTTCTCGACTCGTGACCGTCTTGAGGACCAAGCTTGCTGCCTCTCGCTGAGGCAGAGGGGGAGCCATAGACACTCGCCACACTACGCTTGTAAGGAGGAGCTTCGACGATACCATATGCAGTGGTTGGTCGAGTGCCAAGACCTTTCATTACATTGTCCGAGGGTGTGAAGCGCGATTGACGGGGTAAAAAGTGGCCTTTCTTCTCTTTCTTATGCGGGTATATCCATTCTTCGAGACGTTAGGTCGATACTGGCTTGGAGCGGGGCGGTAGATATCATTCGTCCAGTTCTCGATCTCAGCCATCCGTTGCATACGTTGTTCATACGTTTCATGCTTGGACACCCCGAGTTTGTTGGCGAAAAACCAAGCGAACATGACAGCCATTACAAAACGAATGGCAACGACGCCGACGATGAAAATCAGCGAGATGTAAAGGACGATGTCCGATGCGACACAGCCGATGCTGTTCGTGTCGATGAAGCCAACACCAATGGTGTTCTGCAAGCAGTGACCGAGAGTCTGTTGCTTTGTGCGTTCCAAGTACATGGAAATGTCTCGGCCATTGAAGGTCCCGCTAGAAGCCATGAACTGATTGAAAATCGCGGGATAATTGACCTCTCCGGTACTGAGCCAGTTGAGGAGGTTGAAATCCAAGACAGTCCTGCAAGTAACTCTCGGTAACAACGACTTGGAAAAGTTGAACCAACGCACGACTCGAAAACAGCAAGGTTCCGCTTAGGGTTCTTGACATCGTCCCAGGTATAATAGACTTGTCCCATGGGACTCAGCTTTGCAAACTCCGACCGTGCCTGGGAATTGACGTGACAATTTGTGTTCCTCTCATATCCTGTAAGATTGACCCCGGATGTACCATATTGATTGTAGATGTTGCACGGGAAGTACCAGTCCAATTGACCATTTGACCCGGTAATGCTCGAGTTTGAGGCTTTAGTGATAATCCCCGAGCAAGGCCGTTGGTGTTCTGAAACATGAACGAAATGTCATTGCCGGCAGCATGCCAGTTTCCTTCGAAGAGGGGGTTGCTATGGCCATCGAAATTTCCGACCTTGGGATGATTGAAGTGGGAAAAGTCGTAGTCATAGCCGTGAATAATGACGGAAGCCGTTTCAATAGAGCCAGCATGGTATCGGTTTGGTGGCTTTCCACAAACGACTTGGGTAAAACCAAATGTCAAAAAGCCGACACCGGCCATCAGAAGCGCGATTATACTAATCAACCCCATTTTCTCTCGCCACGCACGCTGTTGCTCGGGACTGCGGATACCTAAACGTGGGAGCGTTTCAGCTCGAGTATTTAAAGCCAAACGACGCGCTCACCGCATGACCGGAGTAAAAACGGTGGCACACAAATTGTGAGGAGGTAGCAATACGTCACCCAACCGTCATGGGGCCCTGGAATATTTCCTAAGCAACCTCGACGGCGCTCTGGCGGCTCGCTTGCATCCGTCGGGGGCTGGCGCTTCCTTCGAAGAGTAGTGCCACGCCTGAACAGCGCGAGTCCCGACTCGTGAACGTCCTGCTCACGGCCCAAGAGGGACCGACCACGTCGGAGGGCACCAAGGTGGGGGACGTTGCCGGTCGCTAAAAGAAGGGAGGATTTATAATGAATATAAGGATGAATGGATAGAAAACACACTAGACGGTTGAACTAGGTTTGCATTGGTATCTTCGAGCATTGCGGCGTGAGTGCGGTAGTGCCATTGTCGATGACCAGGTTCGATCTTCTCCCTATCGGGCCGAACAAGGCTTTTCTTTCTGCCTACGAGTGAGGTATCCGTTACCGCGTGACCCGATTCGGGGTCCGGGCTTGTTGGTGACAGGACATTCTGGTAAGCAGAGTGTTGTCGCACTCGACCAGGTTGATCGAGGAGAGCTCGTCGGTCACCTCTTTCTGTAGCCTGAAAAGAAACTATGGCTTGGCCAGAGTCACGAAGTTGAGTGGTAGTGGGCGTGAGTGGGCTATTAGGGGAGTCAGGATGGTCGATGTAGGAAGGGGGAGAATTTTGGGGTAGAGGTTGTTGAGAATACTGAGAATGAGACGGTCTAGAGGCGCGAGGGGGGCGCTGGCCGGAATAATCCATAGTAGGGAGAGTTGAAAGTTGGGAGCTATGGGAACATGCAACGGAACGATGGGGCGGGGGATAAAAGGGTAGGTAAGAGGAAAATTAAAAGCGTGGAGGGAGCGTGTGGGCACAGTGACCGCGAGTGCCGAGCTGAGCTGAGCTGGGCTGGGAAGAGAAATCCGGTTGACAGCCGAGTGAATAAGGCGCGGAGACACGCGCGCCACTCCAACACTCCAATAACAAACCATCATCAGCCACCATTTGTCAACCAAACAGAACGTTCTTCTGGACGTCCTTAAAATCTTACTCTTCGCTCTCTTTACCTGCGAATAATTCACAGTAAGAATAAACCAACGGTTTGAGGTTTTGCCCTTCAAAAGGATTCATGTTTCTACAAGTCAGAGAAATATTATCTGGCGAGATGGCCGAGCGGTCTAAGGCGCCAGACTAAGGATCTGGTCTCTTCGGGGGCGTGGGTTCGAATCCCACTCTCGTCAACCTTTTTGTTCTTCACCAAAAAATAAGCAAAACAACATTTTCATCTCACATTTTTTCTTTTACATGTTAAGCAGGGGTGCCAAAGGCGAAACTAAAAAGCGACTGCTAATTACACAATAACGCCATAGAATCGAGCTTGCGATCCGTTCGTTCCAGTAACGGTTCAACTAAGGTCTCTCCAATAGTAAAGTGTACATGGTCCCCTTCTCCCAAAGTGAGTCGTACTGGCAAGCGTGGGTCGATCCGAATGGGTGCCGAAGTGCCAATATAAAAATCACCACGGCTGAAGTTGCGGGTGATAGCAGCTGCCTCCTCTTCGGTGAGCGGTCGTGGACGCTTATTTGGACGAAAGGTCGAGGTCGACGCTCCAGTGAAAGAGCCATTGTACTCGTAATATTGTTGATGAGTGAGACTGGGCGGTTGCATATAAGGAATGGGAGTGGCTGGAAATGGAGGAATGCCGGGAGCTACGCACGTTGCCTCAGCTGCCGATATGGGCACGAAGGATATCAGTGAAGACGAACCAGGGGTCTGCTGCTGTGAGTGATCAACGGGAGCCTCTGGATCGGGATAAGCACATGTGGCACCGAGACCACGCTTGAGGCAGCTCTAAAGGGTTATGGCGTTACGACCTTGACATACTGGAAACGCTGGTACGAATGGGTACGTACCTGGCATGGGAGTATCTCGCTGCAGCGAGTTTTCCCAGAATGACAGGAAGTGCATGCACGCCTTACGGCTGGGGCTTTTGCTGTGTTTGAAACCGAAAAGAAAAAAAAAAAATTAGCTGAGCGAACAGAGAAGAAAATAAGGTACGGAAAGGGAGATTGGGGAACGCACACTTCCGAGGAGTGTCTGAGATTGCCTGAGCATTCGGGTGAAGCTGAGCGTGAAGTTGAGGGTCCTGGACGAGCGACTGCGACGGTGGAGGTTGCTGAAGTTGTTGGGTGTCGATCGACGGCGTGGCCGTATCCTGGGCCGGGGTGGGCGCGGAGTCGGACATGGCGGGTTGACGGAGAGGCCGGGGTAGGTTCTGTGAGGCCGTGAGCGGCTTTATGTATCGATGTTTGGGATCCGGTTTTCGGTCGGTAACCGGACAGTTCCGGGGTTGGCCGAGTAGGCGAAAGGAGATAAGCAATAGAGTGCTCTACTGCTCTTGTACAATGGCCTCAAATCCAAATCAACCACCAGTACCGTTCACAGATTTCGAATTCTCTTTCGATCCTTCTCTAGGTGGTCTCTTTCCACCTCCCCCACCATTACCGCCTTCAGCTGGCCTTTTCTCCGATTCAGAAACCACGGACATCTTCGGCTTCCTCGACAACTTCAATTGGGAGTTTGACGCCCCTCCTCCTCCCTCGGATCATCAACAGGAACAACCCCCTGCCTTTCGATATGACCCTCCTTCATCATCACAGCTCCCTCCTCCACTACAACCCCCCAGTCAACCGCCGCCCGAACCTCAGCAGCCACAACTACCTTTGCGACTTGCGACTTCTCCGGCGCCAGCCCCACCAGCTTCCCGAAACAAACCCCTCCTCTCCAGTCCTCAGAAACGTCTGAATCATATCATGTCCGAACAAAAACGACGGAATGCCATCCGAGAAGGCTATGCCCAATTAACTACCCTACTCGCTCCAAGAGGCGCACCGCCTGGGACTGGCATGCCTACTAGGGGTCGCCCGAAAGGCAGCGGCGGTAGAGGAAAGGGAAGAACGAAGGGTAAAAGTGGCGTTCTCTTTCGTGCGGTTGAATATTGCCACTGGTTAGAAGAAGGCATTGAAGCCTTAAAGGAAGAGGTCAAAAGGGTTGAAGCAGCCGCTGGCATTTGTGCCGGCTGATCCCTTGTCCTTTCTTCCTCATCGTACGTCAACATTCTCCTGATGTCTTCAAACCCGCTAATACTCGTCTCACCATAGGGATTGTTGTAGTCACATAGCTGTTGTACTCACTGGTACTTGCACTCGGTCTAACCTTATCACATGATTTTATCCCCTTCACGCAACAAGCGAGCCACGCGACTATTCTGTTTCTGATCACACACTCAGCGGCCTTCTATAGGCGCGCCACTCCACTTAGATGGTTCCACCATCACAACCATCACCGCCTCACCGTCTCCAGCTCGATGGGCCGATCCCAACTTTTAGTTTACGAATCACTGACTTGTCTCACCCAGGAATCAAACTTTTTTTGGACAATATCGATCCTATCAGAGTCATGCATGATGCGGTCGTTGCGGTCTTTCGATGGTTATATGTAACAACAGACAAGGCACCAAAGCAGTGCGTGGCCTCAATGGACCACAGGCGCAATAGAAAAAAACGCTAATGATCTTTTTTTGTAGTGTGCGGACAATAGAACTAGTCCTTCGACCTATGGATGGCGTGGCTTATACCACCGGGTCAGAACATGCAAAGGAAATACACTTTTCATGCCAGCACATTGTCAACTGTGCGGATCGTTGTGCGGATGAGATCCGCGGCGTTCTGGTACACGAAGTCGTCCACTGTTTTCAGTACAACGGCCGAGGCACTTGCCCTGGCGGCCTTATTGAGGGCATAGCAGGTGCCGTGCCATTCCTATTTTCGAAATATAGCAACTGTATTTTCTCAAAATTTGTACGTACCCCACATTGTCCCCACAATAGATTGGGTCCGCCTCCGAGCTGGTCTCGTCCCCCCACATTGGAGCCCTGGTGGGACTCGCTGGGACGCGGGTTATCACGTCACTGCCTACTTTCTAGAGTGGCTAACCGATCGGTATGGCGAGGGTACGATACCCGAACTCAACGAGCTGATGAAGGACGCACCATATGACGAGCTCGTTTTCAAGACCGTGACGGGTCGTAAGGTCGACAAGCTCTGGAGGCTTTACAAGGAGCACCTTGACGGCGGCGGCGGCGGCGATGGATCTGAGGTTTCTCAAGGCCAAGATAGCTAGTTGTTGGTCTTGTCAACTCCAAGAGTGACGTCGCGAGGCCGTTTGATTGGAGGGGGAAACACCGATTACCTTGAATAGTAGAGGCTAGATCCATGATTGAATACAATGCGAGGGTGCAAATCAGAACGTACAGAAAGAATAACAAAACAAAGAAATAAAAGTATTAATAGAAAAGTGACTATCCCATCTCTTCCTCAAGCTCCCGAGCTAAAAAGTCGTCATCGTCATCGTCATCATCGTCAAACATACTTTCCTCGTCTTCCTCGTCTTCTTCACCACCAGGACTGGCCACCGTCGGAAGCGGAGGTTGTCCAAGTTCAATTTCTTCCGGAGAGATGGATTCTTTGAGCTTGGAGGCGTTCTGCCGATCTTTGGCAAGTTTCTTGCGTTTGGACAGTGGCGATCGGAGCAACATATCTTCATTGCTCGCATTCAAGCCCGCTTCTGACGGTGTCACGCTTCGTAGCCGTTTACGTTGAGTCCGCGGCGTCGAGGTTGGGCTTGACGATCGAGTTGTTAGTCCAAGCGACCAACAGAACAAGGGAAGAAAGCCCCCGTACCTGTCTATGCTGCTCGTCTCATCGCCCACACCCCGATCTCTCTCACCCGCCTCGCCAAGCTTGCGTCTCGTGCCCTTAACGCTTGCATCGTCGTCGACATCGGCATCGCCTTCATCGCCGTCTTCATCGTCATCGTCCTCGTCCTCCTCATCACCACTCGCCAAAAACTCTCTCAACTCCTCGTCCACGTCCTCCCACGAAAGCGACAGCTCCAGATTCCGCGACTCTGCAGAGATCCGCTTCAAGTCGTCCAGCTCGTCCTCGTCGATCGCGCGGTCCCCCGGCGCCACCCTTGAGCAGCTTCCCCAGAGCCGCCCTTCCTTGACCCGGGTTCGACGTCCCAGTCATCTGCGTCAGGCTCTGGGTCAGACGAAATCTGCTGAACGTCAGGCGGCGCCGGAGAACTCGCCGTGTCCGGCGCACTGGCGCTCGACGACCTCGGCTCTTCCATCAGGTAATGTGTTTCGTCCTGGCGATTCCAACGCGCGATTGAGTCGGTGAACCATGCGAGCCATACAATCTTGATGTTGCCCCGTTTGCGCGCTTGATCAATTTTTGCGGTGCCTTGCTGTTATCAGGTGTGAGCAGGGAGCGAGGCATTCCGGAAAAAAAAAGGGGGGGGGAGAGAAGGGGACATACCTTTGCAGCTACAAGATGCGTCACTTCTCTTGACAATTCTGTATGGCAAGTAGCGCCAAAAGCCTCAGCCAAATTCCATATGTCTGCGCTTTCTGGTCTGGTGTCTAGCGGAATCAAACTGGAGAAGACTATATGTAGGCCATTAAACGTCTGTAACCGAAGCCCATGAATGATGACCTGCGGAAAACATGAACCTTCACATGCAATCGATAAGGGTGTTGCACTCACTCGAACATCATAAAGTACGGATAAAGGTTGTACCATGCTTGAAAATCCGGCCTTCTTCCCCTTTCCAGGCGGTTGATTGTCGTATGCTTCAAAGAATTGCTGATGGACGGTGTCCAGAAGCTGAAAGCCTTTCAGATATCTCCACATTTTAAGGAGAGACACAACTGACAAGCTTAACTCGTTGAAGTTCCGTGTCATCATTCTTAAGCAAGGCCTTGCGATGATGCTTTTCTCCAGGGGACTCGTGTGGGTTCGAAGTACTCTCACTGCTACCGGGCTCACTCGTCCCCGCTGGACTTTCGCTAGTGGGCTGACCATCGGCCGCTTCTTGCAACTCCTCTTGAAGCTTAGCCAAGGGACGTTCCTCTACCTGTGCCTCAAGAGCCAGCGAATTGCGAGCCATCATCTCGTTCTGTAATATCTCCTCTGCATCCGCTTCATCAGTGGAGGAGGATATGTCGATTATACTCGACTGGGAACCGTTGGGGTTGGGAACCGGAACAGAAGGCGACCCAGATAAGGCTTGTGGTTGTCGAGTGGATGATGATGGTGGTGGCATTGGGGTGATAGCGGACGCTGACGCATCCATCTTGGGAAGAAACGTTGAGTTGATATCGCCTATCCCAACAAAAAAGTCATCTGGAGAGACGTTAACGACACGTGCGCCTTAGGAAAAGAGGATTCTAACATGGAATGACTTTGACAAGATTGGGGCACCATTCCCACACGTCTGCGCGATCATCAATGATGACAACCATTGACGTGTCTACGGGAAATAGTCGCTGTAGGCTCTTCTGTGTGAGACCTGGCGAGTACGTCAACAGAATATGCCAGCGAGACGGGCACAGCACACCTACTGCCGCTTTCGTCACGACTTAAGATTCGACCGCCAAAGAACTTCCCATCCGGGTCAATGGCCTTGCAGACTTCCTCCGCGTAAGCACGTGTGCCCATAGTATAAACATGCATTTCATACTTGGCCGCCACACTGCTGAGGAAGCCATACCATCCTGGACTTTTGTACCATGAATGTCAGTGGGATGACAAAGTGTAGGCAAGTACATACCGAGGCTTGACATAGTAGAGGCACCCTGCATATCTACCGCCCTCTCCTTCTCTTTTCCCTTTGTTCGATGCTTGTTGGGCCCGAGTGAGAGACCGAAGGACTCAGGACCGAGGCGAAACTTCTTCACATCTTTCAGTGCCTCCCAGTTTGGATTCACCTCATCGTCTTCATCTTGACTCGACTCATCCGAATCGCTTTCCCCTTCCTTTTCTTTAGAAGATTGTCCTTTACTGGCTTGACGCGCCTCCCAGCTTTCGCCCTCGGCGATCCAATCGCCTACAGTAGGATCAACGGTAGCATGAACAATAGTCTGATCAAGGTCGACAATGAGGGAAAGCTTGCGGGTCTTGAGAAGGTGGCTGGCCGTCTCTCGATCAATGCGCCGTGCCTCTTCGAGAGAAACTTTTGGTCCATTGGCGGAATGCGTCATCTGAATCGAGGCCCGTGCTTCATTGGAAAATCCGGTATAGTCGGACCTATTGTTGATAAATATCATGCATATGATATGTTATAAAGGCTGTACGCACTCTGTCATATCCTTACCACATAGTGCACAAAGACCACCCATCTGTATGCCATGTTTGCAAGGCTCGGTGATGTAAAGCACAACATCCTTATCACTTGTGATGACATCGCGCTCCTTGATGCACCATCTTTCGATAGTGCCTTGGACCGGACAATCCCATATACCAAAGAGAGCCTGAGTGGGCTGGCCAGCTTCGGAAGGTTGGGAGGTGAATGAATATGTTAAGAGCGGAGAGCCACGCTGAACGGAATCTGAAGCCCTGGCCTGAATCTTAATGACCTTGACGGGAAATGGTGTTCCGGAGGGTAGAAAAATCTGTGAGGAGGAAGAGGACATTGGCCAAGCAAGCCGTCGGCACGGAATCAACAAAGAGTTGCGTGACCGAAGGAGGCAGTCGTTTTCTGTAAACGTACACCGCCGCAGTCTAATTATTAGGAGACATCTTTGCTGTAAAATATTTTATAAACGGCCACTGTTCATTTTAACGATCAAAATAATTAAATATGAGATTGTTGTGTCCAGGTCCAGGAAGAGGATAAAGTACTGTGTAGGTCTCTCTGGCTGTGGCGCGGCGCTGCCTGCCGCCGTCCCTCGATCCAACCTCGAAATAGTTACTTGATCCCTCTCTTCCATTCAACCTAATCACAGTTCCCATACCCTTTTCGCCTCACCCCAGTAGTCCCTCCGCGTACGTTCCCGTGTGAACCCTTTGATATCGCTTCACTCTACCCAACTGATTGGATTAGTAGCTCTTCTGCAACACAAATCATGGATCCTGGTCTTGGCACCGATGAGGTATTATACGCCTCTATCCCTCCACAGAAAGGTTAATAATCCCCTCTCACAACTTTTCAGATCACACCAATTGCGTTGCTCATGGACGAGCTCCGTTCTGAGGATGTCCAACTACGACTGAACGCCATTCGTCGAGTGTCTACGATAGCACTCGCCCTAGGCCCTGATCGCGCACGAGACGAACTTATCCCCTTTCTTCAAGACTCCGTAGATGACGAGGATGAAGTCCTCTTGGCCCTTGCAGATGAGCTAGGGAAAAACTTTGAGGAATACATCGGCGGGAAGGAGTACGCCCATGTGCTACTCGGACCACTGGAGAATCTATCTGCGGTTGAAGAGACTTTGGTCAGAGACAAAGTACGCTTTATTTTCAGTCGGCTCCTTGACAGCTTCGGGGATGGTGAGCTCATGCAACGCGTTCAACGCGTTACAGGCCGCAGAATCTATCACCAAGATCGCTGCTGTTCTAACGCCGCAGCAAATTGAACAGTATTACATCCCCCTTCTAAACCGACTATCTCATGGCGAGTGGTTTACGTCTCGCACATCATCAGCTGCGTTGTATGCTCCTGTATACTCCAAAGTATCGCCAACCGTCCAGGATGAGCTGCGAAAAGGCTTCGCTGCCCTCGGGTCGGATGACACGCCGATGGTTCGGCGAGCAGCTGCAAAATGGCTGGGAGTGAGCACGGGCTCTCCCCTGTTGGATGTCGCTTGCTGACGACGTGAGACAGGCGTTCGCGAAGAACCTTTCCAAACAGCATATTCTGTCGGATGGACTCACTATATATCGTCGCCTTCAGGCAGATGACCAGGACTCTGTGCGGCTACTGACGGTCGAGGACTTGGTTGTTCTTGCTCAGCAACTCTCCCCAGCTGAAGTGAAAGAACAGTTACTGAAGCAGATTAGACAAAGTGTATCGGATAAGGCTTGGAGAGTGCGATACATGGCTGCAAGTCATTTCAATGCGGTAAGCTCCCTTAAGGTCCTCGGATTATCACACGCATGATATATCATATTCAGTTATCTGAGGCCGTTGGAATGGAACTCGTGAGGGAGGAGCTTGTAAACCACTATGTGCAGCTATTGAAGGATAACGAAGCAGAGGTCCGCACAGCAGCGGCAGGGCAAATTCCAGGTATTGTTGATGAACAGTTAGTTTATGGTAGAGGTTGTTCAACTCTGCTTTTAAAGGTTTCTCAAAATTGTTGGAACCTGAAGTCGTCATTGCCCGCATAGTACCCTTTGTTCGAGATCTCTGTCAAGACAGTTCTCAGCATGTCCGTGCCGCTCTAGCAAACCAGATAACCGGGCTTGCCCCTCTCCTCGGTCACGGACCCACCATCGATCACCTTCTTCAGCTATTTTTGCACCTTTTGAAAGACGAATTCCCTGATGTTCGACTGAACATCATCAGCAAGCTCGAGCAAGTTAATGAAGGTATATATTTATCCCTCACATTGAAAAGTCAATCATTAACGCTCCGATCAATCCCAGTTATCGGTATCCAGCTATTGGCCGACAACCTCTTACCGGCCATCGTTGAGCTTGCGGAAGATAAGTCATGGCGGGTACGACAAGCTATCATTGAATACATTCCACTCCTGGCCACGCAGCTAGGCAGGGCGTTCTTCGACGAACAACTCGCAAACTTGTGTATGTCGTGGTTAGGCGATACAGTCTACAGTATTCGGGAGGCTGCGACTACCAATCTGAAGAAATTGACGGAGGTATTCGGCGTAGAATGGGCTAGGACGCAGATTGTGCCAAAGGTGGTCAACATGGGATCGCATCCCAATTACCTCTATCGGATGACCACTGTCCAGGCGATTGGGGTTCGTTTCTTGAATTTCGTTGCTCAACTAGCCTCATGGAATGACTTCTAGACTATTGCACCTTCTCTAAATCTCGATATCATCTGTGACGAGATAATCGATGCGCTTCTGCACCTAGCTAACGACCCAATTCCAAATATCCGCTTCAACGTAGCAAGATCCTTGGAGGTAATCGCAACAACGTACGGGGAAAGACCGGAAGGCACGGAACTTGCGCGGCAAAAAATTGTTCCTGTTTTGGAAGACCTGAAGGCAGATCAGGACGCAGATGTTCGTTATTTTGCTACTCTCGCGTCCCAGAGAACGCTCGCGACGATACAGGGCTGAGGTGACTTTGACGCTAATCTGATTACAATTGCGTTGTTGACTAAAATTCTGAAATTATTTAGCCGAGCCTGTTGCGATAGCTGTGGTGCTAGGAGCGGGAACATCTGCGCATGCATCTTCAGCTCTCCCTTACTGTGGAATACGAAGATAACAGTGGTCATTGTACAATCGTTCCTGAGCAGAGCAATGAAAATTCATTGTAGAAGCAGTTTCAAATTCTGGGTGCAACAGAATCAGTAAAAGGGAGACAAACAATAATGTCACGACAACTTGGGTATGTGTTGGCACTCACGTGACGGGCACAGTTGAGCACTACACGCGCAAAAAAAAACATACACAATTTTATGAGCGAAAGTGTCGCGTCGGAAGGCCCGTAACCCGCATACAGACAATATGGCTACGTCTACGAGACTACAGTCTATTACCAAGTCATAGTCGGGCTGGCCCTACAAGCCAGCACCATAGGTTGGGGAAAATGGCGACTTCGCCAAGGGACCTCCCAATGCCAGTTAGACCGGAACGAAAAATCAGGTCGCAGCTACAAATTCTTCACTTCAATTGGGTCATCCGTTTCCCCTGCCTTCAGCAGTCCCTTCGTGCCTGCAGCTCGCTCGATTCCTCGTTCCCTTGCTTTATCCTTGCGACGGACCCACCGTTGGTTTCGATATATTGGCCCAGAGCCTTCACCCGATTTGATGATTCCAGCCGTGTTGACTATGAAGCATTTACGGGCATTCCCATTGTTATTGGCAAACGGCTTCCACCACTATTCGCGACGAATAAGGCGTGAGGCTCCGAAGATCAGGACTACGAGGACATGGACATACGAGCCTACAGACATCGTCGGGAATAACAAATATAAAGCGACTGGACGACGTGAAGGATCAACTTTGAGAACCGCTCTCGTGGCTTGTCTCTAATGTTCTGAGCACGGTAAATTGAAAGAAATAAAGGAAGTCATTATGCTGAATGAATGGGTCCAAGCCCCTTCGTTCCGGATTTTTGGTATGCAGTAGACCTCTGGAAGGGGGCTAAGTGTCCGGATGTCGTCATCGCTGTACTCGTACGTGTCCAAGGGTGATGTCGAGAGTAACAGTGTCGTCCAAAGCTTCCAGACGCCTTCCCTCCAGTTCGTCATGCTCCGAGTCCAAAAGTGATGGCCACACTTTCGCGCTCGCTGTCCAATGGACCATCAGGCACAATCAAAAGCGATGTGGCCAATGCCAGATTGCCTCCAATAACTATCGGCCATTACTCTGGCAGAAGGGACGGCAACACAGGAAGATATAATTTGATCAGTTCACGGACGTCTTGGCTCCGCAGAGAAATGGCATGCTTCTTTGAATGTAATCAGTGGCAGGCTTCACAAAATAGCCGAAAGCCACATCTTCTTTATCGTGAGCCTGACCAAGCATAACTTGTGTCCATTGAGTGGAAAGCAGATTTTCGGAATGGGCGCGAACTGGTCATATGTATGCCAATTATTTCCAGTCGGGTTAGATAGTTGCAGCTGTGCACTGGGAGGTTAGAATGTGTGATTTCGTGCATGTACGATGCAAGACGCGACTTAGGCTCTATGTATCTCTTCACGTGACCATAGATTCATTCCTGGACGAGCTCATATGGGACACCCGATGGAGACTCATCCGAATCAACCAATGTCCAGACGATGTTCTTGAATGTATACCGTGTGTTCATTTGGGCAATTCATAGACATCCCCTTCCACGAAAAGTAAGGATTCCTTGAAACCGCCATTTGACTGGCCTCCTTTCAGTGAGCATCTGCACAAGGCATAACAATTCCAGAGTCTTCCTTGTGTAAGAGCTAATGGTAGATCAAGTGATCGCGATGTAAGGTGCGTACCGATCCTGGCTGTCCCGTAATCATACTCGCTGGGGGAGGCGATGAGATTGCTCTATGCTCTCAGTGGAATCCCTTGATGCCGACATGACGCCCCCTTTCCCACGCCTCGGCTATAATGCGTGAGAAATGATAAGGCTGCGGCCCTTCTCGAGCCGAGAACCTGGAAGATGGAACGATTTGTTGTTACCTTACCCAAACCGAGATTAGCACAGCTCTGAGACCGTTCTCTCCTTGTCTGTACATCAAATCAACCCCAGCAGACTATTGTTTCTCTATGTCTACAGAGCTTCCCCTGCCCGACCTTGATGTATCCGATGACGAGCAACTTCCAACAGAGTCATCCAATAGGAAAAGGAGCAGCAGAGGTCAGTACGATAGATCCGACTCAACAAGTATTCATCTCTCACAACCCCCCTCTTTCTTTAGCCTGCGATCAGTGCAGGAAGACTAAGAGCAAGTGCGAGAGGCCTGGAGGTGATGATGAGCCCTGTAAGAGTTGCTCAGTAGCGGGTACAGGTACATACATCAGCCCTCGTCTATTCCTTCTTCTACGTAATTGATCTAGTCGACTGGCTCGCCAGCTTGCACGTTTTTAGGTATGCATCATATGCTATCATTTCCCTCATCTTCCTTCATGAGGTTCGGTCGCGCAGGTCCGAGTTTCAAACGTGGCCCTCCGAAGGGTTACATACACGCTATCGAACAAAGATGGCATCAGGTCGAGTCGGTCTTAGGCGCAATCCTATCGTCGAAAGACCCACAGGTACAAACTCTCATCAATAACCTGCGCAAGGATAAACTTGCCCGGGACATTCTTTCCAGAGTGGACTCTGGCCCTTTTGTGAGTAGCTCATGCTATTCTATCCGAATCGCTGTCCTGGTGTTAAAATGGCTCCTGCCTGTACAGGGCCCTACAGGTCGCCTCAACCTCTCTTCGGCTATGACAAAGGAAGATTTCTTTGCCTCGATAATGGATAGCGATGTTCAACATTCTCGGGATCCATCGCGCCCCAAAAGGCAGTCCCGAATGTCACGCGAGATCGTTTCATCAAGTATGTGATGTTTGTTGAGGCCAAAGATCTTGTTTTCAACCACCTCAATCTAGATAACTCGATGCTTGTCACCCCAACCTTGGAGTGGCAGGATCGTCTCTCGAGTCGCTATGCTGTGGCTGATATACCAGAGACATTTTCTCGTTCTGTCCCTCGTCTCAACCCTGGCGGTCAACCGCCCACTCAGCGGCGCCGATTGGATAAAGGTTCTAATGTACCACCCAATTGGGATGGCCTCTATAAGCTCCAACAAGTCTCCGGTGAGTATGATTGACAGAGGCTTGCGTTGGTCAAATACATTTCTTCATCACTTCTCATCAATTTATAGAGTCCGACGATAGCGATGAGGCTGCATCTATGCTTGGTGAATTGTCACTTGATGAAAACAAGGAGGTACATTTAGGCGTCCGTAATATTCGAAGTAACTCAGCTGGGTCTCCCGTCGTAGGTTCGATACCACGGTCTGATCAGCGGGCTACATTTGTTATCTCAAGCCGATCGTACAGATGAACGCAGAGTCGGGGGAGTCTGGTGAGTGAATCGTCGAACTATGCCAATTTTTCATTCTAATCTCTTTGACAGGCAATTACCCATGGCACGCATCTGGCCACCCGCTGTGAATCAGTTCATACCAGAAGAAAGCGTTACAGTCACAATGCCCCCTTTGGATGTGCAACGGGCTTTGTTAGACCTGTACTTTGTCTATGTACATCCGGTTTATCCCGTTGTCCACAAGTCACTGTTTTGGAAGGACTATAATGCGGCGTAAGTGAGGCATTTGCCAGTACCTGGATCAGGTTGAGAAGATAATTCTAACGTCCACACGACGTATAGCTTTCAAGGAAGTTCCGCTCGCGAAACGCCGCACGTCTCGAATCTATTGCTTCTGTCAATGTTCGCAATCGCTGCCCGCTATGATCAGACTGAAGCGCCTCCACTCGACCCAGGAAACCTTTGGGAAGCTGGGCTAGACTATATGGTCCAAGCGAGAGAGGTGTTAAGTACGCCATTCTTTGTCCATTTCAGCGGCCTAAGAATTATATTTACAATGGTCAAGACCGTGTTTACCACTATTGCAGGGGAACGACGTGCCAAGCCTTATTGCTTTTAGGCTTGCGGGAGTTTGGCATTGGTACATCACTCCACATGCAACTGTGGTCCACAGGCACTGACTAACATCCTATAGGCCAGATGGAGCATGGTTGGCTCTACACAGGTAGGCAGCTTAGTTATTTATTTCAAGTTGCTTACCGACCGCCATATAGGAATGGCATTTCGCATGGTACGTTAACAGGCATGGTCTCTTTCGAGAATCGCCCATTCCAACAATGGCGATCGGTTTAGGCGCAGGACCTTGGTCTCCATCGTGACGCAGCATGTTGGCGAATGGGTGACAGGAGTATGTTCAGTTCCCAAGAGCTGCAAGCGAGAAAGCAGATATGGTGGGGATGCGTCAGGGCGGACAAGTGCGTGAAACCTGGGCTTTATATATTTCCCCAAGGTCGTCGCCTCTCACCGATTAATTTACAGATACACCGCAGTATATATGGGCCGCCCACCGAGTATTTCCGAGTGGCACTTTGATACCCCGCCGCCTGATGTGAATTTGATAAACATCTTTATTTGTCCGTGAATTGACCTTGTCGGCTCTAGGATGAGGAGGATGGCCTCTGGGCGCCACACACTTCGGACCCGGCGTCTATTGAGTTCAAACCTGTTCCCAGCCGTACGATGGCCACTTTTCGCAGATTAGCGACTCTTTGTACGTCATGGTTTGTTAGTCGGGGCTTTTCTAACCCTATCCACGTAGGTGTCATAACCGGAAATGTGATCACCAAGATTTATCCAGTGCACCCACCATCGCAATCTGTGAAGCGTGCCGCCCTGGCTGAGCTTGGGGGCCAATTAGATCAGTGGTATGCAGAGCTCCCCGATCACCTTGCCTTCGACCCAGCAAGCTCTCGGTCCATTCCACTCCCAAATGTGCTGATGATGCACGTGACATATTGGAATACTGTCTCCTCCTTCATCGATGTTTGTGAGCATTCGATATCGATTTATTTTCCCTGAGCTCTACTGATTTCTGGCATGTGAAAGCATACCCAAATACGGACCGGGGCCAACTCAGTGAGCTCGTCATTCATTTAGTGACTGCGCCTAACCAATGCCTCTTATCATAGCAACCGATCTCCGTCGTCGAACACGTCAGATTCTTTGGCTCTGAAATCGTTTGACATATGTCAATCTGCTGCATCACATATTACATCAATTTGTGCGTGTATCCTCTTTGCACTGATTTTGATCACTGAACTAGGTTTCTAGATATGGCGTATCGGTCGCGGTTCGGTCTGAGCCACGGGGCGATCTTGGTCACGCAGCCTTTATTCGCAGCTGGGTAAGTATCCCATGTAGCTCTACGAACGAACATCTGTCTGACTCTCAGCTCACAGAGTAATGCAAGTAGTGACCTGTAAGTCTCTCTCGTAGGCGTAGAACACCAGTACTGACCAAGCTATACACAGTGACCATGCGCCCCGCTAGCGTGCAAACCTCTGTTGTTTTGGGGCAAACGCTCACTTGCCTTAAAGAGATGGGAGTAAGTTCTTCCATTCTATCAGTACATGCCTTAACGCCTGATCCTCCCGAATAGGTGATTTGGCCAAGCGCCTATCGCGCCTGGGGCCTTGTAGGTGGCGCCAAAGTTCACGCCGACAGCGCCCTCCTCAATCCAAAACCGGTTCAACGCCCCAAACGCCCCGCGGAAGACGCCTTTGGTACGGACGATAAGAATGGTCTCGGCGCCCTGCCACACACCTTCAATTTTGCCTCGCCTACGACGGGGGCGGACGTGCCAGTGACCGCTTCATCAGAGACCTCGATCGCCGACCGACATCTTCTCGCATCCATGCTCGGAATCGACCTCCCCAGCAACGCCGAGCCATCCCCACCATACGTCCCGAAATACGAGTGGTGGCAGCGCGACCTGAACCAGCCACGGACGCCAGACAGTTCGCACACCATGTCATCCCCCTCGCCAAGGTCCGGGTCAAGTCACAGCAGCCCCGCAGCGGCGATGCCTATTCCGTTCAGCTTCGATCAAAGCAACTTCTGGGATTCACCGTTGCTACAAGACATGAGCGTGAACTTTTCTACAGGTGTATAAGGCTAATGGGTTGAAAAGCTGTACGAGAAGATCATGTACGATACAAATCTTCGATTCTTGTTTTTCTCTGGTTTTACCTATGCTTTGTACTTGTAGGGAATGGAATTCTGTTGTGCTGGTTAGCATATGCTTGTTGTATCGCTTATAATATGGATACGGTATCTCGCCATTGTCGTAGATCAAGATGATTAATCTTACGGCGAGACTCAGAATCGGGCCGATTCCATATTAAGTTGTCACTCAAGCTTTGACACATGTCATTGTCGTCAAGCGTATCTCTCGTACTATACATAGAAGGGCACGACACCGAAGGTCATAGGATGTGAAAAGCTGGCGGTGACACAATAATTAAACAAAAGCAGAATTACACAAGGGTCAGAAAAACCTGGATTATTTACGGATCGCAGTCTCATATCGCGGTGGTGGAGGTCTTTTCTACGTCAACACGAATACCACTGATGCAATTCACGTCAGCACTAGCAGCCTTGAAGTCTTCTAACTCCTCGTCGCCCATATCTGCCGATGCTTTGTGATGGAGTCCATTAAGCTCAACACCATTGTCATGACCGATGGCACCAAGATCGCTGCCAATGGTACTGAGCATCGCACCAGAGTTGATAGTAGCACTTTGGCCCCCAAACGGTCGAGGTTTGCGACAGCCGGCTCCGCTAGTACCTGGACTAGCGGCAGAGCGGTGCTGGCTAAACTGAATCCCAAAATGCAGGCCCCTTGATCCATGCGAATTGAATACATGGCCATCAGAATGCGTCACTGTCTCAGAGCCGCGTTCGCGGAGGTCAAGAATCTGGGAATTCATAACATCCGGTTTGATAAAATACAAATAAACATACAGTAGTCACTTACAAGGCGGCAGGCCAGTACAGGGCTCAACATTACGCTGAGAGGGATATTAATCGCAGATATCGCTTGTCGGGGCCTTGGCAAATGGGTCAGCAAGAGAATCTTGGACAGAATCCGATCTTACTGTAAGTAGAAGATGCCGTTAATCTACCGAATTAACAGATGGTCAGTGATTCCCCGGATCAGCGAAAGCGATATCGACAAGGTGGGGTGGACAAACCAAATTGGCAATGGATATGAGCAGGTAATAGAAGACGCCTTCACGTAGAAAGGTTTGTATAAGACGGCTACTCGGACCTCCGTTGCGCCGACGGACGTAAAAGGCCTTGCAAACGGTCATGAAGGTAACAATTGTGTCGAACCCAAGAGGAGCGATCTGCAATCCGTTATCTCTGTGAGATGTGGCTGATCAAAGGCGAAAAACTGACAAAGAAGCCTATAACATTGAAATTCACAACGTTGTTCCTACTCATCGAGGGAAGTTGACATACCAAGAAGATGGGCCGAATGAGGCTTAGACATCGGGAAGCAGGGACCCTGATTCTGATGCAACATTAACACGGAGAAACCCCAGATAACGCGAACACCCACGAATGGAGGTGTGACAAATGGCAAAACTGAATTCTAAAATCAGCCTTTAGAAGGTGGAAGAGGAGAGACGCTCACCAAGCATCTGGGAAGTATCGACATATAGTTGATAGGCAACCATGCCCCCAAGCGCACAGAGAAGACCAGCCAAGACCAGTTTGTTTCGATTGAAGAAGGCGTAGGTCCGAATCAACAACACGGCTAAGGGGGTAAAAAGCGTTCGGTTGAGTATTGTACGCATAGTGAGTCGACAACGGACACTCTGAGCCAACTTGGTTCCACATTGCCAAAGCTACTGGAATCTGATGTAGACAGTTTACCGAGCGCAGAGCAATGATCCAAATGGGGCCCATACTCTGTATATCCTCTGACAGGTTTCAAGGCTGTGATTATTGACGAACGCATAAAGCAAGTAGGGCACCACTGCAATGACCCAATATCTTTAAAAGTTAAGATGCAGGATCGGAGGCTTTGCGAGATTCTCTACCGGCAAAAAAGGTATGCCACTTTAACGGGAGTCCAGGACGTTTTCCAAATCTACAAGATACCAGCTTATGAGACAAGTGTATGCCTAGAAGAAAGTGCACCAACATATTGCCACTCTCTGGGCAAACTGATAATCCAGTCCCATAGGACAACAGCGTCTATCAAAACAAGTCTACATCAATGATATCCACAGTTTAATTGATATCCTTACTCACACATTGCTTGAAAAAATCAAGAGCGTGAGTCAAACATGGTGGGGGTCCGACAGCGAACTGAAGAGGACGTACAACAAAAGTAGACTTGCGTCCTTGGTGGGAAATTCAATAATCCCATTATCTGAAGCACAAAATAGAAGGAGAATCACGCACACGAAGATAAAGTGTTGGGATGTTTCGAGGGTGTCCGGCATGAGCGACAGATGGTCGAAAAGAGGGAAAGAAAGAGTAGAAAGAGCATTCTCTGTATGCGTATTTGTATGCACGGGCACAAGCTTGAAGAAGCTTTCTGCAGAGAAAATCCATGTGCACTTTTTGGGAGTAAGAGTAACCTCTTTTCACGAATCGATCGAGCACAGTTGGACGTCTTGTTGATTTGGTTAGAAGTATAATTTACGATTTCCATTTTCGTTAACCAGTTGCCTCAAGATGCTTTTATACATTTGTTCGTGCCCTCGGCTTAGCAAGCTATCTGCTAACTTTTCGACACATAGTGTCCTTTCTTGACGTCCCAGAAATCTCTATTCTCGCTTCTACTGTACGTGCTATTATCTCGCCGCTGATCCCCTTCGCGCGTTTCTCACTCTTTATTTGGCATCGGTCCGGAGGGATCACCACTTAGGCCCACTATTTCGGATCTCGTAAAACGAGGTGTCATGAAGGGCGAACGGCGTTGGAGAGCGGGGTTATACCTTTTACTCGACACTTGCATCCACCTTCTTTTACGCTGTCCTGTGAGCTATTCAGAACTGTGGCCAACTACGAGAACTCTGTCCTTTTGCAACGCAGTCATGCGTCGAACGTTCTATCTTCAAAATCGCGTCGCTGGTCCCTTCAACCGAGTTCGCTGAAAGCACTCTACAAGGCTCAGGTCCTTCCGGATGTTGAGTCATCATCCCCTCTTATCTCCCGCTCTCTGCTGCCCGTCATGCGATAGCTGAAGTGAAGTATTCGACGCGATAGGATTCTTGGATTACGATCACTTTGAGGGAGAGTTAAGACAGTCGTTCGGTTTGGAGTATTTGAGAGAAGAGTGTATTTTCCAGTTTTGGTTGTTTGCAATATTGCTCTGGCCACGTGTTCAGCGATATCGAGTCCATGGGTTTTCAGTTACGTAAGCTAACTCTCCTCAGGCCAGGTCAAACTTGCAGTGAAACTTATGTCCATAACTCATATAACCTCGCTTGCTCAACTTGATGCCATCCTGAACAAGTCAGACACAAACTTGACGGTACGCCTGCACCAGGTTTCTAGCGGAATAGATTTCGTCCGATGCTCACATTGTTGTCAGGTCATCGACTTTCATGCTTCCTGGTATGCGTTATTGGAAATGCTCGACCAATCAAACCGGCTCAGTTAACTGCAGGTGTGGACCGTGCCATGCCATAGCACCTACGTATGAGGCATTGTCAAAGCAATATACCAACGTGAACTTCCTCAAGTGTGACGTGGATGCTGCGCAGGATGTCGCAGGTCGTTATAGCATTCGCGCTATGTAAATATTGAATCCTTGTCAATTTGCGCTGCTCATGAAAGAAATGTGTGTCCCTCCAGGCCGACTTTCGTGTTTCTGAGGGGTCAGACCAAAGTTGATCAAGTTAGGGGTGCGGACAAGGCGTACGTTTTGCAGGTCCACGTCTCCACACTCACTCATCCTTCTGAAATATAGTGCCTTGGACAACGCTCTACGGAAGCACAGCTCCGGATCAACTCCTCTTGCAACTCCTGCTGCTTTCTCAGGTAGGGGGCAGAGCCTTGGTGGATCCTCGGCCTCGCAGCCTGCTCAAGATAATGGAGTGGAAGCACCGCTGATCAACCTTGATCCACAAGTGAAAAAGCTACTCTATTTCTTTGGAGCATACTTGCTTTTCTGGTACTTGAGTAAATAAGTCGAGATGTTGTAGTTGTAGCGGTCACCTGTGTAGCGGTCACCTGATTGTGGCGCGCCACCTGGCTTCGCCTCGTCAGACCCGAGTCTTTGACCATCGCATGATATGTCCTCAAACCCTGCCAATTCTAAACCTCCAATACCTTCATCTTCTTCGTCTCCCCGTGTGAACCCTCTCGTCCCTGAACGTTTTCTCGATGTTCCATCACAAAGATTCTACGCGTTGAGCTTTGGTTTGCTTGTTCAGGTAAGAATAGCCCAGCGCAGCCATCAACACGCCAGTTACTCCATTCACCGTTATTCCCTGGAATTTTTAGGCCATTAAATTATTCGACTTTTTTCAATACCTTCTTTTCTCCGACGGAGGCTCCACCCCGCATTATGGCAAAAAGTGGCTCCTTGTTGACCTCTTACTCTGTCTTGCGCTCTCGCGCCTACGCATCCCACGTTTGAACTACACCAACTCCATCGTAGTATTGCAAATACTTGGCTTTGCCCTTTTGGATGGTATTTTGTTTGGTGGTATTCGGCTAAATATATTTGGAGACTCGAGCGCATCCTCATCCCACGATAGTACGTTGGTCACAGTACATTATAACGCACCGCTTATCAGGGCCTTCTAGATCAAATTGGCTTTCATTCTTCCTCTGGCCTTCTCGGAATATCCAATCTACTCTCCATCCTTACGTTCGGCCTTGTGACAGGCGAAGGTTATGGCAGCAAGGACGCTAATCTCGCCGGCCAGCACACTGTTCGCAAGTCCCCTATCAGCACCGCGCAGCTCAATCCGTATAGCCAGCGGTTCTGCTTGGATACTTCGTCAAGCAGTATTCTTGTTCCCATCCTACTGAACAATTCTAATCCAACTTCCTTACGGTATACTATCACGCCTTTGGGTCACATCGAGTCGTCTGGACGCAAAATCGAATCCGTGACATTGTCGGCGCGTGACCTTAAAGCCATCGAAAATGCACGTCTGGTACAGTCGCGAGTAACCAAGACCGCGAAACAAGAGTCCTACGATGAAGATGTCGACGATTATGATGATGAACACGAGAATGATAATTCACGCGATGCTCGCTCCTCTGTTCCTCGCTTACAGAAGACTCAGTCACTTGTGTACATTCGCCTTTCGAAGCCCGGGACTATTCGCCTTCAAGATGTCAACGACCCATCCGGTGTCGATGCCCGCATCTCTCACCCATCTGAGGTTACTATTGTCCCATGCCCTCGCGCTCAGTTTGTCGATGGCGACGCCCTGGTTCGCGGAGATAACGTCAAGTGCGCAGCCGCCGGTCTAAACACACTTGGCGATGAAAAGGATGTCCAGTTGACTCTAAGTATCTTTGGCGTCCCTCCCCTTAGTCTCAAGTGGTTCAAGGAGATCAATGGTCGTAGGGAGTACTTTATTGTGGAAGGAATCGAGACCGAGCGTATTCCACACCCCGGGCCCTCAACCTCGTTGTATAACTCACCTCAAGAGGTCCGTGTACCACTTACCGTTTCCGCCGAGGCTTTTGGCGTCCATACATATGTACTCGAGAGCGTCACAGATGCCCTTGGGAACCTGGAACAACTCTCCACCTCCTGGTCGAGCGCAAGGAATGGAGACTTCTCCGCTGGCTCTAACACAAAAATCAGTCGTTCGCTTCGGGTTCTTCGTCGCCCCACTATGGCCTTCAAGGGTTGCGGACCCCAAAGACCTTCACCCCTTCGTATCGGTTCTAATGTTTCTCTAGCCATCGATACTCAAGAAGCCGATGACTTGGACTCGCCTTGGGATGTGAAAGTGCGATACCAACCACCTGTAGACGAGTCTGGCAAGAGCATCAACAAACGCCTTCGACCGTGGCAGCAAACTATTCACACTCATCCAGGCGAGCGTGGCTTGACCGTTGAAGCCGATTCTCCGGGCGATTATACGATCGTAGATATCAGGGGGAAGTATTGTGAAGGGGATGTGTTAAGTCCCGAAACTTGCACTGTGGTGGAATTACCCAAACCCGCCGCCGAGATCGAATGGAGGCGAATCCATGAGTGGTACGCTACCTCATCAGGCACGTCGTGACGATGGACTAATACCGTCTCACAGCTCTGGAGATACTGGTGTCGCTGCTTCACTTGTCCTTCATGGCACACCACCGTTTCATGTCTACTATCGAATGCAGCGAGACAGGGAGCCGGCGCGGGAGCTGATCAAGACTTTCCACAACTCTCGTGGCGAGATGACTCTGCAGCCCTCACAAAGTGGCCA